>CM065796.1:5673318-6273318 GCA_033296515.1 Macrochelys suwanniensis
CGTTTAATGAGGCTTGAAGTGTTTACAGGTGTTTCCTCATGAGTTCAGATTTAGTGACCCCAGGGAGTTGATTCTCGGAAGGCAGGAGAAAACACTGAGCTCAGGCTTGTATTTTAAAACTGTTGAGCACTGAAGGGCCAGATCCTCCTCTGGTGTAAACCAGTGCAGCTCTGTTGAAGTCAATGGAGCCATCCAGATTTAGACCAGCTGAAGTCTGGCCCTACATATGCTCCTCTAAACACAACAGAAGATCAAAAAATCATATTAAAAGATTCTTGTGTGTTTCTGCATTAGAATCTTATGGGCCAATCTTGCAGACCTCGCTCAGGCAAAACTCCTATTGACTATAGGTTCCGGACCTTAATGTTTGTTTAAAAAATGTTTAGGTGATGTAACGTGTCTTTTATGCATAATATCTTCCAGCGCACTCTAGCCTTGGAGAAACTGCATAATGTGGTGAAGAACAAAACATAGTAAAGGAAAATATAAAGTATTTGTGGTTGGAGGATGTGATGACATCACGTTGCTCAGCGGGAACGTAGGGCTTTTAAAAAGCTGAAGGAAACATTCTGACAGCCAGTTATCACATCACTTGTAAAGGAGTAAAACACAGTTTAGCGATTAAAAGGCCACACTATCTTCTTCAAAGAGAAAAGACTCCGTTCTGCCACAGAATATGCACTGGCAAAAATGTAAGTGAGTTCTGATTGCCTTTGTTTTTCATAACTACAGTAGATATATGAAGATCACCTGAATAATAGCTCTAAGTCAGTATTAGAATAGCATGGGAGATTTTACTATACCCACGTACTGAGAGGTGCCTGGTTTAGGAGAGACAATTACTAAATGTGTGATGCTAATTTTCCAGCATGGATATTAACACAAGACAACATCACTGCTTTGTGGGCATTAAACACTTTGAATCAAATGGCAGACTGATTCATAAAAACAGTAACAGGATGCAAGGTATTATGTCAAAGGTTACAGTGGTTACTTGCCAGAGTTTTCATTTTTAAAAATGAAGGCTGCTATAAATCTTATTTTTGTATCTGACTTTACATGGACATGACTTTTACCAAAAATGATATTGGGCAGTCAAAGGAGTATTTCAACTTCCTTTACATCTCGGCTTATGAGCGATACGGTTAGGGTCATATCCTCAGCAATGTAAAGCAGCATAACTCCATTGCAAATGGAGCTATTGGCATTCCAGTGGAGCTATGCTGATTTACACCAGTTGAGGATCTGATCTTTAGTTACTAACTTTTTATTAAAGATAAACATAATCGTTGACTGTATGAGTTAACCTCTTACATAAGTATTCAAAGAGAGAGTGACAGATATAAAAGATAAGGGAACAGAGCAGGGCTGAGGAAGTATGGGCTGTAAGTTACCACATGTATACATATTGTTATATCCATGGGGTTTTAAAATCATTTTGTTCTATTTGGCCTGTCTTCCCTCAAATAGTTTAGTTCTTTCTCGAATACATGTAGAAATTTGTACTGTTTCTTTTAATTCTTTTATTGTCTCCAGGCATATTTCTATAAATGATGTTTGTTTTTGCAACCATAGTAACATCCTTTACCTTTCACTACAATATTCACGTAACCTGTAGCACAACATACCTGAATGGAAAGGGTTAATTTCTTAACTATTTTCCAGTGAGTTGACTAACATGGAACAGAGATGAACCTTCTTTTCCATTATGTTAGAGATCAAAGAGTAGACAAAGATCAGTTTTATCTGTACCTATTATTCTGAGATAATCAACAGTTAATCATATTTTCTTTGTAACAGATTTAAATATTTTTCCTTTGTTTGTTTGTTTTGTTTGAGAATTGCATAGTCATTTTTTCCTTGAGGTAAAAATGTGGATTTTCAAAGTTATATTATGGACTGCAAAATCAAATAGCAGGAAGCTCCAGCTATTTTTTTTTCATGTACTTTGAGTTTGTATTGCAACATGACAGATAGTAGACTATGGTAGCACTATAGCAACATTTTTCTTTTCATTATCTTTTTCTCTTTTCAGAATCAGTAGTGCATATTATATAGAATCAGCAATCTAAAAAAATTGCAGCAAGATCAGAGTCAAATGGAATCTAGTAGCTAAGAAATCTGTGAATCTTAGATTTCAACTGCAAGGACAGAGACACATGATCAAAGTTTGTTGTCTTTGGTAGAGTTAGAATGATAGTCATACTGAATATTGCTAGGGTGTGTTCTTCCCTTAATACATACACAGCTTCTTTAACGATTAATAGGAATTACAGGCCTATGTTGTGAGTGACCAGGCTGCAGTACTGGGGTTGGTTGTCCCCACAATGTGACTATATGGATCCCATTTCAAAACACTGCAACCCTTGTGCAATACCTTCCTGTCACTTCATCCACAGGGCACCCCTTCAGTTCTCAATGGAAGAATCTGTTATAGCAATTCTTATTGGACATTTCAAAACATATCACGAGATACAGCAACTGCCTTGACTGGCTTCCTCGGTGGAGAGCATTTTTACACCAGGCAAAGAGTGGGCAGTGGAGATACTGTAGTTCTGATTGACATCTGTTCAAGAAGGTTTTTGGGCAGAGATGAGGGTATGTGTCTTAGAACAATAAAGGGACAACAAGGAGATTTTTGTAGGTGGCTGACTAGTTGAGTTTATGTTTGAAATGATTATTTTTGGTACTCAGGTTTTATTGTATGATTATTTACATGTTAGGGTGCTAGACCGTAGGTGTCATTTTTTATTTAAATCTAAATAAATACTTTCTAGATATTAAAACCATTACAACACTCTTAAACCTGCCTTTTATCCTAAGCCATTGTGATAAATAGCTAATTGCTTTAGCTTCCTGTGTTGAGAGGAAGGATGACCTAGTGGTTATAGCACTAGATTGGCACTCTGGAGACCTGGATATATGTTATCTTAGGAAGGGATGGAGAGATAAAATTTCTAGACACCATAAATAACTAGTTATTGGAGCAGCTTGTCCTGAAATCCACAAGAGGAGAGGCAATTATTGATTTAGTCCCAAGTGGTACACGGGATCTGATCCAAGAGGCGAATATAGCTGATCTGCTTGGTAATAGCAACCATAATGTAATACATTTTAACATCCTTGTAGGGGGAAAAATGCCAAAGAAATCCACCACAAGAGCATTTAATTTCAAGAAGGGGAATGACACAAAAACGAGGAAGCTATGTTAAATGGAAACTAAAAGGAATAGTCACAAGGGTGAAATGCCTGCAAACTGCTTGGAGACTATTTGAAAACACCACAATAGAGGCTCAAACTATTTACACACACACCCTCCCAAAGTAAGAGAACCAAAAAAATGCCACCAGGAGTAAACAGCAGAGTAAACGAGGCAGTTAGAAGCAAGAAAGCATCCTTTAAAAATTGGAAGTCAAATCCTACTGAGAAAAATAGAAAGGAGCATAAACTCTGGCAAATCAAGTGTAAAAAGATAATAAGGCAGGCAAAGAAAGAATTTGAAAAGCAACTATCTAAAGACACAAAAACTAGCAACAATTTTTTAAAGTACATCAGAAGCAGGAAGCCTGCCAAATGATCCGTGGGGCCACTGGATGATCAAGGTGCTAAAGGAGCACTCAAGGAAGACCAGGCCATTGCAAAGAAGCTAAATGAATTCTTTGCATCAGACATCAGTGCAGAGGATATGAGGGAGATTCCCACACCTAGGCCTTTCTTTTTAGGTGACAGATCTGAGGAACTGTCCCAGATTGAGGTGTCAGCAAAGGGAGTTTTGGAACAAATTGATAAATTAAACAGTAATAGGTCACCAGGATCAGACAATATTCACCCAAAAGTTCTGAAGGAATCAACGATGAAATTGCAGAATTACTAACTATGGTATGTAACCTATTGCTTAAATCACCCTTGTACTAGATGACTAGAGGATACCTAATGTAACACTGACTTTTTAAAAGGGGGATCCAGAGGTGATCCTGGAAATTATTGGCTGGTAAGCCTAACTTCAGTACCTGGAAAATTGGTTGAAACTATGGTAAAGAACAGAATTATCAGACACATAAATGAACACGATAGTTAAGTCAAAAACTGACTGCAAAGAGTTACAAATGGATGTCATTAAACTGGGTGACTCAGCCTTCTTTGTATTAAAATTGTCCAAAGTGGTCGCCTGAATGGAGAGTACTGTCAAGTTGGATTTGCAAGTCAGGTGAAAGGCGTTGTGCTGAAATGTCACTTAGTATGTTTAGGTCAGACATAAATGTTTGCTCAGCCTATATACCAGGGGGGAAGAAAACTCAAACAGAATTCTGGACAACCACCCCAGGGTTTTACAGGGAATGTGGGAAGACGCAGTTTAGATTGAAAAGATCTTCAAGATGACAGGAAGCGCCACTAGAATAGTCTGATTCCCATCCTGATAAGAAGAGACTGCAAGAATGACACAAGACATCAGATTGGAATGCACATAGCCTGATTGGAGGGAATTTGCTCATTATTACTATTTATATCACAGTAGTACCATAGAGAGAGGGCTCAATCCAGTCAGGAGTCCTTCCTGCTAGGCACAGTACAAACATATAGAAAATGATTAACCTTGCCCAAAACAGTTTACAGTCAAACCCTGATCCTCCAAAGACTTACGCCTGTGCTGACGTTTGTGCGCTGGGAGTAGTTTCCTTGAAGTCACTGCACTCTGCATGGGAAAAAAAAATCTTTTCAGGATTGGGACCTCAATGCGTCAATCCTGCAAAGACTATTTAAGCAGTGCATTTTAGTATGAAAGTCATACCCTAGCCCATGCCCCCGCCCATGGCAGAAGATAAATGACTGCTACGGGCTTCCCACATCTTTGAAGGGTTTTATTTAATGGAATCCAGCCCTCATTGCAACTATTTTTTGTTTATTAATGGCAACTGCAAGTTTCTAAAAATGCAGCACCAAATACCATTTTGCCACATGCATTTGAAATGATATATGATTTTTATGACCAAATGAACAGGCCTTTCATGCAATTGATTTCTGTGTGAATAGCTTATAGAGCTGCTTGAAATTTTTCAAATATTTGAAATTTTGATGAAATTTTTTGACCATCTCAAATAACTTCTTTGATGTAAGGGTGAGATTTTCAAAGATGCCTGAGAAAATTAGGCACCCGACTCCAAGTGAAATGAAATGGTATTTTATGCACACAAGTTAAGAATTTCAAAAGCACCTACGTGACTTCAGACACTAAGTTCCACTGACTGCTTAGGCTCCTAAGTCACTTAAGTACTGTTGATTGTACACCCGACTCCACTTTGCACCTTTGACAATCTTGCCTCTACCAAAATGGCTTTTAAATCATGTAAATCCCTTGCTGCACACCACAACAGATGTGAGGGTTTTAGCACCCTTTCTGAAAGTATCAAATAATGATACTGAAAGCTGAAACTAAAATGTGTTGCATCTTGTGAGTCTTAGTTTTGGTAACACTGTTCTGGGAAAGGTGGATAGCACAAGAATCAAGCAGATCAGTGCTTCACAAACCAGGTGTCAGGCTCTATGAATGACCACATCAGAGATTAAATGGAAAGCTTGTTTCACTAAAATAGAAACAATATTATGGGCTGTAGCTAGGAATTAGGTTGGGAGGGTGAGACCTATGGGTAAATCTCTTCCCATCAGTGTATCTCAGTTCCCCCATCTGTAATATCGGCTCCAATGTTCTGAAAAATTGGATTTATTTTTTACCAATTCCCATTGACTTCAACGTGCATTGGCTTAGACCTTTGATATCCTCATGCATGAAGTTGCTGCCCTCTGCAGCCATTACAAGAGCAGACCTCTTCCACAAGCTCTACAAATTGCATCCTAAATCTCTTCAGAGTTTTCTGTGTCCTCAGACTCTATCAGTGCAAAAGAAAAGTTAAGATTACTTTTGTTAGTCTGCATCCTCACCCTTGTATGCAAGTTAAATGTAATCACCATGCAGGGTTCTTGCAAATTAGAGTATTCAGCATGTTCACTAGAATGTAGCAGACCGGAACAGATAGGAAACAGTGGTATGTACACCCTCTAGAATCCAAGGCCCATCTTGAATAGACCAAATTTAATTCTTACCAATCTTCACAGCGCCTGCAATCACTTCATTAAAATAACAGCAAGAAAGCCAAGATATTGCAGATGACACCAAGCTGGGATGGTGTTGCAGGCACTTTGGAGGACAGGTTAAAAATTCAAAATTTGAAGAATTGGTCTGAATTCAACAAGATGAAATTCAGTAAAGGCAAGTGTAAAGTGCTTCACTTAGGAAGGAAAAGTCAAATGCCCAACTACAAAATGGGGAATAACTGGCTAGGTGGTAGTACTGCTGAAAAGGATCTGGGGGGTTATAGTGGATCACAAACTGAATAAGAGTCATCAGTGTGCTGCAGCAGCAAAAAAGGGCTAATATGGTTCTGGGGTTTATTGACTGGAGTGTTGTATGTAAGACACAGGAAAGGGAGGCCCCAGCTGGACTACTGTGTCCAATTCTGGGCACCACACTTGAGGAAAGATGTGGGCAAATTGGAGAGAGTCCAGAGGAGAGCAACAAAAATGATAAACGGTTCAGAAAACCTGACCTATTAGAAAAGGTTAAAAAAAACTGGGCATGTTGAGTCTTGAAAAAAGACGACTGAGGGGGGACCCGATAACCGTCTTCAAATATGTTAAGGGCTGTTATAAAGACGATGGTGATCAATTGTTCTCCATGTCCTCTGAAGATAAGACAAGAAGTAATGGGCTATATCTGTAGCAAGGGAGATTTAGGTTAGATATTAGGAAAAACTTTCTAACTCTAAGGATGGCTAAGTTCTGGAACAGGCTTCCAAGGGAGATTGTGGAGTCCCCATCATCAGACGCTTTTAAAAACAAGTTGGACAAACACCTGTCAGGGATGGTCTAGGTTTACTTGGTCCTGCCACAGCACAGGGGTCTGGGCTTGATGACTTCTTGAGGTCCCTTCCAGCTCAACATTTCTATGATTCTGTGATTGGCCATGATTCTGCTATCCCTTACGCTGGCTTTACACTAATATAACTCCATCAACTTCACTAGTTACTCCTGATTTACACCAAAGAGATCAGAATGAGACCCAGCCAAAAACTGTTAATAAGTACACTGTTGCTTTTAAGGTAGGTCAGATGTTTGATCTATTGATTTAGAGTGCTAATTATGCTCAGAAGTCTCCAAAGTTTGTTTCCTTATACTGTGCAATGAACCAGCACTCTGGTTCCTTTGCTCTTGCTCAAAGTTTTTTGATTGTAGAGCAAACACTCTGCCCAGATGTTTGCTTAGCACTTTCATTTAACTACATTTTTATTGAAATATCCGCCCATAACGAGGCAAACAGTACATGGTATAATCCACTCCTATCCAGCTCTAATTGTCAGCATTACTTACAAAAATAATTGTAATGCTTCATGGGAAAGCTAGAATGTGTCAGATGCACAGAAAGTGCTGCTTGTTGACTCCTGCAGACAAGCTGCAACATGCAGAGCTGCCGCTGTGATAGTCACATTATCCCAGCATCCCAGGAGAAGCAGAAATGTCGAATTTGGACAGAAAGCCCATTGGCGGGACCATAAATCAATTGACAATCAAACGCAGCACAGATGAGTTATCTTCCGAGTGACTTCATGATTTATCAGATGACATCACACAGTTCCGTCGGTCAGTACAATGCAGCGGGGCTATTCCTGCCTGTTACTACTGGTTATCTAGTAGCACATCAATGAAGGAGCCGGATGTTGTTTGTTGAGGCCAGTCAGAAAATCTCCCATCAGCCCAGCACAGCATGAGGGTTTACACCTTCCTCTGAAGAATCTGGCTTGGAGCTGTGTAAAGAACTTGACACTGGCTAGATACCCTGCCTAGACCTACTGTAGCAATCTCAAAGGAGTAAATCCTGATCCTCTCTGATTCTGGGAGCAAAGAGTGCAGGGTGCTTATTAGTTCCCAACTCCTGAATATTCCTGGCAGATCGTGAGGCAAAAGAAGACACTCATGAAACCTCTCAGAGAAGGGAGGAGAGTTTAACTCACTTAATTCCCTCCTGAGTGGCCCTGCATGGATGCCTGTTCTCCCTATTGCCTCTCACAGCTTGTAAAGATTACTGCATTTCTGGGGCTCCAGTAACACGACAGACCAGCTGACTAAGAAGACAGAAGAATGAGGATGGGCCATAGAATTTTTAACCCCCAAAAGTGCACCTTGGTAGAAATTGGGCTAATTGGCTAGGGGTTCACCAGAGGGGTGATATTTTCCCGTCACTGCAAGGGAATCCTCGTCCTGATGCATACCCTCACACACCCAGGCTGACAGCTACATTGTGGAGAGGACCTGATGGAATTTAATGTCTCTTTAGCTGATGTTCCATTTATTATTATTATTTTATGTGCATTCAAGTGGGTCTAAAGATGCAGGTAGGCACCTAGTGAAACCAATGGGAGTTAGGTGCCTAACCTACTTTGATATCTTTGAAAATCTCACTAATCATCTATCTGCATCTTTAGTCATGGAAATACCTTTTGAAAATCTGGCCTTTGTTGACTTGCTCAGCATCACAGAAGCCGTTTGTAGCACAGCAGGGATTTGAAGCTGGATCTCAAGAATCCAAGTCCAGTGCCTTAAACACCAGCTCCTTATTGGTCAGTAATTGTGGAGGTTTAGGAAGACTTTATTTAAATACAAGAGGCATTGATTAAATAAAGCCCTGTAAAAAGGGTCACCTGCCTAGCTGTTTAACTTTTAGGAGAGAGATTTGTATCAGTGTAAAAGTCTTTTCCCTGAGCTCCACTGGAACAGTATGGCCTTTTGTTAAAGTAGATACACTGCAAAACAAAATATCGATAACTCAGGGGGAAAAATTTCAACTCTGACAGAAATACTGTGTGATAGTTAAAAGTATACTAAACCCAAAGCAGCAACAAATACAAAAATAGTATTACTAGTCTGAATAATTAATAGTATTTTTAAAAATATGTAAAAGGATTCAATATCCAAAACCAACATAAAGCATGGACATGAACAAGTGTGATACTTGTTTACCCCATTATATACAATATTTACCCCATTACTTAAATACTGCTAAAGAGGCATTGTTATATTATTGTAAGCAGATTGTGATTGCAGAACAGAGCGTAGAAGTTGTGTATCCAAGGCTAAGCGTGATTTCTTTTAAAAAATTAAAGTTCACAGTGTAGAATAAAGGTGTCAGCAGCCTCCCTTGTGCAATGCAGTTTTCAAGATTCAAGCCAAAAACTCAGACGAGTTTGTTACTTGAAAGCCTGGAATTTTTGGTTATTCAGTTATTGTTTGCTCTTCTGTATTACTGCAAATAAGAAAAGATTGCTATTGTATTTCTCTGTAGTTTTTTGATTATATTGGAGAGGCAACAGGAAAGAAGAAAAATATTTACACTGGTTGCTTTGATAAATTGATAAGCTTGTCATATGCCAGAGTGTGAGTAAAGAAACACTAAATCTTCTGAAACTGTGAGAAGTGTGTCATTTGCTGGTGCAGTCAGTCAGGCATGCAGTATATTTCAAAGTGGAAATTGGCTTGATGGGAAATTGTACTGAGTAGTATGTGTGCGGGGCAATCATAATAGTCTGAAATTCAGAGAGCTAAAACTTTTCATGCTTTTTGAGCTTTGCGATTTTTACGCAGCTGTTTGTCATTAATTGCCTTCACAGCTCAGGACTGATTAGAGACAGGATTCTGGAAAATGAGTTTTGTTTTAATTCTTAAGAAAAAATAAGTTAAAAAATCAAGTTCTCAGTGCTGGTTTCAAAGCACCAATATGCATGTTAGCATTCAGCATATGTAGATTGTTAAGAAGCAGAGCTGACTGCACAGAAAAACTCTCGCTGGTACTATGGCATAGACAAATCATAGGATATGTCTTCACTGCAGAGTTAACTTGGCTCTTATTCAAAGGCAAGTTTTATGACCTCTTATTCAGCACTTTGATAACTTGGTGCTAGGAGCTATGGAAATACCTGAGATAAATATTCCAAAGGACAGGGAGCCAAGGAACTGAAGCCCAGAATTTTATAGTATCACCGCTTGAGCTATTAATCTGCTCAGCATTTCTCCCTTCTTTGCCAAACTGTCTTGCACTGTATGTTCTCTGAGCTCCTGTAACCCCATGATCTAAGGCCTGATCTGATCCAAATGAACTCATTGGCAAGATTCCTACTGACTTCAATGCCAAGACTCACACTGGAGCCAGATTGGGCCCTATGTAGAAGGCAGATCTGATTCCCCCTTAAACATAAGTCTAAAAAAGGAGAGGAATAGGTAGAGAAGAGATAAATATGTTACCTGTAACTATGAGCTCATATTAGTCTGCAATAAGAACCTGATCCAAACGCCATTGAAGTCAATGTGAATCTTTGCACTGACTTCAAGGTTTTCGATTGTTGTTCTTTTGGAAACCAGTCTGGGAAGATTCTTCAGAGATCTGTAGTAAAACAGTATTCTCATTGTTTTCTATTGTCAGTCTGTGCAAAGATCCAGCAGGGTTAGTGGGTTTTGTAAATGTTCTCATTAGCTGAGCCTGAAGTAACAGTCAATCATTTTGAGTGACAGCCCAGAACCCTGGGATTTGTATGTGTGTGTGTATTGGGTGTTTGTCAGCATTAATGCCAAATGTTCAATAAAATCGTGAGTAATAACTTTAATGAAAGAAGCCCTGATATACAAACACATAGTAGCTTCATAGTAGCTGGTGTCAGAATAGGCTATGGAGAATTGCAATGAACTGAAATATATTTACATTCAGAAATCTTGCAAAGCTGTTCAGCCATGGAAAGGTTGCCATTGACTTTGCTGGGCTCTGGATTGACCACAGCTGGTTTGCACTGCTCTGACCACACAAAGCAGCTGCAAACCTGGCTTCAGTGCCTGTATAAGCAGGATTTATGGCTGTTTTCATTACAGGAGTCGTGCAAAGCAGCTGGAACACATAGTGAATCTGGCTCATTGTTTGCACTCATCTTGTTGCCACTTTAGTGAAGTATTTTTATTTGTTTTAAAAGAATTTGTTCATGTGTGTCTTTGTTCATTTACAGCACATGTCATGAGCAAATGACTAAAATGCTGCTTTGTCTGAACATTGTACAATAGGGGACATTTGTTTTAAGATAAACCTTGCACCAAAAGGTGAAGAATGAAGTGCCTAGGTTTATTTGAATCAGGAACTTACCTGAATTTGGGGAATGTCATTATTCCTCATGTCACTTTTAATTTGTATCGATCAGATTTTTTTTGCTCTACAATGAACTGTGAACCAAAGCAGAAAGTCATTTTTCTGTGGGTACTTCTATAAAGATCAGACATGGTATACACTTGACTAGTGGAAAAGCAGCTGCACTAACATTATTTTTGTTTCAGCTCTGGGGGAACTGAAATATGTTCTGCAGACTTTGTTATATTTTTTCAGGTTTTTGGTTACCCTGCTGACACAGGAAACTGTGAATAGGTATATTTATCAGCTTTACAGTAAATGTCGTCTTCCCCCTTCCACCCCACCCCCCAAAAAACCCCAAAAAGATTGGGGTCAGATAGTGTCACTCTTACTCAAGTTGAGTATTAACCTACTTTGCAAGTAGACCCACTGAAATCAGTGCACTTACTCAAGGAATAAGGTACTCTTCTACTCACGGGATGAAATCCTGGCTCAACTGAATTCCATGACACTCCCACTGACTTCAGTGGAACCAGGATTTCACCCAGCATGAACAGTGGTAGCAGAGTCTGGCCTGTAATTAAAATTCATTAAAGTACAAAATAAATCATTTCATATGTAAATGAACTATATAAAACAAAAAGTGCTATTTTAATGCTCTTAATTTCAAATACATTGTTTAATATTCAGATAGTTCTTCAGGTTATAGCTACCGACTCCTCAGTTGTCAGGGGCCAGGACTGTCTTCTCTGTTAGAGTCAGGTTCTGATCCTTAAGTGGGAATCCTAGGCACTTTCATTAGTACTAAGAATAATAAAGCTGTATTACAGTCTGAGTCTCTTCTCAGTTATGCCAGTCGAAATCAGGGAGTGATTGCATTTACACCAGTAGTAAACTGATGTAAATGAGATCAGAATCTGGCCCTTAGTCTCCAGTTAAGAATGAAGAGAACATTTTAAACACATGTTTATAGTCGTGTCTGGTACCACCACTATTTGTAAGGGCCTTTCAGCATTCCATGATTAAGTGGTTTATAACTAGGCAATTAATATTCACACTGAAATGCAACAGTTGGATTAGATTTCCTTGAGAAAAAAAAGGGTAAGACATTAATAACTTACAGGAGGGTAAAAAGAAGAGACACGAGTAAGGCTTGAATATGTTTCTATAACAAGCTTAGATACTTAAAAAAATATTGCTTGGCATTAACTTGCAATGCCTTTATTTAGGTAGCTTTACAAAACCTAAATAATTGAAAAAGTTGCTACACTTTGAAATTTAGAAGCACCTGCCATGGATCCATAATATGCATTACCTTGTTGTCAAGCTTTGCAAGATTTGTTACAGTACAATGGATCCATTCAAGTCAGTGCAGCTACAACAATTTACACCAGCTAGAATTTGGGCTTTTCTGATTCTCCTTAGGACTAATAGGGGAAATACACTTACATTTATTAGAGGCACCGGATTCTTAGCAAGTGGAAATTGGTATAATTCCTTTGAATTCAATGGAGCTTCAGAACTTGAGCTGAGAATCTGACCCTAGACCCATACCCATATAGTGGAACACATAATTATTCACAACATGCTCTCCAAAGGAAGCAAAGGGTTAAGAGAAATATAAATTAAAATGTGTTATTTATTTTGGATAAGCAAAAATATAACTGTATTTTACTGGGGTTTATTATGTGATATTATCTTTTAAGGGATGTCAGATCTTAGAGTAAATCAGGTTTTCCCCATCTATTGTTTCTTTTTACTTGCAAGCAGCTAATAGCTAGACACTCTTGATACAACTATCCAATTACAGCAATTTTCAAGAAAGTAAATTGTGCATAGATTCACTAGTACACCTGAGGGTGGGATCCACTAATGTAGTTTTCTGGATGAGGACCTACACAAGGTCATTACTTACGTCCCCATTTAAGCCTTATTTTCAGGGTGTAAGTAGTACAGAGATCTCTTGCTGGCCCTCTAGATGGGGAGAACTTCATCTACAATGAATATCTCAGCATCACCTTGATTATCTCAATGTGTGTGTGTGGGCGGGGGCGGGGGGAGGAAACGGATTAAAAACATTTAAAACGTCTGTAACCGCTGAATCGTTGTAATGTCTTAAAAACATAAGAATGATGAATAGCCTATGTAGCCATTGACTCTGCTGGTCTAGAGTAGATCTATATTCTAAAATTCTCTAGCACACACACAAATGAATTAAAATATCCATATATTACATCCATTTGTATATAAAAGAGATGAACAGAGGTATAATGAACGTTTTGTTTTATCATTTGAAGAATTTGTTGTATCTCTAAATAAAAGATCTCAAGTTTAATTATATTTTAAATTCAATATTTGATATGGTTTCAAGAAATATTTAGTTATACTTAATAAACAGAAGAGCCAGCCAGGTTCTTTAGAAATGGGAATTTATCAGCTGGTATATTTACAAATCAAAGTTCAGTGAAAGTATGGCAGCTAAAGTGTTGATATCAATGGTTTTATAACGATCAGAGCTTTCTGAGCTTTGATACACCACAGCCTCCTTCTGCCGCTAATTGCCCCCGATACTTCATGTAAGATAAGACTCAATAATATCAGCTACTGAAGTATTGTACTTCCCTCTGACTCAAAACGTCACAAGAATTTTATGATAGGCATTTTAGCTGGCTGCCAGCTTTGCTTTTCAAAGTGGATCTTAGCAGTTTATTGGCTTAAGCCCTGGGATCTGTCACTATGATAATTGGCCGCAAAAGCAAGAAAAATCAAAGGAGTGTAGAGAAGCGGGAATGTTCAAAAGAAAAACACTGTTAAAGTAAATGAATTGTGGAAGCGGTTAGCTGCCATATCTCACACTCCTGCTAACCAATTTTTAAACTTTCCGGGAAGGCAATACACAAAACTTGATTTAGAACTGAATGTGGCCCTGATGCAGGATAGCACTTAAGCATATGCTTCATCTGAAGAATTTGTTTAAATGTGTTTCTGAATTGGGGCCTTTGTTTGCAGTATACATGCAACAATAGGTATAACATATTCCTATTCTATATTTTGGCTATATCTATATATAGATCTATATAGGCTATATGTGTGTATTATATATAAAATAGGAATGTTATTGTATATCTAATAGATAGATTTAGATTATATAGATATAAATTAGATATATAATAGGATACTAGTAGCTAAAAGCCATCTAATTTGTAAAGTCATGGATGTAAAAAGCTGAAAACGGCTGCAAACTCAAAAATTTGCAAAATCCCAGTGATGACTGAACCTAGTGATATTCTAAATCAAAAGAGATCTCAACCATACTTGTAGTTATTTCCATCACTTCACACTGTCTCAACAGACAGTCTAGGTTCAGAGTGATTTGGGGGAATATGGTGCAGATGGTTGTGTTGTACTGGGAGAGTTGTGTGGATTTGTGCAGGTGGCAAATGAGGGGTGTGTGCTGCAGTGAGGGGACATGTGGGTTTGGGGATATTGTGTGTGTTGGTTGTGTGGTTATGTGTCTGGTTGTCTTGATTTGTGTCTGGGGGGGGGGTTGTGCTGAAAGATTTGTGTTGATTTGTGCGAATGACAGCTGAGCACATGGGCAAGACAGTTGGGCCAAATAATCCACCATGTGTGCAGTCTCCTTCATACAGTCAATGAAACCGTGCATGTAAATTAGCTGCAGAGTGAGAGTAGCGATTGCTTGTGTTCATTCTGTTATTACAGTGACTTGAGACTCTTGGTATGGCATACATATATGCCTTCCTACGTAGGAGGGTAATTCATAAAGTCAAAATGGCTGAGAACTTAAAAAGTGGAAAGAAACAGACTGTGAAACCCAGGGATGATCCAACCTGGTGATATTCTGAACAAAAAGAGCTCTTTACCATGCTTGTAGCTGTTTCCATTGCCTCACACTGACTCAACAGATGTTCTAGGCCAGGGGTTCTCAAACTTCATGGCACCGTGACCACCTTCTGACAACAAAAATTACTACACGACCCCAGGAGGGGGAACTGAAGCCTGAGCCCGCCCAAGCCCCACCGCCTCGGTTCCAATGGTTAATTATTCTCACCATTAAAAATTTACACCTTTTATTTCCAATCTACATTTGTCTAGCTTGAGCTTCCAGCCATTGGATCATGTTATACCTTTCTCTGGTACATTGAAGAGCCCATTATTAAATACTTGTTCCCCTTTGTAGGTACTTTATAATCAAGTCACCCTTAACTTTCTCTTTGTTAAACTAAATAAATAGATCTCCTTGAGTCTATCACTATAAGGCAGGTTTTCTAATCTTTTAATCATTCTCGTGGCTCTTCTCTGAGCTTTCTCCAATTTTTCAGGCTTTTTCAGTTTTGGGCACCAGAACAGGACATAGCATTCCAGCGGTGGTCACACCAGTGCCAAATACAGAGATAAAATAGCCTTTTTACTCTTGTTTGAGATTCCCGTTTATGCATCCCAGGATCGCATTAGCCCTTTTGGCCACAGGCTTACATTGGAGATCCTGTTTAGCTGGTTATTCACCATGATCCTGAAATCTTTTTCAGAGTTGGACACAGTGGGCCTGATTCCTCTCTCGCACTTTCTCTGAAATAGCTCCCTTGCGGTCAATGGGATTAAACCTGTGTAAGAATGATGCAAGTGAAAGGAGCAGCAGGCCCAGTAAAATAAATCATTTTTTGCATGCTATACCCACCAGGTACCTGAAGAAACCAATATTTCAGACCTAGGGATTATGAGAAAAGTAGATCATATTTAAGGGCCTGGTCCAAAGCTCTTTGAAGTGAAACGAATGACATGAGATTTATAGATCATTTTATGAATCACCGCTTTTTGTTACTTCCCATTCCATTCGTGTGTTTGTATTTTGTCTACTTAGACTGTAAACTCTTCAGGACAGGGGCCTTGTCTTCAGACCTGTCTGTAAAATGCCTAGAACTCTGTTGGTTCTTTCTCATTGTTTGTTTATACGTGGGTGCCTATATATATAAAAAAGAAATCGCGCCAGAGTTCCGCTAATATCCATGCCCTTAATGAACACAGCATAATTGTGCAACAATTGTTGATATTTAAGGTAGGGCATATTGTACTATATAATAGTGGTCACTTTTCATGAGTAACCATGTCCTCGCAGGCTTTAAATATGAGTGGACTGATATCACCGTTTATTTATTTAATAGAATCTGTTCACTACACTCTGAGCCTGATGTAACACACCAGACTACTCAGATTACTAACAGTCCTAGTCTTGGGGCAAGGGGATGGAGGTTTTGTTTTGAGAGGTGAGGGGGTAATAGCTGGGTCTGGCTTTTCTGCCAGGTCTGCAGTATTCTGCCCACGTTTTTCATAGGTATATTTTAAAAATAATTTTCTTTAAAATGTACAAATATTGGGCCCAATCCAGGCAATTGTAGCCAAATGGGAGTTCTGCCTGCAGACCTGCTCATTTCATTTTAGCTTGCCCTGATGCTATGCAGATTACCTTGCTGAGGAGCAATCCCAGGGCTTCTGTCCCATGAGTTGCTGGAGAATGAGTGCATTGCCAGCGTGATATGTATGATACATAAGGAACACAAGTCTGGAGGCAGACTGCACCTTTTTAGTATCAAGGAGCAGCATTAACTCTGAGCCCAGGAGAACCTGTTCTAGGAGGCAAAGAGAGTCATATTGACAGGGCAGTCTGCAAAGAAGGGATTTTCCTAGATGGCGATTATGGCCTTGCACTGGTATAGGGGTGAAGGAAAATAAATGTCACCAAAATATATTTCTCAGCTTCTGCTTCAGAGCATCAGCAGCAGCCACGACCCTATCAAGGTGTCCGTGTCAAAGAACCGGTGAAGGAGCTACTGAAGAGGAAACGTGGGAACATTCATAGTGTTAATGCAGCTGCAGCAACAACAACGGTAAGAAAAAACACAGAATGCATGAGGAAAGCTCTTCCTTTCTGACTGAATAGGCACCCAGCCCCTGTCTCCATCATGTGATCCCATTGATTTTAATGGAAGTTGAAAGAACTCTGTGCCTTGCAGGATCAAGCCCTTAGACAGGAACAAAAGGCGGCAGAGAAGTTAAGTGACTTGCTCAAGGCCACAAATGAGTTCAGTTTCAGTACCAGGACTAAAACTCAGTAAAGTGATGCCCAGTCCAGTGCTTAGATCACGTATCTTTCTAGTGCTCATTTATCAAGATGGCAGGTTACACTAGCATAATCGGCTCATTCAAGACCATGAAACTCAGCAATGCTGAAGTTATCAAAGGAGAGAGTTAGGTGTCCAACTCCTGTTGGCTTTCATTCGGATTTGGGCACTTATCCTTTAGGATTCTTTGAAAATCCCAGCTTAAAATACCAAAATCAGCAAAATAAGACACAGGATTCAGGATAGTTGCCTTATGTAGATGTACTTTGTATCATCTGGGATCCAGAAATGGCTAGTTCTTAAAAATCCACTAAAACTTTGCATGGCTATTTCCCCATGGAATCTAATTTCCTATTTTGTAGTGTGCTGAAAACTCTCTGTTATACAGGTGACCTGTTGGGTATATACTGTTCCAGACAAAACATGCAAAGCAACCCTAAAAGCTACCAAAGCTGTCCAAAAGAGCTCTCTGGCCCCTCATTTCCTTGACTTAGGCGAGGTCCATTTATTCTGGTATTTAAACTCCTGGAGGGAAGCAGTTTGACTGTATCTTCACTAACAATGAAATTCACTCGGAGCCGTGGAGCCACACAAGGTCTCATGTATTATTTAAATCCCCCTTAAGCTTCGGTGGAGCATGGATCTTGTCCTGGCCCACTGCAGAGGGGTGAATTTCACCCTGAAACAATTTTCAATAACTGCTCTCATACCTGTATAACACAGGCACATGGTACCTTCAACCAAGGTTGAAGCAAAGCCTAAGCGGCAATGGATTATAATATATTTATTGCTCCTTCAGCTCTGAGCAAGAGTTTCTCAAAATATGTTGAGTTTAAATCTTTCAGGAATAACTGATATCTGAATCTTCTTCTTTGTTCTCTAGGTTGTTTTGCCCCATCAGCCACTTCCGTCCTATTCACCAATTGGTAATGCTCCCAAACATTTATTTTCATTTGTTCATCAGCTCGGTTTCAGCCCATGCTTTGGCTGACATTTGGTACAATTCTCTTTTTATTTTGCAGGCCAGCCTTGCATTGATATGGATGTTACTGCCTCTTCATTGCCAATTACCGATGAAGGGGCATTATGTTCTGGTTGGCTCTCTCAGCCTTCTCCTGCTACCCTACAGCCCTTAACCCAGTGGACAACTTACCCAGATTATATGTCACATGAAGCAGTCAGCTGTCCATACACAGCAGACATGTATGTTCAGCCTATGTGTCCTAGTTATACACTTGTTGGACCCTCTTCAGTTCTGACTTACGCATCCCAGCCGCTCATCACCAATTTTGCGGTAAGCTAAAGATACCTAGAAATAAAGGCAAAACTGCTTTCCAGTAGGAACTATGAGAAGCCCTATGTGTCTAAATGTATCTTTATGCTATGTATTGCTTGACGCTGTAGTGTCAAGGATGATGTCTGCAGTAAAAAGCTATACAAGTGGTGCTGAAAAATCAGAAGTAGTTTCCTCTGCCGTAATTGCGTATGCAAGGAGAACAGTCCTGAGAAGTGAGACTGAGTAGAGAAATGTGCCTTAGTGACCCTCTCTATAATGGTCATGCCACTGTCTCTTCTTGGGGTGAGTCTCTTGTATGGTTTTCTACAGGAGCTAACTGCCTAGTGTGATGGCCTGATTTACTCTCTGCCTGGGCCTGGAAATTAGGGGGATTGTTCTGAGAATCATTGTGGTTTGAGAGGGATTAAAAGATTTGACTATATTGAAGTCAGAGTGAATCCAATTTTCTTAACAAAGCTTGCCTGTTCCATGCTCTCCCAAAGCCTCCAGCACTCCCCACCTAATTAACTCATGAACCATTCTGCATTGTTCTCATGAGACCCTCTCCAGCTCCATTGAAGTCAGTGGTAAGACTGCCATAGACTTCAGTGAGAGCTGAATCAGGCCAGTGGGCAGATTTTATCTGAGGAGAGTATTGTCTGCAGCTCAGGAGAAATAATGCAGAGCAATAAAGTCGTGTTGCCATCAGCTCCAACTTAACAAGGAATCCTACAGCTTTGATTCATGGTGCTCATGAAGTTTCAATTAGAGTGGATCATAAATTATAATCTTCTGTCTAGATGCGCAGAATATCAGATATCAAATATACAATAGGCTCTGTTGTTTGGACAAACAGCTAGGACAGAACTGCACTTGAGAATCTGGACAGGATATTTCAGATGCTGTGTCTGAGTTTATTGCAGTACAGTTTTTCCAGTAAGGGTGTGGGGTGTGGTTGGTTTTTTTTTTAAATAAGGCCTCCAGGGAACTTGTTTTCACTGGGAAATCTTATGGTGTTTAAATATGACCTTGACTTAGCTGACATGATGCTGATCATGAATGACTGGTGGTCAGTGTAGACAAGGACATGTTCAGCATCATGTCAGCTTACCTGACGTTGAAACATTATCAGAGAGCCACAGATGAGGATAGCAGGTCCAAAATACAATTTATAATAATCTTTAAAGGATACCTTGCATGCTTACAAAAGTGAAGGCAGGAGGGAGACCGGAAAGTCAATGGGAATGTGATATATACAAGTATATTTACCACTGCAAAAACTTTGAGATTGCACTTGCTGGCTTGCTAGCAGCTGGGGTTTTAACCAAATTGCATCCCTCTTTCTGGTGAGCTTGTGAAAATTTTCATACTGACCATGAAACTTTATGGAGCCAGGAAAAGATGTTTTAACTGTGATAATGAGTATCCTTATTCTGATATCTTTGTACTTAACAGCCAAGAAGCACCACTCCAGCTGTTGTGCCACAGCTGGAGGTGACAGACCAGCAATCCCCTCTTACCTATTTCCCATGGGCTCAGCCCATTTCTGCATTACCAGCATCTACCCTGCAGTATCAGCCAGCTTCATCCTCGCTTCCTGGGCCACAGTTCGTTCCACTTCCCATTTCAATTCCAGAGCCAGCCCCACAGGAACTGGAGGATGCAAGAAGAGTGATCAGCACTCTGCCCATTGAAAAGCTACTTCTAGAAGATGAAGACAATGATACGTATGTTTTAAATCACACTCTCTCTGTTGAAGGGCTTTAAAATCATGTATATGGGGCCTAATCCTACATTTCTTGTTCACCCAAAACTCCAAGTGAAATCAATGAGAGTTTTGAGTGTACAAGAAAAACAGGTGTGGGCTATTTATTTTCTTAAGATTTTTGTTGTCAACCACCACTAATGTTCCCTGAATATGAGATTTGCACTCAGGGTGAAATTTACCTGTGTGCACAGGACTAGCATGAGGCTCATGTACTGCTAAAGTCACTTTTAATCCTTCCTAGTAGAAATTTTGCAGTGCATAGTTCTTGTGCTGGCCCTTTGCAAGGAGTAAATTTCACCTTCATATGTGGAACATGGGCTCAAACTGACATGGGTTTTTAGTAACATATTTGCTAACCCTGACTGTAGCATTTGGATACACATATCTTAAGGGTGTCGTAGAGGGTTTACGTTACAAGCCATATTTTCTTGAGCTATGTGTAATGGTCACACAGCTATATCTTTGCTTTGTTGAGATAGAGGAAACCACCCCAATATCTGTGCTTAATAAATCTTTTTGAAAAAGACCAGCTTAAGTGTGGGGCCTGAAATGAGATGGTCCTTTAATTTATAACACTGTTGAAAAATTTCTTTGTATGATTATCAATATTTTTACTCCTGTGGTAGCACCAATTGTTAGCCAGTCTGAAGACTAGTAATATAAACAGAACTGGTGAGATATGAGCTAGTGAGAAAAGAGGTCACCAGCCACAGAGGAACACAAAATTACTTGGGCAAAGAATTGTACAGTTGCTTCTTAATTTCATTGTACTGATGATTCTTGCAAAATGTACAGATTTGTCTTCATGCACACTTAGCTCAGTGTGAGAGGGGTAATTGGACTGATGCATTTTCTGCAGTCAGTCTGTGAAATGTTCCCCTTTAAAACTGGGAGAGTCATATTTTATGGCTGTCTCATGATGTTGTGTGTTGCACTGAGACAGAACCTGGTCTCAATGGGATTGCAAGGTATGGCCCTATGACAGGAGATCATTGAGAAGACTGGGCCTTCCAAAATTAGGATGGGTGTCTGGTAATACTGGCAGCACTGTCATTCATTCTCTTGTTCTTGGGCCTTCGCAGAGTTCAGTTTACAACGATGATAAACAATCCTAAAATTGGAGACAGGCCATGTCAAATTAGAGACCTTTAACGTACCTTATTGACATTGAAAGTGTCTCTGTATTCCAGTCTGTTAGAGTCACAGACATATGCAGCATCATTTTTCCATTTTGTTTTTAATTCACTGAAAAATGAATAGCGTATACTGCCCCCTGTAAAGCTATTGTAAATATCACTACTGGTGTTCCATGGCATCATGCCACAGACAAAGGTATTTGCGTGAGGACATATCCATTTTTAACATTTGTTAACTGTTTTCTTAATAAACAAAGGACTCCTAGATGATGAACACAATTTCTCTGGGTTTTTCTGCTTCATAAAGCCCAGGAGCCTTGGATGATTATAGCATTTAGAAGTATTTTTGGAATGAATTTATTCAAAGGGTTGTTACCTTACATTGGTTAACTAATTGGTGCCCACTACTCCTCCTTTTACCCAGGCAATATTCTAAATAATTTTACAGTTTTTGCCTGAGTAAGGACTGCAAAATCGAGTCCAGTGTTTATAAGACTTTCAAAGCAGGTTTCACTACTGACAAATCTAAAGGATTTAAACAACAGATCATGCAAATGATCATAAAGTTGTCTGAAAACTGCAGTATCTTAGGCTTACTGGTATTAGTGGCTTAAATTTGCAGAAAAACCCAGCAAAGAAATTAATTAGATGAGGCTTGATGTACCACTGTGTTACTCCAGTTTTAGGCTGGTAATAGAGTGATACCAGCATAACACTGGGGCGATACAGTTGTGAACCAGGCCCGTGTTTGCCAAGATTTATTTGAAACTTTTTTTTTCATTTCACTGTATGTAAAATCTCCCAGTTGTATATAAAGTGATGATGTGATGTCTATGGATTTCTTTCTGGGTTGTTCTGTTAGATTTAAAAAAAAAACAATTTTCAATAAAGATCTACAGTAACTTTCATATGCCTAGAGTGTTTTTTTCATACTCAAGAGAGGTATCCCATGGATTTTGACACAATATAAACATACTGGCCTGGAAATCAATAATGTTAATTTGATAGCATGGTTACGAGACTGTAACCAGTGATTAATTACATGGCTTTGTGTTGATTTAATGTATGCTAAAAAAGACTCTCATGAGCCAAATATGGGCTCAAAACCTTCCTCACTCAAGTAGTCCTTACTTATGCAACTGGTCCTGCAGTCACGTTTTGTTATTTATCTGGGTAACAGTAGAGCCTAGAGAGGCTTCAATTGAGAGTGGGGACACATTGTGCTAGACACTGAACAAACACATGCTAGGAGACAGCCCCTACCCTGAAGAGTTTATAGTCTGAGTAGACAAGACAGAGTGACTTGTCCAAGGTCACAGATCAGGTCAATGGCAGAGCCAGGAATAGAACGGAGATCTTCTGACTCCCAGTCTACTGCCCTATCTAGCAGGTCACATCACCTCCTGGTAAAGATATCCATGATCATGCTCTATGGACCAAATTCTCTGCTGGTGTAAATGGCTGAAGTGCCAGAAGTCAGAGGAGCTGTACCCACTTATATCAGCAGAGAATTTGCTCCTACCTATCTGCATGCACTTTGGAGGCTGGTTTGTTTGATTGCTTCCACAGCCCGTGCATCAGCATTTCAGAAAGCAGACGTATGGTTTTTTTTATTAATTTGGCCAAGCTAACAGGAATTCTAACCCATCTAGGTATTGTGACTGTTAATTCATGTGTCAGCACCTTTTATATATTTTTCTCTTTATGTCCAGGGGTGTGGTCCACCTGATTTAGCTCGTATATTGCCTAACATGGCCCAGGTCCCACAAAGCTTCATTCCGCGCACATTTGTCCTTATTTTGGCAGAAATAATCTAGACAGAAGGCCGGGGGAGTGGGGCTGCACTTAATATTGCCCTTAATACTGGCTGGAAATCAGATGCCCAGTTAACATTGTATGTGTTTTCTAGACACTGGCCCTGAGGCAATACATTGGTGGCAATTACGTAGGACAGAACAGAGTTGTCTAAGAAAACAAGCATTTGTCCATCATTATATTATTCTAAATGAAAAATATAGAACAATAATAAGGAGAAGGATGCCCAGCTGACTGACATCACAGTACTAATGTTTACAGGGTAAAATTCCCCCCTGCACACAGGGCCAGCACAAAATTATGCACATCTTAAATCCCACTTGAAGACCTCAAAGCAGGGTTGAAGTGGGACTTAAGTGATGCATAGGTTTGTGCTAGCCCTCTTCAGAGGGGAATTTCATCCAAACTGCAGAATTATGTGAGCCTAGGTGTAGAATTTTCCCCGTCATTAGAGACCTCAGCTCCAATGAACCCTAATCTGTAAGGAATATTTCTGCTATTATTTTATAACTTGATTGTACGGTGGATTTAATAGAATCAACATAACATTCTGTCCTTCAAGCCACTAGCTTCGAAAAACATGTAGAGCCACCTTGACAAGAAATTCTGGATTTCTCCTAGAGATGAAACCATTTTAAAGAGGATCTTTGTTACTTTTGATAACAAAAGTATAAGGTATAACCCATGTGTCCACTGCATATACATGGGATAATGTAATACTATATATGTTACTGGACTACTGCAAGTATAACATTGTGGTTCTATTAAGTAGGACTTAAGAACTGCCCAGTGCACAGGGGCAAATCTCAGTCCCGGTAGAGTACATTCATCTGAAAGAAAGCCTGTAACTAGGCTGCGCAAGAATTGAGTAAAACTGCACGCTATTGAAATCAATAGGTTTAACTCATGGTAGCAAGCAGTATGTCTGTTTTCAAGATCAGACCTTTAAATGGCTCCTTAATGCACACCATATGCCCTTACTGTAGAATCTCTGTATATACTGTAGCACTCACAGTATAAAATCACAGACCAGATAGTGCTGTTCTGTAAAACTGTTAATCGCCAGGATGATCCCTGGATAGGCAATGATCAGTGTCTTTATTTACTGTCTTAGAATTCTACATATTTATGCAGCTAAAGGTATGAGGGAATACACACTGGCAGCCGCAGAGCGTATGAGAGAGCTGCGAAGACTAGATGCCAAGGAGCACAGAGGAAAGGTAATGCAGACACTGTACCCCGCTCAAACCAGAATTGCAGCATTTAATTCACTTCTGTGCCAGCACTAAGCCTGAGCATCACTTCATTCCCACTGAAAAACACATCTCCCATACATGATGCATAAGCCTTCTGAACAAGGGTGAATTTAATCCTGGGAACAAGTACAGGATTTATTTCACCGTTTCATGACAGGGCCTTATCCAGGCATGTTTCTGTCTCTTTCTATGCTCGGAAGGGAGCACTGTGTTTCTCATAACACTGCCAATGACAAGAGCTCCATGCCTCTCTTACAGGAGCATCCTTGGGCAACATGAGGGCTCGGTCTTCCCATGAGTCCTGCATGGAGTCTCTCTCCCCCTCTCCTCCCCCCACAGCCTTTTCTTTTTTATTAGTTTCACTGTTGCCAGAGTCTCGTATTGTATTTGTTTTGCTGCTATTTTCAGACTCCCCTGTTGGTTGCTGTAGCTGCCAGACAACCAGCCATAGTCTATGATTTGATACTGACAGGGGCAGATGT
Source organism: Macrochelys suwanniensis (assembly GCA_033296515.1). Classification (NCBI taxonomy): domain Eukaryota; kingdom Metazoa; phylum Chordata; order Testudines; family Chelydridae; genus Macrochelys; species Macrochelys suwanniensis. The sequence goes on from CM065796.1 coordinate 5,698,404, forward strand.
CAATGCTGTGGACGATAAAGGGCAATCCGCTTTACACCTCGCAGCAACGTATGGATACGCACAAGTCATTCAGGTAAGAACAGCTTCCTTATTTTAATTGCAAGCAATATAAAAGTGCAAAGAAATCACAGTATTGGGATGGTGTATTGAAAACCATGCTAAAGTTTCAGTTCTCAGGGGTTTCCTGGTCCTGCTTGCAGGCTAGGGGGCTCTGTAGTGAAATATGCAATCTGGGTCTAGCAGCAGTCAGTCTGCAAAGAGTCAGTCTAGACCAAGCTGGGTGAGTTGTGCCGCTGTGCCTTACGGAGCAGCCTGCATTGTCTCTCTCTGTTTTTGGTTCTCATGTTGTGAAGGTTCTGGCTTGTAAGAAATAGCGTTACACTGCAGCCTTCCAGAAAGAGTATTTTGTTTTTATCTAACTTCTCTGTTTGTATGCCGTGAATGTAACAATCGATTGAGAGATGTGTTTCTAAAAGAAGTAAATATATCCTTAAGTAAAAATCTTTTGGCTTGATTTCATTCTTTCCAGTCCTTTATTAGGAGTCTTTTTGTCCACTTGCACCTAATATGTCAGCCCTTCACTTCAAAGGAGATGGCTATATCATATCACTATGTTGCTACTTGTGTTGTGGATGCTAACCCCAAACCCGGTAGAGGAAATCTAGGCATATTATTGTTGTTATTGTTTGTTATTTGCATTGCAGTAGTGCCCAGGGCCCCAGTCAGACCTGGGCCTTATTGTGCTAGGCACTGTACAAACACACTAAGAGACAGCTCCTGCCCTGAAGAGTTTGCCATCTGAAGAGACATCATGGAACAAGTGGGTGTAACAAACAGAAGGAGTCACAGGGAGGGAGATGGTAACAATGATAGGAGCACATCGGGTCAAATTATGCTTTCATTTACACAGGTGTAAACCTGGAGTAACTCCACTGAAATCAGCGGCGTTAATCCAGATTTATATAATTGTGAATGAGCGCAGAATTTGGTCCCTGGATACATAGACTAGCTACCTACACAGTTTGCAAAATCAGATATAGTTTTAAAACTATAAATAGAGACAAGAGCTATTGATGTGGATTTTCAAAGGCACAAAGAGGAAGTAGGCATTCATGGCAGACCCTCAGCTGGCGTAAATTGTCATAGCTCCATTGATGTCAGATTGATCAACTCCCTTGCTCCCTGCCCAGGGAGGTTGTGGAATCTTCATCTCTGGAGATATTTAAGAGTAGGTTAGATAAATGTCTATCAGGGATGGTCTAGACAGTATTTGGTCCTGCCATGAGGGCAGGGGGCTGGACTCGATGACCTCTCCGAGGTCCCTTCCAGCTCTAGAATCTATGAATCTATGAATTCTTACTGAAAGTCAATTGCACCTGACTGCCCTTTGTGCCTTTGAATATCTCTTCTGTTAACGATAGCAATAAACTTTGTGGGCCACCTGCCGAGCCATTGTTTCCTTTGTGTTTCTGCCTGCCTTGTTGTATGGCCAGATTCTGAGACACTTATCACACTGAATTGTGCTTTATTTAGGGTGACCATATATCCCATTTTGGCTGGGACAGTCCCTTTTTTAAGCCCTGTCCCAACCGGCCCGACTTCCCCCCCCCCACCCCCCACCCCAAAAAAGTGGGCATTTGTACTGTTTGCTCTTGCTGACTCGATCAGTTGGCAAGAGCATATGGACAAATGCCCACTTTTGTCAAAAAGGTGGGGTGCACTGCGGAGGAATGTGTGGGCGGAGGCAAGCAGAGATGCCAGCCCTGCATGGGAGTGTGAGGGGGAAGCAGTGTTCCAGCAGGCAACAGCCTCACATGGTGGGAGGGGGACTCAGGCGAGTAGCTGGGGGTGTCCCATTTTCCTTTTGGGAAATATGGTCACCCTAGCTTTATTCTGCCAGAAATCCTATTGACTTGAACAGGATTTCTTGCAGAGCAAGGTACTGAGTGTCATGGAATCTGGCCCTTTAGTAGAGCATCGGTTGCTAATAAACTTTAAAGAAACCTTTCCCTCCCTTTCTATTCATACCGGCAGACACTGTAGGCAGCTTCTCTGACAAAGTTCTGGCACCCACAATGATAGGATTAAGGTAGGGCTGCTTCTCTAAGGATGGTGCCGCATTGTAAATGAAAGAATGTAGCAGGATCACCTTAGTTCTGGCCGTTTGAATTCCAGCACTGGTTAACCATGCCTTATACACAGCCCTGAGTTAATTCATAAATAGGAAGTTAATATGTAACTTACAGAGTGCTTAAGATAACATTATTTTCACTCAGCCTCATAAAGTGCTGAATATGACAGGGAGGATTCCGCTGAAGGGAATGTTCGTGGGGCACTTGTAAAACCTACGGAACCCTTTTTCATGGAAATGCATCTTTTTCCCTTAAAATAAGTGCTGCAAAATACATGCAGGCTCCCCAATCTGTGTAGGCAACGCCTTGAATTTTTAAGGTTTAATTCTGAACTTTTCTTCTTCCCCTTAATGCACCAAGATTAATAAGGAGGAAACTCAGAGCTATTTGTCAATATTTTATCTGGATAAATCACAGCCACATTATGTAAAGTTGGCACTGGTTCCAGGTGTCTCTGAAATTGGGGCCAAATTCAATCAAAGACTTAGTGTCCCATGCCTGTATGTTAAGTATTAAGGGTTCTGAATGAGTCATCACAATACACATATTTATATTTGAAAATCTCAGCTAAGATGCTAAACTATGGGGAAATTAGGTTATTCAACAAAAGTAGGGAAAATGTTATACTTTCTAGTATTTTAGATGAAGAGCCTGTATGAAGCATCACTTTAAATCACCACTATCTGGGGGGAAAAGAGCGGAATGTTTTCAAATGTTGCACTCTGCATTAAATCCAAACAATGCTCATTTCCATAGAAACTCTTAACTGCTTTTACTAGTTTCATTTGCATACTGCCCCAGATGTTACAAGCAGGCATGTTTGCTTCAGCCTGCCATATTGCTACCCATGAAAATTTTACAATATGAACATTTCCAATGTCAACAGACCTTTAGGAAATGAAGTTATGCTGTAAATGATAATATGTGGCGACAGCTTGTTATTGGTATTTTTCTAAGATAGCTCTAAATACACATGCGTTCATGTTACAGGGGGGGTTAAAAGGCCTGAGTTTATATTGTTTGTTAACCCAGTGCAGGGTGTGCTAAAGAAAGTAGGCTGAAGTGCTTGACCATCGTTGACATAAGTGCACTGGCTAAAATGTATAGCTGTTAAAATAGAAATCAACAGAATGAATATTAAGACCTGTTCTAAGGGCTTAAGTGGGACTTTAGTAACACAACCTGGGGCTCCGGTGTCTACACTGCAGTATGCAGGCCCAAAGCCCAGACTTCCTAGTGCTCTCCCAAAATGTGGTTGCTCTAGCCCTTAGTGCGTGGTGTAGTGTGGGAAACCTTGACTGTCTGCAAAACTCAACTGTCCAGAGGACAAAGAAGGCCAGCCCATGGGATGGTGGGATACTTTTGGCGGGCTCCTGGAGCATGAATCCCATGGGGCTGCCTCTACACTGCAAAGCAACAGGATCCCAACTTGACTGAGGCTTGGACCCTCCACCCCAATGGAGTCCTGGGACCCTGGGTCAACATGATTTGTGTGTTGATGGAAGGGGAGTTATGCTTGAGCCTGAGTTTGAACCCTGGTCTAGACATACCCACAGAGATAGGCTTTGTGGATAGGTTTCACAGCCCAGTGAGTGAGTAGTTTGAACCCAAACAATAGCTATCCTGCCTTTTGCTCTAGCAGGCATGTTCAATATCAAAGCCCAGTGCCTCTGTAGCTCTCATATACAGTACAGTTCAGCTTTCCTTTGTGCAGTACAGTTCAGTACATCAATGACCAAAGTTCAAGTTATGGTAACCGGCAAAGGTGAAAAATGGGTTGATGCCCTTCTTTATGATGGATAAAGAAGTCCGTAAGGTTGGCTATTATTAAAGGGAGCAAAAGTGTTCTACGTGTTTTTTTAAATTAGAAATTCAATCTTTTCCCTCTGTTTTCCCTGGTAAGTTCTATGATCCAGTAGGATTGTGATATCATCAATATCCGAGGGGAAACGACATTTACCCAGCTGATTTGTGATTGTGGCCGCTCGCTCAGTCATGCCCAATAGTGATCTTTATAATGTAAGCCCTTTGGGGGAAGGACTTTCTTTCCATTGTCATAGAATCATAGAAATGTGAGGCTGCAAGGGACCTGGGTGGGTCAGCACTGCCCTGCATTGCGGCGGGGCCAAGTAAACCTAAACCATCCCTGACAGGCATTTGTCCAACCTGTTCTTAAAAAGCTCCAGTGATGAGGATTCCCCAACCTCTCTTGAAAGCCTGTTCCAGAGCTTAACTACCCTTAGGTCTGGTCTACACGGGGGGGGGGGATCGATCTAAGATACGCAACTTCAGCTACGAGAATAGCGTAGCTGAAGTCGATGTATCTTAGATTGAATTAAAGTTACTTACTTCGGGTCCACGCGGCACAGGATCGCTCCCCCTTCAACTCCGCTTACTCCTCACGCCGAGCTGGATTTCCGGAGTCGATGGGGAGCGCTTCTGGGATCGATTTATCGCGTCTACATGAGACGCGATAAATCGATCCCCAGAAGATCGATGGTTACCCGCCGAATCGGGTGGGTAGTGTAGACAAGCCCTTAGAGTGAGAAAGCTTTTCCTAATATCTAACCTAAATCTCTCTTCCTGAAGATTAAGCCTATTATGCGTACATACAGTGCTTTGCATGAAAGGGCTCCTGATCTCTGCCTGTAGCTTTTAGTTACGACTGATGTACAGATTATTATTATAATTATTACTCTCTAAAGTTATTTGAATGAAACAGATTTTTAAAAACAAACGCCCTATATGAGACAAAAAGAAAAAAATCCGTTTGTTAATGATTCAACCCCTGCCGTATCCCTTCAGTTAAGGATTGAGAAAACTCCCAATCCGCAATTCTGCATCCTCCAACTAGACATCCAGCAAAAACAGGTAAGATTTCACATTCCTGATATTACCAATTAAAAAACAAGCAGAAAAAAAATCCCTTATCCTGCACACAAAAAATATAGGCCTTCTGTATCCATCATAAAGAAACAGAAAAAGTGCACAATACTGTTATTCTCCTACTTTTGCCACGTTTAATACCTGAAAACATTCCCGGACAAGATGAAATAAAGGACCACTCATAGTTTTAGAGTTGGGACAAAATAATTGACAGGTTTGAAACAATCGCTAACTCCAATATGTAGGCTAAGTGCATGAACATATAATTGGATCCATCTGTATTCTGGCATCAACAGAAATTCTTGCCAATCAGTTGGCGCTGGGAATGTTACAAATGTTTATGGATGCTTTGACTGGTTTTTGCTTTAATCAGCGTTCTGTTGAATTTAAATTCTCCTGTGCTTTTGTCAACTCTAGGTTATTATGTCACTCGGTTTCCCGCACGATTTAGAAATGAAGGATTTTGAAGGTAAGATGGTTTGAATTTTAACTCTTTCACATTTTGGTTTGGCAGATTTTTATGGTGGCATTATAATAATGAATAATCATTATAATGGAGAGATGAGATGGGTGAGGTAATATTTTTTACTGGACCAACCACTGTTGGTGAAAAAGAGAAGCTTTCAGGCTTACACAAAGCTCTTCTTCAGGTCAGAAAAAGACAAGCTGAAATGCTTCTGACCTGAAGAAAAGTTCTGTGTAAGCTTGAAAGCTTGTCTTTCTCACCAACAGAGGTTGGTCAAATAAAAGCTATTACCTCACCCACCTTGTGTCTCGAAGATCCTGGGACTAACACGGCTACAACAACACAGCAAATAATAATTATAATGGATATTTGGGGCCCAGGTATTTGAATTCAATGAGTTTTGGGTGTGCAAGAATATCAAGGAGAGTCTTGGCATCATAGACTCTGTTTTAGGAAAGCACTTAAGCTATAGAATTCAATCATACTTAAACACATGCTGAAAGATAAGCACATGTTTATGTCCCCCACCTGAATAGGAATGTTTTTCTGAACTGGGACCCTAATGGATAACAAAGTCCTGTATAATATATAATATAATGGGTTATAAGGTTTATGGTCACTAATCACATCTCATGTATTCCCAAGCAATTTGCCATTCATCACTTTGAGTTAATTGTACACAAAAATATTCCTGGAATTCTCTCAGAATAGCGGGAACTGTGTTGGAAAAAGAGCTGAAAATGAGGCAAAGGTTTAGAGCTAGTGCAAATGACCGATGATGATGATGATGATTGATTACAACGGTAATGCCAAGAGACCCCAATCACAGATCAAGGCCCCAGTGTGCTAGGCGCTGTATAAAAGTCAAGCGCTCACAATCTAGGGTTACGAGAAGATGCTGCACATAGATGAAACAGACAAAAGAGGGAGCCCTGACTTTACGGAACAACTTACATTGTTGTTTGCAGTGTTGTTGTAGCTGGGATACTGTGCACTGCAGACCAGGTGGGTGAGGTAATATCTTTTATTGGGCCAGCTTCTGTTAGTGAGAGAGACAAACTTTCGAGCTTACGCAGAGACCTGAAGAAGAGTTCTGTAGAACTCGAAAGCTTGTCTTTTTCGCCAACAGAAGTCGATCCCATAAAAGCTATTACCTCACCCACCTGCTCTCCCAGAACAACTTAGGGAGTTCACTCATTTTAATCTGTAAAGATTCACTTTGGCTCCCGGTGCAACTGGCGTTTAAAATCTGTGTTAGAGACCCATTCTGTGATTTCCCTCTCCCTTGAGGCCTGTGTGTCTTTGGGGCACCTCAGACTATATGTGTGAGATCTGTGTCTCTCATGAAACCTCTTTTGTCATAACTGTAAAGTCACTCAGGGTGAAAGGGGCCAAAGTTGTCTTATTTATTTATTTTCCACTTTATTTAAATCAACTCTTTAGTGAAACCATTTTAACCTTATTTCTTTTATTTTTCCTTAGGCCATACCCCACTTCACTGTGCTGTTCTGTCCCATAATTCCCTGTTCCGAGAGCAGCAATGTCACCTTACACTAACCGAGGAACAGAAAAAAGAACTTCAATACCAGAGTGAGGAGGTGCTATCATGTATCCACCTTCTGGTGCAGATGGGAGCCTCCATCCACAGCCGAGTAAGGAGCGAACATTGTTGCTTTCTGTGGTTGAATTACTGATTACGCCGTGTCGCGGGGCAAGTGCGCCCTGTCTCTTCTTGGGACGGGATGTGGGTAATGATGGTCCCATGGCTGAGTCTATACAACCATCCCTTGTCTTGGAATAGCTTGGCCTAGGGGTAAAAGTCAATATGGTTGCCCTCTCTCAGGGCTGTGTGACTTAGCGGCCAGAGTCAATAAGGCTGCCCTGTTCAGCAGGGCTTCATGGCCCAATGGCCAGAGTCTGTATAATGTCCCTCTTCAGTAGGGCTATTTGGTCTGACTGCCGGTTAGGGGAGAGGGCCGCCACCTCCGGGGAGCGGGAGTGTGGCGGCCAGGTAGGGGGACCCAGGCCCTCCCTGCTCCACCGGGTCCCAGCTCAGGCCCCTGTCAGTGGCAAGTATGCCCGTCAGTGGGGAATCCACCTGAAACACGCTGCCCCCACACAGCGCAATAACTAGTCCCCCTGAGCTACTTCCTACCTTGTTGCTGATGCAGCATCCCCGGGGTCTCTGGGCTCTTCGGTCAATGCGGCTCCCAGCAGCTCTGACACTCCTTGGGTGTCACATACTGTAATGTAGCAGTAGCACTAGGGAGTCCGATGGATGTCTCCAAAAGAGGAGTCCAGTTCTAGAATGTAACATTTCTGTCAGTTCCAGTTGTTAAACTCTAGACATTATGTTCCTGCTAGAGCTGGCTGAAAAATTTCAATGAAAAAATTCTGGAACAAAATGATTGCAGAGCCAACAACCTGTTTTTCAACAAACTCTAGTACACACATTGAAAACTTTAAAAAATAGCAATAAAAATGGGGCAGACTGAGATGGTTATAAGATGCCCTGACACCAAGAAGTTGAGATGTAATTGCAATAAGATTGACTTTTTCAGTCACGTTGGTATCACAGATTTCATAGTGAATGATGCAGCTTGTGATGCAGCTATTTCATGTGCAGTATTTCGTAAACAATTAAAGTATTCCTAACCAGACTATTCTATGGGAAGAGGCACACTTTTGAAGGCTGCATTCATCTTCTTCTATTATTATTATTTTATTTATTAAACTTCTACAACATCTCCCTTTTCACAATCTCAAAGCAGAGTAAAATTCACTCCTGTGAAAAGGTCCAACACAAGGTCTTTGCATCACTTCAACCTCACAAAAACCCTATTTCAATTAATATATAAAAGATAGGTATTATTAACATTTTTATTATTTATTAGAGAGAGAGATTCCCCAGTCCCTCAAGTTTCCTCTCTGCATTCATCTCCTCCTCCCATGGTACACAAGGCTTATTACAGAGTAACAGAGGTAATTCTTACAGGACCCTTTTGTGGAAGGCGCTTTTGTATATTTAAACTGAATGGGATGGTAATACTAAGTTCATATCGCAGAGATGTGTTGGCCCTATATTACCAAGTGAAATAAGGAGCCTCACCCTTTTTCAATGACATGATCATGAAATGTTGGCCAGTGGTGTGCTGGATGAGAATTTAGGGGCTTTCAGATAATTTATTCTACGATTACTTTATTGTTGCATGTTCAGGACCAAATCCTGTATCAGCATAATTCTCCGGAAGTCAGCACTGATTTACACCACTTGAGGAGCTAACCTTTAGTCTTCTCCAGCGTACTTCCATAACATGCTAAGCTCTTTTGCAAAAGCTTTGTTGTTGTTGTTTTTTAACAGGATGTTAAAAGCAACAAGACAGTGCTTCATTACACGGTACAGGATGGGAACATCTCCCTGCTCAAGTACTTCTTAGAACTAAATGCTTTCATGTCTGAGGACTTTATCAACAGTAAGGTGAGTTAGGGCTGGCGCTGGTGAATAATTTGCATGAACCACAACACATGGGGTGTTCAATTGAAAAGCAGTACAACAATTGGATTTCACAGTAAAGATTTTTGCATGCAGATATAGCAAACTATCCAAACTAAACACAGGAAATCAATGAACTGTGTAACTTTTCAAAGCTAACTTGAACCTGTGCATCCTGTTTCCATTTATAAAACATATCACAGGTAATATTTTCTAGAAGGCATCATGCAGGAAGCTAATGCAAGAAACAGAGTGTGGAGCTTTACATTTTGACCATGAAAAAATAACATAATTTGTATTGCTGTTGTAACACTCACATACCCGGATTGGGTTTGGAATCCCATTGTACTAGGAGCTGTATCAACAAAGATGAGTGATACTCCCTGCTTACAGTCTAGGCTCTGATTCAGGAAAAGCAGCCCTAGTCAGAAAAGCATTTAAGCACATGCCTAATTTTAAGCATATGCTTAAATTCCATTGAAGTCAAGGGCGTTTACCCATGTGCTGAATGTTAAGCATATTCCTCAGTACTTTCAGAGTCAGGGCCTAGAAAACACAAAACAGATGAACGGTATTAGGATGAGGCTATAACATACAAACAGGTGGCGGGTACGGGGTTGAAGATAGAACATACAAGCAGAGGAATATGGGGAGGAAGTGCCACTGCTTTGTTAGCCATGTGTTTTGTTGCATCTTTTATTTATTTATTTTTAAATTGAGAGTAAGGTAGGGTGGCAGGAACAGGGGTGTTAGTAGAAGTAAGGAAGTAGAAAGAGAAGGAAGGGGAAGAGGGACAATTGTAGCTTGTCACCTTCTTAGGCATAAACAGCAGACAGGTTTTTGTAGGCATCACAGCAGAGGTAAGTGTTAAAGAGGGATTTGAAGGAGGATCGAGTACTGGCTGTATTCAGGAATGTTTTACATTGGGGATCAGTGTCCCATTGTGCCCTACACACACACAATAAAATGGCAATCCCTGCCCCAGAAAGCTTCGGCCTGAATTTTTAAAGGTATTTAGTTGTTGTGGCGCTAGGTGTTGCAATGCCTAAATATTTAGGAGCCTAAATCTCATTTCAAAAAGGATTTAGGCACTTAGGAGCCAAGATCCCATAGACAGTCAATGGGATTTAGGATGTCAGTGCCTAAATCCCCTTTGAAAATGTGATTTAGGCTTCCAAATTTTTTAGGCATTGCAGTGCTGAGTGCTGCAATGCCAAAATACCTTTAAAAATCTGGGCCTTACATTCTACATGGAGCATAGAATCTATACTGCATTGCGAGTTGTAGTATTCAAATATGGATCCTTGGCCAAGCAGTGAGTAACTGACACAAGGAGTGAGGGAGATAAGCAGAGATGGGGTTGGGAAGGACAAGAAAAGTGATTACTCAGTGAGGATGAAGATCATTACTGAGTCATGTTGCAAGTTGAGCAAAGAGGCCTGAAATGATACACTGTGCTGTTCCATTTCCCAGTGCGATGCCGTGGGTCAGCGGTATAATGCAGCGCGTTTCAGTCTGCATGTCTCCCCCATCACCTGTGCCAGCCACAGTACGGAGCCAGACTCTTGGAAACACCTCTGCTGCTTAGGGCTCATTCCAAGGTCCACCAACACAGTTGTTTTCTCTCCAAATTATTTACACGCTTGAAGCAAGTCCCAGAACCATGTGTCTGTTTTGTCAGAGATCAGTGACGCTGTTCATCGTGACGACTAGCTGTAACTTTGGGTTTGGAGAATGTAAATATTTTACCGCACATTTCCAGTTCCTGGAACCCATAAGGAGAGCTAAGGGGAGATAACGAAGTGACATACAGCAGCCGATGAAAGCAGTGACCCAAAGTTGCATTTCAGGAGAAATACAAGGAGATCAGCCTAGTACAGCTTGCTCTGTTGCCAAGCCTCTAAGAGGATGTCTACACTGCAAAAAAACCAAACCACCCACGGCAGTGAGTCAGAGCCTGGGTCAGTTGTCTCAGGTTCACACTACAGAACTAAAAATAGCAGCGTAGATGTCCCCGCTTGGGCTAGAGTCCAGGCTCTGAAACCTGGTGAGGGGGGAGGGTCTCAGAGCCTGGGCTCCGGCTCAAGTGGCAACGTCTACATCGCTATTTTTAGCCCCGTTGTGCGAGTTTCCCGAGCCTAAGCCAGTTTAACCAGGCTCTGGGCAATGGTTATTGTGAGCGAACTTCATGACATTTACGCTTTAGTAGAGACCATCCCCCTGACATATTTCCTGGAGTTTTTACTCAGAATGGCTTGCCTAGCAGCTAGACATAATGGGCTGGTGTAAATGGGTGCCGTTCTGTAGGCTTCAGTAGAGCTACATCTATTTATGCCAGCCAACGATCTGACTCAATCTGTTCAAGCTGTCTCAGCCTTTTTTAAAATACCTTCTTATTTATTATTTTTCACATCCTGCAAGCACATTATCAGTCCAGCTGAACTTAGTATTGCAACATTTCTCCCCACAGAGTGACATCTGGGACAACACCTAACACCAAATCATCACCACTAGTGGTAGATTTGTTTAGACTCAATGTACATTTTTCAGCACCTGTCATCAGCTCTGAAGAAGCGGGGAAGGGAGTTATTCGTCTAGTGTCCAGAAATGAACATGGTTTGATACAGAGCCGGAGAGAAAGCTGTACAGTTAAATATTATGTAGCTCCATTTACCCCTATAAACACACAGATCCAACAGCAGAAACTCACTGCCATATGTTGAGTACTCTGAAGTATGGCTTCCTACCATCATGACAGCCTCTGACTTTTTAACGTGGCCTTATTGAGGAATCCTCCTTGTCTAGGTTACTTAACAGTTCTCCATAGGATTCAGCATGAGAAAAAATGTTATTCAGTTCAGTTAACCCCAGCGCTCAATTTTGTGGATGCACAAGTGACACTTGCATGTTTCTTCTTATAAAGTTCTATTTGATGGGGAATGGTACGTGCCTTTTGCTCTGTGTGGTGGGACAAAGATCTATAAAGAACAGTCTCTCTCGTTACCCTTAATTTTTCACACACCCTGGTTTTTTGCATAATTCTCCCTTTATCTTTTAAGACCCATTGCACGGGCAATAACTTGTCCATGGGGTCTGGTATCTGACACTGTCTCCTGATAATAATCTTGTAGGCTCTTTCTACATTGATAGGATCATCTGGAGTCTTCAACTGCACTACTGTGTCTCTGGTAACCATTATTTCCAAGAAAAAAAGATAAAATCATTGTCCTCTTGTCTTTGCTGTAGTTGAAGAATGTGAAGAATTTGAGTCCACACCTGGCCCTTAGTTTGCTCTAATTTCTTTTCAGAGAGTTTCAGAAGTTTCTGCATGCTGTTCAGCTTCTGCTCTTATTTCTTCACAACTGCATCGGCCTTGGCCCACGGGGCAATCAAGGCCTTCCATGCTCTTTATAAAGCACCCTAGTGAGAGTCTAGAGAGTCCCATTAGATTCCTGTAGTTTACTAAAAGAAATATCCTTGCAATATTTACTTGCTGGTGAAATCTGGGGCAATGCTTCTTAAGGGAATACTCAGATACTATAGGCCAGAGGCCAGATCCAAAGCTCAGTGAAAGAAGTGGGAATGTTTCTACTGACTCTAATGGGCTCTGCCTTAACCTTATATAAATTAATGGATGGATGGATGGAATGGGTGGTGAGGGAGTAGGTGGGTAGATAGATGGGAATCAGAGGCCTAGAAAGTGGGTCTTGGATCAGGGAAGAAGTGCACTGGTGAGTTTTTAACTTGGTTGCTTTGTTTTTGGGGATCCTGGCTATGATTCAAGATCATGCCTAGGTATGCTAATGCCAGCTTTATTGGGACATTGAGTAAAATCTGACTGAAAGCTGCCACTTTCGATGATCTCCTGCCTCGATGGGTCTGACTCTTTACCTGCTACAGTGTGGAAATTCAGTGATCTCCCCAATGCTAAGTCATTAACATTAACAGTTGCCCTGGAATCTTGGAGGAGTTCTCCAAAGTGCAGAGGGGCTTGGAGACCCTGAACTCCATCCCAGGGCTGAGTACGCAGCAAATACTGAACCTCAGCACTGTTGTCAAAGATACAGCATATAAACACAAATGTTTCATTTTTTCTTGAAAAGCCATATAAATAGCTAAGTCACAAGCATTTTGTTTTATAGGATGGTAAAGTTGACATAACAGATTTGCTGATTCAGAACTTGTAAAAATACCTTGTTTCCCTGAGAAAAGCTTTTAGGAATTTCATATTTGTTTGCTATTTAGAGGTGTGTTTCAGAGTATCTTCTGCATCAGTGGTGCAAACGTGGAACAAAAATGACTAACCACTCCTTCTAAACTTGGTTATCATTTGTGTCCCGTACCTTTCAATGTCATCCCCTTTCCAACTGAGCTCATAAAATAACTGCAACTGTAAGAGCTAAGTAGTATTATTTGTTATTTCATCAATTAATAAATAGAGCAGAGGGAAATGAATTAGAACCATAGCAGGGGAAATGATAATACAAAGCTCAACAGAGCAGCATCTGTGATGGATACATCATGATATGAAAAATCAAAGTTATGGGGCTGGTTAAATATATTATCGGTATCATAGAATCTTTAATAAATTAATCCCTTGCCATCTATATTTCTTTTCTTAATCCTTTGTCACCAATCCTATTGACTCTTCTGGCTGTGCAGCATTACAGATTTTGTCCTGTCCTGTCTGATAACTGTGAGAGAGTTCCTCTCCGGTGACAGTCTCAGTCTCAGGCCACCTACCGACCTGGCGAGGAATTACATTTTTTTTTCATTTTTAAGAATGCTTATGTTGAAGGACCCAAGAAAGCACTTAAACATGTTTTTAAATCCCATTGCTATTCATGGAATTTAAGCACATGCTTAAAATTCAGCACACGCTTACATGCTGTCCTGAATAGGATGCTTTCCAAAGATGGGGCCAATGACAAGTGTGATTTCTTTCACCTGCTCCAGTACCTGAGCCCCATTATATATACAGTCCTAGCATATAGTCTTAAGAATATTACACAGAGATACATGGGGCAGCAGTAACCCTTTGAAAACTGGCCACTTTCCAGGTGGATCACTTCTTATCTGAGTGTTTTGCAGTAAGTTCCACTAAGGACACTTGCGCAGTGATCTGGAACTTGGAAGAGCTCTAGCAGTAACAGGCAAGGTGGCTGGGACCACTGTTCCCTCTAAGCTGTGCGCGTGCACGCGCGCGCACAGATCCTAAACCCCGCGCACACGGCGAAACGCCGCGCGCACAAAAATTTGCACAGAAGCACAACAATTTGCATAGAAGAAATTTTTTGGCGCACATGACCTGTCAAAAATTAGAGGGATCATTGGCTGGGACTTGCTTTTTTTGAAACAGGGAGGGCACAGTGGCCAGGAAATCAATGTCTTTTAGCGCCAGATAGAATCCATTAAATATTGTTCCTGATCCTCATTTACACTAAGGCCCTTTACACACTTCTGGCGGAGGCCTTAATGCGCATGTCAGGGCAGTGTAAAGGAGGCATTAGTGCACATGAGAATCAGGCCCATTATTTTCAGCTATGATGCCCTACGTGAATTGATGCATGCCATCACACAGTTGTGTGCAGTGCATCCATGTGGCACCAGATTTTACTTTGTCTATGCAAAGTTAGTTTCTCGATAAGTGACTTTTCTTTAGCCCTTCGACTTCCTTCTACAAGGCACTTTATATGGACTATGCCCTTCTCTTTTTGCAAACAGCTAATCTGGCCCCTGCCACCTAACAAGATATGGTTCTGCAGAAGTTTGCAGGCTCGTTGGGCACATTGCTAGTCAGGTGTCTTTTGCCGGCCTCTGAGATACTGCTACAGCCAGGTATCCATTCTTAAAGCAGCAAAAGCCACCAACTCTTAGAAGCAATGCTTCTCCAACTTTGTAGCAGGTCTATTGAGCTGTGGTGTTTAGAATAGGCATATATAAGTAGCAGATAATGGTGATACCCTAAGGTAACCAATATTTTCTGGCCTCCTCATCTCTAATTGACAGTTTTCCATTTTTTGTACCTTTTTAAAACTGAAAATATTTTTGCAGGGAACTGAAAGATACAATTGAACCATGGACTGTAAGGTGTTGTGTTGTTTTTTTTCCATTGTGCTAGGCTCATGGTAACACTGCTTTGCACATGGCAGCTGCTCTTTATCAGGACAAAAATCAGGAAGAAATTATCAAATTGCTCCTGGACCATGGGGCAGACCCAAGCATCCGAAACTTAGACAACGACCAGGCAATTCACATGGCACAGTCAGGAAAGGCTGGCGATCGGGTAAACATTGCATACGGTTTATACTTTGTAACTCTGCCTGCTTATTAAACATAGACATCATGTACCTTTACGGAAAGAAAGAATTCAGCTACAGTGACATTTTGCTACTGAAATTCCCCGATTGAAAGGCTCTGAAACAATGTACTTTCATTCCATTCATAGTGGAGTGTCCACTGTGCTAATCTTCCAGATCCCCAGCAATTACCATCCATCAGCTGGGCAGTAAGGCCCAGATTTTCAAAAGTGACTGTTGATTTGGGGTACTTCCATCTTCAGGGGTTCAACTTGAGACCTTTTAAAGGGGCTTGATTTTCAGTAAATGCTGAGCAACCACCCTCTGAAAATCAGGCTCCTTTAAGGTATGTCAAGTTGGGCACTGAAAATCACTCGTCACTTTTGAAAATCTTGGCCTAAATAAAGTATTTCGATGGGATTCTCCCATCCCCCTCCTCCTCTGTTCTATCTAAACGGGGGCGGAGGAGAGAAATTGTCACTGCTCCATAAAGAGTAAGAAGAATTTCCAACTCCAGTGTTGTTGTGGTTGTTCCCAGCTGGAGTAAAGAAGAACTAGTCTACCTACAGTGGCTTCCCACAGTTAGGACTTAATCCAGGGCCTATTGAAGCCAATGGGGGTCATCCCAGAGGCCACCCCCTCTCTCACACACACGCACAGTTCCCCCTGCAGCTGCATCAGGTGAAGAAAGCCTCTCACCATTCCCAAGTGAATAGGACTAGCTATTATGCCAGATAGGCTCTCCGTTGTTACAGCGAATCTGGGTCTCCACTGTACCATGGGTGCGCACAAAGGGTATATGCCTACTTTGGCAATTCCATAGCCAAGGAGCATAACAGAAGTATTAATGGATGCTCTGGAGATCTTAGAGAACTGTCAGCACATAACTCTTGTGTTAAGAGAACAAATACTGACAGAAGATTAAGTTACAGTGCCTTATGCGTGAAAAGGTTACTGGAGCACATTCTAATTGACAGTGGGATCATATACATCTGCCATGTATGCATCCATCCACAATTTTACATGATGTATTTTAAGTCTTTGTATTTGTTGGCAGGTCAGGCATTTGCTGAAGAAAGGGAGAGTCACGTCAGCGTTTGTTACCTGCCGTCGAAACGTCAGATCCTAGATCACCTGCCAATTCAGACAGGGTTTTGCCTTGGTTTGCTGAAAAGGCATCTCCTTTCAGAAAAACTTGAAGTCTTTTAATCAAGACTGAACGACTTTCTAAAAGATACACTCTAGTTTTGCCACAAGTTGTTGGGCTCGATTACAGGGATTACTGGGTGAAATTCTGAGGCCTTTGTTATGCAGGAGGTCAGATTCCAGCTGCCTCTTCTGGCCTTAAAATCTATGAAAAACCAAAGGCTTCAGTGATGAACTGTACGGTATGAGTCACTTGCAGGTTTAAACTAGTTTAAATGGTGGATTCTCTGTAACTGGAAGTCTTTAAATCATGATTTGAGGATGTCAGTAACTCAGCCAGAGGTTAGGGGTCTGTTACAGGAGTGGGTGGGTGAGATTCTGTGACCTGCCATGTGCAGGAGGTCAGACTAGATGGTCATGATGGTCCCTTCTGGCCTTAAAGTCTATGAGTCTATGACATTGTCATAGTTCACCTCTGTGACCAACAGTACGTCTGAACCTAAGACATCTAAAGTGAAAATTCCCCTTGTCCATGAAGCTACTATCAATTCTGTTTCTCGGTATTGTGCATGAGAATATTGAAGTAGCCACACTTGAAAGCTTCGGTATCGTGCTTCTGACTCTAAGAGGGGAAAACAAATGCTCACAAGGATAAACATACAGGATCAGATCCTCAGGTGGTGTAGGTTAGCATAACTCCACTGAAGTCAATACAGTTGCACTAATTTACACCATCTGAGAATCTAACCCACATATTCTATTTAGTATTCAGAAAACTTAATTTAGCAACAGTTCCTGTATATAAAAATAACAGACCTGTCTGATCATTTGAGTTCTTCTCTTCTCTTAGGATTATCCTCCTACAGTATGTGCAATGACTAATGGGATTTTGCAGCTCTAATCATGCAGTTAAAAGAGTGCAGGAAATCACTTTGTCCTACAGAAGACAGGTAATGATTACTGGCGAACATGGTGACATGTTATCTAATCTGCTTAATTCGTTTAGTTAAATTAATCACAAAGGCAAAATCATCAGCATCAAACCTAGACTGTCAGTCATGTGCCCCAACGGATGCTAAAAGTAACCCAGAAAATCAAAAGTCTGAAGAAAGGCCTGCTGGATTTTGTTTTCAGGCATCTATTTCATTTAAAATGTGTTAAAATTATTCTTTACAAAGCAAATTACTTAAACCGAGGAAATTACCCAGAATAGTGACCAACATTCAGGATGCTCATTCAGTATTTCCGGTCAGAATAGTCTATACAACACTGTTAATCATAGCAGGAATTATGGTCCTGAAAGCATTAAAATACAAGAAGCTAAATTCATCGCAGCTGCAGCCAAGGAGCACAGGGCATAGGTCCTGGAGGAGGGTGAAAAGGCGGCGTGAGCTCATCTCTGTACTCTCTCAAATCCTCAGATTACTCTATGTTATTCCAGTCCCATTGTGTAATTTAGAGCAGTCTGAGGGATGCCAATGGTCCCAAAGGCATTGGGGAATCAACAGAATGTAGGGGAGCCCCAGTCTGCTCATTCACTGTGGGCTTCCATTGTGGGCACAGTGGAATTCACTGCAGGAATAGGGCCCAAAGCATGAATGGAGAATATTCATAGTAACATTCTTAGAGGAATGTGTATTGTAGTAGATTCTTTCTATGAAAAGATTTGTGGGTTGCTATGCAATCGTAGACTGAAAATAATGTCTCTCATGAGTCGATAGAAATGAGGGGGAATAACGGTGACATTCTGACAATCAATACCCCTGATGGTAATTTTCGTTAATTATATTTAATAAGTTGACTAGAAAGCATTTTGATTGTACCTCGCTGTCTTCTCCTCGTAGCACAAATGAATTTTTAACAAGCGTAAACAGAAAGGTAAAGGATAATTATATTTTATTTTTTTTATTTTATTATTTTTGCAACATCTACGTGACTTAGGAGCCTAAGTCCCACCATCTTAGCTATTGGAGCATGCAGCTCTGAAAGTGACTCAGGCTTCACTTTTTGAACATTAGCGCTCAGCTGTGTCCCTCTTGAATGATGCTGTTATATTGGGAATCACTAGTGATTTGCACTGAGACTTAGGCTCATAAGTTCCTTAGGAGTTTTGAAAAAGAGTTTAGCCAAATGTTTCGCAGGTTTAGACTAAAGCTCTTCAGAAACACTGCTATAGGTATTGTAATTACAGATTGCTGTAACTCTTAGCCTTCCTCAAACCTTTCCCTCCCTACTACTTGGTTACCTCCTTTCACTGCATCACGTCTACATACCTGCCAACATCCTCTGACAAAAAGAAAAGAGTAGCTTGTATATTTGCATATATTTGCATACATTGAGGCACAAATCAGCCAAAGCACATGCCTTCTCATTTTGAAGCTATGCTGTAAGAAACTCCAGCGTGGGAATGAAGGCATGCATGTGTGAATGTTCAATAGGTGACACATGTGTAAATGCAAATAACTAAATAAATAAATGCAGTTGTTTAACTTGTTACCATCAGAAATCTGTGAATAACACTGAGCATTTAATACACTTTAATGCAACTACTCATGCAGATTTTTATGTGGAAATTCTAATTTGTGAAATGAATTGGATGCCATCATATAATGCATGGAATAAACCATTCTTGAATTAATGAGTGTATAAATTATTAGCTCCCCTAATTACTTTCTTTAACATGTTTAATATTTAACCCTTAATAATAACAGCACGTAGCTCTTATATAGCACTTTTCATCTGTATAGTTCAAAATTCTTTACAATGAAGGGAAAGTTTCACTATCTCCATTTTACAGATGGGGAAACTGAGGCATGGGGCGGTACTATGACGTGCCCAGTGCAGGCAGTGAGTCAGTGCAACAGCTGGGGAATAGGACATAGGTTTACTGCATTCCAGGCCATGGTCTTATCTATTGGAGCATGCAACTCTCAAAGTGCTTCTTTTAGTCCTTTTATTTTGAACATTAGTGCGCGATATATCCCTCTGCAATGATGATGTTATTGGAAATCACTACTAGTTGCTGAAAGCTATACATTGGTGTGTGTGCATAACATGATGACTGCTAAGAACAGCGTAATGTCAAACAGGCCTGCTTCTTCGTTACACTGAGGCCCTTTTCCACCACTCTAGCATTGAATAGAAGCTTTAAAATAAGCATAACTGTAATTTATGTCCATTTTAAGGCCCCTTTAGACATTTGGCAGCAAAGCTGTTGAATCCAGATAACAGGTAAAGAAACCATTTGAAAATAAAGCACCTTTTCCTCTTCTAGGGTGAAAATGACCCCTGTGCAGAGAATCAGCACTACACCTGTACACCATTTAAGTCCCTCTTATGCCCTCAAAATAGGACTTACGTACTAGTGCATAGGCGTCTGCTGACTGCACAGGGCTGAATTTCACTCATTGAGGAATACCTTACTCTGTTGATTTCAATGCAATTGTTCAAGCAATAAGGCACTACACACCGTGAGAAAGGATGGTAGAATTTGGCCCTCTGTTTTTGTCCGGGTTTATCCTTTCCTATCTTTGACTTAGCATAGGTTGCTACTCAAAAGGCACTGTTATCATTAAACAAAGGCATGGAGAATTGGCACTATAGAAAATCTCCAAATGGTCTGTAGTTGAAAGCAAGGAACTATTATTTGATGGATTAAACAATTAGGGCATTAGCAGAAAGCCCTAATTTAAGAGGTTTTGTCTTACCTAAATCTGCACATTGCAGTTTGAAACTGGGGTCGATATGTTAGGTTTGTTAGAGGCTTAAGTCTCAATTTCTTATAAGAAGGGAGTTCTCTTAAAATAAAATATCAATATTTTATATATATTATATAACACTGGCCAAATTCTCAGCTGATGCAAATCAGTGTAACTTCAGTAGTGCTTTGCAAGTTTATATCAACTGAGGACCTAGCCCAAAGTGGTTTCCTTTAAACAAAATTGAAAAACAAACAAACAAACAAAAAGGCCTGCATTCCTTCTTGTTGAAAAAGCCCAGGAGCAATCTTTGATGAATTGTCTCCTTCTGTCATTTCTTTCTGATGTTAATACACAGTCCATCTGTGGGTCAATAATCAGCAAGTTTTTACTTGCACTGACTGAATCATCTGAAACAAATGAAAGACCTGAGGACCTGGAAACATAACAACCCAAAACACAAACAAAAGTCTGTAACATGTTTGCCGTCCTAGGCTTGGACTAAAAAATAATAGACAAAATTGCAGAAACACATGACTGATGGAATTATTCAAAAGGTCTATGAAAGAAAAAAAAATGGTGTCAGTTCTGAGCCCTGAATTTATAAAGAACAGGCACAGAAGCATGGTCCGTGATTGCCATGACTCTGGTGTTCATCTCGGCTCCAACACCATGTTCCACTCCAACAGCTCTTCCCTATTGACCTTGGAGTGAAGCACAGCATTCTTCCTCCATAGGCCCCCTCCGGGAGCAGCGAGGGGTGAACCTGTACACCCCTGTGGCTCTTGAGAGTCTGCACATCCCCCTGTGATCACTGACTAGCTGTGGGGCTAACTTTCCCCTTCACACTGCTGGCTACTCTGGAATCCTTCTCCCGAACTCACAAGCAGCTGTTTTTTTTCTAAAAGATCTGCTCTAGGAATTATTGTGGGGCAGGTCTCTAGCCTGTGTTATACAGGAGTCAGACTAGATGATCACAATCGTCCCTTGTGGCCTGTCTATGGATCTATAATTCTCAATTACGCTAAGGCCTCTTTACACCCATCATGGGGTGACTGGCTCCTTTAAGGAGAGATGAGATCAGCCACCCCTGTGCCATAATTAATTATCTGTTTCCCAGTCTGAGGAGCAGGACTAAGGAGGGTCAGGTGACAGCTTAATGGACACCTGCAACTTATAAAAGGACGGAGAGCTCAGTCTGGGAGATGGGACCACAATGTATGGGAAGGTACCCATGGAAGGCCCTGAGCTAGAGTCAGCAGGAGGCTGGGTGCTATGGAGTGGAACCACAAGGAGCGGGCAGGCCCTGAGCGGTAAGAGGCTGGGTGCTTCAGGGGCCTGGCGCTTCATACCAGAGAGGGGAAGGATGCAAGGAACAGAGCCCAGAAGGGGTTGTGAACAGTATTCCAGGGGAACCAGCCTGAGCCAGAAGACTCTCCAAGGTAACCCAGGAAGGGGCTGGGAACAGGGCCCTGAGGGTGGGCTGAAGAGAAACCCCTGAAGGGCAGAAGGACCTTTTGTTTGTTGGGACATTTTTAGTTGCCCTGTTGCTATCCCAGAAGGGATTGTTTTGCTTGTCACTTGGCTGGAGGGCTCAGCTGCATCTCTAGCGCATCTCCAGTGTGTGGAGAGCTGAGACCCAACTTGGTGAGGGCAAATGGACCTTGAAGTGAACATTATTTGCAATTTCCACCCTCTTCAAGGGCCTGCAATGCTGGCAGAGCAAAGTAAAAGGGCACTAGTGTAAATGACAATCAGACCTAAAGAGTATGACACACCATTAATGGTCACCTAGGCCTAGTTCCCTGCTGCCCTCTATCTTGTACAGTTGTTTACAGCTATGCAAAGGATAGTAGCGTTTACACCCCCCTGTGCATTCCCTTTGCACAAGGTGCAAAGCAGCAGGTATCAGAATTGGGCCCCTTGCCTCTCTGCCTGTCAAACCCTGGCTGAAGCAATGCATGGGCCTCATGCCAACTCCCTGCACAAGGGATGAATTTCACCCATTGGAAGGTATTTATCCAGGGCCTGATTCTCATTTCCATTAAGCCCCCTTTATACCACTTGGGCAGCATAAGGGGGCCCTAGAGCAGTGGTTCTCAACCAGGGGTATGCCTGCCCTTGGGGGTACACAGAGATCTTCCAGGGGGTACATCAACTCATCTAGATATTTGCCTAGTTTTACAACAGGCTACAGAAAAAGCAGTAGCAAAGTCAGTACAAACTAAAATTTCCTACAGACAATGACTTGTTTATACTGTTCTATATACTGTACACTGAAATGTAAGTACGATATTTATATTCCAACTGATTTATTTTTTATAATTATATGGTAAGAATGATAGTCCGCAATTTTTCATTACTAGTGTGCTGTGACTTGTTTCTGTTTTTATGTCTGATTTTGTAAGCAAGTCGTTTTTAAGTGAAGTGAAACTTGGGGTACACAAACCAAATAAGACTCCTGAAAGGAGTCCAGTAGTCTGGAAAAGTTGAGAACCACTGCCTTAGAGTGAACGTTAAGGCACCCTTTCTGGTTTTTCTGTTGGACAATGCCAATTTGTTGGAAGCTAAACACTTTGCGGAAATATGTTGATTTCAGCAGAAGTTCATTTTGAAAGAGAAATTTGGAAAAGTGCTTTACTAAGGTCCATTTCAGAATGGAACACTTTGTTTTCCTGTTTCACGGTAACCTTTCATTTCAATTTTTAAAAATTGGATATAATGTAAAATAAGTAGAAATTGGAATGAATGACTTTGATTTTATTGAAACAAAATGTTTCAATTGACCGGAAACAAAGCTGGGGATTTTTAGTAGGAAAAACTTCTGCTGTTGTCTTATGCCAAGTCTCCACTGAGGAGCTACGCTAGCATTACTATACCAGCAAAGCTCTGTACTGTAGACAAGCCCCCATGACTCAATTTCTCATCCGTAAAACGGGAAAAATACTCCCTTTGTCCATCTTCCTTACCTAGATTGTGAGCTCTTAAGGGCGGAAACTGTCCCTTACCAGGTGCTTGTACAGTACATAGCCCTGATCTCCATTGAGACCTCTAGGCATTAATGTAATACAAATAACAAATGCCTATGAATTAATAACAATGGGCTCTTGATCGTACAAATGTTTACTCCTAGGTTTAGAGCTTATTGCTATGAATAATTTCACTGACTGCCATGCAAGTGTAAAGCAGCACTTGTAAAGCGTAGTGTATAATCATTGTTTATAGAATAACCAAGAAACATAATTTACCTGCTGCACGCAGCCAATCCTTAGCTGAGAAAAAGTATTTAATATTTATTATTTAAATTCTATGTAACTGATCAGATATGAGATATAAACCCCCATATAATAGACATGTAATATTTTGGCTGTGTGTAGCCTTGGGCCATATGCCTACCACTAAACCTAGAAAACATGTTGATGTCCCTCAGCACACCTGCTGATTTCCTAGCAGGCATTGTTCATCTGATACTTGACTGGAAGTATGTTAATTACAAGTTGTGGGTAATTATTAATCTCATTCCAGGAAGATGACTCAGTGAAGGGTGATTTAGTCTCTGCATTTTTACATTTTCCGTTAACTTTTTTGTGCATTATTTTATTGGATATAATAAAGTCCATTTGACTAGTCCTCACAAATTCAGGCTAACACTTTCAAAACTGAGTAGTAGATTTGGTCACCTTATTCCTATTAATTTTCATGGGAATTGAGCAGCTATGTCCTGTGTTGGCTTTGACAATCTCAATTCACCCTTTATTTCTTAAAACTATTAATTTCTACAAGCCTCTATTACACGTAACTAAATCTGACAGATTTCCATGACCAAGTGTGTGGGGCCAGGAACTGCAAACATTTAATCAGGTGCTCAGGTAATACAGTGATGGGCGCTGGATAAAAAACTGCACAGACAGAATGGTAGATTTTAGCCTAAATTGCCACATTTTTCAAGCCAAGGTTTGGAAAAGTTGCTGCTGCATTCAGTAAAGCAGCCAGCAGAAGGAACATCTTTCCACTGTATTAGAATCTTGGTTATCTCTGTATAACTTTACCTAGCTGCAAATCCGAGCAGTAACAAATCCATCTATTCCAGTCCCCAGGAAAGGAAACATGCCTTCCATAGGTTGCGAAAAGTCTGTAGACAGCGTATTCTATGGCTGACCAGCAAACAATTCCATTTCATGAACAGCATTTTTTGATTCGAAAAAAGCTTTGTTGAAAACTTTTCAGCCCACACTAGTTGATTCAGTAGGTTTTAGGAGGTGAAGAAATAATAATGCTGGCGGGGTTTATTTTAGCATGGAGAAAAAAGACGACTCTGAAAACTACCATCTGTAATCCCACAAGCAATCCGAGGGTACACAGGCACCTTCAACCTTTGCATTTTAAAAAAAACTTCATGGGGAATGCTCAACCGTAAGCTTTTAAATTAAAATTCAAAGTTAAAGCGGCCAGAAGGAAGCACTATTAAAGTTATGGCTAACACAGCTTGTTAATAATGGGAGCCAGCTGGATTAATATGGGTTTCTGGAGTTGTTTTATTCACTTACAAGTATTACTGTTATGCATGTGGAGCCCCTGGAAGCCTCAGCCGGGACTGAGGAAAAAGGAGCTACACAATGAGTGTAGGAACTCAACTGGTTTAAATAAGGCGAGCCCTAGTAACGTTTGTCGGTAACCCAACTGTGTACAGTACAGTACATCACCATTCCTTTGGGTTCAAAACGAATCTCAGTAAATGGTGACCAGGAACACAAGCGGCAATGCAGCTTTGCTTTCTCTGGCAAATAGCATCATTCAGATGTAACACCGAGTATTATGTCTTCATGTCGGGATTTGGCAAAAGCTCTGCAGATACAGCACAAGTAGCCACAAGCTTTCTAGTGACATTTTAACAGATATAGGAAACAGCTCATGGGGGGTTTTCTGTTAACAGTGACACTAAATACTCACTGTAACCCAGATGTTTGGGAAGGGCATTGTCATGCTGGGCAACTATTTGGGAGCAAGGATGGTCGTGGCTATGCTGGACCAAGGAGATCAGGATTCAGGTCTCCGCTCTTAAAATGAAGCACATGAAGTCTAATCAGCACCTTAATGTTTCTGGGGCTCAGTTCCCCATCTGTAAAAGACGGATATAATGCTCTCTGATACGCCTCTGAAAATCCCAGTGCAGGTCCTTGTTTCAAACGGCATTGTTAACTGAGTACTGGAGCCTTTGCCAGCAGAGGTCATTGTTTTACTGAGCCAGCAGGCAAGCTCTCTCTGTTTCATCTACTAATACATTCAGTGCACCACTGCATTAGGCTGAGAATGCAAACAGCAGGACATTCTCAGTTATGGGTTCTGCAGCTCAACCCCCTTCCCAGGCCACACTTAGAATTTTGCTTTACTGCATAAACAGCTAAATATATACCTGTGTGACGAATATGGCTGGAATACTGTTACTACAGGAACGCTGACTTTGATATCCTGGACCAGATTCTAGTTTGTTCTCTGTCCCTTTGGCACCACTCAGCTAGTGTGAAGGGGATGGATTCGGGCCATAGCCGATCAGCAGACGAATGTCCTTCTGTGGCAAAAAGCAGGCAGTGCCAGCCCCCTCTACCCACCACCCCAGCAGACTTGCATCACAAATAATGATACAGTTTCATGATGCATGATTGTGATATTGTTAAACATTTGTGTCTGGTGCCATAGGTGTGTGTGGCTCTCTTTATAGAGAAGACAGATGCTGTTCCTGACATGGGGAGTATGAGATCTGGGTGGTTATATATGACATGATACGATGCAGGGAGTGATGACAAGGCACAGGGCAGGATGGGTGGGGAGAGAGCGGGAATGGGCTTGTTTTGTAATTAGTAATTAGTGCCTGTAAGTGTTCTATTTATTCACTAGCATTGTTCTCGTACATCATCAAACAGAGCGTCACATAGCAGAGCGAGACTGTGGGAAAAGCACGATTTGTCAGTAGAGGGACAAGTTATGTGATGAACAGGGCCAGGCAGGTGGTGGAGGGAGCCGTCTGGGAGAAAGAGCCTGTGGAAAGGAAGGAAAGTGAGATTAGCAGCGTGAGAGTGGCAGGAGATGAGAAAAAAGCAGGAGGTAGAGCCTGGAGGGCAAGAATGAGGATTTGATGCAGAAGGGGGTTCAAAGTGGGGAGATGCCCTGGATGGAGACGTGGGAGGGAAGGAGGAATTTGGCAGTGAACAGGCTGACCTAGCAGGAGGCTTTCATCATGTGCTGTCACTTCCCTGCTATGCAAGGAACTGAGAGTTTTGGGGGAGAGGGGTGGAAATTTCAGAAGAATCAGATGTTTATACAAATGGGTCCAGAGCCTCAGCTGGTGGAAACTGGAGTCATTCCACTTCACACAATTGAGTTATCCCAATTTACAAAGCCTGAGGATCCTGTCCTTGTTCCTGTTGGAAAATCTCACCCTCAGCCTTCTGATGCTTACAGAATCATATTGTGTGATTCATTATGCTCCATGCAATTGTCACCCCAGTCACAAAGAGAGGGTTCTATCAACATCCAGTGAATGGGTCGCTTGTAGACCTCCGCCCTTCAGTGAAGTTAAGCCAGTGAGTGGAATTAGACCCTACAGAATGAACTGGAGGCTGCAAGGTGAATGGAGATTGAATTCATAGGAGATCAGGGGGTCAAAGGAAGGAAATGGAAGAGAAAGGAAGCGGGATGATGATGACTGAACAACAGGCAGACTTTCAGATAAGTAGGGCCCTACCAAATTCATGGCCATGAAAAACGCATCACGGACCGTGAAATCTGGTCTCCCCCTCCCTGTGAAATCTGGTCTTTTGTGTGCTTTTACCCTATACTATACAGATTTCATGGGGGAGACCAGCATTTCTCAAATTGGGGGTCCTGACCCAAAAGGGAGTTGCAGGGGGTCATGGTATTGCGACCATTACCTTCTGTGCTGTCTTCAGAGCAGGGCGGCTGGAGAGCACCAGCTGTTGGCCGGGCACTCAGCTCTGAAGGCAGCACCCCGCCAACAGCGGCACACAACTCCTTTTTGGGTCAGGACCCCTACAATTACAACATCATAAAATTTCAGATTTAAATAACTGAAATTGTGAAATTTAGGATTTTTAAAATCCCATGACTGTGAAATTGACCAAAATGGACCGTGAATTTGATAGTGATACAGATAATAGAATGGATGGAAAAGAGGTAATATACACAGCTTGTGAAGGAAAAGATGCTGGTTTTAGAAGAGGGCTAATCTTGAACCTGGGGTGGTGAGTTATACTTGGTACTCATGTTTTTTTTTTTACCTGAGAAGATGCATTTGAATGGTCCATGGAGAATGGGTTTTGGGTTTTTTTTGGTTTGGGTTTAATTTGGGGAAATGCTTATTCCTTTCTAAATTCTACTTGTGGCTGGAGGATTAATTGAACGTGAATCTTACTCCTTCTGCTCTATCAAAAGAGCATGGGGACACTGGCTAGGAAAGAACTGAGGTTGTGCAAGCATTGGGGTAATGAGGCTTCTGATGTGAGAATTTTCTCATTTAAAACCCTGGCACTTGGATTGACAATTGTAATGAGAGCTGAAAGTGTGGCAAAGCAAGAAGATTTGGCAGATCTAACCAGACCATACCTTGTCCATTTAGATTAAATCATCATTAAAGCGCAGCTTTTTTGTTTCAGCTAGCTGTCCTTAAAAGTGAAGAATGGTTCTGAGCAGACTGTGACATTTCAGTGAGATGCATTCCCCTAAGGAGATTTCATTTCTACAGTGACGTTGCGAGCCTGCAGTTTGTTATAACACCAGAGGCCAGCTCCTCAGTGATGGAAATCAGTATAGCTCCAGTGAATTCAGACAGAGATGTAGGGTCTGCATGCAACATCTCTTGAAGTCAGTTTGCTGATTTGCACCAGCTGAGAATCTGTCCCCGTTTCTCCTTGTGCAGTCCAAATCCCAAACGGCAGGTGTTGCTCCAATGTATAGTATCTAAGATGAAATGTTGCTAGCTCTCACTACCATGTCTTCACTACTATTGTTACCTGGGCTAGTTAGATTAAAGCTAGCCCTGGTATGCCTACCCATTCCACAACTGCACCTTCACTTGCAGGATAGATGCACCCTGCAATAAAACTCCCTTAGGCTTGTTTTGAAAATTCCAGCCGAACATTTTCCTCTACACATCGGTGAAAGAGAACTAACTTTGTGTGGTAAGGATTCCTGGTGGATGTCTCCTTCCCAGAGCCCAGCCCCATTGTGATGTTTAGAGGTTCCACGATTTTTCAATGGTGCAGAAAATCTAAGTTTTGCTTGTTGTGCATCGAAGATAAAATCAACCACCTGGGGAAAGTTTTGTCTTTGATTAGTCTGACCAAGGGGAGTGAACAATTGTTGCAATGACAGTTGGGGAGACAGGGAGGAGAGTACTTCAGTGTTGGAAGGATGCATGTATATTCTGACATGTGACAGAGGTACCGTGAAAAGCACAGCAGATATTTATTGGCTAATCGTCTTGCCCTTCACTGCAGATGGGAAATATAAGAAATGGATTGGAAGAGAAAACTTTGGCCCTGATCCAGCAATCACTTACACAACTGAGTAACATTTCAAACCCCAGGAGGCCCATTGACTTCATGTGCAAAGGCCCCACTTTACTCACATAAATATGTATTTGCAAGAGCAAGACACTTGATTATAGCAGAAGCGACCCCCTCCACCCCACTCCACCTCCCCGGTGGCTGGAAAAAAACCAGATTTCCTCAGAATAACCTAAAGAATCTTTTATAAACTTAACAGGAAGGAATGTGCTCCAGGAATCTGTACAAAATTATTTATTTGTAATAACAAAAACTTGTTTAGTGAAGCATTCACTGAAAGCTAGGTTTGTTTTTTGTTTTGTTTTTTTATGAAATACAAGACAGAAGGACAACTGTAGCAATGCTGTGAGTCTTAAAACATTGTTACCCACGGGGACTAAATTAACACCTGGAGCATACCAGGCTAAGTAGTGTAGAGTAAACTGAACTTTGTGTTAGACAGTGATGTTTTGCATAGTTCATAGGCAGTTAGCTGATTTGGATACCTGTACGTATGTACATATATAAAAACCCATCATCTCCATTAACTGTAGCAGATGTCGTAGTTTCTATCCCTTCTAAAGAAGTCATCTGCCATTGTCATGGTGCCAGGATAGTCCATACAGTCTGCACTTGGGTAGGGGAAATACTCTGATACTCTGAATGTATCCAAGTGCTCTGAGGCACAGGATGAGCAGTAACAGGCGGAGGGGGAGCAGCTGTACTGAGGATGTGAGCACTCCTCTAGAGGATAGCCGTAGTTCGTGGTGTCTAGAGGAGAAAGAGGGCTGTAGTTGAGTGGAGCAAAAGGAGGCAGTTGAGGTGGGGAGTAGCTATAGTCTAATGGGCTGGACAGGTCGGACGAGGCAGGAGATCCAGGAACCTATAAAAAGGGAGAGAAAAGAAAATGTGGTGTTAAATGAAGTCAGTAATGGGGGTTCAAATAACTACACAGACCTGAAAAAATACACCCGTAATTACAAGGCCCTGAATGCACAACCACATCACACCCCATTCTGGAGTAACGCTGGTCCATTGATTGTTCCGGAGTTTTGAAATCAATGGGCTTCACCAAGCGACTGCAAACTCATCAAGATGTCAAAATGTGTGTGTGGTTCTTCTGAAAGCACTGCCCTGATCCTGCAGTGAGCTGTGTGCAGAAGGACCTCTGCACACACCCTGAGTCCTAGTGACTTTAGTGAATGTCTGTGCTGACAGAGGGGTCCATCTGGATACAAGCCACTGCAGGGTCGGCGCCTTAGTGCTCAACAAGGGAGCATGCCGGAGAAAAGCCCCAGATACGCCACGTGATAGCCCTGAACAGGGGCTGCTCTGCCCCAGTTCTGTTCTATACAAGTTCATGCAGAATAGCAAGTTCTGCCAAGACATCATTGAGGTAACTGGCCTTGCCACAATTTTTTCTGACGAATAACTGGGATATTTGAGAACATTGCACTCTGAGTTTGGTGTTGGTCCTTTAAACCTCCTGCCACAAGCATGTAGAACGCATGTCACTAAATGACATGTTATAAACGTAGCTGTTTTCTAAACTGCTACCCTCCTGCTTCACGGCATAAGCCAACCTCTACCTGAGGAGGGTCAGGAAGGAACTTTGTAGTGGGCAGGTTATTCAATTATTTCCCACTTCAGGGGTTCTTGCACCTACCTCGGGAGCTATCAGAACAGGATACTGGACCAGGTGGAGCAATGGTCTGACCTGGTCTGGCAGTTCCTATCTTGCTAAGAATGAATATGTCAGTGGCATTAATTTAACCCTTAGGATCCATGGGGGTGGACTGGGGTTGTTCCCTGGCCACTCCCTAAAGAGGTTCCATGGAATACAGGTAGGGGAGAACAGTGTATTGGAAGTGACACTCCTCAATTCTGCAACCTCAGGTCAGGATCAACTGGTTCCTCATATCCTCTGCTCCTGTGGGAGAGGGCATGAGAGAGCCCCAATTATACATGGAATCCCGGACTCTCCCCTCCAGCTGTGGAGCTGTTGGAAATGAATCATGCTCATGAAACCAGTTAAGTCTCCAAAACTGGCCCAGAGCCTCAGGGAGTGGGGATTTTTATTTTGCCCATTTCATTTCCCTTCTTGATTTCCTTGCTGGACGTGCTTAGGTGATTTCTCTCAAGGTGGTGCAAGCTATAACTACAGACACCACCAGTCCAGCTCAGTAAAGAATGCAACCAACTTACCAGGCTCTGGTTAAAGCAGAGAGGGGTTGACTGGAAGGTGTCTGGGTAATAGTGGGTAGAAGTCTGTAGAGCACTCAGGGATGAGTCCAGGGGTGTCTCTGTCTGAAGACAGGTATCAACAAGTTGCTCCAAATAACTTGGGTTTTCTTCACAGGAAATGCAATTTGGAAACTGCCGCGGCTGGAAATAGGTGGAGGCGGAAGAGACGGGTTCTGCATCAAAATAAGGTGCTAGGAGAGGAGGGGGAAAAGGAGATTGTTCAATGCTTGTGCTTACAAAGGGAGGCCAAGCTAGTTGTATGTTTCCTTTGGGTCAGACTGTGATACCCTGGTCTGTGCTGAGCAGTATCTTGCACGGCAGCTAGTCCCATGGGACACAGTGAGTCTAGACATGGAGAAAGGCTCTTCGGGTTTACACTGAGATTTCCTAGTTCCCATTGAAAGTCAATGGGGGCTGGGGGGAAATTTTTCAGAAGTGCCTGAATGACTAGGGAGCTTAAGTCCCCTTGGTTTCCCATAGGGACTTAGGCTCTAAGTCACTTAGTGCTTTTGAAAATTGTGGGATCCAACTCCCTTAGACTCCTTTGAAAATCCCAGCCTGACTCTGAAAGTAAATCCAAAGCAACCCTGAGAGCATGTAATGCAGGGATGTGCTGCTATTTTAACAGTTGGGTTTTGACTTTAGCCTCTGCTAAACTCCATGTTCCAGGGATGCACGTCTCCATTAAAACAAAAAAATAGCTTCTCATCTTCACAAGCAAGGACAGACTCACACTCAGCAGAGAGACCAGAGCTGTCCCTACGTTACTTCTGAAAAACTAAGCATGTAGATGATACAGAGCTAGGTTCAACTGGTGTCATTTGGAAGAGGGCAGGAGTCGAAAAGGCTCTAGGGCCAGATTTTAATTTACACCAAGGCCTCTTTGCACCAGAGTACTCTGGTGCTGGGTATCAATTACCAGAGCGGTGTAAATAAGAATTTGGCCCTCTAGACTTGACTGCATTTCATGCTAAATTCAGCTATTCACAAACACAGTTAATAACAAAGCCCTGATCTTGCAAACACTTACCCATGCAGGTAGTCATGTTGATCTCAATGGGATTGCTAGTATGTGTAACATTACTCTCATGCATAAGTGTTTGCAGGACTGGGACCAAAGTATTTAACTGGACAGTGGGGCAAAAAAACATGCACCCGAAAGAAAGAGAGAACCATTTTCAGGCTGGTAAATCTATGTGCGTCTCAAGTTTCTATATTAACATAAGCAAATTTAAACCCCAAATATTCATTATTTAAGCATTTCCTTGTCCACGCAATGTATACATGCACACATTTACAAATGAAAGGGGAAACTTTCTGGATTTCTTAGCTACCAACATCTAGAGAATAAAAGATCTGAAAAATCCAAACTAATATTTTTTTCTCCCAACTCCTGGATATTAGTGTCAACCAGGAAGGACCTGTTTATGCAGCTCTGTTGAAAAGACTGACACCCCTTCTGAACTCTACAGGGAGAGGGGGAAAGAGAGAGAGCAACTGACTCTGCTGCAAGCTACATGATCAGCAAAGACAAGTAATGCTTTAAGAATTCTGGTCCCATCTGACAATCAGATAAAGGCAGTACCAAGAGATAGAAATCTTGATGAAGGCACCACGGCGGTGTTATTCTGTTTGTAATAAATGTTACCGATTAATTGGAGCATTGATCCTCCGCAGAAAAGGCAAACTACATGGATATGAAAACAAAATTTCTGCTAGAGTGAGGACAAAATGTACCCTGCATGTCTTACTGCATCCTCATCTGCATTTAGTGAGCCCTTTTCAGGTTCTGATTGGTTGGATTCCTAATTAAATGGTAGTGCCTGCCTCAAGCCTTGCATCGAGGGCTAAAAAGACTTGGACTGGAGGAATAGGTGGGGGGAGGGGAGAAGGGGGATGCTCTTTGTACCAACCTGTGCAAGGAGGAGAAACAGATTCTGGAAACTGGACACTGCTGCTGCCTCGGGAAACCTGACAAAACAGAACAGAAGGAAAATAGCAAATGCAAGTGTTTCTGCTTTAAAAGATCAAAGGAGATCTTTTTCCTGAATGTTGAGGTAAGTCGCAATTACTTTTCAGACTTACTTATGCAAACATTAATGATTGTTGTTTTTATTACCTGTGGGTGTATTACATTCAGTTGTTCTGTCAGTTATGTAGCACTCTCAATCTGTGTAACATTGTATTGTTCCAGCGTGCCACCCAGATAACAATAGATGTGCATTACACTGAATTGTTCTAATGTTGAATATGTAGCTCCTCTGATGTGCATTCCATTCCATTACTGTTCATTCACCATAGATGTGTTTATACTTGAATTTTTAGTCATGTTTTAACATTTGTTAATTAGCAAGATTGTAAATTCTAGTGTGGACATGACACAAAAAAATCTCTAGGGTTCAACACGAGTAGGAACAATTTACAATCGTGTTAGCTAACGTGTTTAAAAAAACAACTGAAAAATCAAGTGCAGCTTACCCTGTGTAACACCACACATGCGCACCAGACTGAATTGTTCTATTGCACACTTCACTTTGCAATGTACAAGTGTGATTACTCTAATACTGCAACACTTATAAGAAAACTGATAATGTTGTTTTCCCTGAGAATTTGTAAACTGAAGCTTACAAATCAATAAGCCCATTAGAAAATCACATCAAACATTATGGGTGAAATCCTGGCTGCACTGAAAACAAAGTAAGGTTTGCCATCGACTTCAATGGGGCTTCACTCTAGCTATTCAGAGTGTGGCTTCTTCTGATCAGATGGTTTTAACTTATGCTGACCAGAGCTTCATTGCTTCCATTCAAAATGTTCCAGAGTTAGAGAGTGGCTGATTTCCCTATCAAGAACTTCCTAACATTTGCCCAGTTATTTAACACTTAAACTGTAATTATTCTCTATGGGAGGAAAAAAACCATTTGAATCCTGGCAGTTCTGGAAGAGTTGGCAAGGTGTATATTCTCTGTTTTGTCTATACATACACAATAGGTTTTGTCTGTAACCTTCCCACTAACAGTAGAGTTGGTTTAGTTAACTTGCAGGTTATGTCCTGCAGAACGCTTCAAAGTCTAGCTTTGCATTACATGTGTGTACAGCACCTAGCACAATGGGGACACTAATCCCTTGGGCCTCCATGATGCAAATAAATAATAACCAGTCTAAACTCTGTTAAGCACAAAGCTAATCTCCTGCACCACCGGCTTTGAGTCTCCTTAGTGGATGGAATAATCATAGTGTAAACATTGAGTGAATAGCAAATTAAGAGTAGTTCAGTCCAGCCGCTTAACACCCCGCTGGAACATTTATAGAGTATGTAAGTACTTAGCCATTTTACAGAGGAAGAAGGAAGGGGCGACTTTACACTTAAGAAACAAGTATACTGCAGCATTTCAGTGCTAGAGGGCTCCATTCACCAAGCCTCTTTATTTGTGGTTGCAGGTTGCAGTCTGCTCAGCTTCTTGTGCAATCAACCGCTGCAGAGAGCAGGAGGTGGGAGATTAAATCTGAAAACCATCCAGGCTGTAATGTCACGAACCAGGAAGCAGTAATGATTTACCAACCTCTTTATGCAAAAACCCAGGGCAGCCTGAGCTAGAGGGCAAGAGAAGTGGAGTGCTCTGTGTGTGTCAAGTATGCACCAGTATACAGGTCTCCTTAACCCCTTTCCTTCTATCCAAATAGTTATGTTTTTGGCCTGGTTGTACTGTAATGCATCAAAGGCCTTGATTCTGCAAAGCACTTAAGCATGTGCATAACTTCAAGCACACCGTGGGTCAATTCACATGCTTAAGTGATTTACCGGATTGCATGCCAGAGGGTCCTGCATTAAGGGCCCGATCCTGCACCAGTAAAGTGTTTTCATTTATTTAAATGGGAGTGGGATCAAGCCCTATTTAAATGGCTCTTTGCTCATACTCACTTTCTAACTTTCTTTCAGGACAAAAGGAAATACACCTCTGGGGGTGGTGGTTGTTTCTTAACATTAACAAAGTTGCATTACCCATTATAAAAATCCCACATTTTCAAACACCTTCTAGGGGTCTTTTTAGGGCAGATTAAGAGATAAATCGACATTTCCATTGTTACCAGCCTTAACAAACTGAAAAGAAAAATGTTAAAGGAGAAAATTATCCCCTTCAGACAACAAAGGTAGAAGATGCATGCACAATAAAACAGGGCACCAGAAACTACCTTGTATCAGGCAACACTGAACTTCAGCTGCCAGCCTGTTGCTCGTTCACCAAGCCTGGCTAGGTCCCTGTGAAATTCCTCACCGTAACCTCCAGTGTTCAGTAACCTAACTAATTTTATGTCAGCTACAAATTTAATGCCGCTGCCACACTGTTCACCCCTTGTCTAGATAGATCGTTGACAAACATCTGTCCTGGGACAGAACATTGGACGTTCAACATTGACCTTTGGTCATGTTGAATATTGACTGTTTTTCCCTGTTCATGTCTCCTGTCCAGTTTTTAACCCCTGACAGCACTTTGCCTTTCACCCCAGGGTGACTAAACTCTTGTGAGGCACTTTGTGAAAGGATTACATGATGACCACGTACATGATGTTTTCCGGCAGGCACAGATTTGCTAACACACTCAGAATTACAACAGATTACAGAGATGTGATATTCCTTCACAGACGCCAGGCTGGCGTGTGTCCCTGTATTGTGTTTTGTAATTTCAGTTTTAATTATCATTTAGTTTGATTCACCTGATAATGAAGTAAGGCACACTGCTCTGCTAATTGCTAGGATCACCCCTCATGGAGTGGTAACATGTTTGCTCCACTCCAGCTCTCTGGTACAGTAGCTGATTCTAATGAGAGGCTACAGATTCTTGCTAACAGGTCAGCCTCTTCATTCTTAAGTTACCATATCAAGAAAGAAAATAAACTCTGAGTTTTCCCCCCTGGGAAAATTCATTTCACGGAGAAACTCCCTCTGCACATGATAATAGCTGCTGCAGGGGCAGAACAATGCGCTGGGGATCAGAGCTCATTCCGGGGCATGGAGCCAGCACACCTGGCGAGAGCTGAGCTCGGCCTTTCGCTCTTAGGCCACCAGTGCCTGCGAGTTCTATGGAACCGCTGCCTTTGAGACCTGATCCAAAGTCCATTGAAGTCAGTGGAAAGACTCGCATTGATTCCAGCTGGTTTTGGAGCTGGCTTCTAGCCCTTGGGGATCCAAGCGAAGACCCTCCTTCCTAGGCCAGCAGGAGTTAGGAGCAATAGGATGCCAGCGCATTCAGCCCTGGGAGGATTTGGTTGTGCACCCTCCCCAGGGGCCAGCAGAAGCTGGAAGCAGTGTAGAGCTGGTGCCTTCAGTTTGGGCTCTGAGAGCTACCTCTTGGAGGGGAGAACACGCTGGGAGCCTTAGTACAACACAGAGCTTTACATGGGAGGGTCCTCAAAGCAGGCAGTTTGGGCTTGGTTTGAGTCAGATCGAACATACATTTTTCCCTGCTGCTGCACAGAGATTCTGAGCAGGCCCGTCTGTCATGCCTTGTCAACACAGGAGAAATTGACCAGCAGAGTTATTCCAGAGCTGCTGTTCCAGTCTAATTGAGCTATTCCAGAATAACTCCCTTGTGGGGACGGGGGCCACTATCTTCTGGAATAAAAGTGAGCACAGTAACCAGTCCAGAGCAAAGTATTTTTTATTCCAGAATAGAGCGTCCCCAAATTGGGGGAGTTATTCTGGAATAGCTAAATTGGTCAATTTCCCCTTGAAGACAAGCTCTCAGTTTTGCCTGCATCAGCAGCCTCTGCTCCCACCGCTCTGAGTTCATTAAGTCAACGGAAGAGAGAGTAAAGAGAAATAGTTTCTTATTCTTAAATTACAACATGGAATAAGCTAGTATTTTGTCCTTACAGTGGTATCAGTTGCTGCTTGTCGTGCTCGCCTTTGCTGCAGTAACTCTTTCACAGTGATCTTTACTCGAACACCTTGATACACCTTGGGTTTTCCTGAAAAATGAGTTAAAAATAAGATTGCATGGATGAGAACAACAAAGCAGGCACTTTAGAGTGGTGATGGACAAAATATCAAAAAGTAAATTGTGTGTTCTCGGTCACACTTTATATAAAGGGTATATTTACAAAGAGTTTGTAAAGGGTTTATAAATTATGAATAGATGTTTTAATAAATGGTTGGTCAGTTATTACAGTATGCCATAGGTCCCTTGTAACCATGACTTATACCCATTTCATGATTGTAATATGCTTGTAACATTTATTTACACTTCGTAGACTATTTGTAAATGTACCCTTGATATATAATAAATATAATTGTGACCAAGTTTTCTTTTTCCTTAAGAGTTTTTTTTTTGCTTAGTAACAAAGGCTGGAGAAATAAATATAACTTAGCTCTTCACCTGAAATTCAGAGAACACTTTAGAAGGGAAGACAAGTACAATTATCTCCACTTTACTGATGGGAAGACTAAGGCAGAGAGACATTAAGACCCCAATCTTGCAAACACTTACACACATGCTTAACTTTTAATATTGTGAATAGTCCCATTGATTTCCATCAAAGTTAAGCACGTATGTAAGTGTTTGCAGGTTCAGGGCCTAAGCAACTTGCATAAACTCACATAGTAAGTCAGTGGCAGAACCAAAAATAAACCCCAGGTATTCTCATTCCCAGCCTTGTCTGCTGGACCATACTGTCAAATTAATTTGAATCTCTACAATATCCTGAAGTTTTCAGTCCAGGAAACAGACAGGGGCACTGTGTTCATCCACCATGTTAAGAACAGGAATAAAAACAATGCAAATATGTGGGTGACTATTCTTTTATAGGACTAAACAATACTATGAATAAAATGATTGCGCTTTCAAGAATCACACTCTGAGACCCAGTTTTCTTTCTTTAATGAGAAGAGTCATTCTCTGTAACTCCAGTTTGTTTCAGACATGCATGTGGGCCTCCATCAATCAGCAAAAACAATCGCCACTCACTAGCTTTGTCAGAACTTTGTACTTGGAGTAGTTAAGAATTTGCCTATTGACAAGAAACCACCCCAGACACTCTTGCTGGATGAAATATTTAACACCCATTGCAGTTTAGTTCAGTTTTTAGAATTGCTTCATTTTGCACTCAGTATATTTCTCTCTGAAATGATCCTGCAGAGGCTCGGTAAAACAGACAAACACATTGTAAACCTGGGATTGAATCTTGCAAACCCTTATTCACGTGGCCCCAGTCCTGCTATCAGACCCGGCACTGAAGCCCTGCACAGAGATCCACCCACACAGATCTGATTGCAGGATCTAGCTCCTACTATTGCCTGTAATGGGAATATTTATTAGTAAGGGCTTATAGGATCAGGTTTGCAGCTAATATTCTGCCTTTGGAGACCCTGCAATGTTACCTGGTCCTTGCTTCGAGGGGTAATAGAACAGTCCCATGGGGAGCAATTACCTAGCAATGCACGGGTATTTATAACATACCCATCTATTGCCTCTTTGATCCTCTAACAGCAACTTTCAGCCTCTCCTTTGCTGTGACACAGGCAGAGTGTATATGTTGATCCACCACTGGCTGGCACTTGCCACCTTTCACTCCTGCTCTGCCAGGGGTGCTAGATTGACAGTGGAGCCTGTCCGTATCCTAGTACAGATAGTGTCTCTTCTCAGCGCCACGGGACTGTTTAATGACAGCCTGCCATACACAGGCACAGTGTCTTTAATGTGGTGCCTGGTTTTAACTGTCCTAGCCCTTCATTGCAGACCACAGGCCAACCACTGTGGTATCCAGAGGAGGGTGTTCCATTGAGCTGCAAACTCAGCTCTCTGGGGATTATTTATCCTGCTAGAATCATAGAATCTCAGGGTTGGAAGGGACCTCAGGAGGTATCTAGTCCAACCCCCTGCTCAAAGCAGGACCAACCCCAACTAGATCATCCCAGCCAGGGCTTTGTCAAGCCTGACCTTAAAAATCTCTAAGGAAGGAGATTCCACCACCTCCCTAGGTAACCCATTCCAGTGCTTCACCACCCTCCTAGTGAAAAAGTTTTTCCTAATATCCAACCTAGTTTCATTTAGTTTTGAAAACTGTGAAGTATGTTTCCTTGAATCTGAGGGAGAGAAACATTTAACAGGAATCCTCTGCTCCAAACCTCTCCTGTTAGGAGGGCTGATATCTTATGCCCTTATCCAGCAAACCTGCTTAGATTTATGCCTGCAAACAGTCTCCTTAGCCTTATCTACACTGGGAAAATGCATCACCTGAGGAAATGTGTTAAATAAGACGACAGCTAGGAGAGTTGAGGCCTGTCCTGTTTAACACCTTAGCTGGTGGCAGTTACTCCCAGACAACCAGCTAACACCACTGGCCTTGGCCACACTAAAGTCAAAAACATATTTCACATCATGATAGTTACTGTGGTTTTGGATGTTGCATCTTCCCAGCATAGATAGTACAATTATCCACCTGCACAAGGGTTTTTTTAGGATCAGGGTCTTCCACTGACCAGTCTAACTACAAAGATACTGACTATTCCCATCAACTGGTGGCACAGAGCACTAGGGACACAGGGCCTGGGCCAAACCCCACTTCAGCGGGCTCTGGGTCAGGCCAACAGAGAGGCAGGGTCCTGCCTGGGCTAAGTGGAAGTGGGAGAGGTCCCCAGGTCAGCAGCCTGGGACTGACCCCTCACTCCACATTGCCTGGGGTCTGCACCTGCTTCATTTAACCTTCCTGGCAAACCTCAGCAGGGGGGGGGGGGGGGGGCAGAGCCTGTCTGAGCCTCAACCAGGCTGAGCGCTGACCTAGGGTTACATGTCGCTCAGCGGTGGGCAGGTGACAGTGTGGGAAGCAGGGGAGGGGTGGTTCCCAGGCAGCTCGGCCGCCTCCGGCAAGCTAGGTCCTGTGGCTGCCCCCCGGCCGGGCTCAGGGGGTCGCCCAAGGACCCCAACGCTCCTCCCAGGCGGGGAGGCCGGGGTGAGGTGCGCAGGGAGCCCCGCAGCCAGGGCGCCCCGGGGTGGGAGCTCGAGCCCAGGGGGGCGCGCCGGGACGGGGATGCGCAGGGCCCCGTGCGCAGCTGCCTGCGGCCCCCAGCCAGCTCCACTCCCCGGCGCGGCGCGGAGCCGGAGGCCGCTGCGGCGCAGCCGGGCACCTTCCGGAGGCGGCGGGTCCCCGCTCGGGGTCTGGGATCCCCCGCACCGTGGCCGGGAAAGCCCGGCTCTGTGAGTAGCTCTGATCGGGGCCGGGGGCAGGCCCCTCACTCCCGGGCTCCCCGCCCCACTGCGCACCCCCGGGCCGCCCGGTTCCGCGTCCTTTGCGCCGGGGCCCCTTGCGCCCCCGCCAGAGCTCCGGGTGCCCCGCGCCCACCACCCCCCGGGGCCGGGAGGGGGCCCCTCCGCAGCTCCCCTATCCCGTGCGCCCCCCACCCCCCGCAGCATTCCCGGCCTGGCTGGACCCCGGCTCTCCTAATCCCCCCGCCGCCTAGCCCGGCCCCACCCCGGCCGGAGGTGAACACAGGGGCTGGCCTCATCAGCCGGGGACCCCCCGGGGCCGGGCTGTCCCCCATCGCCCCAGGATTAGCGCCCGTCGGTCGGAAGCTGTTTAACGCCCCCCCCCCCCCAAAGCAGAGTCAGTGTGAGCTCGGCGCAGATATCTGGGGAGGGGGCTTGGGGGTTGCGCTGGAGCTGGGGGGAATCAGCCCCACCTGGCGCCCTCCTGGCCCGCGGGGCGTTTGCTGCCCGGCAGCGCCACTTCTGGTCACAGCGCACGTGGCACCGGGACACTTGGGCGGGGGGCTCCGCAATTGGGGATCTAGTATAGGAGGCACCTCTCCCCCTTTCAACAGCCCTCAAGGGGCGACCTCTCCCTCCCTGGGCAGCATCTCCCCCGGGGGCTGGCTCAGGGGAGTCCCGGGCCTGCTGCGTCCCACCCGGGTCAGATCGTCCCTGAATATTATTAAAATTCACAACTAATCACCTGCCAGCGCCGAGTTACGTTGCCTGAGTCTTAAATTGCACCCGCGATTGGGCAGGTTAACCCTGAAATCTGCAGCCCCTGAGCGCGAGCGCTCCCCGGAGCACTGGCTACAAGCACCGAATTTGCAAAACAGTTAGGGAAGGGATTAGCAGCATTTTTTAAAAGGCTGAAATACTTTAACAATGGTTATTTAGAGCCCCTGCATTCCTGTGCACAAAACACGTTTGCTTTCCCCCTGTATCTTGCGTTGGGTGTGTGTATTAGTTCTACATATAATGTGTATTGCATATGATCAGTTTCCCTTCTATCCACTTAAAACACTGATTTGCTTGCACTTCCCATTATACAAATATTAACCTTTTCTTTCTCTTCCCCCCTCTCCACATTTTGAAGGTAAAATGACCAAAAATGGAGGATAATTAAAACATCCCCCAAATTCATGAAGAAAAGGTTTAAACTGAACTTACCAGACATTCTGACCCGAAAGAAGAAGCAACTTTTATAACAGTTGATGTTGCAGCAGAAGAATCAACCACCTGGGCTTCTAGATGCTGGGGGGGAAAGGGAACAAAAAAACAATAATTTTAAAATTTAAAAAAAGAATACCCAATACTATTGTGAAGATTCCAGGTGGAGACCAACAATATTAATGTTTTATACCTACAGATATAAGTTTGAGTTTTTCTCCCCTAATGCCAAGTATTTAAAACCTCTAGAAACCAATGATTTGACAATCAATGATTGCGCGATACTTTCAATTTGAATATTCAAAGGCTTAACAAAATGGGCTATCTTTTTGTGAAACCCAGCACATCCCCATATAGCAGAGGGTCTTGGGGAATAAGATTTGGTGGTGGGGCCTTCCCCACTCCTTGCTTTTGGGATATTTTGAACATTTTATCCACCTTTCCACAAACAAAGCAGATGCCCGGAAACCTGGTCAGTATTTTCATCTCAGATACACACACTTGACTCCAGTTCTCTCATATTTCACTTGCTAGCTGCAAAGGACTTTCTGCAAGGGAGCAGGGTGATTTTTGCACAATTTTTCACATTTTAAGGGTAAATTTGAGGATTTTTGGAGCAAAATGGCAGTTGGTGGGCGTGGCATAATAGAGACGCTGTCTAGGACATCAGAGTAGCTGTCACTGACCAAAGTGGGTTTT
Source organism: Macrochelys suwanniensis (assembly GCA_033296515.1). Taxonomy (NCBI): domain Eukaryota; kingdom Metazoa; phylum Chordata; order Testudines; family Chelydridae; genus Macrochelys; species Macrochelys suwanniensis. The sequence continues at coordinate 5,740,443 of CM065796.1, forward strand.
CATTTCATTCTGGTCCCCTCCCTCATCACCTGTTCGTGCCCTTTGTTGGATTTTATTTGTATTTTCCCCAGTTCATGATCTTTACACCTATTCTATAAAGTGGCCTCTTTCAGATTAGATCCCCACAAATTGACCTTTGTGTGGATCCTTGCATGGACAGCTAAGTTAACTCTAGCAAGGGTAGCTTGACATGTTTTTGGCCAACATTGGACAATCAGTATAGAATCCCAATTTTTTTACACTGTATGTAAACATTCCCTATGCACTGCAGTTAATACCCTCCACCACGAATACCTGCTTAAAGGAGAAAGCAGGGTAGGCTGTTAATCATCTACCAGCAGTTTAATTTAGCTATTGTTACTCTTTTTTTCTTAAGTTCAACAAATATACTTGATTTGTGTTAGGGAGTGGCACAGAAGTGGTCTCAGAAATGTCCCTATTCCAGCTCTGAAACATTTTCATGCAAAAACTGATTGCTTTTGTTGGGCCAAATACTGGAGCAGAATAACAGGAGAGAAAGCCCCTAACTTCAGTATAAATATAAAACAGACCTCCTTCTAATAATGTCCCCATATTAATAATTCTGTTTTATATCTGCTTTTCACTATAATGTACACTCACCAATTTCGCTGTTGGTGAATAAAAAAACAACACTCCCTGCTTTAAGACACAACTTGAAGATGGATATTTTGTGAAAGGAATACCAGATACCACCTGAATTAGATACGTTTCCATATCCAGTATAAATCCTCCTGCAGAAATGGACAGATTTCCACTAATGGGACTTGATTTTAAAAGTTAGGAAATCTCTCTTCCTCCAGCTGTGACATTGGCTTCTACTTGGCTTGAAATATACATTGTAGATAGCTAGAGGCATGGGAGAATCCTGTTTATGTTCCAAGAGGGTTTACCTTGGAAAACGAGCCAATAAGCCTGTAGTTAGATTTCCCTTTTGTAACTGGAAAATGTCGGCAATTGCTCATGAAAGCTGCCAAGATCAAATCATAATTGGTTTATGAGTCTTAAGAAAAAAGGACTTTATTTTAACAAGGAAGACCAAACGTTTTGGGTGTTAATTTGTGTGGCCCAGATCCTCAAAGGTAGTTAGGCTCCTAACGTCTAATGATTTCTTTGAGGATTTGAGCCTTTGGGTCCAGGTTTAGAATGGTTTCCACTGTTAAACAATCCCTGCTCTCTTATCTGATTTCCATGAAAGGGCAGCTGATCAAATATTCACTATCCTTTTAAAACTTAATGGAGTGACCAGTGTAAAAGAGGCTCTGTACCTCCTTTTCTTTTCGAAGCATTTAAGGTTAGGGTGACCAGACAGCAAATGTGAAAAATCGGGACAGGGAGTGGGGCGTAATAGGAGCCTATATAAGAAAAAGATCCAAAAATCGGGACTGTCCCTATAAAATTGGGACATCTGGTCACCCTATTTAAGGTGGATGCTGCTAATGTAGCATCACTGGGTGATTTTTCAGATGCATGTAAGCGGGGTGCAGCTAATGTAAAGCAACCTTGATGGCATCTTTAATTCCTTTGAAACAGCTCAGTGTCATATCAGGTGGTGAATCTAGCGATTTAGCAACATATACACGCAATGTGTATTGAGTTGAAACACGGGCACGTAGTTTAGGTGCAAGACGAGCGAATGCCTTGCGGGCACTGGCAGTTCCACGGCACGGGTAAGTGTCCGGGTCAGCCTGTGCTGCCCTCAATGAGGATGTGGTGGGTGTGAAAATGGATGGCACATGCTGGCTGCTAGGAAGGGAAGTGGCTGGGTTGCGCGCAGCTGGAAGCTGGGTGGCAGGATTTCAGGGGCAGCTGGCTGGCTGCGAAGGCGACTTTTGTTGTTGCCCTATTTCCACCAGCCCCTCCGTGGTCACCAGCCAAATAACTGGAGATTTCCCACGTTCCGGGTGGCGGCTTGTAATCAGCCTCTGAACTGTCCTCGCAGCTGGCTAGCGCGGGGCCACCTTCTCCCCTGGCACGGAGGCGGGTTTTACAACGAGCCCGGCTTTTGTTCGCTTGCCTCGCACGGGCAATTGGAGGTTTTATGGGCGGTTATAAAATGGCTGGGGTAGCAGCTAGTCAATTGCGCGGCACGGAGGCCAATCCTCTCACGTGCCCCATTAGCTGGGGGCCTTGGCGGTGCGTTCCCCCACCCCCGGGGTGCGCTGCTTTCTCCCCGGCGCATCCCCGCTAGTACCGGAGGGAGCCAGCGGCTGCGAGTGACAAGCAGGGTGAGCAGAATCTGCGCCCTGCTCCCCTTCCTGCCCCGGGCTCGTGTGAACCTGCTGCGCGTGAACCCAGCCCGTTTTACCAGGGGGGCGGCGGGGCGGCAGGCGCTTTGCTCCCTTCCCGACTCGCTTGAGTAGCGGAGCCCGGCCAGGAGAAAAGTGGCAACAGCCCAAAGTAACCCAGAGGCGAATGGAGCCGCGGGGCGGGGCGGGGAGTTTACACGCCACCAAAGCCTCTGGGGTTTGTTTCCAAACAGGTCTGAACAGGGCTGGAGAATCAGGAAGTTCCAGGGGGGAATTTGAGCCACTAGAGCTGGGGGCCAAGGCGGCCCCACCCGGCTGCAGGGTTACAGCTCAAGGGGACTGGGTTTTTTAAACCTCGGTTGCAGAAAAGTTAGAGGCTTGTAAAATAAAACTTCGCCAGCCACGTGCGAGGTTCTGGCCCTGGAACAAAGAGCGCCGCCTTCAGGCCGAATTCAGAACCAGCCGTTCTCCCTCTGATGCAGGGAGACAGTGATTGTCTGCACCCCTAGGCCCCCCTTCTGCAGTGGGGTGGCACTGGCCCATAGACAGCCCAGCACCCAGACAGCTGGGTGCCACCTGGGCAGGTGATGCGCGACAGAGTGGGACAGGGGTCACAAAAGTGCATATTGCGAAGGGAGCAGGGGTTTCTAAGGACAGGTGAGGCAATGCCAGGATATGCGCTGGTGCTAGGGGTGCCCTTCAGTACTGCAGCCGTACAGTGCCCAGACCTGCCCTCAGAGGGTAGTGTAAGTGGTGTGACTGATACTCCCACGAGGCAGATACTAGAGTCACTGGTGTGATAGAGGGCACAAAAACAAGCCTACACTCAAAGAAAGGGCCGAAATGGACCCTGCCTGGAGAAGGGCAATGAAAATCATCACAGCCGGGGGCGGGGGGGGGGGGGGGGCTTTCATAGAGTAAAGATGTGTCCCTAACCTGAGATTTTTTTTAAAAATGGAGTTTTATTATTAGGTGGGTTTAAATAATCATTGCAAAGGAAGGGGTAGTTTCCTCCACATAGAAAGACTCCCCTTTTCCCCCATCTAAATTTGTGACTTTTTTTTTTTTTGCTATGACAGCCAGCCAATCTTAAAAATAATGAATGGTACCAAGAAAGATGCTCCAATTGACCCTTTCTTATCATAGGCGGGCAAAGGGGTACCTGCTAAACTCTCATGCATTAGGGGCATTGCTGGGCATGAAGGTGATTAGTCACCAGTTTGCATTCTCGATTGTCATGTGTAGCTTGAGTAGAGAACTGATAAGAGCTACTGAGCATTTCAAAATACCTAATTATTGGGGATGCTTTCTAACATGTTCTGCATGTGTAACTAGGGCCAGATTTTAAAGGAGGGCAGCGCCCAATAGCGCCAAGTAATTAGAGTAATGTCAGCATTCTTGGGGCTGGGCTCCCTTAAGGGTTTGTTTTAATTCCCAATGGCTATTAGCCAGGATGGGCAGGGACGGTGTCCCTAGCCTCTGTTTGCCAGAAGCTGGGAATGGGCGACAGTGAATGGATCACTTGATGATTACCTGTTCTATTCATTCCCTCTGGGGCACCTGGCATTGGCCACTGTCAGAAGACAGGATACTAGGCTAGATGGACCTCTGGGTCTGACCCAGCACTGCAAACACAGTACCAGAGGCTTTGGATTTTTAAACTACCCATTCATGGTTGTGCAGCAAATTGTGAAAGGCAGAGAGGTCTCTGTTCCTGGGGTCAGTCAGGAAAGAGCCCTCCCTCCCTCCCTTAGGAGGTTTGGAGCAATCCTTGAGAATGCTCTACATACCTTTAGGGGCCACAATTTCTCAGTGCCTGATTGAAATGTGTGAGCAGCCAGAATGGGAGGAGCTCCCTGCTGTGCTCATAATTGATTTCTAATAAGCTGCTGAAACAGTCACAGATTGTATAGGCCAAATCCTCAGTTCCATCTTGGACCCTTTGGCATTGCTGCCAAGTGGATAGTCCCCCACTGCAGAGGAATCCCTGGCTGGTATAGTAGCCTCTACACAACCTCCACAGGGTCCCATCCCCTCTGGTGTTCAGTGCATAGTAGGGACAAGAGAAGGTGTGGCTGGAGTACCTTTGTCTCCTGGGATCTCACTGACTGTGTAACAACCCCTAGATTGCTCTTACTAGCTGGTGGAGACGAGAGCAGCCGTGATGCCCCTGGCTGCCCCCAGGATCTAATCGGTGAGGGGAGAGAGTATAAATATGGCTTGAAACCACCTTGTCTCCCCCACACTCCTCTGGCCTTGTGCTGAGCATAATTCAGACAGATCTGAGGATTTAGCCCATGATGCCATGTCTGATGTCTCCTAAACTAAAGATTTTGCTTCTTTCCTGCTGCCACGCTAAGGGAGCATTCCCCATCAAAGGAGAAAGCAGCAGCTGCTCTGGAAACAAAATTGCTAACACAAAGACCTTCACTAGAAACATAATAATTGATGTAGGTTGTGGTTTGTGCTTTGTGCAGACAAAAGGGACAGGCCTGGTTCCATATGTGTGTGAATAGCTACCTCTAGTGGCTCCACAGAGCTCCTGGCGCACACAACTCACAGGTAGGGTGACCAGACAGCAAGTGTGAAAAATTGGGACAGGGGTCGGGGGGTAATAGGAGCCTATATAAGAAAAAGACCCCAAAATCGGGATTGTCCCTATAAAATTGGGACATCTGGTCACCCTACAGGGCTCTTTGCAAGGGAGCGAATAGCGGGCTTTGAGGTGTATGTACACACATTGTTCAAAGTTCTGAAACTCTTTTTAAAGGGACACAGCCAAGGTACTTTGTAATCAGTTTACAAATGTATTTTCTCACTTCTGTTTCTATAATCTCTTTTGAAGCATGAAACTACAATTTGTTTTGTTTTTTTATCCATTTCATATTGCTCCCCTGCCCCACTCCTTCCTGGCTGGCTGTTGTAGGGCTGCTTGTGAGATCTGGGCTGCTGAATTTCATCACATGAGAAAAAAATAGTAATTAAGCGTCTTCTTGGCTAAAAGAGTAGTATGAGCGAGTAGATAGGACATTGGCCTGCGATACGGAGACCTGGGCTCTATTCCTGATTCTGCCAGTATCCTGCTGTGGGATTTTAGGGATGTCATTTTGGCCCAGATCCTCAACAGTATTTAGATGCCTAACTCCCCGTGAAATCAACAGGCTTTCCCCTCTGTGCTTAGTTTTTCCTCCCACCTTTTGTATCCCTTGTCTAGATTTTAAGATCTCTGTGATAGGGATTATCTCTCACTATGTGTTCGTACAGCATCTAGTATAGCAGGGCCCTGATGTTGGTTGGGACTGCTAGGTGGTACCACAATGCAAATAATAATAAAGGCATATTTTGAGTTTAATGGACCTTGCTATTAGGAAAAAAAGGGGGTTAGGGGTGTAAAATTATGGGCCTTCAAAATATGACAGTATCATTTATATACACACACCTCTTCCTCCTTGCTTCAAGAAATACCCATACAGCTCTGATTTAGAATGGCTTTGGGAGAAACATTGGCCCTCAACCTGCAAATGAATCCATGCAGGCAGACCTCTGCCCCCAGGAGCAGTGCCTTTGAAGTCAGTGCGACCATTTACACATCAATGGGACCATTTGCACGTTTAAAGTTAAGTCTTTGCAGGATCTGGGTTTTGGATCACAAGCAATTTGGGCAAGGACTGTATTTGCATAGCACAAGGGGGGCTTGGAGCTGTTTGGCGCATTACACACAATAAATGAATAATAACAAACAGTAATTATTCGGGTATGAAAACCATCGTAACAGATAAGCGCTTGTATACTGCAATCATAATTTTCCTTGAAGCAATCCATTGTGGCTGATTTCAGGTTACAAAAGTTTGTTTGTTATTGCCTGGTATGCTGTCTGTCCAAGTTTACCATCTATTTACTATCCCTTCCATAACTATCACCCTAGGACAATGCCGCATTTACATAACATTGGCATTTGGAATTTACATGTATGTGGTATATAGTAAGATATCACTATACAGAACTTAAATTATTTGAAAAGGCTTCCATCCGTCCCCTCCATAACTATCTTTTTGTAGCGTGACTTTCTAGAAATCTTCTATGGTTGTTTAAATAGACATGGTTTATCAGCAACTAAAAAGATGAGGTCCTGTTTCTTAAGGTTGCTTTCCAAACTGGGACTGATTCAAAGACCACAGAAGTCATTGGACTTTTAAAATTGTCTTTCCCTGGGCACTGGATTGAGACACTTGTCTACAAGCTACACAGTAACCCTGACAATTACATTGTTTTATGCTCTGTATAACAATGTGCTGATTTTAGAAATGAAATGAATATTTCCTTCATCTGAAAGTCTTCTTAGCATTTTTGCCTCCAAGTATGTTACCACTGTCCTCAGTTTTCAATGACTGACTATAGGAAAATATCCTATAATTAACTCAGCTGTCTGAGTGAAGGTTAATTCTAATTTGTCACCAACTGTGAGCTTTCCTCAATAAGTTCTTCGGCATTCATATGTCGCCCAGACTGGGCTTCCGTCTTCTTTTGCCCAAGAGGAGTTGTCAGGAAGGGAGGTTGTATCTAAGGGTTCCTCCGATGAGAGGTGGAGCATTTTGGGAGGTAGGTCATTCGCTACAGTCATAAATGGTGAAAAGGAATAGGACGAGGTGGCAGGGTAACTGGGTACGTAGTGGACGTCTTCAAAAGCATGCAAAGGGTAGGACTGGGCTCCTGGGATGGCAGAACTCCAGCTCGAGCTTCTATACTGGGAAGTGCTTCCAGTCTCGTGAGAGGTGAGGCAGCTGGTAGTTGTGGGCAAGGTTTGTAGGGAATCTGAGCACACGGCATCTGATTGGTTGAGGCTGTCGGGCATGCCCTGCTCCCAGGAGTCTCTCTGTTGGAAAGAGGGTGAGGGAGATCTTTGAGAATAATGCCACGTTCCAGAGCAAAAAGACACAAACACCTAATCTGGGTTTTCTAGCTTCCGAGTTTACCAAGCTAAAATATTCCTGCTTTCTAACCTAGGCCCCACACAGCCAGATCTGTATTGCCCTGCAACGCTTGCAGAGTGTGTAAAAAGTGATTAAGGAAAACAGAGCCAGAATTTGTGGCATGAGTAAACTACATTGCACCCAGTTCCAGATCAGACTTGATTGTCTTAGGCCCTGATCCAGCAAAGCACTTTAACTGTAAGCCCACAAGTAGTCCCAGTGAAGTCAATTGAAATTAAGCATATCCGTAAGTGCTCGGCTGGATCAGGGCCTTAGTTATCATTCCAGTGTGGTTTGAAGAGGGAGGGTGGAGCATACAGACTCCTACATGCCAGGCAGGAGCTGTGGGTGTGGGACTGAGCTTGGTTCTAGCTCCTTGGGATGGTAGGGGCAGGAGAACTTTGTGACACTTCCAATCAACTCTCCTCCCACCAACCCACAAGCAGAACGCACAGGTCCCAGCGGGACACCCAGGGAGGCTTCGTTAGGCAGAAGGAGACAGGAACATAGCAGCATAGGAACGGTCATAATGGATCAGACCAAGGCTCCATCTGCTCCAGAACCATGCCTCCAGAGGTGGTGTACCCTCTACACAAGCCGACCCACCATTTAACCCTGGATACCAAATTCAAATCAGTGCACACACTCACTATTAAGAAATGTGCTGAGTCATTGGGGAAGGGTGGCAGGAGAGGGGGCAGCGAGGAGGTGCTGAAAAGGGAGCTGGTGCTGGGTGTCACGGCAGCGGTGCGATAGTCCTCGGTGAAATAGGGGTCCAGGAGCGGCGGGTACCCTTGAACTGCAGAGGAGTCACAGGGAAAGGACTTTGCCGTGAGGGATGAAGCATAAACATCATTTGAAAGCGGCTTAGTGTTGTGGAAATCCAAATCGGACATGAATGATCTCCTAACTCCATAGTAACCAGACATCGCAGTGGAGCCTGCTGGCGAGAAGGGTGGAAGTCATACCGATGAAAGGTCATGTCAAAGTCACCATCCACTGAGTCAAAATTCATTGGGCAAATCAACAGAGCTGAAAACCACAGAACTCTCCCCTCCATCTGTAACAAACATCTGCCCACTTCTCAGGGCAGGAGAGAATCCTGTCGCTAAACAAGTGTCCCCACACCGCAGGTTTTTACCCCCATGGTCATTACAGGGCCCCGGGTTTTTTTTGCCTTCCTCTGCAGCATGGGGCACGGATCACAAGCTAGGATCATCTCGGAAGATCTCACCTAATCATTTCCCTGCCATTGCAGGGGGCTCAGGCATTGGTCACACCTCAGTTTCTCCTGTTCTCTGCCTGTGGCACACACCAGTTTAGTCTCCTAGGACTCAAATGCTTTAGTCTATCCCAAATTATAGGGCTCAATATGGCATTCATTGAGTGAAATTTAACAGCCTAGATTATCTAATGGTCCCTTCTGGCCTTAAACGCTATGAAACTATGAAATTATCAACCCAAATCACAGCATGGCTTTCCCCTTTCTCTCAGTCTTGGTGTGTGTTGTACCAGTACTTGACAAACTCTCTTTACTGAAGATCCAGAAACCCGTCTCCCATAGACTCAGGTAAGCCCAGTTCAGGTACCAATTAAACCTCAGCAAACCCAGCATTGGCCGATTCAGCAAAGCACAAACGCATGTGTTTAGGTCAATGTCTGTTCTGCAAAGTAAATCATGTTTTGCTGAACTGGGGCCTTTGTTGGGATGCTCTGCACTAAACTGCTCTGCCCATGGGCTGGGGGCCAGCTGTTTTGGCCTCTGCCTTCCCCCCACTTTTGGTGCCCTTTCTGTCCCCCTCTCACACCTGGTGTGTGGGAGGTGGGGGGGTTAACCATCTGCCCACCCCCAGCTCCCATCCATTCATTTACCACCACCCTCCTGAAATGAACCATACTAGCTTTTCCACTTTCCCCCGTGCAGCCCAATGGGAAACCGCGATTTCTACTACAATGTGTAGCTGTGTGAGGCTGTACATTAGCGGCAACCCCATGTCCGCTCTCAGGAGGCATCTCTCAGCAGCACTGCTGTCTCCTCCTGGGCCATTAGCACTAGGGAAGTATCTCCCTTAGGCAAATGTGCTTATGTCTCTGCTTCTGTAATAACATGTGCAGAGTGCATCCAGCATTGTTCTTCATATTACAATAGCACCTAGAGGCCTGAGCTGAGATCAGAGCCCCATTGTGCTAGGCATCATACCAACATAAGAACAGCCATACTGGGTCAGACGAATGGTCGATCTAGCCCAGTATCCTGTCTTCCAACAGTGGCCAATGCCACTGAGAGTGAGAGACAGCCCCTGCCCCAAATTGCTTGCAGTGTAACTAGAAAAGATGGACAAAGGAAGTAGTATTCTCCCCATTTTACATAAGGGAAACTGAGGCACGGAGCAATTTAAGTGATTTGTCTAAGGTCACATAAGGAGTCTGGTACAGACAGAAACTGAGCCTCGTTCTCCTGAGTTCCAACCCAGTGCCTGAACTACAAGACTGTCCTTCCCCTCTCAGAGTTGGTTCACCTTGTCTCCCTTCCCTTGGGGCTTCAGGGAAGGGATTGAATGTGATTAGGATACCTTTCTGGGTTAACCCTTCAGTAACTCTCCTCTCTGGGTGTTGGGTGGCATCACCACAGTTCTTCGTGGTAGTATTTTCAAGTCCCTTCACAGGAAGAATGAGACAGTAATGGCACTGGATTGCCGACACTAAAGTCATGTATGATTTAGTGAAAATACTCACCTGACATTTGGACAAATGGAGACGGGGGGGTGCTGGCACTGCCCTAAAAAATAAAGAGACATTGAAAGTGTTTTCTTCTGCAATCCAGAGCGTAAATGTGGAGCTTGGAAGTGGGTTTTGCATCATTTTGCTGTAGTTTTGGAATCTCAGTGAAGCTACGAATAAGAAGCAATTAGGCACAAGATTGCAAGCTCTGGAGAGAGAAAGTACTAGCAGATGGAGGCTAGGAAGAGATTTCAGAGCCCTCAGACAAATGCTGATAATGGCAGGAAAATCAAGATAACTGGGCTTGATGCTCATTTACACTAAAGTTCCTTTACAGTCAGAGTGGTGTAAAGTGGCCTTCGCGTGAGAATCGGCCCCAAATGATTCAGTGTCCAGGATCCTCTGTGTTAAAAATTGTGCCTGATACTCCATAGCCCTGCACCATGCGCAGTCATATATACCAGGGGAAAGGGGGTATAAATTGTTACTGTTCTGATTTGTAGCATTTCACCCCCACTCTACACAGGTGTAAATTACTCTATGTGAGCAGTACAAAGGAAAGCCAGGCTCTATATGTGTACCGCACTAGCACAGTGTGTGTCACGTCCCCCTCTAGTGGCTGCTCTGCTAGTGGATAACAACTAACTACTGCTACCAGCTAATGGAGTTGCTCATTTAGCTCAAGGGGTCGAGGTCTGTTGTATCAATTTACATGGGATAAAGGAGCCTAAAAAGTTAAAGTTGTTGTTAATATAACTCAGTCACTGTCCAACATTAAACAGTTTTAAACAAGGTTCGGGATTTAGCTGGAGCTGGTGGAGGTATCAGCGTCATCTGGGTCCATCTCTGTGGCCCAGTCTGGGCAGGACATCTCTCAGGATCAGGATGATGTAGGGTCATGGTCCCAGAAGACGGTGGGCGGTGGCAGCCATAATGTTGAGGCTCATACCAGTAGCCAATTTTTTCTCCCCAAAGTCTTTCTTTAAGGACCCCAAAAGGGAGTGATGGGCAGAATAGCCTGTCCTGTCATTATTTTGTCTATCAATAGGCCTAATTTCTGAAACATCAGTTATGGTTCATTGATTTTTTTGGTCTGATGCAGTCTTGTTTACCAATCATTATCTTAAAACAGTCCTTGAATTATATCAGGAGGCCTTTCTGTTTGTACTAATTCAGTCTGTCTCCCTTTTGTAACTTTTCCCATCACATTTTATTATTATTGGCTATTGTGTCACTTTATGAACTTTCACTCGCATCTCACAGCTGAGCTCACAATTCGGGCAAATTTGTAGGGCCAGTTATCCCAACAGGTGTGTGCTTTGGGACTAAGGGTCTGGAGTTCAAACCCCACTGATGATCTCTGAAGGTGAGTCATTGTACATGCACTGGGTATTGTCCTGCACAATTAATACGAGGGAATATTTACGGATTTGTAGCAGAGTTTCAGTTGCGGATTCTAATCACACACTCCTTCTATGGAAGTCATTAACAGATCAACCATCTATCGTGATTGCAACGTGAGCCGGGTCGTTTTTCCACAGTTTTGTTGTTTCAACTCAGGCAGAATTACAAGGCACCAATATCAGCAAATGAAAGTAAAGGGTGTGTGTGGAAGGAGGGGTATAAGATGTGGCAGATTAATCAATGAAAATTAGGTTGTGACAAGCCACAGGATTTATGACATGATAGTCCTGATACTTTAATTGGATCCACACGGATGAATTCTTACACCTGGGCAAAGTCCCAATGAAGTCAGTGGGGTTCCATATGAGCATAGGGATTGTCCCACAGGGATCTGACTACAGGCCTATGTGTGTATGAATTCAGTTAAAAATCAGCCAAGGTAGCAGTCTGTTAACCATGTAACTATCCAATTAACGCAGGTCTGTGTGCTCTCCTCCTGCAGAAAAGTGGGCAGAGGAGAACAAATGGGTGCCAGAGCTCTGTGCATTGCAGCCAGGAGTCCATGAGCGCCTCTGCAGTTCCAGTCACAGAGCATGGGATGATTTAAGTGGGGGTAGATAATCTGAGCCATGAACTAAGTGCTCACATGAAGGGCCAATGCTTCTTTTTAAATACATGTTTTCAAAGAACTGGTAAAATATTGATGCAAATGCTCTCTAGAATGTGAAAGTTTTGCAACAATTATTTTATTTTTCACTAGATATTTTTGTTTGTTTGTTTATGCTGGCCACGAGTTTTCAGTGAACGCAGAAAGCGAAACACTGAATACCAGTTTTATCATCCAGCTGAGAGATTTAACCATTCTATTAAGATTGTGCTTTGGATCACTATGGATCACTTTGCCCCAGGGGGATCTTGCCTCCTTGGAATCCCAATTCAAATTCCTATGGTCAAATTAGCAGTAAATATACCTTGCTCAGAGCCATGTCTACTGTCATTTCTATGAGTTTAGGAAGCTGCATTTTCTTAGTCTTGAGTTTCCATAAAATATGGCCCAAATGAGAATTATTTGACCCATGCTCTAGGTATCCATAAACCTCCAACTGCCAGAAGCTGGGACTGGCTGATGGGATGGACATCCCTGTTCTGTTCATTCCCTCTGAAGCATTTTGCACTGGCCACCGTCAGAAGACTGGCCACTGGGCTAGCTGGACCATTGGTCTGACAGAGTTCTCCATTCACTTCTCCGAGATGCTGAACTCGGCCACCTGCTTGGACCCTCTTTGCAAATTAAATGAGTGGCACCTCCGAACACCTAACTACTATTCCTTCAGTGCAGTTGGTACATGAAGTTAAATGGAACTTGAAGTTCAGCGGAGGTCAAGCAAGCCCTGAATAATTCAGACCTCAGCTCTCCATTTCAGATGACCTCCAGTGCGTCATACAAACGCTGCTACTACAACAGCACGAGCAGATTTCTGCATATGTAAGGGGACTGTTATCCCCTTACTAACATTCAGAGCTCCCAGTACCAAAAGGGGAAGGGTCGATGGGACTGACAGTCCCCAGGGGCAATGGGGAGAGGCCAATGCTCCAGGTCAGCCTGATTGACAGGGCGGGCAGGCGAATCAGGGAGTCAGGAGGTCAGGGTGAATCCCGTCCTCCGTGTGAGCTGAAGTGGCCTGAGTCAGAGTGAGTGGGGCTGAGCTAAGGAGAGGCCAGAGCTGAGCTGGGCCAGATCTGGAGGGGCCAGAAAAGCAGCCCAGAGACACAGACCTGCCCTGGGAGCAGAGCTGCAGCCCAGAGACAGACCTGCCCTGGGAGCAGAGCTGCAGCCCAGAGACAGACCTGCCCTGGGGGGAGAAGCTGCAGCCCAGAGACAGACCTGCCCTGGGGGGAGAAGCTGCAGCCCAGAGACACAGACCTGCCCTGGGGGGAGAAGCTGCAGCAGCCAGAGGGGCCAGGGCAGCAGCCCAGGGCAGCTGGAGGCAGAGCAGCAGCAGCCGTGCTGAGGCAGAGGAGCTGGAGCTGAGGCAGAGCGGTGGAGCTGGGGCTGGAGCAGTCCGGAGCCGGGTGTGGTGAGCAGCTGGGGAGAGCGAGGGGAACCCTGGGCAGTGGGCCCAGCACAGGGAGACGCCTCAGCCAAGGGGCCCTGCAGGCCAGACTTGCAGGGGGATCGTAACCCCGACGGGGCGGGGGCAACGCTGGGAAGAAGGGTCCTGCCACCCAGAGCCTGCGAGCGTGTGGCCACCGCCAGAGCAAGTGTCCAAACCACAGCGTCCCTGCAGCACAGCCAAGGCCTGAGAAGGAGCCTGGGACTTACACAGGAACAGACTGAACTGCCCTGACATTGCAGAGACACTGTTGAGATGTTCCCTGCCACAGAGCGGGGTGATGTGTTTTCATTAGTCTTTCCCATTTTTCCTTATTCCTGTTACAAATTAATTGTTAATTAAATAATTTGCCTTTGCTTTGAATTGTATGCAGTGATCAGTGGGTCAGGGAAGCATCCTGTTTAGAGAGTACACCCCGGAGTGGGGACACCCTAGCCCCTGACCTAGGTGACCACAGCAAGGTTGGGGGTTGAGCCCCCCAGGAATCCTGGGCCCAGCCTTGTTGGGGTTACGAGGACTCTGCCAGACAGGAGAGTGCAAGGGGAGTCCTCGAGGGCAGGGAGGCCTCTGGGTAAAGGAGGTGGGAGCGAGGACTCAGATCCTTCCGCTAGCCCATTTCACCGGGGTAGTGCAGAGACGAGGAAAGTTCCCCACAATAGCGGGACTATTCCCCCGCTTACATAATTGGCGTCACGAACAGGATCCTATTCACAGGGTCCACCCCATTGGTTTACTGGTTGCATTCTGGTAGCACTGTCCAGGCCTGGTCAAGAAACCTACCATGGCTCGAATTGAAGAACTAAAGGCCCAGGTTGCTGAACTTCAGCGCAGATTGTCAGACCAAGCTGAGGCATTACAACAAGCTAGAACAGAACAGAGAGAAGCCTTATCACTGGCTAAGGCTGTAATAGACCAACAGGCAGCAGAAGCTAAGAAACCCCCTACTATTTATGTCCCACGGGAGCAGAAGGTCACAGAGTTTGGTGGCTTCCCGACCAGAGCAGGAGACATTACAGTAGAGGAGTGGGTCAAGTCTGTGAAGACGGCTCTGCGTGTGCTAAGAGTACCTGAGGAAGACCATGTGGACTTCATAGAGGAACACCTCAAGGGCCAGGCGAAGGCCACTGTAAAGTTCATGGCAATGGCAGACAAGAAAGATGTGAAAAAGGTGTTTGAACTCCTCCTGGAAGTGTACGGAGACAAGGTACCTATTGGAACTCGACTAAAGGAGTTCTTTGAGAGAAAGCAGGAGCCCGGTGAAACTATCCGGGCATACGCATATGACCTTCAGGAGAGAATGAGCAAAGTGGAGCGGCGAGACTCTCAACGAGTTCCAGACCCAGATATGTTTCTAAAAGAGCAGTTGGTGTTGGGGCTCCGGGACGACTCCCTCCGACGTGAAATGAAAAGGAGGTTTAAGGAAGAGCCCAGTAAAAAGTTCCATGAACTCATGCAGGCTGCCATTATGTGGTCAGAAGAAGAGGAAGTTCCGGGGGCAGAGAGGGCCAAGCCTAAACCCCATACACAAAGTGGGGGCCTAGTGAATGCAGCTGCTGGGGAAAAGGCCCTGCCCCAAACACAGCTAACATTGGAAAGCCTAAGTGAAGCTGTCCAAAAACTGGCTGTCCAACAGGGGGAGATGCTGAAAGTGATGACTGAGGTGATGAAAGGAAATACCTCCACTAATGTGCCAAAATATCCAAGAGCTCCAGGATCCCGAAGATCTCCACTGAAGGATGAGCTAGGGAGGTACATTTGTTACACCTGTGAAAGGCCAGGACATACTAGCCGAGATTGTACACTGAGAAGGAGACCAGAGTCCCAGGCACTCGAAATCGGTGGGGCACCAGGAGCGAGTGGTCCATCTACAGTAGAAGGCCAAGCAGTGGCAGAAGGATTCCTAGGCCTCTCCTTCGTGGAAAATCACTCTGCATACAGTGATGGGAGGAACATGGGCAGGACCAGCATATCTAGCGACTTCTGTAAGCGAGCATTTGGAGACTGTCTAACTGCTGAAGTATGTATAGCAGGGGTAAAAACCAGATGTTTGTTAGATACTGGCTCAGAAGTCACCACCATTACTGAATCACATTTTCAAAAATACTTGAAAGACAAGGAGCTGACCATGCACAACACACAGTTTGTACATCTAACAGCAGTTAATGGACTGGCAATCCCAGTGGTGGGATGCCTCGAAGCAGACATCGACTACATGGGCCAGACACTGCCAGGGAAATGCATCTTCATCCTGAAAGACAAGGCCTCTGAAGGGAGCCATATAGGAGAAGGAGTCCCAGGGATTCTGGGGATGAACATCATTAGTGAGCTGAAAGAGCTACAGTTGCCAGTAAAAGGAACCAGGAGGATGAACCGTCATGGGCACTCTAAGAGGAATGCTGTGCTGAGTGGAGTACTGGCTCGAGCGGAGAGGCAGAGTCATTCCCTGGGCCCCACAAGGTGGATTGGAAATGTTAAAGTTGGCAGAAACCGGAAGACCATTATTTCTCCTTGGAGAGAGAAGATCCTTCATGAATGCTGCTGGATGCCAGGAAATACCAATGAATATCGAGTGCTGGTAGAGCCTACAACTGGGTCAAGCCTACCTAAGGGACTTCAGTCAGCCAATGTATTGACTAGTGCCATCAAAGGAAGAGTACCAGTGAGTCTTTTAAACCCAAGCGTGAAGGCTATGGAGTTGCAGCCTGAGGAGGCGATCCCTCAGGTGAAGGTAACATTTGGGGAGAAGGGAGAACAAGTTACCTTTCCTCAAGAAAGATGTGGTGGGAGACTGCCAGTTCCAGTTCAAGCGGTATGCCAAGGGCTGATTCCTGCACAGGTGGCTAACTTAAGGGTGTTGCCAGAGAAGCATCAGGTAGCCTTTTCTAAGGATGAGGTGACCAATTTTGATGACTGGGTCAAAGGTGTCCATTACAGGCCAAAGACAACCAGCAAAGTTGCTCTCAGTACAGCTAAAGACACAGCCCAAAGTAGGAAAAGGACTTATGATCGCAAGTCCAGTGGGGCTCTCATCAGGCCTGGTGACCGTGTACTAGTTCGTAACCATGGACAACAGGGGCGTAATAAAATACAGGACAAGTGGGAGTCAAATCCCCACATTGTAGTTGCTCACAACAATCCCGAGCTACCAGTTTATACCATCCGGCCTGAGCGAGGAGGTCCTGAGAGACTAGTACATAGGGATCAACTAAAACATTGCACTCTTAGTCCAGGCAGGGACCATAGGAGGCGTACATCAGCACACCCTGAGGAGACGGAAACCAATTGGGGGATGGTTCTAGTCCCACAAACTGAGTACAGAGGGGAACAGAGTGGGGCAAACACAAACCCTAACAAGAATGGCCAGATCCCTCAAGCTGACCCAGTATTACCCGAGGACAGGGAAATAGAAAATATGAGTAATGAACCACCATTTTTAAGAAGGTCCCAGAGGGCTAATAAGGGTGTACTGCCTGTTAAATTTAGAGATGATTATGTGATTGGTTCTATGTAGTGTTTTAATTAATATTGTTATGTATAGTATGAAGAAGTAGATGTGAAATGTTTAATATGTTAAATGTTCTTTTGATGTTAATGGGTTTGATATGATATGATGTGGGTATATGTTGTTAATAATGGGTCCGGAGGTATTAGTGTAAACATTGTGGTTGTGGCAGAATTTTAGCAAGGGGGAATGTAAGGGGACTGTTATCCCCTTACTAACATTCAGAGCTCCCAGTACCAAAAGGGGAAGGGTCGATGGGACTGACAGTCCCCAGGGGCAATGGGGAGAGGCCAATGCTCCAGGTCAGCCTGATTGACAGGGCGGGCAGGCGAATCAGGGAGTCAGGAGGTCAGGGTGAATCCCGTCCTCCGTGTGAGCTGAAGTGGCCTGAGTCAGAGTGAGTGGGGCTGAGCTAAGGAGAGGCCAGAGCTGAGCTGGGCCAGATCTGGAGGGGCCAGAAAAGCAGCCCAGAGACACAGACCTGCCCTGGGAGCAGAGCTGCAGCCCAGAGACAGACCTGCCCTGGGAGCAGAGCTGCAGCCCAGAGACAGACCTGCCCTGGGGGGAGAAGCTGCAGCCCAGAGACAGACCTGCCCTGGGGGGAGAAGCTGCAGCCCAGAGACACAGACCTGCCCTGGGGGGAGAAGCTGCAGCAGCCAGAGGGGCCAGGGCAGCAGCCCAGGGCAGCTGGAGGCAGAGCAGCAGCAGCAGCCGTGCTGAGGCAGAGGAGCTGGAGCTGAGGCAGAGCGGTGGAGCTGGGGCTGGAGCAGTCCGGAGCCGGGTGTGGTGAGCAGCTGGGGAGAGCGAGGGGAACCCTGGGCAGTGGGCCCAGCACAGGGAGACGCCTCAGCCAAGGGGCCCTGCAGGCCAGACTTGCAGGGGGATCGTAACCCCGACGGGGCGGGGGCAACGCTGGGAAGAAGGGTCCTGCCACCCAGAGCCTGCGAGCGTGTGGCCACCGCCAGAGCAAGTGTCCAAACCACAGCGTCCCTGCAGCACAGCCAAGGCCTGAGAAGGAGCCTGGGACTTACACAGGAACAGACTGAACTGCCCTGACATTGCAGAGACACTGTTGAGATGTTCCCTGCCACAGAGCGGGGTGATGTGTTTTCATTAGTCTTTCCCATTTTTCCTTATTCCTGTTACAAATTAATTGTTAATTAAATAATTTGCCTTTGCTTTGAATTGTATGCAGTGATCAGTGGGTCAGGGAAGCATCCTGTTTAGAGAGTACACCCCGGAGTGGGGACACCCTAGCCCCTGACCTAGGTGACCACAGCAAGGTTGGGGGTTGAGCCCCCCAGGAATCCTGGGCCCAGCCTTGTTGGGGTTACGAGGACTCTGCCAGACAGGAGAGTGCAAGGGGAGTCCTCGAGGGCAGGGAGGCCTCTGGGTAAAGGAGGTGGGAGCGAGGACTCAGATCCTTCCGCTAGCCCATTTCACCGGGGTAGTGCAGAGACGAGGAAAGTTCCCCACAATAGCGGGACTATTCCCCCGCTTACACATAACATGTTAACAGGCAGCAGCTTTCTCTCTATGGAAAAGCTCAGATGGACGGCGTCGTGAGCACAGACACAAATATTTTGCACTGAGGTCTTTCTCCAAACTTCTAAATCCTATTTCAAACAAACAAACAAAATCCCCAACCCCACCAAGAGAGATTTTAGCTATTCCACTGCTTTGGACCCTGTAAGGCAGGGCAGTATACAATTTCCAGTTTGCATAGAGCAGACAGGAGGTTCCTGCCATGCCAGGCAACCAAATTTAGAGGTTTATATTTGAATTAAATTTGCCAGTGTTAAGACTTCCTTTAGCTAACATGGCAAGTTCACAGCTGTCTATGGGCTCCTCCATGAAAATGAGCTCATTAGAACTAATAGGTGATCCAGCCTGCAAAGATAAGAGGTCTGAGGAAAGAGTATTTCACGGGCAGGACTGCGCAGGCAGTTGTATGGTGGCGTATTTTACAGAATTTACCCTACTTGTTCAGAGCTGCTTTGGGGGATATATTGAAAACACAGAAAAGAAGTGAATCCGCTGGTTTATTTTCCTTTTACTGCTCCTACCTGGTCAATCTGGGGCGTTTCTCGTTTTAGACATAAAATGCTTTAAATCACAAAGTAAAAGCAATGGCTAGGATGTCAAAAAGAGAGAAATGATTTTAGCTCTGTCAGTTTTTGAGGGGCCCGACTTCTGCCCCTTTAAAGGATCTGGATTTTCACTAAGTGCTGAGCACCGCCCTGTGAAAATCAGCCCCCCTAAGGGGGGTCGGGCTGGGCACCCCAGATCACTAGCCACTTCTGAAAATCCTGGCCAGTGAATCCTGATGACCTTTGTCAAAGAGAACGCACTATATAATACCAGGTTAAAACTTGACCATGCAAATCTTATTCAGACATCCTTCTCTCTGCATGTACGTACCCTGAGTAATCTTTCTCGAGGATATAAAGCCTCCTGCTACAGGCTTAAACCAACATCGAGCTATTGAGGGCAGAGGCAGAAACTTTCCATGGGGTCAGGTTATCCTGTAACTGCAGGGTTTCTGGTACCTTCCTCTAAAGCAGCTGGTACCAGCCACTGCAGGAGACAGGATGGAGGGAGCCCTGGTCTGATTCAGTCTAGCAATTCTTGTTTGTTCTGATATAGTCCTACAGAGTTTACTGGGACTGTTCATGTGAGGAAAGATTATGCATGTGAGTAAAAGTGGCTTTAAGGCTAAGGGCCCAGTTGGCAAAAGAAATGGAGAGACCAGCATCAGTTTCAGGAGAGTTATAGCCCAGAAAATGTGGGATACCTTTCCATCAGACTGGGCAAGAGGCAGTAACAGGTAGGGGAGAAATGCAGCTGCTGTAGAGACAGCGCTTGGAAGGAACTAAGGGCCAGCCAGGGGGTTAAGAGCCACGAGGCAGGGATAGCTGTAATTTTGTGACTCTTAATTTCCCCCTGCTCCTCTACTGTGTTGCATGGAACAAGACACCAATCCCATGGGGCTAGGACAAGCATGTCTGAGTCACTAGTCAGCAAATGCACACGGTCACTCTTCTAATTACAACCTAGCCTTCAGCACCAAGCTAGGGTGCTATTAAACATACATGTTTGCCTCAAAACTCTCTCGTACTGCTGCCAATTTAGCAGTAAACCCTGGCCACTAGCTGAAGTCTTGTGTTATCTCCTGCTGTCCAACAGGTGCCTGACTCTGGATGGTATGTATTTTTTGGCAGGCAGGAAACTTTTTCGTAATCCGAGAGAGCGAGAGAGAGTTCCAGATTTACTGAGTCCTTGCATTTTAGACAATGCGGTCAAGTTTTATGGTGTAAACAGCAGTCTGCCAGAAACTCCTTTAACTCATGTGATAGCAGTCCCTTCTTTTGTACCATAGGACCCAGATTCAAAACCAGCTGATACCCCATGGCAGGGCTCGTTACCAGGAATGCAACCAGAATTTTGCTAAGGAGAAGGCCCAGGTCACCTGTCTGGCCGCTTCAAATTTGAGAAGAGTTGCGACTCCACGTCCCAAGTCGCAACACCACTAACTTAAATTTGCTCCAGGCTGCCCATCCATCATCTGGTATGGGGCCAAGGTGTTTCACCCTTGTTTGTTACATTTTCACTAGTAAAATGACTGTTTGGCCCTCTTGTACATAAGAAATATAAATAAAAAATGTTTCTACATTAATAAACAAGCACCTTGAAATTTAAGCTAAGAGAGACCTCTGCTAAGCTTTGAATCAGTTGCTTTAACTGCACTGGGCCATCATTAGACCACCCACAGCAAGTAGTATACAATTTAAAAATGCCATTTTACCAAGGCCTTTGAGTAAACGCTGCAAATGCACTTAGTGGGATGAACACTCAGACATTTAGCATGAGCATTAGGAAGTGTAATCTGCTGAGAATATTCAGCGTGCTGATCCCCTCTGTTTTCCCCACTTTTCTACCTGCCTGGGCTGGAGATCTCGCCTCCATTCATTCATTCCTATGATCGCGATTGAAAAGAAACTCCACACCAACACGCCCAGCCAAAGCTCAGGGTGCCCGTATACATTCTGTAACACAATTGGACTGGCATTACAAAACAGCCCAAAGCAGCAGCATTTCTGCTTCCCAGCCCACTTATTAGTTATGCCCCAGTCATGTGACCTATACAGTTTAATACCCCCTGCCTCCCCGGAAGAAGTTCTGTACCACTCTCCACTGCCTCAGCCCTGCATCAATGGCAGCTTTGCGGCGTGCTTGGGAGGTCAGCAAACGTGGGCTATGTCAGACCTTGAGGGGTGGGGAAAGGGACTCTGATAGAGAACGTGCTGACTTCTATATGGTGTGGGGGATACTTGAGGGCCTGGGCTTATCCCCTCTAGGGCAGTACCCTGTGGAGAGAGGGGGTCTCTTGGGGCAGGTGGGCTTAGTACATATTAGTCCTCTGGTCTCTGATGTAAAACACCTTGGAATATTGGCGTACGTGAGCCCTGCAGATATTTTTATTTTTATAGTTAAATATCCCCATTTGAGCTGAAATTCCATATGCTGCAGATGGTCTCAGCAGACTAATCTCATTGACGGCTCCAGAGAGCTGGCAAATAGCACCAATTGCTTAACTTGGTTTGGGATGTTAACTCCTCTTGGAATGGGCATTGTAGCATATTCTCCCTGGCAATTAATCAGAACAGACACTGACATATTTCCCTGGGCTTAAACCTAGGATTTCATTCTGTGTTTCCTTATCAAGTGGTGAGTGGCTCAGATTATTTTAAACTCATTCGTCTATTTCTTCCCTGCATTATTTCTTTTCAGCACTGCAGGATTATGATAACTGTGTCTTTCACGCAGCAGGAGTTGGTCTAGATCAGTGAGTCTGTTTAACATCACTGGGGCTATAGTTTGTAAAGCAATTAATAATCTTGGTATGGGCCCTGTTCTCCAGTGATTTACATTACTAGGCAATGCTTCCTGTGAGCTGCGAAAGAAAGTGCATAGAATAGTGGTCCCCAACATGGTGCCCGCGGGTGACATGGCGCCCACCGGGGCATTTATGTGCGCCCGCCTATCGACAAGGGAGCGCTTCCGCCGGACAATCTGCCGCCGAGGCGCACGGCTGCTGGACAACCAGCTGCCAAAATGCCTCCGCGAAGTGGTAATGCCAAGAAGCGTCGCCGCTGCTTTTTCAGCGGCATTTCGGCAGTGACGCTTCTCGATGACGATGACCATTTCGGCGGCTGGTCGTCCAGCACCCGCCACACTCTTCTGGGAACATGAAGATGCTACTGCAACGGAAAGGTTGGGGACCACTGGCATAGAGCAATGCTGCAGTTTCAGTTTGCCATCATTATTCAGCAACATGGCTCACTTGCATTATGAAACAAGCCACACTCCATCCACTGAGGGGAGAGTGGCCGGGGGGGGGAGAGGAGGATCCCGAGCAAATAATAAACAGTCAGACCTTGGTTATGCAACTGTATCTGGATTGGCTGATTCTTGGGCCTTCGTTGATTTCAGTAGATCCAACCACATGGATCCAGTTGCAAGATTGGGGCCTAATTCAATAACAATAATAGTGATGCTTTCTCCTGCACAGGATCTGGTTGTCCTGCTAACGAGGCAGGTCAGCTCACTGTTCATAAAACCCTCAGCAGAACTTAACAAAGCTGCAAGGCCCTTCTCACCCTTAGTGGAGCTGGTCAAAAATGCCAATTGTTTCTTGCAAGAAATTTTAAAAAGTGTGATGGGGGGAGTTGTTTTTGTTCCTTCCCTACATTTCTCATGAATTTGTTTTTTCACTGCAAAAACACCCAGAACTGTTTTTCAGACTGAAAACTCTAAATTTTTATCCGATTTTTTTCGTGGGGTTTGTTGAAAACCCAGAAAATTTCAACTAAAATATACAATTTCAGTGCATATTTTTTTTCATTTAAAACATTTTGATTAAAAAACTTCAGCCAGCTCTAGTATTTAGCAAATCTCTGCTAGAGGGTCTGTCCTTTGTGGAGATCCATCTTTGGGTAGCGAGAACATGTAGCATTGGTGGCAGTGCTGCCTAGTGGATAGAGTTCTTGACTGGGACTCAGAAGACCTGAATTCTATTCCTGACTCCGCCATTGGCCTGCTGAGTGACCTAGGGCAAGTCCTTTTACCTCGCTGTGCCTCAGTTTTCCCATCTGTAAAATGAAGACTATGATACTGACCTGTCTTTGTAAAGCACTTTGAGATCTATGGATGAAAAGTGCTATATAAGAACTAGATGGTATTATTTATTTACTAGGTGTCCCCCTTTTTCTTTCCAGAGAGGAACACTTGCTCTCTCTGCCTCCTCCTTCCCAAACATCCAGACAGATCAGAGGAAATGGTGACATGGCATGGCAATTCATGGGAAATCAAAATGCAAATCGCCTGTATATCATCACAATGCAAATTTATTTTATATCATTTGGAGAATAAAAGACCTACTATTGCAGAATGGTGACAGTTTTAATGTCACTCAACAGACCATTAGCTAACCTTTCTGACAATGATCAGGCCAGCCTGGGAGCACACATCTGTGACCGTGAGCTTTCGTTGGCTAAGGAAGGGTTTACTGATTTCTGAGCAAAGATCAGATCCATGCAAAGGGTGCAATGTAATTACACTGCATCATAAATATACATGATCGTGCTCACTTGCCTGCTGTTCACTCAGATTCCATAATATTCTATTGTTAGCTATTTATCTCTTCTCACAGCAGTTCTTTTCCAAACTAATCAGAGAATTGTCCCAGCTAATAAGGAAGTTTGCCCACCTCCATAACTTTTATTGTAAGGAGCTAGCTATAGAGTAATTTTGTATTATCTACAGACACAAAAACTGTTCTGCTTTTGCATACAAAACAAACATGGCAAATAAGGCAGGAGGATACATTTACAATACTGGCCTATCTATCTAGCGGAGGGCTTCGTAGAATACCCACCGCCATAGCACCTAAGTACAGAGTAGAGGGGCATTGGTATATGCAAGAGTGAAGAAAGCATGACAATCTTCAATCATTGTCTGAAGTTTCATTTGGTTTTTCAAAGCGTATGTGCCTCGTACATTTGCACAAGTCAGGCCTGCCCAAAAGCCATTGCATGAGTTAGGCATGCACAAAAGTGCATGTGCCCAATGCACTTGTGCAAGCCAGGTGTGCACAAAGGTGTGCATGCTCTTACGCATTTTGGGCCTTTATGTCAAGACTTATGAGCGGGTATGTTGTGTGTGGCAGATTCTTATTTTAAGTAATTTATGGGCTGAATTGTTGTTTGTTTTTTGCCAAATGCAGCTAATGGATGCAAATGTGACGGAGAGAACATTAATTTAAAACCTGTTTGCTGCCTAATTTTGCTAGCAGTGAAAACCTGACTCAAATGGCCTGGAAAGGAAAAAAAGTTTCAAATGCTCTAAAATGTCTCTCATTCTGCTCCTAATTCCACAAACTGCTTCCACCATACCCTGAGAAAATCAAATGCTCAGTGATTTGATAATACAGTACCATCCTCATCTGTCACAATTATACCCAGCCAGTCAGGGATGAGAAATAATGCCATTTGACTAAGGTGACCAATCACATAACCGTAATACCAAATAGCAAATGCCTCCAGGGAACAGTTTACCAACACAGTCATCCTATCAGATGTGATTACAGCTGGAATACCGTGTCCTGTTCTGGGGACTGTATCGTTTCCAAGCTGTCAGTGTCTTTCTGGTAGTTCAGAAAAGAGAAACAAAATTTATCAGGGGCTGGATGATGTGACTTATGGTGAAACATGAAAGTGAGATAAATCTGTGTGGCTAAGAGACTAGCTAGGCTAAGATTTGCAAAGTCACTCAAGGAAATGTAGGCACTTTGGGTAAAATCCTGGAGCCACTGAAGACAATGGCAAAACTGCCATTGAGTTCAGTGAGGCCAGGACTTCACCCAATGGGAATTAATCATTTTTCAAAGTCTCAGCCTAAGTGTGTATCTTTGGGAGGGCAGGAGCTATCTGAAGAATATAAAGTCCAACTATTCCAAGACTCTAAACTCCAAGGCAATTACTTGGGGTGCTTAACAGGGGTATAACTAAGAGTAATTGGATAGAATTAAGAAAGGCAAAATGTAGCCTGACATCGCATGACATGCTTAAATTAGTGCCAGAGACTTGGTCGCATGGGATGATTCCCAGAGTGTATTCTAAGGGGTTAAACACTAAGGGTTTGAGGCCGGTTTTATGTCCATGTAACTGCTGAAGTCAGTGGAGTTAAACTGGCACAAACACATTGTGTCTGAATGGAGAATCTGCCCCTGAGTCTATTGCTGACTTGCAGTGCATGAAATAATGGATCCATGCCCACGTATAATCAGCATGTATAATGGCAGTTCCATAAATAATGCATGCGTGACAGTGATTGATATTCACATTTGGAGCATCTTAAGTGTAGCTCTGAATTCATTTTGTTTAAAATGGAAGAAAAATGGAAAAGTCTTTGCAGTGAGAGGTGCTGCATTTGCTTGTGTTACAGATTACTTAGGGTCAGATGCTTAGCTGATGCCAACTGCCCAAGAGCCACTGAACTCAGAGCCTTCAAAAGGGTATTCAAGTGCTTTCTGCCACAGATAACCCTCAAGAGGAATTTGAAGAACTCAAGTCTAGGGTATAGAATTTGAGGTAGACGCTAGTGACTGAATCTCAACTAAGAGATTCAGAAGAGACAGAAGTTTAGTTGGGTTAAGACAGAGTCTGCTGTTTCTTCTAATTAGTTCTTCCCTGATTTGTAGAGTTTCTCCTTTAGTAAGTATAGAAAAGATTATCAGAAGTGACTAGTGAGCTTCTGTTTTTGGGTGCCCAATGTGAGACACCTTAAAAGGGTCTGATTTTCAGAAAATGCTGAGCAGCTACCTTCTGCAAACCAAGTCCCTTTAAGGCATCTAAAGCTGCTAATCTCTTCCGGAAATCTTTTAGTGCATACGTATGACCTGTCTAACTTGTACATAGATACAGAAATTCCAAAAGGGGAGATTAAATTTAAATTCTGAGCTGTTCAGTATCTCCAGTGGTCAGCAGTTCTTTGCCACCTTATCTTTTATGATTAGCATCCCATCCTGGGAGTCGGCTGCATATCCAGGAAGTCAGTGAGAATTCTGGCACTGTACCAAGCTATTAGGCTACCTTTTTCAGTATTTGCAGAGTGCGGGAAACAAAACCTTCTCCAGGGGCAGTCCAAGCCTGGGGACTCCCCCAGAAACTAAGGACTATCACAAACCTCGCTACTTTCCAGTCCAAATGCAAGGCACATTTCTTCTACCTTACCTTCTCTAGTATATAAACATATAGCAAAAGATATATGTAATAACAACAACCAACCAACCAAAACAAAACACTCTTCCACATGCTTTTCCCTCTTGGGAGAGGATGAGAGAACAAACCACACCTGACAGGTGTGTAATCACGTTGCTCAATGCACTGCTGGAAGGTGCTCAGATAAGCATGGTATAAAAACATATATAGCATAGCATAGAGCAGAACAGAGTGGTCCCTAGCATAGGACGTTCCCTGACTTCCCAAGGGAACCAAGTGTCTTTGCCATAAATCAGGTTAGGAAGAGTAAAAGAAGAGTAATAGGTTGCTTCAGTGCTTTGTCATGTGAGGCTATTCTCAGTTTTTGTAAAATTCAGCAATTTCCAAGCCTATTGCATTACAGCTGCCCAGTTACAGAATTTCCTTTGGGAAAGTTAATGCCCCTTTTTTGTTTTCTGCCTTTGGATCTTCAGCAAGCTGATTCGCTCTCTTTCCATAAATATAAAATTCACACACACACACACACACACTCACACTCTCTCTCCCCCCCCCCCCCCCCGCAATAGGACTTGTAGGGAGTATAACATTTGGGGTAGGACATTCATTTTTATCGAGTTGATTTGGTCAGACATAGATGATGGTAAATTAATCTGTTGTTGAAGGCCATAACATAAAGTTTGTGAAAGGCACTGGAAATTTAGTGTTATCGGTTTAGTTAAAGTGGGTGAGATTTGTGCCTCCTGGGATTTAACTCTCTCAGGGTTTCATTGACATGAAAAATGAATTAGAGATTCAGTGATCTTTGGATCAGACCCTAACTGCACAAATACTCCTGCTTTTTGCCTTGACGATGGTGGTTTCTGACATCCTACAGTAGCTCATCTTACGTTAGACTCCTGAAAGATCCTCCTGGCTCTTAATTCTTTGTTTTAAACTCCTATACCAACATGGCTGCCTAAGGACAAAACTTTGTGAACACTTCAGTGTTTCAGGTACATTGTGCTCAGTGCAAATCCTCTTATAGCAAGAGGATTATGTACAATGACATTTCTCTTTAAAACATGACTTACGCTGAATCGGGAGCCGCTGGTCTGTCTTGATCTTTTTTCGGCAAGGAGATCTTTGACTGTGTGTTTTACTCTCACTCCTTGGTAAACTCGTTTGCCGTAGTCTGTAGGAACTAAACAAAAGGAGCATGTGTGAGTAGAATTCAGCCAGTAAGTAGAATAAATGGAATAGCTTACCAAGGTAAGGATAGTCAAATTACCAGGTGTCTTTAAATCAAGATGGGATGTATGCCTAAAAGATTATTATGTATTATTTGTATTGCGACAGTGCTTAGGAATCCCACTTGTGGATCAGGACTCCATTGTGCTACGGACTGTACAAACACCAAACAAAAGGACAGTCCCTGCCTTATGGTCTTGTTCATTAAGAAGTTATTGGGTGTGATGATGGCCACTGTGTGGTGGGGAGGACTAATTCTTTCTGCTGCAGGAATCAGTGAGTGAAATTCTCTAGCCTGTGTTACGCAAGCGATGACTAGGGGATCATAAGTGAGCCCTTCTGGTCTTACAATCGATGGTTGAGATTTTAAAAGTTAACTAAGGGGAGTTAGCCATACAGCTTCCATTCATCTCAGTAGGAACTGTCTGGTGAAAATCCTACTCGACTTTGAAAATTGGTAATAAGGTGCTTTGGAAGCCCGGGTGTTGATATTTAGCACATACATTCATACTCTGAGGCAATATTACTGTTAGCGCAACATGGACAAAAAAACCCAAACCCAAATGGTCCAGCTAAAATACATTCTCATTACAATACTTTTGATTAAATTGTGCTGAACTCTAGATAATGAGGAACTAGTTTCTCAAGCCTACTCTCTGTTTCAGTAGGCAGCATGGTCTAGCAGACAGGGAGCTACGTCAGGAGTCATGGGTTCTAGTCAAAGCACTGCCATTGACTGCTTGTGTGGAAAGCAGGTGAAAAGCACCATCCCAATACAAAGGTAAAATAATTAGTAATTCTGAGTCTCATTTAGGCAGAGCAAATTCCATTAAAAGAAAGAGTTGTTTGCTAATGATGGGCTGTTTGAGAGGTCAAGGAGTTCCTGTCTCCTAGTCTTGTGCTCTTAGCCTTGTCCTTCAATGTCAGAGAGAATCTGCCATCAGAGGAGTCAGTGTTGGCTTTATTCTGCAGCTGCTACATATGGAGAGCTCATTAATTTCCATCTGTCATTTTTGCTGCCTCCATACATAGAGGTTGTGGGGTTTTCTAGGGGCAACAAGCTGCGGTTTTTCCATATCCTCATGTAATTTTCTGATGCATCTTCATTAATACCACTCACAAAATGTTACATGTCTGTAAAAGGGTTTAAGGTTGTTTTTTTAAATTATAAAACATGTGGTAATCTCAAGAGTTGCTCAATCATACTAATTCTGCCCTGAAGTCGATTTCAGACCCTACCCACCAAAACAGATTAAAACATGTTTGATATCACTAGCCCAAGTCACATTTGGAATTACAGAACAATGAGACCAAAAAAATGTAGGCAGATATATTAAAGAGGTAATAACCTCATTTTTTGCTAACACTCACCAGTGTTTTAACTACATTTTTAACTGTCTTCTTACAATGAATAACTGTCATTTACATTCAACAAAATCCAGATAATTTAAAGATCTTGATAACATCAGTTAATAGTAACTAATATCTAAAAAGTGTAACCCGCACTGGCAGAGTGGGTATTGTATCCCTCTCTAGTGGCTGGTCCACTAGTGGATAACAGCCTACTACTGCTACCAGTTAACAGTGTTACTCCTTTGGCTCAAGTGGTAGAAGTCTATGCTGTGCAGTATGCTGCCTTGCATAATGAAAAAAGTGGTTTGTTTGGTATATATTTAAGATTCTATTATTATTTCATTTTAAAAAAACACCAGACCAACACTGGGTGCGAGTTCTGTGTACCTGAGAGAGGCCTCTCTTTCCGTGACACACTGCCACAGCTGTGGTCAGCGAAAGTGTTGGAGCAGATGCCCATCATTATAAAATCAAGGGATATATTATAGTTGATAAGGTACTGGACTGGGACTCGGGAGGCATATCTGTTTGTTTTTTCCTGAGTACATCTCTGCAAAACTTTCCATTTGTTTGGGTGTTTTGACTGTAAATGAGCCCAGTGATGTAGCAGGGTGCAATAATGAAGGTGACTCTTTTATCCTCTCCATTGGAGTCTGCCCATGTAAAGAGCTCACACCTGTGGAAAGCAGTGGGGAGTTTTAAAAAAGGCTTTTATTCAAATATAACAAATGGGAAGTTGATGTTTGAGTTAATCCTTTGGAAAACAAAAAGATCTGTGTTTCCGGACAGAAAGCAAACACAAACGTACCAGAGGGGAAGTATCTGATCTCTTTAAAATTCTGATTTACCTTGCTACATCTATGCTTTTCATCATTCTGGTTCACTTCATCATTTTAATACTTACAATATCATTATCCACAGGTGTATTTAAACTCATAGAAACTTACATAGGGTGAAATTTGAGGCTTTCGTGGTGTTGGGTCTTTGTGTTGGTCATAGGTCACAGTGTGTCTAAACTGCTCTTTGCCAGGCCATTGTTTGAATTGTTGTGATTATTTATTTTTATTCAAGTAGTGTCTGCGGTCCCAGCTAAGATCGGGGCTCCATTATGTTAGGTGCTGTACAAACAAAGAATAAGAGACTAGCCCTGCCCTGAAGAGTTTATGGTCTAAATAGACAAAAGGTGGGAGGGGAAAGCAGAGAGGTGAAGTGACTTGCAAAAGGTCACATAGCAGGTCAGAGCTGGGAATAGCACTCACATCTTCTGAGTCCCCCTCACACAGCTGTCTTCCCACTGACTGAGTCTGACTCATCCACAGATTGAGTTTTTCCATTGACTCCACTAGGCATTGATTCAGGATCCTAGTGAATAGGCTTTTATTATTTCTGCTCTAAACCCCTATTATTAAGGATATTTTCTGCTGCATTGGTCTGAAGCACAAATTCTGAGCCTGGGCATCATTATTTTATATGCAAATAATTTCTAAAGTGTCTTAGTTCTAATAAAAATATGTTTGGGCTTCTAATCAAGAAGCTATGAAAACAAGGTTTGCTAAAAAAACAAATAAGCAACATTTTACATGCATGTCTGTGTGTATACATGTAAAATTGATTGTTTGGGGTATTTTTAGGAAGTTTAAGTATTTAATTTTAAACGTTTGGGTTGTCTAACTTTAAAATAAAACAGCTACTGCACATGATGCATCCACACTACAGATCATATGCCAAGGCAATACAACAAAATTGGACAATATGTACATAACAGTACTTGCACTTAGCATTTTCCACCTCTATAAATATGCCTCTAAACATTAAATTAACAATTTTATATTAATAAAATAATTCTAATAGAAGTACCCAAATAGCATAGTATAGACACGTCTTGACAAGTAAAATAATTAACTCAAGGGCCTTCTGTTTGAGTCCAAATAAAGAATTCAGGCCCTGATTCAGCAAAGCATATGCCTACTTTTAAGCATGTGAGTAGACTCATTGACGTCACTGTGACTATTCACATGGTTAAAGTTAGGCATGCACTTTTTGAATTGGGACTTAAAGGGAAAATATAGTCTTATATTTGATTGCTAAAATAGCAATATTTTTTTTAAAACTGCCATCAAAAATTACTAAAAGATGGTATAATAAAACAGAATCGCTAGTGAGAATGACTGAGCGAACTAATATTTACAGTTGGGATTGAGGCCAGAGAAATTATTCTTTATAACAGTTCAAATTACAGGTTTCTATTTTAGCAAACTATTCACTTTCAGATTTATATATTGTTATCCTGAATTTACACTGGTATAACTGAGATCGGAATTTGGCCTACAATTAAGAAAAACTATCTAGCAGTGATATCAATTAGTTTGTTGAACAAGCTTAACAGGGAAATAGCAAAAGTCCTTCTGCATTGGATATTGAAAAGTAGACTTTAGAAAAAGGCCTAGCAGATGAAGGATGGATTAGATGCACTTTTCTGTAGGGTAGGCTGAAAAAATTCCATTGTAATGTTTTTCAATGAAAAATGGGGTCTTGACTAAGCAATGTTTTGTGTGAAAAATGTCTTCTGATGAAAAATAAAAAATATTCAAGGAAAGAAGTCAAAAAACTCCCAAATTGAATGGTTCTTGGCCAAAAATTCTTGTGTTTTTTGACAAAAAGCTTATTTTTTGTGCAGGATCCCCACCTCCGCTTCTCCCCCAATTTTCCAACCCGCTCTAGTGTTCAGTCTTTTCCAGGTCTAATTTCTGTCATTCTTTAAAACACACATAATATTGCATCTAGGATGTTAAATAAATGAGGCCAAAATACAACAGAAGACTTGGAACCTGATTCTCATTTACACTAAGTCCTCTTTACACCTCTCTGGTAGTGTACCATGTTCACGATCAGAGCTGTGTAAATGGGCCTTAGGTAAATGGGACTCAGGCCTTACAGGATGTCAGTCTCAGGCTCCAGATACACTTAAGTCTCTAAGGGCTTGTCTTCACTACCCGCCGGATCGGCGGGGAGCAATCTATCTATCGGGGATCGATTTTTCACGTCTCGTTTAGACGCGATTAATCGATCCCCAATCGCGCTCCCCGTCGACTCCGTAAATCCACCTCATCGAAAGGCAGAAGCGGAGTCGACGTGGGAGCGGCAGCGATTGACTCGCCGCTGTCCTCACGGCCAGGTAAGTCGATCAACGATACGCTGACTTCAGCTACGCTATTCATGTAGCTGAAGCTGCGTATCGTAGATCGACCCCCCCCCACCCAGTGTAGCCCTGGGCTAAGGTGCCACAAGGACCCCTCGTTTTTTTCTTTGAAATTAGTGATTCTATTTACAAAGTAAGACCCTGATCCTCCAAACACTTATGCACATGCTTAATTTTACTCAGATGAGTAGTAGTCCTATTGAAGTCAATTGGTCTTCTCACATGTATAAAGATACACAAGTGCTTAAGTCGTTGCAGGATCAGGGCCTATCTAATTTATCAGCTACAAAATAAGGGCCCAGTGCTACAACTTTTTCTCACCTAGATAGCCCCGCTTCACATACTCAGTCCCGTTGAGTTCAGTGAGCCAGTGTGCTAGATCTGACACTGAGATATTAAAAACCCAAAATAACTGGCAGCACAGAGAGGAGAAAACCTAACTTTGATCAGAATTTATTACAGTTTTCCAGTAAGTTCTGAAAAAGTGCATTCTGAATTAAGTAAGCATCCTAAATTGTATTTAGAGAAGGCTGAAAATACTGAAATATTGAAAATACCAAACAGCGATTTAAAGGCATATTCCTTTCTTTGCCTTTCTACTTTAGTTCAGACAACACATAATGTGCCCATTCCCCTGTTTTCTTTTCTACCGTTGATATTTCAATTAACCATCGGTGAGATATACATTTTATATTTTGGAAAGTTTTGACAATGAAACTCACCAGTTTCCATTCTCAATGCTGCTGTGAATTTCCCCCTTTCAGACTCTGCAAGATTTCTGAAAATGAACCGTCAGGAGCTTTCCAGGTGAGAATGATGTCAATGCTCATTCTCCGCTAATAAAGTTCTCTTTGACCCTGACGGAAATGTATTTTTCACAATTTAATGATGTCTCTGAAATAGCTTGTTTGGGATTTGTTTAAATGCAAATCTTCCACTGTCTGTTTCACTGCAATTTGCATGGTCAGTGCTGATCATTCTCAAAGGTTCTTTCTCTTGATTAAAAAGACATTGCATGGGTGAAAACGGAATTTCATGTGTTGATGCAGGAAAAGTTATTTAAAATGAAAAACCTGTAAGTCATGCAGTGATCAGCAGCCTCCGTATAGCAGAGAGGAAAAGGGACTTGGCCAGAGAAATTGTGCTTAGGAAAATGCCATATTACTTGTAGCACAGTACCCCAGCATAGGATCAGGGCATCATTTTGCTAGGCACTGTACAAACAGTACAGTAATAAAACAACAATCCCTGCCTGAGGGAGCTCACAATCGAGGTTAGATGTTAAAAAATGTAAAAGAAATCTATGGGAGACTCTCCATGAACTGCAGTGGGCATTGGATTGGGTCTGGTGGAGTGGACTGAGACCACCGACCAGCTTCACAAAGACTATCAAAGATGGTAACACCTTTCAGTCAATAACAATCTGAACCAGAGATAAATATCTATGTGTCCTTACCAATCCATATTCAGTCCTTCCTGCTAGATGCTCTTTTCATAGCTCCCTAGTAAATGACCTTGGCTTGTTCTCCATTAGCATGCAAGAAGCTTTCATTCTACTAATACATTGTTGTCACTGTGTCTAGGTGGATCGTATTCATAGATTCATAGATTCTAGGGCTGGAAGGGACCTCGAGAGGTCATCGAGTCCAGCCCCCTGCCCTCATGGCAGGACCAATTACTGTCTTAGACTCCTTGCAGATAGCAATGCACTCTGATGAATTCTGCATTTCTGCTCTTCCTGAACCAAGAAGCAGCGTTAACTCTATTTACTGTTTTTTCTTCAAATGTTGTAGCTTATACTTTGATTCAGAAACTTGCCCTGATTATCAGTTGGGAGATCATTATTGTGTGACATTACTGACCTCAACATGGAAATATTTAGGAGAAAAAGTGCAGTAAGAAGGACAAGGTCTGTAGTATTTTGTTTACAAGAACAGCAGGTTGTTGCTCAATATACTATGTCCTGCATAAGTAGACACTAAATTTACCTATGTGAAATATTGCCAGTACGTTCTTCATAATCAAATAGGTCATTTCTTCTGGAGTCTGTTGACTGCCCAAGGGTCTGCCAGTCCAAATCCATTCCTCTTTGTAACTCCACTGGCAGCATTACTGGAAGAGGGCTTTTATTTTTCCATCCGTCATTTGTTTTCGGGGGTGGGGGGAGAGCAGCTGCTGGCAAAGGCTGCTTCTGTCAGGCATGTCAAGAAAAAGAAAAGCAGCTCATGGGGAGCTGAAATAACAAAAAAATTGCAACTCCCTTCCTGATGTATTGAATCTACATCACTTGGAGTGTGTGTCTGACCACATAATGCAAAGAGACAGAAGTCTGACCAGAGAGGAGTGGTTCTAAAAACACAAAGCCAACTTCACAAATGGAAAAGTCTGATACATGACCTATCCGTTGAATTTGTAATTTTTGACTGATCTCTTCTTCCTCCCCCCCTATGGAAGATTCTTATTTCAACCACACCCTTCCTCCCCATCCACAGACTTCTTATGCTTGGAGCTTCTACTAAGGATATACTGCCTTCCTTTCCTCCTTAAACTCACTTCGTCTGTGTAAGCCTCTGTTGTTTATATCACACTAGGACTCCGAGGTTGCAGTCAGAGATCACAGCACCATTGTGCCAGGCACTGTGCAGCCATGTGACAAAGCAGACAGCTCTGCCCCAGAGAGTTCATAGGCTAGGAGTCCGACAGGATGTAACAGAAGAGACCAACAGAGTGGAGAAGGGTGGGAGGACAAGGTAGAAAAAAACAGAGTTTAGCAGGAAAGTATGTAGTACAAGCCAGCACCTGCCCCAGAGCGCTTACAATCAAGGTTCATGTCAAGAAGTAACAAGGAGCCAATAAAGCTTGGGAGGTGAGTATTAGGTCACAGTAAAAGGAATATGTTTTTGCATAATAAGCAGTAGTGTCAGCTTTCTACCTGCTTACCTATTGTCAGAGCTCCTCACTAGCCCTGTCTGCTTCCATCTCTTATGCCTGAATCTTATTTGCTTGATTTCTTTATCTGGCCCCATTGACATCCATGGCAGTTTTGTTATTGACTTCAATGGAGCCAAGATTGCTCCCTATAGTTTCAGAAGTATCTATTGACTCTAGGTGTCTTAGCTATCAATTAAAAATAATTGCATTAAAAAAACATTTGAACCTGCAGCTGCTCTTCATGCCAAGCCAAGAAAATAATGAACCAAAGATGAAATCAAAATCCAACCACAGACCCCAGTTCTTATCACACACCTGCCTTCCCAAAACATGAGACTGAGATTTTCAATGCAGTGTAGGGGTTTTAGGCACACATCTTCCATTTATTTTGTTTTCAGGATCAGGATCCATAATAGGAAACAGATATACAGCCAATTGAGTATTGCCCTATAACCATAACAGGACCCACTGGGTCATATTACACACCTTATACCAGGGGTAGGCAACCTATGGCATGGGTGCCAAAGGTGGCACGCGAGCTGATTTTCAGTGGTACTCACACTACCTGAGTCCTGGCCACCGGTCTGGGGGGCTTTCCATTTTAATTTAATTTTCAGTGCAGCTTCTTAAACATTTTAAAAACCTTATTTAATTTACATACAACAATAGTTTAATTATATATTAAAGACTTATAGAAAGAGACCTTCTAAAAATGTTAAAATGTATCACTGGCATGCGAAACCTTAAATTAGAGTGAATAAATGAAAACTCGGCACACCATTTCTGAAAGGTTGCCTACCTCTGCCTTATACCATCCCATTTGATTTTTATATTCGACTTGTCTGGCCCAAAACAAACTTTGCTAATAATTATACTCCTATTTACTAAGACAAAGCACTGGCCTAACGGATGTAATATTCAGTGTTTATTTCCCTAATTCAAATTTTGATTTAAACCCATTGCTAAATGGAGAGCATTTTTGCTGTTTATTGTTAAATAAAATTATTTTGCAACATGCAGTGACACGGGCTGACGAGATCATGCTAGAGTGTTGTCAGGTCATTTCACTTGTGGATTAGTATAGATCAAGGTGATTTAATGTTTTGGGTGTTTAAATGTCATAAAACTAAAGGGATGTTACATACATTGTTTTAACTTATCTGTTCCTGTATGAATGTAATAGCAAACATTTAAAGCGTAAATACCCCGTAACTAAATAACTCATCAGACATCAAAGAAGCCTGGTGGAATGCTAATGATGGACTTTCTCAGAACGGCCATTGTGTGTGATGACCTGTAGTCAAAAGATTAAGTGTATTCCTCACTCATCGTCATCAATGAAAGGTCCATGTTGGTAGAGAGACTGTCAGCTTGTCTTCTGTGAGAAGATATAAGAATGGATCCAAAGAAAGATCCTTCATCTCTGGACTGTTTGGATTCTAACAGGGCAGAATAACTGAAAGAGAAGACGGAGATTCACAGAGTTATTCTGGGTATCCCTGAAAGACTTTTGGGAAACTGGCTATTTATTACACCACTGCTACCATTTGAAGTTACAAATTGTGATTCACCTGTTGTTATATTTTACCTGCTTTAATTTCTCAGGAACTCATTCTTTTTTCTTAGTAAACTAACTAAAGATTTATTAGCTATACATTTGGCTGCCATTGTTGTCTTTGGTATAAGATGTGGAGTATCAATCGAGCTGGGGTAAGTGGCTGGTCTCCTAGATCTGTAAGAAACCTGATGTGGCGTGATTTTAGATTTAAGTAACCTTTTATCACAAAGTCCAGTTTGTCTGAGTGGCAAGATAGGCTGGAGAGTCTAAGAGTCTGTGACTCCATGGTAAGACTGGTATAGTGCTCCAAGAGTTTACGTTTGTTACTGACTTGGTGAAATCTAATTATAAAACATACCACCAGTTTGAGGGGTCTGCCCTTGTTTTCTGACAGTCTGAGGTAGGCACTCACAGTTGTGAGCCACTCCAGACAGTGTGACACATGCAGCATAAAGTTAATGGATAATAAAACAGTTAATTTACTGTGTTTGACTGTGAACTCCAGCTGCCAGTAATTTGATTGTAGCCTTCTGGGATGAGAGGGGTTTACTTGTTTATACAACAAATGACAATGTTTGCCCTATTTACCATGGTGACCAACTGTACATTTCAGTTAACATAATATATTGCAGGATTTCGCACTTTGTCAAGTTACACAGAGGAAAAAGAGCCACCACATGAAATCCCATGATATACTCAATGCTTGGGCCCCAAAGCGACTACTAAAGTGTGCCTAAAGTTAAGTATATTCATACATGTTTGCATGATTGGGCCCCTTGTATTACTTTTGATATCTTCAAAAGTGTTTTACACATATTAATCAATCCATACAACAACCCTGAGAGGCAGGTATACTGATTGTGAGATAATATGATATCAATAAGCCCTCAGTCCAGCAAAGTACTTAAGAATATGCTTAACTAAGAGCAGATGGGTAGCCCTATTGAAATCAATAAGTCTTTAAGGGCTTTGCTGGATCAAGTCCTATATATAAGTAAACAAGTAATCACAATGTTAAGGTGGAAGCAAAACGCTTTAAAAACACGTATGGAAACCTGTATAAGAAATGAAACATACAATTTGGCCCCCCCATACACCCCCCCTAAAAATGTTAACACTGTTTTCTTTAGAAAGTTTGCAACAGACCTGTTTCTTTAAATAATTTGTATCTTTCCACTGTGGGTGTAGACCACCTGTTTGTTGGTACTCATAAAAAAGCTGGGCTACTGGCATTGATGATATCTCTTAACAAAAATGACATTGAACATTAAGATCCTGATCCTGAATTCCTTATTCTGTGGCAGATGGGGGTAGAAAGAGTAGTAGTTAGATGGACTTTCCAAAGAGAGAGAAAAGGGGGGGGGGGGGAAGGTTGTTCAAATTACGGCCCACGAAAGTTTGCAATGCCCTTTAATAGATGATGCTGATAATAAATGGGATACACATTGTAGAACGCCAAAGAAACATTTTATAACCTTTTTTGCCTCGTTATTTATTATCCAGGTTACACACACACCACAGGAAGAATAGAAAGCATTGTTCTCAAATAAGATACTGCAGGAAGGTTTCAAAGTCCCAGTGGTGTGTATCTGTTTTCACAGCAGGATGGCTATTTGTATTGACTGACTCAGAACTTCTGCCTCTTATTTGCCTAGTGTTATTTGCATGAATTTCGCATTGGCATTCATGATTTTCAACATTAAATAAAAGATGAACCCAATAAGAAATATTAACGTATTGGGGATAAAAATTGTATTCAGTAAGTTTCAGAGGCTTACCCACTGCCCTGCTCCTCTGGCCCAACGGTGCCTTTATATCTGAACAATCATGATGAAATAGAAGCAGTGACCATGAGGTTCACTAACGATAAATCATAAATCGGTCCCAGAGACTAAGAGAGGTCCTGAGGATGAGGACTAGGTCACATTATTTCCTAACCTGCCGTTAAGGCTTTAGGCCCAGATCTTCAAAGGTATTCAGGTGCCTAATTCCCATTGATTTCAATGGGAGCTAGATGTCTAAATACCTTTGAGGAACTGGGCCTTAGAATCATAGAAATGTAGGACTGGACAGGACCTTGAGAGTGAGGTCATCTCGTCCATCCTCCTGCCCTGAAGCAGGATCAAATATATCTAGAACATCCCTAACAGGTACTGTCCAACCTGTCCTAAAAAAACCTTCAATGATGTGGGCTCCACAACCTCCACTGGTAACTTATTCCAGTGTTTAACTATCCTTAGAGTTAGAAAAAAATTTCCTAATATGTAACCTTAATCCATTTTGCTGCAGATTAAGTCCATTACTTTTTGTCCTATAGCGGACATGAAGATCAATTGATCACCATCCTCTTTGTAACAACCCTTTACATAGTTGAAGACTGTTATTTGATCCTCCCTCGGTCTACTCAGCCTGCCCAGATTTTTTAACCTTGCCTCAGAGGTCAGGTTTTTCTAAACCTTTTGTCATTTTAGTAGCTCTCCTCTGGATTCTCTCCAGTCTGTCCACCTCTTTTCTTAAAAGCGTTTTGCCCCTAACGCGATAGGCATGTATGTTTCTTGAAGGGCTGAGCATTGTGTGTATGTGTGTATGTTTGTAGTGTGTGCAGGGTTTTGTGCTTATGAGTGGATGTATGCTAATAGGGTGTGCAGAGCGTTTTGCAGCAGTGACAGCCACTCTAGGCCTATAGTACTAGGGCTAAGGGGTCACTGGCACAGTGGGGTCACTGTTGGGGTCAGAGACAGATCCTGTGGGAGGTCCCTGCAGGGGCGATGAGGCTTGGTGCTCTAGGGGACGTGGCAACGGGTGGTTTAGGTGGTCGGAGCCACTGAGTTGTCCGACCGCTATCGGGGTCAAAGGTCAAAACGGAAACGGAAACGTTTCAACTAGATACCAAAAAAACCAACCCCCCCCCTCCCTTGCTTATTTCCGCTTCCGGTGCCAATCGCGGACACTTCCGCGTAGAGAGGCAGCCGGAACCTTCGCGCCCCGGCCTGGCGGGGGGCGTTTCCGGCCGAGGCCTTCCCGCCCGACACCTCGCGCGCACCGCCCCTCGCTAGGATTGGCTGCCGGGCTGGGAGGAGGCGTTGCCATTGGCTGCGAAGGCGGCCGGCCTTCCGGTTGCTGCGCCCCCCGGCGGGCACGGAGCGGGGAAGCCGGCAGCTGCCGGCGCGAGGAGCCGCCGGTAACGCGGGATCGGGTCCTTCCCCGCCCCTCCCCCCCAACCCCGCGGACAGGCGGAGGCCGAACCGGGGCCCTGCCCTGACCCCCCCTGCTCTCGTGGCTCCCCGGGGCAGGTGCCCCGGCTCATCCCCGGTCTCGGGGCCCGCTGGCCCCAGGCCCCCTGGTGCTGGGAGCGCCGGGCCCCCTGGGTCCGATCCGGCCATTGCCCCCTGCAGCGCGGGCAGCCCTTGCGCTGGGACCCGGGGGGCGGCGCTGCACCGTAGGGTGTGCGTCCACACGGCGCTCCCTGCGCTCCGGTTCCGGCGGCCGGCTGGGGACGTTTGGGGAGGAGGGTGTTGGTGGGGGACGCTGGTGTCGTCCGGCTGAGCGTCATTCTCCGCTCGCAGGGAGGGGAGGGGAGGGGGGGCCGTGCTGGATTTTCCTTCTTGCATCTTATTCCTGATGTGGCTTGTCACAACCTCCCCGCGATCCTCCCTGGGGCAGCGGCTGTGTCTGCAAAATACAACGTTGTGTTGTGGTTATTTCCCCCTCGGAGCTGACAACAGTTCTACTCTCATTATAGTACCGTGACCCGCGACCTACGCTGCATCTAGGAAGCCCCATGGTTTTGTACAGGGCGTCTTTTTCGGTGGTGGTGGTGGTGGTTTTCTTGGTGAAAAGCATTGTGTGTCTTTGTAACCTCTTCTCTCAGTGCCTGAAGGTCGGACCATGCCTCCTGGAAAGGCCGGCAGTAAGGAAAAGTTGGTGCTCCAGTGTGAGTGGGAGATGTGCACCTATGTGGCCTCTAAGATGGAGGAGTTTTGTGATCATGTGTCGGAGCATTTGCAGCTGCATCTTCGTGGGGAACATAGGGATGAGATGAACCCTCTTGGTAAGGGACGCTGAGTGCAATTTAAAACTGTAACTAAAATTGGACTCTTGGGTTGGAAGAGCCATCAGGTGGGTCATCAAGCTCCCACCTAGCTAGGTGAACCCGATATTTCAGTAACAATTATTCTGAACCACCCCTGGTAGACATGGAGAAATTTCAATAGTGAATTTCTCAGTGAGGGTGATAACGTGTTCTGATAAGAAAGAAAATAAACTTTCCAGCGGATCTAGTGCACTCTGCTGTCAATTAACCTATTAGAGTGTCTGGTCATGATTTAAGTCTCTGGTGCAGTACAGCTTTGTATCAGGAACCTGGAACACTTTGTTCTCCCTTACCTGACACAGCAATCCTTCATTGTCTGTAGAATAAAGGGACAATAGCAAATCCTTAAATTACAATCCTCTTCATTATGTGACTTCAGTTAAATCTATGCTGGGCTGTTCAATGAGATGCTTAGCAGCATTAACTGTGTATTTTCAAAGGGTGATGCATAGTCTAGTATTCTGAGCACAGGACTGAGATCTGTGAACACCTGAGCTATTAACAGAGCTAAGGAGATTTATTTTTATTTTTGTAAATAGTTGATGTTTATATTGACTGTCTTGAGTGCAAGGTCTCAGCTGCCTTTGTAGTGGATCATAAGCCAGAGGCTTAGCCTTCTAGAACAAAGTCCAGAACTGAACAAGTAGGAAGACGAGAGTTCTCCTCTCACCATAAGTAGGTGGTCCCACCAGTTGCAGAGAGGGAAGGCTATGAAGAAAGCTTGCATCTTCTCTTGCTTATGGGGACTTAAGCTTTAACAGGGAGACAGTTACTGACTAATCTGTAGAAAATGAGTGTTTCCTGTTTGTGTTGCAGAAGAATACACCTGTCTGTGGCAGGAATGTGGCTTCTGCTCCCCAGAGAGTTCAGCAGACCTGGTCCGCCACGTTTACTTCCACTGTTACCACACTAAGCTGAAGCAGTGGGGGCTGCAGGCCTTGCAGAGCCAGTCGGACGTGAGCCACTGTCAGCTGGACTTCCAGAGCCGCAACATCATCCCTGAGATCCAGGAAAACTTCTTGTGTCTGTGGGAGTACTGTGAGGTGAGAGCACCAGGGTGGGAATCAGCCCTCCTAAATCCTGTCTGTGGGTCTGTAGTCAGGTGGGGGACTTATTCTCACACTGTGAATGCTTGGGAACTGAGAGATTTGCTGTCAATCTGGTGTAACCCTTGAGAACTCAGCCCAGTTCAAGTGGGGGCACAGACAGGGCCTTACGAGGTCCAAGCCAACAAAATCTGGGTTTTAGGGTAGGGAGATGATCTCAGCATTATGAGCCCTGCAACCATTTTGGATGCCCTGATTGTGCTTTTCTGTGTTTGCCCCAAGGGAGAGGAGGGAAAAAGGTCTGTCAAAGTTGAGCTGTACCAGAACTGCTAGTATGCATGTGCTGACCCATATTCTTGTGGCTTTGTCTCCCCCAACAGAGATCTTTTGATAACCCTGAATGGTTCTACCGGCATGTGGAGGATCACAGCTTCTGTTCAGAATACAAGGCAGCTGGGAAGGAGAACCATGTGGTCTTTTGTGGCTGGAAAGGTATTTGATTTTATTTATGTTGCTGTAGCATTTAAGAACCCAGGTCATTGTGTTTGGTGTTGTACAAACATGGAACAAAACACAGTCCCTGCACATGTGAGAACTTGAAAGCTCTCCTGGGGGTGGAGCTGGGGAGCAGTTGACAAACAACAAGGCTTTGCACTTCTGTAGCACCTTTCCACTGAGGCTCTCAAAGGGCTTTCTAAACACCAATGAGCTGGGCCTTGCCGCACCCATTTCCCCGCTGGATGGCTACAGAAACCAAAATGCAGAGGCAACTTGCTGGGGTGCCCACGGTATGTCAATGTAAGGGAGTGAGGAATATAACCTGGGACTCAGGCTTCTTAGTCCCCAGCCCTTTAGACTTAGACGGCGCTCCTTCCTATGATAAGGGGTTCTCGGTCCCTGAAGTGTAAAGCTGCCCAAGAACTGTCCAACCCCAGTCAGAGAACTGACTGGAAACTGCCCACCATGGGTGGGCTCAATACCCGGTGATTCCAGTTGAGGAATTTAATAGACGGTATCAAGGCCTCTGAACAGAACAGCAAGGGGGAAGTGCTGGATTAACTTAACAGTAACTGCTGTCTTTCATGTGGACGTGATCATCTCAGCTGCTCATGTGTCCCCGTGGAATGACAGATCTATGCTGTATCTAGGCCTGTGTCCAGTCTTCTGCATATCTGCAGCATGCCTGGCCTAGCTTGCCGTTGGGGGCAGCATTAACCTCCCGCCCAGCAGAACAGCAAGTTGGAAGCTTCCCCGTGGTTTGGGGCTGTTGAGTCCAAGGCATTTTCCTCTGCCTGTGCCACTGAAAGTTTCTTAGAGCTGTCAGGTCCTTTGCCATGGAGCTAACCAATGTCTCTGCCTCTTACGTTCAGAGTGCGACTGCACCTTCAAAGGGCGCTGTAAGCTGCGGGAACACCTGCGCAGCCACACGCAGGAGAAGGTAGTGGCCTGTCCTACCTGTGGCGGGATGTTCTCCAACAACACCAAGTTCTTTGACCACATCCGCCGGCAGACAGCCCTGGATCGTAAGCGCCTGAGTGGGGGTGGGATTGTCACTGGTCTACCCCATTGCTTCTAGGCGGGTCATGTTATTTGTCAGCAGCTGTCTCTGTTCTAGGAGCAAGGCATTAGCAGGGCACGACCACTGTGAATGTTGGCACTGGCTCTCAGGCTCACTAGGGAGACCAGTGGCTTGAAGAGGCCATTGAGACTGAATTCCCCTCCCAGACAGCAGTGGGGCAGCACGGGGGAGGTTTGTCTTGCTGTATCCAGTGCCGTTCTTGCTCTGTGGATGTGGGACTAAAGTCTCGGGCTGGCAGTCAGGCCCTTGTGCCAGTGCTACATTCATTTAAAATCTTGAGCTCCTTTGTGCCATACTGGGTGCTGGAGTCAGTGCTGTGTTGTGCTGTGCTGTGCACGCTCTGCTTCAGGCTGGGCCTGTAGCTACAAGTGAAAGGAGTCGCTGGTCTCCCCTCAACTCCCTTCAGGGGCCTGTGTACATTCCCAGCTCTCCCTGTGTGTCCCCAGCTCCCACGTGTCTCATTCCTGGTTAGATTCTGGGGTTGCTTCCTGAGTCGTGCGGTGGTAGCAGTGGGAGAACTGTGTTCATTGGAAGGCAGGACAGTGGCTCTCTAGCTAGGGGCAGCGTCCCCAGTGGCTGTGAATGAGGAGAGCGGGCTCCTGGCTCTGATAAAACTAACTCTCTTCCCCCTGTGTGTTGCTATCTGTGCTATATTCTCTCTGCTTTGCTCTTTCTGTCCTTTCCCCTCCCCCTTTGTGCACTCTCTTCTCTCTCCCTTCACCTTTCCCCGATGTTACAGAGCAGAGGTTTCAATGCTCCCACTGCTCCAAGAGGTTTGCTACCGAGAGGCTGCTACGTGATCACATGAGGAACCATGGTGAGTAAAGGCCCTTCTCTCTCTTCCAGCCGTCGCTCTGGCAAGTGCGTTCCCTCTCCCCACTCCATGGTGATGGGCTTCCCTCTCGTTTCTCTCGAGCAGTAAACCACTACAAATGCCCCTTGTGCGACATGACCTGCCCACTGCCCTCCTCCCTGCGCAACCACATCCGCTTCCGGCACAGCGAGGAGCGGCCCTTCAAGTGTGACTACTGTGACTACAGGTGGGGTCCCTGTGATTGCACTTCCCTAGGGTAGAGTTGGTCTGGGGTTCAGAGGTGGGGCCTGGGTCTGTGTAGGGGAAGGCAGGGGGGCTGGACTGTCAGGGGCTGGGGGTGAGAGAGAAGCGCTGTTGGGCCGGGGAGTAGAATAGGATAGGGGGGT
The DNA here is from genome assembly GCA_033296515.1 of Macrochelys suwanniensis. Taxonomy (NCBI): domain Eukaryota; kingdom Metazoa; phylum Chordata; order Testudines; family Chelydridae; genus Macrochelys; species Macrochelys suwanniensis. The sequence goes on from CM065796.1 coordinate 5,784,888, forward strand.
CTCTCACCCATTTGGCTTCATTCCCATGTTCTTTCCTTTCAGCTGTAAAAATCTCATTGACTTGAGGAAGCACCTGGACACTCACAGCAAAGAGCCAGCCTATCGCTGCGAGTTCGAAGCCTGCAGCTTCACTGCGCGCTCCCTCTGCTCCATCAAACTGCACTACAGGAAAGTCCACGAGGTGGGGAGGGAACCAGGGGATCAGCTGCTGTTCCCACTGTTTTTATATTGCAGTAATGTTGAGAAGCCCCAAGCAAGGTCACGCTAGGTAGCCATCAGCTCTGGGAGGAGTTGACTCTTCTGTCCTTTCTGTTCCTCTCTCCACCTCCTGCAGTGCTAATGGGTAAACGGGTTCTGATTCTCGGATGACACAACACAAGTTATCTGGGGAGAGGGTGGGTTTCTCATGACTTTCCTTCTGGCCGTCTAATCTCTTTTGATCTCTGCTCTCTGGCTGGGAACAGGGAATTGCTCCCCCTTCCAATGCAGGGCTGAGGGCAGGAAGAGCAGCAGTTCTTAAGTGGCCATTTAGCAAAGATGTACTGAACAGTAGGTGAGCCCTGACTAGCAAGTAACGGGTCCCTGCCTTGACGACACTAAAGACGCAGAGAACACTAACCAGAACTGGGCATACACACCCAGTAATTCAGGCGATGTGGTGTGTTAACATGTGTGCCTAGCATCTTGCCTGCTTTTCCCTGTGGCTATAAATGGTGGCTAATGGGGTTTGAGTGGGAGTTCTCCATTCTTGGGCACTATCCACTAACCTGGCAATTGTGCTACTTTTACGAGCCGTCCATTTCTCTCTCCTTCTGGCTGATCCCTTGGGAGCACCGGTGGGGGTCCACCTGCCGCTGTTCCTCCTTGCATGGCTGACTGCATGTGTTCTGCTGCTGCTCTCTGGCATGGGGCAAGCATTTTAATACCTGTATTTCTACAGACATGGGTATGGCTCCAATACTTAGCCCTGCCTCGGTCCAGGGGTACTGAGGTCCCATCCCGTCCGACATGTCTATGATTCTGTGGCCACTTTGCAAAGCAGTTCCGAACAACTAGCAGCCCGGGCATGGGATCTCCTAGGTAATGAGATCCCCTCCATTCCGTGGATTGGAAATGCCAAGCCTGTCAGAAGTGTTACTAGTTCCCCACTCCTTTGACATGATGCTTGCTATAAAACTTGTGGGATATTTGTTCCCGTTGGAAAGCCTGGCTTCCCATGAGGCAGCTTGGGTTTGAATCCCATGACATTTACATCCTTCCTTTCTTCACGCTCCCTCCCTAGGGTGACTCGGAACCCCGGTACAAGTGCCACATCTGTGACAAGTGCTTCACGCGTGGGAACAACCTCACCGTGCACCTAAGGAAGAAACACCAGTTCAAGTGGCCCTCGGGCCATCCTCGCTTCAGGTACTGGATCTCCAGCCTCTGTGTGCAAAGCTGACTACCTCTCTCAAGCCCCAGGGGGCAGGAGGGGACTGGCAAGCAGGCTCACTGGGAACAGATACACGGAGGTGGGGCCGGGGGTGTTGCTCCTAGGTTCTCTGATACTATGGTGATGGGGGGCCATATCAGTACCTAGATAGCAGCCTCCAGTGGCAGATCAGAGACGAGGGCTACTGGGCAGCAGGCACGCTAATGCAGCTGGATCTACTGGGATGCTTGTAGAATTACCAGGCTCATGCTGCAGCTAGATCCAGCTCTTCTCAACTTGAGAGTGTCACCTCAGTCTAAGCCCAGTCACATTTTGAGGATGCCTTATCCGGTGTAAGCTCCAGCAAGCTGCAGTCTCCCCCAGACATTCCAGGGCTTAAAAGGGTGAGGAAGCAAAGGAGGGCTCTCAAATTTGCCTGTGGAAACTGGACAGGACAAAGAAACCAAACCTGGCCTGAGTTGAGATGTAAATCCTCTGTATGTGGCATGAGGCTGCTACAAGGATAAGCTGACCATTAGGGGCTGGGGAAGGAAGGATTTACCCTCCCTGACAACGCCTACCCCACTGCACTGCCTGTTAACACGCTGGGCGCTTTGTGCTGGGATGTCTGCCCCATAGGAATATCAGTGCTGCAAAATAACCTCCTCGGGGTAGCAACTGCCACTGATCGCCACATAACCTGGCTTTGGGTGCGCTAGCACACCGGGCAGCACTCCGAGCAGTCAGTCCTCCCTCGGCTGCACAAGGCATCTGCCTTCCAGCCCCGTTCTAACCCTTGCCACCCCTCCCTCTCTCTGGCCTGCCCAGGTACAAGGAACACGAGGACGGCTACATGCGGCTGCAGCTAGTGCGCTATGAAAGTGTGGAGCTGACGGAGCAGCTGCTGAAGGACCGGGAGAAGCAGGGCGAGTTGCTGGATGGCACGGCGGAGTGCGTGGTGCTGACAGAGGGTGAGGGCAACTTGCAGGGGATCATCCTGGAGCCACCGGCGGAGGCCTCCCTGGAGGAGGCCAGTGACATGGAATCACAGGTGGCCCCACTGCTACCACCGGCCTATGCTACTGCCAACCCTGACCCAGCTCAACAAAGCACCTTCCCGAGAGCTGAGGCCTCGCCAGAGCGAGAGCCCAGCGCCCCACTCGGCCCCATCATCCGTGTGGTGAACAGGACCAATGAGCATGGGGAGAACGAGACGGTGTACTACGTCGTGGCCAATGCACCCTCGGAGGAGCAGGCGGCGGTGCCCGGCGGCCTGGCCGTGGAGCCGGAGGAGAACGTCATGGACCGCCTACAGAAGACAGCTGAGGAACTGGGGATACAGATTATGTGAGATGCCGGCGCTGCCTCCCTGCGCTTTGGCTTCAAGAAATTCAGGTCTCTCTCCTGCTTGGGAGTATAGACCCTGGAGTATAGACCCAGAGGAGTTGGTGCTGCCTGCAGGAAGGTTCTGAGCACATCCCCACCCAGCCTCAGCTGTCGCCCTTTGCCCTCCTGTCACTGAGGAGCAACTGTGCTGTGCTGGGTGACCTGATGGAGGAAAACTCTGGTCAGCGTGCAGTGGGGGAGAGGGATCGAGCTCCCTTCCACCAACCTGGGAGAGGAAGGTGGCAGTGGGATGCTGGGAGCAGCCTTAGATATTCTCATGGCAGGAAAGGGGATTCGAGCTGCGAGGAAGATGAGTGGTCTCCCAGCACAAACGCTTTGTGACTTCAGTGCCCTCCATCCCGTGGGGAGAGGTTTGGGCTATGTTGTCCCCTGAGCCCCCAAAGGTCCCTGGCAGAAGGGTCAGACACCTGCTGCTAAGAGACTCAGTCCCTGTGCTTGCTGAGAGCCCCATGCTCAGCCAGAATCTCTTCTCCTTTGGAGCTGCAGGTGGATCGGCCTCCTGAGACGCTGTTTGGCCTTAAACAGGCTCATTCTGTCCACCCAAGGGCACCGAGATACTGAACAAGACGCCCTGACCCAGACATGTCAGAGTGTCCGTTTTCTAGCTCGCTTAAACAGATCCCTTCTCAGTATTTGCATTGACACTGCCCCGTCACCTTGTTGATCTGAGCGGGGCGGGAAGAGGGGAGCCTAAGGGTCCATTTGTCCCTTTGCAGGTTGCTGCCTCCCCCATGCTCTGGGGGGGAGCTAGTGTAAGCTGGGGGGCCCTTCTCAACACGCGGGGACCTTTGTACTGCCTTCGTCCTCCCCTCGGGTTCTTGCTCAGGGCTTTCCCCACATTGGGGCCTGGGCTCCTGGCAGTGCAAAGTAAGTGCTTTTATAATAAAAATAAATAAATAAAAGTCCTGCGTGCCAGGTCAGGGTGCAAGTGTGTGGTGTCTGCCATTTCCCGGTCAATGTGGCTCTCGCGTGCCCTAGTGCGGGGATGAGACCAAGCAGTTGGGGATTTGAGTGACCAGATCTTTGTAATATCTAGGGTGCAGGTGACACTGGAGCTCTTACCACATCTCTGCGGCATGTCCAGTGCCACACACAGCCACCTTCGTGCAGCTGGAATCCCCAGCGTTTGCTCTGTGCCTCCCATAGCTTTCCATACGCACGCTGTCTCCTCAGATTGGATCTAGCATTTCCCCCAACCTTCTTCCCTGCACATGGACTACTCAGCCATTCCCCTTGACCCAGAGACCTTTACTTGCTTTAACGTAGGGCTCACTGTCGACTTGCAAGCAAGTCTCTACCACGGGCCCTAGCTGGCCTTCCTCTCCTGGGATCCCGAGGGGTCTCCATTCTAAACTTCGGTTTGTAGACGTGGGAGACAACTCTGCAACCCTCCTGCCGTCCAAGTCCTCATTAGATGTATTTCCAATACCCTCATCAGTGAGGTGTTGACATGCCACGCTCCTTAGGAGGTCTCTGTCCTGGCTAGCCTCCAGCATGGGTAATTATGGTCCTCCGAGCCTCTAATCTTCCTTGCCATTTAAGTGGAGGGGACAGTTCTCGTCTTCCTTTCCTGAGCGTTTATATCGTGATGTGGGGAATCAAAGAGTGCTGCGTTTCCTCCCATAGCTGGGTGCGTTTCAGGGGTGGACAAAGTGGGGCCCGCTTTAAAAATGACAGAGTCCTGGGGCACCTTATAGACTAACAGAGGTATTGGAGCATAAGCTTTCGTGGGTGAATACTCACTTCCGTCGGATGCATGCCATGTATTCACCCACGAAAGCTTATGCTGTAATACGTCTGTTAGTCTATAAGGTGCCCCAGGACTCTGTCTCTTCTACAGATCCAGACTAACACGGCACCCCTCTGATACTTGCCGCTGTAAAAGTTTGTTGTTGGATGAAAGGCACTAGCCAAACATTGGTTAACATCATGCTGGGGACAGTTTTTAGCAGGTCTGTTGCAGATTGCTATTGTCTAGCTTGGGTGGGTTCTGGTTGCTCGACATACCTGACCCCATCCTATTGGGATGTGGCAGGAATATGGCTGTAAAGTGCAGGTAAATGGGAAGCCCTGTCCCACCCTCAGAACGATAGATGGGCTCTGGTGGTGATCAGTTCCCTTGGAGGTGCTGTGCTCTTTCTAATCCTGGAATAGCCTTCCTTGCTCCAAGCTGACCCCTCTAACGGGGTCACCTGCTGCTCTCCCAGGACAGCTGTAATCGCCTTAACCAGTGTATTATGGAGCTTTTCTTACTGGGGAGCTGCCGCCTCTTACTGAGGGTGCAGCGCAAAGACGGCCTCTGCCAGCTGCATCTGGGGCCATGGATGGTTTCGGTTTGTGCTGAAGCCTGCCTGCCTGGCACACTGACAAGGAGCTTGGAAGAGCTGACAGCCCAGCTCAGGGCTTCTCGGTAGCCGAGATCCCTGGCTCTGGGACAGCCAGCCTGGCATGCTGTCATGGAGCTGGGGCTCCCGTCGAGCTAGGTGGAAAATGATCGTTCTGGCTTGTGGAGAATTTTGAAATTTGGGGGTTTCGTTTTGAAATCTCAGGATCCTCCACGAAGCAGGATTATCGTTCTCTGCCCAGCTCTGACTGGCCTTCCCGGGTTGTCACCACGCACAACAGCACCACTTTCGTTAAACAGGGCAAACCCCTGTGTGTGGAAGCTCTTATTTCAGTTGGGGGGCATTTTGGTTTTGTTTAAACATAGTCTGAATTGACTTCAGCTAAACTGCAGGAATCCTGGTTTAAACCCTAATAAGTGTCCACGTGGCCTTTGGCACTGGCTTAACTAGATGGTTTAAAATTGCAACTTAAGTTGAATTGGTGTAACTGCCCTTCTGCTCAGGGCCAGCCTGAGACAGGGCTTGGCTGGGAGACCTCTAGGAAACAAATGGGATTTGGATACTCATCCCACAAAGCAAGCGCCTCACCTGGAGGCTCCCTCTTTTGGATGATACACTTGTGCTCATTAAAATGTGCCATTTTACCTCCCTGCAGTTTCTACTGGATGCAGAATTTTTCTTCACTTCCTGTCCTAAAATGAGTCCGGTGTTGCAGTGCCCTGCTGAGCCTGTAGCTCTGGCGTGCGTGGTGGGCGATTTTCCAAGGAGTTCTTCCGTTGGCTGCCATTGGGGACTTGCCCGTGGCAATAATTGAGGCAGGATTCTTGCTGTCTCACAAGAGAGCCCTGAATTGAGGGACCCTGAAGCGAGCCAGGGAGTTGGTTTTTGTGCAGCAGGTGCACAGAAGCCAGGTATCTTGCTCTGCTCATGACTCAGGGAAACAATGACTGCATGTAGGCTCAATGGACCATCCTCCAGCAATGCCATGGGATTGTGGCCTCAGCAGCCACCGTGGTGTGGTGGCCGCTGCCTTTCCCGGTCCCTGATAGCATAGTTCAGCGGAGCAAAAGCCGCTGGAGCTCCAGGTTATTTCAAGGGAGAAATCACTTGACGTTAAACCCCCAGCCATTTGCTCACTTTCTAATTAGAAACCCAGTAAGAGCGTAATTCACAGTTGTGTCCTGAAAGCAGGAGGTGGTGGAGAGCAGCACCCAAAGGGATGCTCTTTATGCAGTGTGTAGAAGCTCACATTGGTTTCTCGTCCTTCAGATACACCCAGGCTATGGAGTTTATCGCATAGCCCTATAATAGAGATGCAGCCTATGTCACCGGAAGGAGTTTGCTTATGTAGGAACACCACCTTGCTGAACATCTAGCCATGTCAACGGATCCCTTCTTCCGTCCACATAGCTGTGTCTACACTGGGGTTTGTTGGTCTAGTCATGCCACTCAGACTTGGTTTCCCCGGCATGGACCAATAGAACCTAAGGCCAGGAAATACTGTAGGGCCCAGTCGCAAACTTTACTGGTGCTCCTCTGTGGGATGGTGGCCTCTGGGGTCTTTAATTGCTGCAGCCACAGCAGAGGCTGCAGAAGGTAATCGCTTTGCCAGAGGATTATCTCCAGGGAAGAGAGACTGGGGATTAAATGGAAGCCTCTTCCTCCAGTCCTGTCTCTTTCCCCCGCCCCCAGCTACCGGACCTGTAGGGTGCCTCTGTCCTGAGCAGATGGAAGCAAAGTTTCCCTCCTCCACGGTAAGGCTGGGTCGGGACAGAGCCAGCCCCTACTGGCAGCCAGCTCAGCCCGGCCAGCATCCCCTGGGCGAGGGGGCGATGGAAAAGCAAATACTCCGGGTCTTTTGAAAGCTGGAATCCAAGGCCAGTGGGAGAAGGACTGGAAACTTCAGAACAACTAAGGAGGGCAGCGTGTGGAGAGGGCGCTGGACGGGGCCTGCAATGAGCACCATGGAGCTGGGACTCCTCGTCTTAGTCACGCTGGCTGGGTTTGGCTCTGGGTGGGAGGAGGAGGAGGAAGGTAAGTAACGGGGCAGGAGGTGTTTGCTACACACAGTATGGTGCCCGAGAGCCACTGGGGAGGGAGCTCGCTGTGTTGGGGTCCAGCCAGTTCTGGTCGGTGTCCTTGCGGGGAAGAGCAGCTTTGCTTTGGTCATAGAGCAGCAGCTCTGCAATCCGTACGGAGTCCCCCACCCAGAGGCTGGGCTAGACCTGCTGGGATCCACCCAGGAAAGGGGGTGGCTGCTGCTTGGGCTTTCCCAGACACCCTCCCGGAGCTGCAGGGCCATGGGCTGGCAATGCTCTAAGCGCAGACCCCACAGCCTGTGCAGCAGGGCACAGTGGGCGGTCACCCCTTCTCCCACGCCACAAAGCTGATGGTGGTATCGCACTGAAATTGTGCCCACCCCAGTCTTTGCCCGGTTCTGGGGAAGATCCTCCATTCCTGTCCTGCCATTTCTGTCTGGTAAGGCTGGCAGCCTTGAGCCACCCCTGCCTCGCGGGGCAAAGGAGCTCCGTGCTCCTTTCTGTTTCGCTTCCCCGTCTATGGAGAGGGCAGGAGTCGCTTCTCCAAACGGAGTCTGATGCCAAGGTCTGTCTCGTCTCCCTGGCATGCCCCGGGCTGGGAGAAGAGAGAGGCCCCAGCCCATCTCTCCCTGTTGTACTGCCTTGATCTGTCCCCTCCAGGAAACTTGGACACATACTGGTCCGGCACGGCCCCCATCTGCATGGGGGGCTGCAAAGGGAAACACAAGGAGCTGAAGAGGAGCCAGTGTGGGAATGGCAGCTGCTGCTGGCTGGGATACAAATCCTTCTGTCGAGGTACAGGGGTGCCGGGGGGAGGCTGAGCTTGGTGGGGGAGAGACTGTGCAGGAACCTCAGTGATCTCACCCCAGATGGACTCGGAGACATGTCTGAATTGGGGAGTGGCTGTGAGTGAGGAGGGGAGACAGAGCCCCTCAGCTCTGGCAGCCGCTGTCCCAAGCCCCCCTGAGGCAGGGGATTTTCATGTGTGGGAGGCTGTCTCCAGTAGGAGCCTGGTGAATTTGTTTTGACAAATAGAAATTTGGCTGAAAACATGAATTGTTTTTGTGTCTTTGGAACTATTTGTAAATTTCAGTGGAACTCAATGAATAGCTTCCACTGGGAAAAACCCAGATTTGTTTTAAGTTGAAATGCTTTGTTTAGAGGGGTGGTTTATTTGTTTCAACGTGGCATTTGGTTCTCAAATTTGGCCAATTAAAAAAAAATGTTTAAAGGGAGGGAGTGTGAAAATGTCAAATGTGAATTGAAATAACAAATTCCATGTCAAGTCAACCCAAAACATTCTGGTTGATTTGAAATGAATTGTTTTGTTATTTGATGAGATATTTAAAACAACAACAGTAGTTTTGGTTCAATTCAAACCTGTTTGTTTTTTGTGTGTATGTGTATATATATTTATGTGTGTGTATAGTTTTTATATACACACAACATATACATACATCTCTTTCTATATATGACCCCCAAAGCCCTTCTTGTCTCCAACAAAAATTGTCTTTGGCCTGGAGGATTTTGGGGGCATCTGGGGAGCGAGAAGTATGGGGCATTTCCTGAGGCATTTCCTTGGCAAGGAATTACAGCAGCTGTTGGCATCACAAGGTGTTGACAAGGGTAATGCAACAAGTCTGTGTCCTGGAGCAGGTTTGGTGGTTGAAGGGGTACGGGCTGGGGGCTGGTGCAACATCTCTGTATCCTCAGGCTCCTGGCATCCAGGGGATGGACCAATGGATTCTCTCTGGGATCTGGAGCATCTACCTACAGCCCCTGGTATCCTAGCATCCATTTAGGCTCCATGTCACATACCCAGAGCAGTCTACCAGCACTGGTAACATACCCTGGCCATCATGGGTCCCAGGAGCTATATACCCTTGCTATCCATAGCGTATGCTGTTGCCATCTCTTTGGGATCCAGACCCCATGCCCAGCATGCCCCCGCCCCCAGGGATCTGGTATGTACCCTTGGCATCTTTCTGGGGCTGTGGAATTATGCCAGCAGCCCTTGGCACCCCAGCGATGCCAAGCATGTATCCATGGCATGCTGCTCTCTGGTGCCCCTTTGGTCTCTGGGGTGGTGGCGATACCTGCAGACTTCCAACCTGCACCGTCCACCGGGACCTTTCTCTTCCCAGTGAACTGCGGGCGGCCAGAGGCAGACTTCAATTCCATGGTCTACGGCAACGACTGGTGGGTGGGCTCTGTGGTGCGCTACGGCTGCCGGCCTGGCTTCCTGCTGGTGGGGGACCCGGCCAGTGCTTGCCAGTCCGATGGCCACTGGACACCTAAACCCACCTGCCTCCGTGAGTACTGCGCCGTGCTGCACCGATGGGCAGTAAAGCGGGTAGGATCAGGAGGAGCTAACGTTCCACCCCAGAGGTGGCTGCATCACAGTGGTGGCTGGAGTGCCCCTTATTTGCCAGTTTTCCACAAGAGAGTCCGTGGAGTCTGCCGGTCTGGCTGCACTGGGTGAGCTCCGTTCAGACGTCCCTGATGTGTGGCGGGGAGGGGGGCTAATGAAGGAAACACCTCTGATCCCCCACCCCTCTGCAGGCAGGAGCAGGGGGAGAGTGGGGCGTCGCTCTCCTATCCCAGCCTGGGGCTGCACCGTCAGCTTCACCTCGCTCCCTTGGGGGTGTTGCAAGCTTTGGAGAATGTGCTGGGTCTGCCCAGCTTGGGGACCTGCGAGCTGAAAGGTTGCAGGGCTGGTTATTGGAACCTGGGGTTCCTAAGTGTGTAGAGTCCTGCTGTGCTGGTGCCATCGGCAGCCTGATGCCTCATCAGCCCTGAGAAACCAGCCCCACTGCTCTGATAACCATGCCCAGCCTCATGCTAATGTTACCGAAATATCGGGTCCGCCTAGCTGAGAGCCAATAACAGCCAGACAGGGATAAGGAAAGAGAAATACTTTATTCTGCAAAATAAGGGAAGTCTGTGCCAAGTGACAGAACTTTCCTTAACATAGAAATTACAGGTCTTTTATACACACTTAGACAAAGCCCTGGTGTGTTAACATTTGATTGGTGCATGCTAGACCTCGAATATCTGCTATCTGGTCAGTAAAAACTGGTATAGATATAACTATAAGAGCTGGAAAACACTATTCTTGTGTAGGCGAAGGACAACTGTAAAAATGCAAGGTCTTGCGTAGGCGAGGCGTTTACTTCCACCTAGTGGTCTTTGATTACCATGGCTGCTGACTGATTATGACTTTTACACTAATAACTCTCAGGCTCTGTTCTCGGTGCCTCCCCCCAGCCCTGGGGTAACAGGGCTGCTCTCTCTCCCCAGCAGGGATATGCCTGCGGGGCCGGATCGAGATTAACGAGCGGGACATCGACGGCAGCTGCTCCTCCACCTGCACTGACAAGGCTCACCTCGGGGCCTCCCTCAACCAGGGCTGCATCAAGATCTCCAACTGCGTCACCAAGCAGTGGGGCTGGACCCGCTGGTTCGCGCGCTGCGACTTCTGCGAGTGCGACTGCTACGTCCCCTGCTGTAAGTGACTCCTCCCCATCCAGCAGTCGGAGGGAGCCGCTTCCCCAGCCAGCCTGATGGGACTTCCCTGCTGCTCCCATCCTATTGCAACACAATCGCTGCAGCTGCCCTGTGCTGGGTGGAATGTACTGGACCTGTTCTCCTGTGCATGTGAGATCATGTCGCCCCCTAGTGGCTACTCCCCATAGAGTAAAAGCCCTAATGTGCTGCTGCTGATGGAGATTCTCCTTTAGCTGTAGTAGTCAACGCTTGTGTTCTTTGGTCCTAAAGGTCCTGGGTTTTATGCCTGACACTGCACGTGTGTGGTTTGGCTGGTCTGCTTGTGACCACAGGATTAGTCGTTTCTTTCTTTCTCTTGTCCTAAACTCTGGTGCATTGTTGGTGCAGGCTATCAGTTGCCAGGTTCCACCCCAGAGGGGCATGCCTTTTCCAGAGTGCCCCTGACGGCGGTATCTAAGTAATCTGATCCCAGTATGGAAAGGGCTGCTGTCTGCCCGTTTTGTGTCTTGTGTGATGCAGAATGACTCTGCTGGCTGCACTGGGGTTACCCCCCGATTGGCGCCCACTGAGCCAAGAGCTGGGAAATTGGCGACTTTGTTCTGCAGTTGGCTCCATGATCAGAGGAGGAAAGTGAGTTTCGCTCTGCTGCTCTTTGCTGGCCCATGGAGCAGAGGGGAGGCAAGGAGCAGAAGCCAGTCCAGATGCGCTTGTGTGGCCCCCTTGACTTGACATGGGGCACGTGGGAGGGGGGGGGTCAGGATAATCTAACATCGAACAGACGCCCATTGTCCGAACGTGTTCTCGTTACAGCTTCCTCCGGGTAGAGATCTGGGGCGGCTGGATTCGTGGGGAGCAGTTCTGCTGAGAAGGGGAGCTCTGTCTCAGGAGGGGCATCCGCCACCCAGGCACTCACTGCGCAGTCGGCTACCGTACTGTGCCTCTCCCCGTCGGGTCAGACTCCTCCATCCGTCTGTTCCCACCGCACCCTTGGCACGATGCTGGCAGTGCGCTCGTGGAAGTGCATGGTGGTGTCTCTCTCCTGGGCTGGAACCGTTGGCCAGCCTGTCTCGTTGGGGTGCAGCATCCGCAGAGGAAAGGACTGCCTCCCCTGCAACTTAACCCTTTGCACCCTGCTTTGTTCCAAACAAGCACATAGAGGGATGGGTATATACAGTCATCTCCCTACTCTGCGGGGGGTTACGCGGTGGGAGCAAGGGACCAGTGTGCCAAGAACAGGAATGGGAGCCAAGGACTCCAAACTTGTATTCCCTCCTCTGAGACCTTGGGCAAAGGACAACACCGATCTCTGCCTCAGTTTCCCCATCTGCTTCATGGGGACGAATAATACCCACCACTGGGTGTGGAGGCATGTCGGGATTTGCTGTCTGTAACATCCTTTGAATGAGGAACGTCATCTCAGTGCGGCAGATGGTTGCAGCCTCCCCTGTTGCCTCTGGCCGGAGCTGGAGTCTGCGTGGGCAGGTTCCATCAGCAGCAGGTGCAGTGAACCAAACCAACTGGCCAAAAGGGACTGCCCCTCCCGCCTACCTGCATGCCTGCCCTGGCGAGGGGCAATCCCTCTCCAGGCAGAGGGGCATGCGGGGAGCAGAGGCCTTCAGCCTAAAGGAGCATTAGTCAGGGGCAAACTGTGAAAAAGGTGAATTGATCTGCAAGTGCCAGCTTTAGCAGGGGAAATGACCACCCACAGCAAGAGGGGAGAAGGAGCAGCTGTTCTAGGGGGGCAGGAGAGGGTTGCTGTTGCCCTAATGTGGGATTAGGCACCAGTTTCCTCTTCTGACACAGGGGGTGGAAGGCAGTTGAAGGGAATCCCCTTCCTTGCCTGCTTTTCTGTGGTGCCATGCTACTCCCTGGCACCCCGCAGCCTCTGTCAAATGCTCTCCCTCACCTAGCAGGTGGGGAGGGTCTGTGGGACACAGGGCTCAGCCAATGGCATTCTCCCTCCTGGCCACGTGTGGGGTAGGCATGGGGAAGGTGAGGATTAAATGCTGTGTATGGTGAATGCTGTTCCTGCCCTAGGGGCGTTGTCTCTGCCCACTGGCTCCAAGCCTGTGACCCTCATGCCAATAAATCTGTCTAGAGGTGACTAGAGTTTCAGTGATGTTGTTGGAGGCGTCTCCTCACCCTCTGGCTCCCATCCACACTCCACCCATTTAAGTCCCTGTGTTCAGAAGCCCCATCTCTCCTCCAGTGCTGGGGGCGGAGCTGGTTGGGAAGTGGGGTTTTGTTCCCCGTGAACCAGTCCGGTGAAAAAAATGATCATTTTTGTTGAAAACTATCAAAGAAAAAGGGCCTGTTTTAATTGAAAAGCCAAACCCTGGAGTGCTGGTAAGTGCCAGTCCCCAAAAAATGGAGACAAAAATGTATGGTTGTGGCCAAAACTTTTTGGGTGCCAAAAAGTGAATGGGGTTTTTTTTAAGTGAAAAACTGAAAAAGATCATTGGAAACCAACGTTTCCCTTGGAAATGACAAATTTTTAAACGTTGTATTTATTTTTATGAAAAAGTTTCCACTGAAGAAGTTTGACCAGTTCTAAGTGTGAGCTGTGCTGGCCAGGGAGCAGTTTGCATTTAGACAGCGGTGGTAGTTCTCAGTTTGGCCAGCAGCGTGCAAAACCAAATGAGGAGAACCCGTATCCTCTCCCCTGGCTGTCGCCTGCCGTTAGTCCAAGTATTTCCAGAGCATTGCGTTCACTGTGAATTTAATTTGTGAATCTAACAGGACCAAAGCCAGGAGCTTGAGTTCAGAGCTAGTATATTGGGTGCAGGTTCACAGGCTTCCAGGGAGCAGTAGCTCCTAGCACCCAGGAGGTGACATACACAGACAGTGCTATTCCTGCTTAGGTGTTGTTACCCACCAGCTGCCTCTCCAGGGTATTCCTACCCCCCTCGCCCCAGCTCACGTGTTCACCCCTCCTCCTGCAGGTTCTGGAGCCCGAGCTCCTCATTGCTACAGCTGGTGGAGGCATGAGGCTGATTGATGGAGACGGTTAATGCAGAGCTGCCTGTTCTGTGCCCACACTGCTAGCTCAGCTGGTTTCAGCTTATGGGTGAACTCGGCCAGTAAAGGCAGCTAATGCAGTTGCTCTGGCCACTGAGGGGAGTTCTCAGGCCTGTGCAATGCTGCTCAGACCAGCCCCTTATCTCTGTTGGAACTGCCAAGGAGTCCAGCAGCAGCGTCCCAGTGGAACAGGTTGGCCAGCTCCAGCTACCTGGAAGCCACCACCCCCACGGGGGACTTAAGAACCAGCAACTCTGTTCTTATTCTGGTGTGTCATGTGCAAACATTGGGGGGAGAGGGCGGGAGAGAACCAGGGTGATGCTGAAAATAGCTGTGACCAGGAGAGTCATTTTCACCCCCGTATCTCCTCCCCGCGCTGCCCCCACCTGCCCCGTCCTCTGCAGGAAGGGGAGGTTGGCTGGGAAGGATGGCCGGTTTTCCCAAGGCAATGGAGCTGAGCAGCAGTGGCTGGAGTTTGACTGTGAGTAACCTCACTGCAGCAGCAGCAGCAGCAGCAGCAGCAGCATCCCCTCCTCCCTGGCAGAGGAGGAAGCTGTGAGCATGCACAAGTGACAGGTAGAGAATTTAAAGCTACAGGCGCACACACAGAGCTTGTCCTCCAGCTGCCTAACCTAGTTACTTCCAAGGCACTTGAGTCTGTGCCCCCAGCCAAAGCGCCTGGGCAGTCGACGCTGGGACAGATCTGCTCTGGGGCTGGAGCTCTGAACAGAGGAGCAGCTTGGGTAAGTGACCTGTGCTGGGGTATGGAGGGGACGGGGAGCTAGTCACCAGGAGGAAAAAGAAGCTAACTGAGCTGGGGGAACTGGTCCAGCTGGGAGGCTGGGCTGGCAAAGGAGGGTTCAGGCCTTGGGTTCGATTCTTACAGCAAATCACCTGAGACATGACTACACTGGAGGGGTTGTGGCGGGGGTGGGGAGAACATAACTGCATGGGTCTGTGACTGCGGCACAGGGACAGGGAGCATGCAGTGCAGGGGCTGAGCAAACCCCAGCAGGGCCTGGGCTGCAGCCCCTGGGGCTCAGGTGGTCCAGAGAACGCAGCGTTATGTCTGGACAGCATCCCAAGGAGCCAAGGCCAGAGCTGAGGCAGTGCTGGGTCTTGGCCCCAGTGGCTAGTAGGAGTTAGAGCTGCAGGGAAGTGGGGCGGGAAGAGGACTTGACAATGACCCTGTCAGCCTCTGGGAATTGTTTAAGCTGGACTGGCCAAAGCCCAAGATGTGTGCGCTGTCCTGTGAACAGTCCTGGCCTGGTTCCCCCCAGGGGGTGGGAGTTGATGGGCCTCATCGATCTGTAACCTGGCATGAAACCTGTGCAGGGGGAAGAGTGAGACTGTGGCAAGGGGCATCCTGCCAGGAATGAAGGGGTGAGAGAAAGGGAACCCACTGGGGTCCCTAAATCTCTGTCTGGGGCCCAGCAGGAGAGGAATGGACCAATCCCTCCCCCCAAATAGCACCAGCACCTTCTCCCTCAGCTCAGGGCAGGGAGAGATGCCCTTCTGCCCACACAATCCGTGCTTTGAGGATCCACTGAACCGGATACCGGGCCAGCCCTGCAGCCTAAGGGCCCAAGCCAGAGCGGAGACCTTCTTCCCCTCTGGTCCTGTTGCGGAGGGAGAGACCAGGTCAGCTCAGGAGCCATGTAGTCAGTGTGGGGCTGGGGGCAGGGCTGTGGTTGTGCTGTTTGTGCCCTAACATCCATCCAGGGCATAGACTTTATGCTAATCCTCCATCCCAAGGGACCAGCGATAAACTGGGTTTAGCGGGCAGGGGCTGGGGCCCTCACTGCTGCCCCTAGGTGAACTACGGCCAGCTAAGCAGTGGGTTGGGTTGATGGACAGGCCCCTATTGCCTAAGCCCTTTGTATAACATCCATCATCTGACCAGATGAGCTATTTTATGGACTGCAGGCAGCAGAAACACAACCCCCTGCCGCAGGCGCTTCTCATTCGGGCGGAGATTCACTCTGAGCTGCCTAGATTTCTTCTCTCCTTTCATTTCCAGTAGGAATAAATATTCAACAGCTCCAGTGGGCGGTGAAGGCTTTTAGCAACACAGGTTCCTCTCCATTTGCATTATGCTGGCTCCAGCAGGAAGCAGCCTCTTGCTCCCTAGGGGAATCTTCCTGGAGCTCAGTGTAACCCCATCTCCATTCCAGCCCTGGAAATGCACAAAGGAAGAGGCAATGGATTATTCTCTCCAGCAAACAGTGTGTGTGTTTGAGAGCGAGAGAGGCAGAGGGAATTGGAGGCACATGTGCTGTAAGGGTAATTAAAATATGTTTACAGCAAGATCACAGTGATTTTCCAGCACTATGACTGATTTAAAAACCTCTTAGGGGAGCTTCCACATTCTGTCCCAGTTTCCAGAGCCCTGGTGGGGATAGTACAGAATATAGAAGGTCTCATATGTTTGGCGTCTGTGCAGTGTGTCCCTGATCCAGGACCGGACTCTGAAGTGCTACTGCAATACAACTAATAATTCTTAACCACTGTTATTTTATTATATAGGCACAAGGAATCATGTGCTACAATTGAATAGCACTAAATGGAGAGCTAGTGAAAGGAAATACCATTCCATTCTTCCATTCCCACTAGGTATTCTTATGTTTCTGTATGATTATACGCAACTTCTGGAATTCCCTGCTGCAGGAGGTCACAGAGGATGAGGCTTTCAAAAGCACCTAAATGACCTAGGGGCACTAGTCCTAGTGAAAGTCCACAGGACTTGTGCTCCTGAGTCATTTAGGTGCTTCCAAAAATCCCATCCCGAGTGAAATGCTGCAAGTACGATTTAATCAGGGCTCGGCAAATTTTAATCACCATTTCAATAAAACAGTGTAAGTGCCACCAGCCCCAAGCTAAACAGGGTGGACAGATCTTTTGCTTCGGGGCCAAACCTCAAGTACACAAGGGTCAGAAAGAATGCACAGATTCACACCTATCGCACCATATACAGCATGGAGTTCTACGTCATTCTCCCTTTGCACCAGCTATTAACCACGGCTGGAGGCAGGTGCCAGATTAGGTACATGGCTAACAGACCAGTGGATGTAGTCCCTGACCCAGGATACAGTCTATACAGTCTAATCCTACGCTAGGTCCATGGGTCACCCACAACTCCAGTCCAACACCCTCCAGGACAGGTTATCCCTTAGCCAGGGTTGGGGAGAGAGTGCCTGTTGTCATACCCTTGTGGATACAGCCACCAAGACAGGCGCACACCTCTGTCCCCCTACCTCCCATATGGCTATACCAAAGGCACAGTGGCCAGTGCAGAGCTAGGCTCAAAGCCCAGTTTAGAGAGCTTGTTTCTTAAAGCCAAGCCAGCAGGCAGGGTCCTAACTAGGAGTCATGGCCCCACCTCCCCAACAAAGAGAACAGACTGTCAGCATTTCAGGGCAGGGGCTGTCTAGCCCCCCTGTCTGTACAGTGCCCAACACAAGGGGGCCCTAATCTCAACTGGGGCCTGTAGGCCCTACTGCGATGCACATTAATAACAGAGCTAGCATTATGACTCCTGACTCGCTCCGTTCACATAAGCCGTAGCACGTAATGGATCTGAGGTGGGCTGAGTTGTTGTGTGGGGTGGTGTCACAATTTGTGTGAGTTTCGTGCTGGGGATGTTCCGCCCAGGAGAACAGCAATGGGGACCCTCTTGAGAAATGGCCACAGCCAAAGGGACTGAATCCTCTGCTTGTCCACACCACATGGGCAGTAGGGTGACCAGATGTCCCGATTTTATAGGGACAGTCCCGATTTTTGGGTCTTTTTCTTATATAGGCTCCTATTACCCCCCACGCCCTGTCCTGATTTTTCACACTTGCTGTCTGGTCACCCTAATGGGCAGCGAGGCAAGCTGTGCATTTCAGTCCTGCCTCAAGGGTAGTATTAAATATTTGTATTGTGGTAGCAACTGAGGGCTCCAGCCAAGCTCAGAGCCCCATTGGGCTAGGTGCTGTATAGACAGAGTGAGAGACAGCCCCTGCCCCAAAAACCTAAGTTTGAAAAGAAGTGTTATTAACCCTAGGGGAGTTCATTTTCCACAGCCCATTCACTCCTGAAGCTGCCAGAAAGGGGGCTAATTCATACCAATCGTGGTGGTTTCTGAGCTGTAGACACTTACATCCTAGGGACTGGACTGAGACCCCACCAAACTCATCTCACTCATGGGAATGCCCAAGAGAGGGGATCACCTTTCCAGCGCTACTGATATGGCAGGAGTGAAGCCATGTGATGGACAGGATGGGCAGTGGTTTCTGAAAAAGGCAAACCCAGAATTGTTGAACTTCTGCTATTAAAGAAAAATGACACAAACAAGCCAGAGCATAGAATCGGCTTGTGAGCTTACATGGAACATGAAATGGCTCCGACACATAAACCCAGGAATGTCTTAGGCAAATCCTACCCTAGGTGCCTAACTCCCTTAGGTACCTTGGTCTATCCCAGCCTATGGGCCAGCTCAAAGGGATTTAGGTGCCTAACATCCATTGATTTCAGTGGCAGTTAGGAGCCTAAATACCTTTGTGAATCTGGGCCTAAGTGACTTGAGAGCACAAGTCAGAGTGAAAGTCAGCAGCATTCAAGTCACTTAGGAGCTTTTGGAAACTTCATTTCCCTCCCACCCACTCAGCTCCCACTGACTTTCAATGGGATTTGAGGCACTTAACTCCCTTATGGAGCTTGTGTAAACCCACAAGATAACTTGGTGATTTTGGTGCCTTAAATGAACCCAGAATTCACCACATTGAACCTTGTTCTGTGTATAAACAAGTCCCCTCACTGTCCCCGGCCTTTCTAATGCCCAACCTGGAGACCTCTGTGCTCCTTTAACCACCCCTCACTACCACCCCTGGCAGCAGGTGGCTCCCCCGCCATTACACATGGCTTGTGCCTGACTCCCAGTTTAACTGATTCCCAGTCTGAGTTTGGTCCAACCCATCCGCACATAGTCACAGTCTCCAGCTGTCTCCCACCCTCCCCGTGACTGGCTGTGGCAGTGGGAAAGTGCTCCACAGCTCAGCAGATGGTTTTCTAATTAATATCCTCATTAATGTCGCTCATTTCCATATGTCTTCCATGCTTTAAGAAATGTTGTGGGTGATATGTGTGACTAATAGCGATGGCACGAGCCAGGCAGAGAGGTGCCGGGGCTGTGTGAGCTCTGGTGAGGAATGCCGGGGCTCTGATACCATGTTGATGGGGGCTTGACTAGAGAAACTCCTACTCACAGACGCCCCACCACAGCCTGGCTGATGCACCTCAGACCTGACCTGCAGCCCCCCCCCCCAGCTCCTCTACCCCCCGTCACTTCGCCACAGCCCTGCTGATACATATTCCTGACCTGCAGACCCCAGGTATTCCAGTCCTAGGACATTCCCCACCACCACCTTGCTCGTGCGCCAATTTGAACTATCCCTGCTACTCCCCCCACACAGCTCTGCTGACACACTTCATTCCCCAGGGGCTCACCCGACTTTATTTTAGGGTTCCCACACAATCCTCCTACAGTGCTCCCTGCTGTTCCAACCCATGGGCTCCCCTGAATGGAAACAGAGCCATTTGCCATAGGGGTGTGTGTCTGTGCCCGCATCCATACAGGGCAGGGAGTTTGTGAGAAATCAACCTCAGAATCTGTTTGAATCCCCTTTCGTTGCACTTCTCTCATTAATTACACCCGGTAACTCTGGGGGGCTTTTGGTGATGGTCAGGCTACCTGCTCTTAGCTGCCTGTCACAGTCAAGGTGGTAGCTGCCTTCTGTCTGCAGCCGGTGGGCAATGTGGGTATCCCAGGGGCACATCCCTCTAGGGAATGGCCTTTAGAAAATTTCAGTTGATGCCAGAGCTGTGGGTGCAGCGCTCCAAGTTCCCCAGCCTCCGGAGAACTGGGCCCCTGTTTCTTGGATGGGCTGGGTACAAACACCGCTGGCTAGCGGCTGCGCTCTGTCAGTAACAGACCGTGGATGCTGCAGCAGGCCCAGCCATGCCATTCAGAGCTGGGGGGGGGGGGGATTGTTTGGGGTGGGCCAGCCGTGATGAACAGCAGGCCCAGGCCTGCAGGATGAGGCACCCTGGGCTGCCCTTACCTTTGGGGTCCTGGACAAGACAGAGCTTGGGTGACTGCCCCTTTAAGAGCGGCTGTTGGGTTGGCCAGGGAAGTAAGAGCTGTCTGGAAAGCCCAGCCTCCTGGTTCTGACATTCGGCAGAAGCGGGGACCCTACTGGAAAGGAGCCAGGGGATGGATGGAGGCAGCTGTGCCCAGCCACAGGAGAGGGGTTCCTAGCCGGCCGCTTGGGTGAGAAAGCAGCAGCGTTTCCCAGCCGGCCCCACCTGCTCGGCAATGGGGAAGCCAGCGCCAGCTGGGGACTGATTGCAGCGGGTAACGTGCGCATCCCGGGAAGCGGCAAAGGCGATGGGCGGCTGGTGCCTGCAGTAACCTGGCAGCCGGTCTCTCTTCCCCGGGTGCAGGCTCAGCCCGGCCGCCGGCGCCTATAGCGCTCCCTGCCCGAGCCTCGGCCGCCGCCGGCAGGAGACCCCTCGCCTCTTTGTCTGCAAAGGCGAAGGTGAGGGGCGTTTGCGCGAAGACGCGCCGCCACATAACGGCGGCTCTGGGGGCGCGGCGCGGTAGATCCGCCGCCTCTCCAAGGACGGGGAGCGGGGCCAGCCCCGCACCGCGCTGAGGTGAGTGTTGCAAAAATCCCCCACCCACTTTTATTGCCGGGCCGTCAGCTTGCAAAGCCCCCCGGGAGCCCCGCTCCCGGCCCCATCGCAGGTGGGGCACCTGCCCAAAGACAGGGGGGCGATCAATTTTGCGGCAGTTTGGACGGGGCGCGGGGGGGGCGCTGAGGACTATTCCTGGCACGTCTGCCCCCTGGGCGGGGGGCTGAAGTCGGGGCGAGGCGTGTGGGGGGGGATCTCGGTCCCTACCATGAGCGGCGGGAGGCGTCAAGGTGACCCCCGAGGGCTCCGGCTGGCCCAAACTTTGCCTTGGCCCCTCTAGCTCCGCCAATGGGGCGGGGGGGCTGCGGCCGCCGGGGCGCCTGGGGGGCGAGGAGCCAAGAGCCCTTCGCCAGGCCTGCAAGGGCTCTGCCCGCATCGGGGAAGGGCCCAGCCAAGGATGCACCGCCCGGATTCCCCGGCCGGGCCCCGCAGCTCCAGCCGGGAGGTGGCTGAAGGCTGCAGCCCAGGGAGATGTAGGTTAACCAGGCATTAGTGTCCCACGCGGGGGGCCCGGGCTGCTCGCCTGCGGGCTCAGCTCGCCTGCGGGCTCAGCTCCCCTTCGGCCAGCAGCAGGGCGGGCCCCCGCGGGGCTGCCCCGTTTGGGGCTCTCCTGCGGCCGGGTGAGGTGCAGGGGCCTGGGCGGTGCTAACAATGTCCCCACTTCCCTGGACTAGCCCCACCGTGAACCCCTGCAGCCCGCTCTGGGGTGGAGCCCACCGCCTACTGCCCAGCGCACAGCAACAGGGTACTGCAGTGTCGGGTGGGGGGCAAAGGAGGCTCGTGTAACCCATTACTGCCGGGGTGACACCCGTGAGACTTTGGCGAGGGCACCTGCTGCTCATCTGAAAAGTGCCGGGGGAGCGCGAACAAAGCCAAGCTCCCCTGGGCACCCTCCGCAGCCCAGCACCATGCGGGGGGCCCATTGGCTCGTAGGGAAGAGCGCCTCCTGTGGCAGTTGTTCCCTTGCAGGTCTGCTATCCCAGCACTGGCCTAGGGCCCTGCTTGCCACCACAGCCTGAGCTGCTCCCACTGCTGAGAGCAACCCAGGATCTACTGCAGTGAGGCAGATGATCGGATGGGGTTGGGCTAGTTTAACCCAGGAAGGATTTGGCGGGGGGGGGGGGGTTGCCTTTTCCCCCAAGAATTGCAATGCCGTGGCTTTGTCTGTCATCCCAGCCCCCTTCCCCCTTACCAGACAGGAGGGGATATTCCCCTCGGGCATCAGCAGCTCCTCGCCAATGGCAGGGGCGGATTGGAAGCCGGGAGGGGTTCCCTGAGTAAGTATCCCAGCTGGATTTACAAGGGGCTCCCCAGAATCCCTCCTCTGACGACCTCCATCTTTCCCTCTAGTCTCTCCTTGCCTTTGCCCAGTGAGGATGCAGCGGGATGGGGGGGCGGATTTCGCTCCCTGCTCCCCACTTGGTGTGGAAGAGGGAGAAAGCCGAGTAGGGGGGATTGGGTGAGGGCACAGGGTAACATGCTGTTCCCTGCTCTGCTGCCTCAGCCTGAGAACTAGGCCCGGCCGGCAGAGCCAGCCATGGCCAGAGCTCCATGAATTATTGACATCCTAGCCGATCGGTGGCTGCCTACCCCCAGCTCTCCAGGACCTGGCTGAGCTACATCAGCACTGGCGTGTGGGGGCAGGGGAGTAGAGGGGAGAGATTCCCCTTCAGACTAGCTAAGGCCCCTCGAGGGAGCAGCATCGTGGATAGCGGGATTAGCCACTGAATTCTTCTCGGCCATGGAAGGGGTTGGCACCTCCAGGTTAGGCATGCAGGGGCTATTATCTGTGTCAAGCACATGGGGCTATCTCGCTCTCCCAGTGCACACCCACACCCAAGGGGTTACTACTCAGCAGCGCCAAGCAGCTGCCTTGGGAATCTCCCGCTGGTCCAGGGATGCTAATAGCTGCTGCAACATTCAATGGGGAGGCAGAGGCCACGTGGCAGCTGATCAGAACCAAGCCAGGCTGCCTTGTTCTACAGGAGTAGGGTGGGAGCTGGCTGCAGGGGAGCTCCCAGCTGCTCCAGCCCCTGCAATAACCCCAGGGCAGTCCCAGCTTTCTCCCAGCAGTGGCGCCTCGGGGCAGGGGCAGGGGCAGGAGTTTCTGGCTGCTCTGCCTAGAACAAGCGCCAATGAACTGGTCACTGTCGGTCTCCATGGTGCGCGTGTGTGGTGTCCCCCTCCAGAGCGGCGCCATGGCTGAGAAGGGGATTGACCCGACCTGCGTCTCCATCACCTTGGAGGACTCGGTGTGCAATGCCGGCTCCCAGGACGCGCCTCTCCTGACCACCCACCTGAAGAAGGTGGAGAATCACATCACAGAGGCGCAGAGGTTCTCGCACCTGCCCAAGCGTTCGGCCGTCGACATTGAGTTCGTTGACCTGTCCTACTCCGTCCGGGAGGGCTCCTGGTGGAGAAAGAGAGGTAGGGCATGGCAGCCCCCGGTGAGGGCGCAACGGTCCTATAGCATCTTTCATGGCTGTTGTGTTCCTGTGGCCAGGGAATGGAGAGATGTAGCCAGGAGCGGGGAGATTTGAAAAGAAATCACATGAGGCAGCGTCTTGAGGAGACACAGGTGGCAGGAACGGCAGAGGAGAAGGCTCTTGCGCCTGCAGTGGCAAAGGGACTGTCAGGATAGGCATTTTGCACTGTTTTATTTTAATCTAGCATAGAGACCCCTGTGAGTTGCTTGTATTCCTATTGGGTAGATCATGTGAGGGAGAGAAAAAAATACCCAATGCTCTGTTGCAACTAATGTTCTATGCTGCATCTGTGGCTGAGCCTGGGGACAGCCGTGTGCTGCAGAAGCGAAGGGCTCTGGCTCTAAGTTGGTTAGGTGGTGGTTTAGGTCTCTTATTCCCTGGAAGCTCTTTTCTATGTTTAATGCAAGTGCAGTGCTTGGTTAAGGAAATCCAAGAGGTGCCAGTACCGACCAGAGACAGAGCTGGATGACAGGAGGGAGGTGGGAGGGGAGGAAAAAGAAGGAGACGACAAATCCTGGGATGCAGTGGGAGCGAGCCCATGGGAGGGTGTTTAAAATAAGTGGTGATTTTGAGTTGATTCCTACAGGAGGTGAGCAGCCAGGGGAGCTGTGTGGGATCAGGGTGCTCCCTGGATTCTGCAGCCATTGGGGGGCTGATGAGCTGGGGCTAGCGGGGCGGGGAGGAGGGGTTGGAATAGGAACAGGAGAGGAGATGGGAGCTGGTTGCCGATCCTAGCACCCATCACCCAGGATGGCCAGAAATCAAGATCGACCCACCCTTCAGTGCTCCAACTGACACGTTCACCCCTCAGCCGAAGGCGGTGAGGAGGGGAGCAAGGGCCCGTCAGGGATGGCTGAGTTTGTAATCCTGTGGTGTTCGCCATGTCCTGGGGGTGGGGTGGGGGGGTTGAAAGCATCAGTCCCCGGCTCCCACAGGTGATAATTTTCCGCCTTGGTGTTCTTGGTGTCAGAAATCAAGGTCCCAGACTTCTCTGCCCCCTGGCACCGCCTGGGGGAGAGGGTGTGGAGTCTCTTCCAAGGCTGCTGAGGCTGTCTGTGCTGGTGTGTTTCAGTTCTGGGATGTGCTTGTGGGGCCAGGAGAAGGGGGATATACAGGTAAATTACAAGCGCTTAGAGCAGCAAGGTCATGTTGCCTCAGCCAGGTGTCGCACTTCCTGCCTATGTGCAGTAGGATCCATGCCTGGCAGGTGAATGTTGCTGAATTTGACTCTCCAGCTGTGACATCAAAATATATACTTAAATTGACCCCCTTGGGTACATGTTTCCAAAGGGTCGTGTGGGGTTCCAGTCACATGGCTCTTGTGGAAGTCTCTGCTAAACCCCTGGGACTGTGGAGATTCCCCCGCCTTGGGCAGGGACCGTCTTTTTGTTCTGTTTGTACAGTGCCTAGCACAGTGGGGTCCTGGACTGGGACAATACGGACAACGAATAACAACAAGAGTGTTTCAGTTCTCCAACCCAGCACATCTGTGGGGAGTGGAGTGACAGGCTCTTCCCCGCTGCTCCTATTTTGATCATCTTTGTGGGGCTGTGGTTTGATAGAGAGTGTAGTGTAAACCATCAGACAGGAACTTGAAGGGGAGGCAGTCGTGTCACTTCCTGTGGCTGTATAAACTGCAGTAACCTCTTCCCCAGTACCTACCTTCCCTGACCATGGCAGAAGGATGTGCTCAAGCCATGGAATCTGGCTTTTTGGAGGAGTTTGCCTCCAAGGTCTTGGCTTCAGCCTTTTTCTGATATGGTGACTTTCATCCTCTGTCCCAAAGCACTTTGCAGGGGTTATTTACCCACCACTGAAATGCAGCCACCTCTGAGGTGGGATGCAGCAGCTGTTAAAAAGCACCCAGTAACACCACACAACAGTTGAGGAGAGGAGTGAAGGAGAATCCAGTGAAACGGCTGGGCAGGATTTAGGGAGGCAGAATGGAATTGCCCACACTGGACATCTCCTGTGTAATGACCCAAGATGGCCCGAACCTCAGTGATGAGAGCACTCAGGGCTTCAAATCCCCTCAAAGAGACCGGTTCTGTAGGAAGCTGCTACAGACCTGTCATCCTGGTGGGCGGGTTAAATGGCACTTGAAAGACCCTGATTGATGTCAGATCAGAGCATGAGCAGGCTGAGAGGGGAGTAGGTGTGTGTGTGGGGGGTGTTAGTTTCCTGCTCCCCACACCGTCCCTCTCCTTAGGCTCTTTGAGGACGGCTCCGACCAAACCATGCGTTGGTGGCATCCCCGTTTCATGTGTGTAACTCGGGGGGGTCCCCCAGAGAGCCGGGGGAGGCTGATGGCAGCCGGTAGGTGGTAGTCTTCTTTAATTAGCTCCCCTCATTAATGGGATGTCAATCAAATGGCCCCAGGAGGCAGAAGAGAAGCTGATCCTGGAGGGGTGAAGAAAGACACTTTTGGAGCCCGGGGTTTGGTAGCGGTAGGAGAGAGTGGAACGCCACCGCAGCTGCAGAAAGAGCTGCCTTAGGGCAGCTGTACAGTGCCGGAGATGACAGGATGCGCTTTTGGGGGTGACGTTACTAGCGGGTCCCAAGGTTTATAGGATTTTGACTGCAGCTGGGGAAGGACCAGGGCTTGGTAGGGCAGAGGTCAGGGCGGGGTCCCCCACCAAAGGCTGGATGTGGTGTGGGTGCAGCCCTTCCATCTGAAGGGAGACTTGAATTGCTACCTTGGTGGGGCTCATCTCCCCAAGACAGACCCTCCCACCCTGGCCTCTAGGAAGTTCTAGAATTTGGCCTTTCGGGTCCAGGGTTTGCCCATGGCTGTGTACACCTGTGTGTGTCTGTTTCCCAAGCATCATTATTCCCCCTTTTACAGTTGGAGAAACTGAGGCACACAGAGGGCAAGTGACTTGCCCTAGGCCACCCAGTGTGTCAATGGCAGAGCCAGGACCAAGGCCCAGGTCTCGTGACTTTCACTGCACTGCCCCATACGTTCTCCTTGACTAACGCAGCCTGTGCCCTGCGTTATGGACAGAGCCTCCTCTCTCCTCCAGAGCCGCATTGGCACACTTCGGGGCTGTATACAGAGTCTATAAACTCTCCCATTGCATCAGGACTTTTCCCCGTCTCCTGTCTGCTCCCTTTTCCTACTGTGTCTCCTAAGCAGAATCTATTCTGAACCCATACGGCCTGAGTCAAACATCCACGCCCAGCGCCTTCCGGCGGGTTCAGAATTAGGTGGAACGAATTCATCCAGCCCTGCCAGAAACAATGAGCTGGGCTTAGTCACCCACCTCTTAGCAACGGGACGTCACCCTAACCCCCTGCTCTACTGATGCTGTCACCCTGCATATCCCGTAATGGTGATGTCACCCTAAATGTCCCACGCATAACGATGAGGTCACTCTGCATCTCCCCAGGCCAGGCTGGGTATCTCTGGGATCAGCCCCCTTGCTGTTTGCATTGACTCCCGCAGAGCTCACTCCACCCTGCCCGTTGTACTCAGCCTGCCGGGGCAGGGAGGGACTGGCATCCGCTGGGAGCTCTCCCCATCACCCAGAGATGGGGGAATAGCAGGCAACACTCTGAGGCCTTTCTCAGGGCCTGATCCTTGCTCCCGGGAGCAATCTTTACTCAGGCAGGTAGTCCCTCTGGCTCCAATGGGTGGCAGGCTCAGGTCCTAGCTCTTTATTCAGGCAAAACTCTGCTGGAGTCAGAGGCTCTCAACAGACGGAGGGGCTCCAGGGTGTATCCCAGTCACAGTAAATACTGCACCTGGTCCCTTTCAAAGAGGGGTGCTCAGGATCCTTCTCCCCATTGAATTACTCAGATGGGAAGCTCTTTGTGGCAGGGACTCTCTTTGTTCTGTGTTCGTACAGCGCCTAGCACAATGGGGTCCTGCTCCGTGCCCGGAGCTCCTGGCACTACAGTCATACAAACAACGTGCCCACGGCTGTGGACAGGTGCCCACATGGCTTCTGCGTGTGTCTGTTTACCAAGCATCATTATTCCCCCTTCTACAGCTGGGGAAATGGAGGCACAGAGACTTGCCCCGAGTCACCCAGCAGACCAGTGGCAGAGCCAGGTATAGAACTCAGGAGTCCTGACACCTGCCTGCTAAGGTGGAGTCTTGGGGTTCCCAAGCAGAGCTGAGACAGCTCTTTGCCAAAATGAGCGTGAGATTCAGGGGTGATGGGGATGCGAGCCTCACCTGCCTGCTCAAGGGGGTTTAAAGCACATGGGCTGTTGGGAGTCCACCTGGGGGTCCTGGTGAAGCTTCCTCTCAGAGGTGGTCTCCCTCACCCCCACGCCCCCACCACCACTTCACATCAGCCTCTGTCCCCGCCCCACAAGCCTCCAGATCTCCCCTGCCTGCCTCGGATGTCTGTGGGGGCTGGGGCAGGGACTGAGAGGGATGTGGCTCTGGGGGGCAGCTGATGAGGCAGAGAGGGCTCTGGTGGACAAAGGAGGGGGGGCTAGTGTGGGACTGACCCCTTTCTCCAGCACAGCCCTGCAGGGCTCACTCAGACACCGGAGGGCGGGGAGGGGAGCAAACCTGCAGGAAAGGCAGCTGGGGAGCAGGCCCCAGGACAGTCCCCCCACCCCATCTTCACATGCCAGAGCTGACAGGCAAACTGCAAAGCCCCTGCAGAGCTTGCTGTCCTTCCCCCGCCGCACGCGGGGTGGGGTGGGGGGGGCTGAAGGCTCAGCTGCTGTCGGGGTTACTGGCTGTCAATGAACTTGAGTAACCGTGCTGCAAGCGGCGGCCCTGTGGAGGCTGGAGCGTGGCATGGTTTGTGTGCCACGCAGAGCCGCCGGCAGCGCCGGGCTGGGGGAGGGGGTGCAGCTCAGCGCCGGGGTTTGCTGTGCTGCCGCTCCCGGCTCGGGGTAGCTTGTCACGTGCCGCCACATCCCCATCTTCAGCATCTCACACGAGCCTGGCCGGGGCTCAGGAAACCTGCAGCAAAGCCACCGACGGGGCCGTGAGGAGGGTTATACGCTGTATTGCCATAGAGCTATGGAGCCCTTGCCAGGGGCCAGGCAACTGCTGCAGGGCCATAAAGCTGCCCCCAGATTGCCCACTGGCCCCACTGGCTGCTTCCCTGCTCCTGTGCAGACTGTGCCGTTAGTTTCCGACAGGGCCCCTGGATGGCAGCAGTAAAGGTTCTGGGGTGCACTCCCCCACTGGAGGAGAGGAAGGGGGCATGTTAACACCGACCCAGCTGAAGAGAGCAGTCCCTGGGCCCTGAAACAAGAACACATCTTCCCAGCTGATTAGGGACGGGTGATGGAAACGCTACTCCCCCCTGGCACTCAGGGGCTTTACAGCCGCAGCAGGGATAGAACGCAGACCCTTCCTTCATGGAGCAAGAGGAGAATCCCCATTCGCTGCTAGCAGTAGTGGGTCCAGGACACACTGTGAACAGTTCAGATTCATTCCAGCAAATGGAATTAGTGCCCCATAAACCCTAGAGTTTGGTACCCAGGAACCTAGCCAGGCTGATCTGCATATAGCTCCCATGATGCTCTGGGCTGAAGCCCAGCTTTTCTTTTGCCCTGCTGCATTGCATGGTGAGGAGAGGTTAGGAGGGGCAGCGCAGTTAGGCATTTGCGGGAGAGTGACCCCAGCGCTGTGGACGCAGACGCTAGGGGTTAACCCCTCCAGAACCACAGCGGTTTGCAGAAGCTACTGAGGTTGCTGGACGAATGGGTCGGGTGTGTGGTGCGCGCAGTTAATGGCAGCTTGGTTCTTGCCAGGTGCGGCGCTGCCAAGGTGCAGAGAGCCGGGAGCCAACCCCACAATGCCGGTGTCCCTAAGGCTGTGATTGCTGGGGGCAGGAGCCTCATTTGGAGGGCCTAGTGGGAAGTTGGTTCCTTATTTTTAGCATGGCGTCCGTATGAGAAAGCACGACAGAGGGGGCATCTGCACCCGATCTATAGGAGAACAGAGGGCTTGTCCTGCAAGACCTTCAAATCCTTTTTGTTTGTTTGTGTTGGGCCTTAATTGGGGAGCGGGGCCCCGCTGCACTAGGCACTGTCCAGCCGTGATGAAAAGTCTGGCCCTGCCCCAAGAGCTGACAAGTGACAGCCGGTGGGCAGCAGACAGATACAGTCTACGTCATTAGATTAGAAGGATATAAACCTGGCATCCTAATCTAATCTAATCCCTCTCTCTGTTCCCTATGCTCTTGCACTCATTCTGTCTATCCTCGCTCTCTCTGATCTGCCCCTGACCATGGTAGGTAGGTGATGCCTTCAATATCTGAAGTTGGAGAGAGAGATCCTAACCTTCCGCTACTCCGATCGCTTGTTGCCCCGATGCATGGGGGTTTGATTGCCCTTGTTTGAGCCTGTGGCTATGGGTCATGGAGTTATCCAGATCTAGCCCCAATGTCTGACTCCACTCCTCGGCCCCTGGGCCCCTCCCGCTGCGGTTCTTTGACGCCTCCACCGGAAAAGCCCCGAAATTGGCTTCGGAAGGTAACAGCTCCTCGGAGACACAAGGCAGTGCCTGTCACACGCCCCCGAGACAGACATCTTGTTCCCAGCGCTGCAAAATGCTAATCAGCCCCTTCACGTCCCTGGTAATTCTGGGGCTGATGAGTGGCTGCTGCCAGGTGTCACAGTGGGAATGCAAAGTAGGTCGGTGGGCCATCGATCCGGCAGGCTCAGGGCCTGTGGGCTGGGGACTGGTATTGCTGGGGGCTGCTTCCCGGAAAGAGCCCACCCAGTCAGTGCGCCGCTGGGTGTCCCAGGGCAGGAGTGGTGGCTCAAACACCAGTAAAGAAAGATCCCTCTGTGAATCTCAGCCCGCCGGGGTACGGCAATAGGGACCACTTGTTAGCCCTCGTTACTGGCCGGGGCGGGCAATGAGGCGGTTATTGCGGAGGCAATGGGAGAGGAGTTCTTTAGCCCATGGCGGGCTCTCCGCATTCGAACACATTGCTCCTTACATGCAGAACAATCTCCTGCTTCCTGTCCACGTGTTCTCCCCCCTCCCAGAGCTTCTCTCTGCCGCCCCTAAACTCCCCCTCTAGTTTCTTGTCTGGTGCTTGCTTGGTCTTTATGTTGAGCCCCAGTCCTGCGAGACGCTGGGTGCCTGCTGGAGGGGATGGGCCAGAGCGCTCAGCACCATGCGGCATCGGGCTGGTAGACTCAGGAAGCTCCCCAGGGCGTGAAGGCGTCCCTGTTGCGCAGAGCAGGCTGTGCTCTCGGTTTCCCCAAGGCCAGTGTGTGGCGGCTGCCCCCGCGTCACTGGAGCTAGTGCCATCACTGCGGGTTTGCCGTGAGCAGGGTAACAGAGTGGAGCTCGGCACAGCCGGCCCGTTCATGGTGCTGGAGAATGAGTAACCGTGACTATCCAGGGGGCAGATCTTGAGAGATTGGGGGGAGAGAAAAGTGGGGTCCCCTGGGATTCCACATTTTGGTTTCCTATCCCAGTTTGTTTGATTCCCACCATCCCAGTATGAGCCTCTCTCTGTCCATCCCCATGCCATGCTCTGTCCTAGTATAATCTGTCCCATTAGGATCCACACTCCATTCCAGTATGACCTATACGTGCCTATCCCTGTGCGCTCTGCCCCACCCCTTGACTAGTCCTGTCATGCATCCTTTGCTTCCTCATTTCTGGATGGTCGCAGGGGCCCCAGGCGTGCAACTTATCAGCTGCAAATCGGACAGACTCCACAGGATGCTGGAGGGAAGGGGGGTGGAGGGAGCCTGCTGCTGACTTTGGCTGCCTGGAATTTACAACTGAAATCGAGCCGGCTGTGCTGTTGGAGCCAAGATGGGCTGAGCCTGGGCCTTTGGCAGACAGGCGCCTGTTAGCTAAGGTAGGGGAGGGACCCTGCATGCAGAAACAGGCACTCTGACCGAGGCCCGGTCCCCTGTGGAGGTAGGGGATGGGAGGAGGCAGACTTTGCTGCTAGGAATGTAGTGACCCATAGCACGTTCCGACTTGCCCTGCTGCTAAGGTCCATAGCCCCAAGCAGATCCTGGGCCCCCAAGAGGTTGGGTCTCCCCCATCAGGATCAGGAAAATCAGAGGGGAGCATCTTTCTGCAAAGTCAGTGCAATGAATAGGGATGGGGTTTCACCGTTCAGGGCAACTGCACCTGTATTCCCACTCTGGGACCCAGCAAGGGCACCCACTCTTACGCTTCTGGCTCTTGGGTGGAGAGCCGTGTCTCTCTCCCTCCTGACCAGAGTATTTCCAGGCTGCACGGTTACCTGCCTGCGCTGTGAATTCCCCCAGCAAAGTCAGACAATCTAAGCAGGCTCTGCTTTGTTTTCTTGTCCAAGGCTTTGAACTGCATAATGGCCCACAATTATATCACTACACAGCTAGATTCAGAGACAAAGATTTGAAGGCCAGGAGGGACACCGGATGATCTAGCCTGACCTTCTGACCGCAGCTCTTTCTAAGCAAGCACATTTATTCTTAAGGCAACAGCATTACAGAGAAAATGTATTAAGAACCTACAAGCATACTACAAAGCTTGCCAGAGATCACCCCAACTCCCACAAGGGCTCTGGCTGGTGAAAACATCCTTCAGACCCCACGAAGGGGGTTTTCTGTGGTTACAAGTTCATGACAGCTATTAGCTCAGAACAAATACCCCATGAATCTGTGAGTCACTCTTTTATCCAGTTTGGGCCTCTGACTTTCTCCTCCTGTAACAGATAATGGGGTTTTCATTCAAAGGGATGGGTCCGGGGGTGGGCAATTTGCATTCCCCTCCTCCCAATATTTCCTAGGAAACCCACTCAACTAAAAGGTCAGTCTTGTCTGACCCATTGTTTGAAGAAGGTCCTTTGAAGCTCATAACACTTCCCAGGGTTTACATTAGTCCTGCCTCCCCCTTAAAGAAGTCCCATGCAGTCCCACAGTAACACGCACACATATGCATTTGTAATACAATTAACTTCTGAAATATTTAAACTTAGTTCAATAAGGATTGCCCGGGAGATTGCCTGATCTGGCATGGGGGCTTGTTGGGAACTGGGGGTCCCAAGTCACCTCCAGGTCACCAGTTAGGAGGGAGCCCTGCTGGTTCTGCACTGAGCTGTGGCCATGCCGTGTGCACGGATGAGGCGGGAGATCTGTTCCTAACCCCAGAGCTGGCTGCCTGCTTGCAAAACAATGGTTGATGTTACAGCGTCTGCAGGCATGTAATGTGGCACCGGGGCTCAGAGAGCGGGAGAGGTTCGGGGGTGGCCCCCCGAGGTGTCTGTGGATGGTGGACAGGCTGGGGGTCAGGACTCCTGAGCTCTCTTCCTGATTCTCTCCCTGACCCGTTGTGTGTATGACCCCGTTCTGTACCTCAGTTTCCCCATCTGCAACATGGGGAGGATGATCCTGCTCAGCAATTGTAAAGGGCTTTTGATTGATAGAGCTTAAGGCCAGAAGGGACCATTAGATCATCTCATCTGATCTCCTGTATAACACTGGCCATGACATTTCACTCAGTCACCCCCGTACTGAGCCCGGTAACTTAAATTTGACTAGAGCAGGTCTCCCAGAGGAGCCTCTGGTCTGGATGTGAGGCCAGCAAGAGATGGAGAATCCACTACTTCCCTTGTGGAAGGTGCCAGAGAAGGGCCAAGGGCTGGGGTTGTTTGAGTGTAGTGGGGGATGGGGTAAGCACTTCCACCCTAGAGGAGTTACAGATGTGGGGCTGGCCCTTCGCATCATGGCCGCTGGCGCCCCAGCCCTCCAACGCCAGCAGTTCTCTGGGCTCTGCCAGAGAGGGGCTCACCCTGCTTTCTTCCCCTCTTCCAGGGTACAAGACCCTCCTGAAATGCCTGTCCGGGAAATTCTGCCGGCGCGAGCTCATCGGGATAATGGGCCCCTCAGGCGCTGGGAAATCCACACTCATGAACATCCTGGCTGGCTACAGGTGAGGCAGCTTCCTGGTGGGCAGAGGGCGAAGGGTTCCCTTGCTGAATGGTTGACCTCTGTGCATGGGACCGAGCGCCTGGTGTTCCCCTCTCTCCGGCCAGCCCGGCCGGGATCGGAGCGTGGTGCGCTCTGAGGGAGGCACCTGGGGGCGGGTGACCTCCGTGGGAGGTGGGGATCTGCACCCACGCCACCTCACTGGCGCCGCGCTCTGCGTCTTGGCCTGTCGCCCGCAGGGAGACGGGGATGAAGGGCCAGATCCTGGTGAACGGCCGGCTGCGGGACCTGCGCACCTTCCGCAAGATGTCCTGCTACATCATGCAGGACGACATGCTGCTGCCGCACCTGACCGTGCTGGAGGCCATGATGGTGAGGGAGTGGGTGGTGTAGGGGGAAGCAGGTGGAGGGGCATGGCCCAGGGGGCAGCAGGGCTCGAGGGCTGCTCTGAAAAGGAGGAGCAGGAGCGAGGGACTGGTTTCTTGGAGCTGTGTTTTGGCCCTGAGATCCCAGAGCTGGGTGCAGTTGGTTGGCATAAGACCTGACCCCGATTAACCCAGCGTGGGCTGGCCACTGAGCCCGTGGCCGTATGGAGATGTGATGGCACGGGGCCACCTTCCTCCCCGGCGTGATCCCGCCAGCCTGGGTGCAGTGAGCACCGTTCTATGGCTGTAGACGCTAGTCTATATGGGGATAAGGACAGAATTGATGGAGAATGTAGAACCCAGGGGCAAGGGTTGGGCTTGGGTTTTATAGACCAGCCGGGGTCTTCAGCTGCTGTTACTGGGAGAGTTTAGTGCTTGTGAAAGCTGGGGGAGCTGAGCCGGACTCTGCAGGCAGCTGTGGGCTCCTCTCACGTGCCACTGCAGCCCTGTCCCGTAGTGTGCCCTGTTATCCCAGATCTGGGCTCCCCCCATGCCCACAGCTCTGCCAATATCCCTCAATCCCGACCCACAGCCCCCCACCCCACTATCCCAGCTCTGAGCTCCCCTGCCCCCCATGCACACAGCTCTGCCAATACCCCTGAATCCCGACCTGCAGCCCCCTGCTATTCCATCCCTTGGATTCTGCTAAGCAGAGCTGAGGGCAGAGTGCCTGGTCTACCATGGCATCCTGGGCAGAGGCCAGGAGACCCCTGGTCGTTCTGTCTGGGAGCTGGGCAGGCCCCAGTGTGGCTGGCCTCAGGCGCTGACTGGTCCCTGTATGTGCTCCCTGCCCCGCAGGTCTCTGCTAACCTGAAGCTGAATGAGAAGCAGGAGGTGAAGAAGGAGCTGGTGAGTTGGGGGTCCCTGCTCAGTAGCTGAAGGGTTTCAAGGAAGGGCGGCACTCTCTGGGCAGCACCGCCATGTCCAGAAGGGCCCATCCTGTCCCTCTGCCTACAGGGTGAAGGGGCTCCCAGGGCACGCCCTCCCCTCCATTGCTTCAACCTTCTTAATGGTTCAGTACACCGGCACAGAGGCGTGACCCCTGGGAGTGCTGGGGAAGGGGGCAGGGGGAGATGGGGACATGGGCTGGGCACATCGGGGGCAGGGGGAGGTGCGGACATGGGCTGGGCATGGGGGGAACTGGGGTGGTGGGAGCACGGGGGGCAGGGGGAGGTGGGGACACAGGCTGGGCATGGGGGGAGCTGGGGGTGGTGGGAGCACAGGGGGAAATGGGGACATGGGCTGGGCATAGGGGCAGGGGGAAGTGGGGACATGGGCTGGGCATGGGGGGTGCATAGGGAGCAGCAGGGGGTAGGAAGAGCGTTGGGGGACACCGGCGCCTTTCAAACCCTGGCCCCATGGAGACCTCACATCCCTCAAGGCAGGGCTGTGGCGGGGGCAGCGAGGCGCCCGTGTGGGGCAGGGAGGCTGGCCCAGCGGCCCCGGGGCTCTGTCAGGGAGTGACTCTCTGCTCTGTGCGGGGACCAGGTGCAGGAGATCCTGACGGCACTGGGGCTGCTGGAATGCTCCTACACCCGCACCATGTCGCTGTCCGGGGGGCAGCGCAAGCGCCTCGCCATCGCCCTGGAGCTGGTCAACAACCCCCCCGTCATGTTCTTCGACGAGCCAACCAGGTGAGCCCGGGGCGGCCCTGCCCGGGCCTGAGCCTGCCGCGTCCCTCCTCGCAGCCCCGCGTGCCCACCCTCCACATGGGGAGCCTCCCTCCTCCACATGGGGAGCCTCCCTCCTCCGCAGCTCCAGGCCAGTGTGGGGCTCCCCCTCCATGGGACCCTGCAGCTGCACGGGGGGAGCCAAGCATGAGCAGCGGGGTCACATCTCTCTGCTGCACCTGAGAATTTGGGGGGTGGGGGTGTCGCAGCCAGGGATGAACGTGGATTGACCAGGACGGGGGGCTCTCCTCGCACCAGCCAGAGAGGGGAGCTGTGAGGGATGCTGTGTAGCCAAGCTGGGGAGCCCTGTAACCCCTGCTAATAGCTCAGGGTCACAGCTGGGCCCCCTGCCCCAGAGTTGGCTCAGGGGCTGCCTGAGGCATCCCTGAATCTGGGATGTTGATTCTCTCCCCATCGCCATTCCTGTGCCACCTCTTTCTGGCTCCACTCCTCTTTCTCTCTTCATTCATCCTTTTTCCCGCTCCCTCTCTCTTTTCCACCTCTTCTATCCATCCTCCTCACACTCTCCATCCCCCCCTTTTCTCACACCTCTCCCCTCCCTACAAACCCGTTCCCTTCCCTCTCCCCCGATTTTCCTGGCTGCAGTGGCCTGGACAGCGCCTCCTGCTTCCAAGTTGTCTCTCTGATGAGGTCCCTGGCCCAGGGAGGCCGCACGATCATCTGCACCATTCACCAGCCCAGCGCCAAGCTCTTCGAAATGTTTGACAAGGTGGGTGAGTCCCCTGCCCGCCCCTGTTCTTCGGGAAGCATCGCCTGCTAATCAGAGCCCTGCCTCCGGTGGGCAAAGGGATCTCTCCAGAGACCCAGTACCCTGGGACAGCATCTCTCGGCTGGTGAGCCCCTCACCGGCTCCCACTTCCCTGCAGGGCAGAGCGGGAGGTCTTGGGGTTTGGACCGTGGTGTTTAGTGGGGAACTTGCTGCCATTTCCTGCCCAGACAGCTTTGTTCTCTCTTCCAGCTGTACATCCTGAGCCAGGGCCAGTGCATCTTCAAAGGGGTGGTGACCAACCTCATCCCCTACCTGAAAGGGCAGGGCCTGCATTGCCCCACCTACCACAACCCGGCTGACTTCAGTAAGTGCCCATGCAAAGCCAGGCTTCCCGTGCCGTTCCCTTGGCCTGCAGCCGGCCCTGCTTCTCACTAGCTGAGCAGGGCCAGGCTGGGCCAGGACGGCCTGGGAGAGCTCCCAGGAGCGGGAGGGCAGAGGGGTTGGTGATTCAGCACGTGAGTCCTGGCATGCAGGTGTGTTTTTCTGGGAGTTGTAGAAGTTCGTCCTCCCCTAGGGCTCTCACCAGATGTGAGATACTTCTTCACTTCCTGCCCTAAGCGCTTGTGCTGTGTTACTGATAAACAGCTGCCGCCTTCCACCCCAGAGGTGGCTGCATTTCCTCGGGGATGAGTCCCCTCTAGACCCCTCGCAGGGCGAATGAACATTGCAACGTCCCACAAAAGCCTTCAAGGGAAGGGGGTCTGGGAGGGCAACGCACTGACCATTCTCCGTGCAGAGTGGCTCCAGGCACTCGGGAATTCCCCACACCTGCCCAAGGTCTGGGTGGGGGGGGGTTATGCCTAGAGTACTGTCCCCCACCTCACCTGGCATGGGTCAAGGGGCTCTGCCTGGCTACTCCAGCCTTAGCACCTGGCCATGGGGACCATTTCCTGATCATCCTGCCTCTGTCATAGTTCCCCATCCCATCTGGGGGACGTTTCCAGGAGCAGACAAGCCTAACTTCCACTCAGCCCTGAGATGGAGGTTAGTACACCCCCCCCCCCCCCGCACCCGCAATGGGCCGGGGCCAGGGCAGAGGGGGCAGGGGTGCCCAGCCACCCCTGATTGTCAGCCGTGGCTGCGAAGGGCAGGGCAGGGTGGCTAGGCCCGAGGGGGTCTCAGCGCT
Source organism: Macrochelys suwanniensis (assembly GCA_033296515.1). Lineage (NCBI taxonomy): Eukaryota > Metazoa > Chordata > Testudines > Chelydridae > Macrochelys > Macrochelys suwanniensis. The sequence goes on from CM065796.1 coordinate 5,821,711, forward strand.
TGCTGTTTGGGTCCCCTCCCCCAGTTATCGAAGTGGCCTCGGGCGAGTATGGAGACCTCAACCCACTGCTGTTCCGTGCCGTCCAGAACGGGCTGTGCACCATGGCTGAGAAGAAAAGCAGCCCGGAGAAGACGGACTCCTCCTGCCCAGTCCCCTGCATGACGGTCAGTGCGGCAGGGGAGGCCATGGGGCATCTTTGCCCCCGATGCCCAGAACCCTGCGGTGCTGGGCTCTGTCCCTCCAGGTGGGGCTGGGCTATGGGGAACAGTCCTGGTGTATCTAGGGAATGTCCCTGGGACAGCAGCGTCCCTGCCCTCATCACGCTGTCCCAGACCCTGGTCGGCTCCCGAGGGGGTGGGTACAGAGTGGATGAGAATTGGGAGCAGCCCCTGCCTTGTTCCCCCTCCCCGAGGGAGTAATGTCCGTCTGTCCCCCTCTGGCGTTTGGGGCGCCCGTCGCTGTGTTATCTGGGCACTGATAGAGCACAGGCCTGTGGCACTAGAGCCACCCTCCCCCACCCACCAGGCAGTGCCCCTTGTTCTCCGGGGATCTCCCCACACACCCGAGCACCATGGGGCCCCTGTGCTGTGTCTGCCCTGCTGCCCCCGTTGGGCTGTTCCCCAGTGTGCGTACAGCAGCCCCGCCGTGGCCCAGGGACGCCCAGGGTGCTGGAGGGAGTGGGACGGTGCCTGGGGCGAGGGGCGTGGCAGGTGCTGGCCTGGCCTGGGCCCATTGTCCCTGAGGTGCTGGGGTTAACAAGGCTCCTGCGGGCGGGGCTGGTGTCCGCACTCCCAGCAGATGCCCATGGCGGGGGTGGGGGAGGGTCTGCATGTCAGGACTGGGAGCCCCTGGGTCCCTGACTCTCCATATCCTCATCATGGTCCCGTCCCCCCTCCAGGACATGGATCATATTGAGAGCCACACGTTTGCCACCAGCACCATGACCCAGTTCTGCATCCTCTTCAAGAGAACGTTCCTGTCCATCATGAGAGACACGGTAAGGGCGGGGCGCTGGGGGGACAGGCCAGGGCAGGGGAGGGGGCAGAGACCAAGGCTGGGGCAGAGGGGACTGGTGCTATGGGGAGCAGGGTCCAGGGTTGGGAGCCGGAGGGAGGAGAGGGGACCGAGGGCAGAGGGTGGGAAGGTTGGAGGCAGGACTAAAGGCACATGCAGAGGGGATGGGGTGGAGGGAGCAGGGACCAGGGCTGGAGAAGGGTAGGGAGAGGCTGCATCACGGGAGCCCCCTTCCTGCTGGAGCCAGCGGGAGGGGGCCCATCGCTGCCCTTGCTGTCGGGGGTGAACGCTCAGCAAGTGGCCCGGCGCGCCCGGGGCTGGCGGTAGGGCCCCTCTCTGAGTGCCGAGCCCATCTTGCCACTGCAGGTCCTGACCCACCTGCGGTTCATGTCCCACATCTGCATCGGGGTGCTCATCGGGCTGCTCTACCTGCACATCGGCAACGACGCCGGCAAAGTCTTCAACAACACCGGCTTCCTCTTCTTCTCCATGCTCTTCCTCATGTTCGCCGCCCTGATGCCCACGGTCCTCACATGTATGGCGCTCACCTGCCCCCACCTCCCCTAGAGCGCTGGTGTCTGTCCCGGGGGCTTGTGGGAGTGAGGGTGGGGCAGGCCAGTCCGGCAGCTGGGAGCTTTCTGTGCTGCACTGAACCACCCGAGCCAGGAACTCCCTCTGCCCAGGCCTGGGGCCGAGCTGGGGTCTCTGCAGGGCAGGCGGGGCCAGCCACGAGCCAGCCAGCGGGGTGGGGTGAGCCTTGGGAACACTCAGTGCTGGCGTTATGGGCAGGCACTGATGCGGCACAGGGCTCCTTTGGGGTGTCAGGGGAAGAGCCCCGGGCAGGTTAAGGGGTCAGCCCAGTCCCCTGTGATGTGCAGGTCGGGGTGTCAGACCCCTGGACCACTGGGGATCCCCTAGCTCTGGCAGCTGGGCTCCTCCCTGGGGTCGAGCTGGGTTTAGCCCTGGGCGACTCCAGCCAGGCCTGGGAGAGGCTGAGTTTGGGAGCGATGGGCAGGGGGCAGAGTGTAGGTAGTTCCGGGCCCAGTTCTGCTCTTGAGGGTAGACCCCGGTGCCCCTCACTCCTGGAGGCGCTGGCGGCCGAGCGAGCGGGTGCGTCGTGGATCAGAACCGGCCACGCAGCTCCAGCTGGGCTCAGCCACCTCCCAGGAATCCCGGGGAGCTGCTTGGCCGCACTGCAGGGCTTCAAGGGTTAGCATCTATCCATCCCCCCTCGGCTTCTATTTGAGCGAGGGGCCAGCAGGTCCTAGAATGGGGCCAGCGCAGGGCACCGCTTGCTGCTAATCTGCTTTGTCCCTCTGTCCCTGCAGTCCCTCTGGAGATGTCTGTGTTCCTGAGAGAGCACCTGAACTACTGGTACAGCCTAAAGGCCTATTACCTGGCCAAGACCATGGCAGACGTGCCATTCCAGGTGAGGACTCAGCATGGGGGCCGGGGGATGAAATGGACTCTCCTAGGTTAGGCCCCTGGGCTGCTCTGCCTACAGGGAGATCCAGGGCTGGCTTCTACCAGGTTCCTGCTGCTCGTTGCGCAGCCTGGGCCCCGACCCCATTGGAGAGGTGCAGAGAGCGGGGTTCATAGAGCTCCGGAGGTCCCAGATCCCTGCCCTGTGGAGCTCACAGTATAACTTGGACCACTGTGATGCTTGGGGCCACAGAGCAGGGGTGCAGAGACCCCGTCGGTGCAGGGCGCAGCGCGGAGCCTTAGCGGAGGTGGGTCCTGCTGAACCATCTCCCTTCCACCCCCTGCAGGTGATCTGCCCCATCGCCTACTGCAGCATCGTGTACTGGATGACAGGTCAGCCCCCAGAGGCCACGCGCTTCCTCCTCTTCTCTGCTCTCGCCACCTCCACCGCCCTGGTGGCACAGTCCCTGGGGCTTCTGATCGGAGCAGCTTCCACCTCCTTGCAGGTCAGAGTGGGGGCAGGTTTTGGTGGGGACCCTGGGTTACATGCGGGGGACGGGACAGCCTCTGGCAGAGTTTGCACCCATCCGTCTGCTTTGTCAGGGTCAGTAATCGAGCCAGTGATGTGCCAGAGTGTGTGGACCGCAGGCGTGCGATGGGGCGTCAGCAATGCAAGGGCGTGGCACTGAGAGCGTGAGCGTGTGCGTGCGTGGCAGTGTGCGTGCACCCCAGGGCATGCGTGTGGGCATGGGTTCGCGGGACACTAGCTACGTGCTGTGCCCCCCACCCTCATTGCGATGCCTGACTCCGGCCTGCCTCTGCCTTGCAGGTGGCCACGTTCGTGGGACCAGTCACGGCTATCCCCGTCCTGCTCTTCTCAGGCTTCTTCGTCAGCTTCAAGACCATCCCCACGTACTTGCAGTGGACCTCGTATGTCTCCTACGTCAGGTGGGGGCTTGCAGCCGCAGGGGGAACGGGGCCCTGTCAACACTCGTGTGTGGATGGTGACTGCCCTGCATCCCTGCTATGCTCCCCACAGACGTCCCTCTGGGAAGGCTTTGCAGGGGACTCAGGCCTGGCCCTAGGGCTTGAGGGGATATCCAGCTACCAGGGACCCTCTCTCAAGCCACGGCACCCTGCTTCAGGGATGCTCTGGCTGAGGGGTGGTAGGATGGAGGAGAGGCCAGGACCCTGGTGGGATGGTGCCCCCTTGTGGCAGCAGGTGGGTTGCACAGGCCTGCAGCTTCTTTGAGGATGGAGACAGCCAGCTTTAGGGGAGATGCTTCTACCTGTATCTGTCCGGCCCCCGGCCACACAGCAGTGCCAGTTCTGCAGCTGGCCAGCCTGATGCCCCCAGCTCCTTGGTGCACAGCTGTGCTGGGGCCTCTCCCGGCCAGCTCCCTGGCGTGCCGTGATGCTGATGCCACTCTTGGCAGGTGCAGCAGAATCAGTATCACCCGTGGCTGGCTCCCTGCTGCAGAGCAGTCCAGAGGCTCACCCAGTCCAGTGCCAGGTGAGCAGCAGCCACCCAGTGTGTGTGCAGATCCGGGGTGCAGCTGGCACTAAGGTTGCTTGTGCTCTGGCGCAGGTATGGCTTCGAGGGCGTCATCCTCACCATCTACGCCATGGAGCGTGAGGACCTGGAGTGCCGGGAGACTCTCTGCCCCTTCCAGAATCCCATCAGGATCCTCCAGGAGCTGGACGTGGAAGAAGCCAAACTCTACCTGGACTTCATCATCCTGGGCATCTTCTTCCTCGTTCTGCGGCTCCTGGCCTACCTGGTCCTCCGGTACAAGGTGAAGTCTGAGAGATAAGGGGACCATGGGGGCCCGATGCCTTTCCCAGACCTGATCTGCCACAGCATGGACATTCCCAAAGGGACTCTCAGTCTCTGTGGATGTGGGACCACAGGGGTGGCATCGGGGAGGTGGCGGCCAGTCCTGGCTCAGTCGAGAAGGTTTTTTGGGACATCTCGGAACTGTTTTAACCTTTCCACACTCTTCATCGCAAATGTTTTGTACCGTCCTGGAATGCCTCATGCTCTCCCCTGGAGCCGCCTCATCAGAATGATCTTGGATTCCTTCCTCCACCCTGTGCCCCAAACCACCACCTCAGGACACCCACGGAGGCAGCTATCTTCCAAGCCAGACAAAGAGAGAGCAGCCCACCGAGGCTTTGCCATTTGGGGGAGGGGGTTGCACCGGTGTGAACCCCGTTTACCTCCCGCAAAGCACAGTTTTGTAACTCAGTGTGTAGTGCAGTTTTTTTAACTTGCCTGCGAGTCGATGTCCAGTAGCATGTGTATCCATATTAAGAAGAAATCAGAAGACAACAACAGGCTAAGTGGCAGAAGGCTTTCGTGTTTACCTTAGCCATAGCAGCAGCCAACGCCATAGCCCCTGTCTTTTTTGTAAACTTCCCTTTTTCTTAAGGAAAAAACAAAACCAAAAGACAACCCAGCAGCACTTAGTACAGGAACAAGTACTGCAGCTCTGGAGGGATGCAGGTAGCTCAGGCCTCTGTATTTAGGGTTTGGCAGGGTGTAATATTGGTAGAAACATTTCAATGAATTTTTTTTTAAAATGTCTTTTCGGGCAGTGGGAGAGTTCCCGCCCCGGCTGGGTTTGCCACCAGGGCCCTGCCATGTTGGACTAGTGCATGAGACCCAGGGAGTGATGGAGCAAACCTGGCTAGCCATGAGTTGAAACTGACCAGTTTCCTTGGGAGCTGAGTAAATGGTGGAACAGTAAGGGGCGGATTCTCCATTCTCTTACGCTGGCGTGAATGGGAAGCAGCTGCCCTGAAGCCAGCGGAGTGAGGTTGGGTGGAGGGGAGGATCTGGCCCAGTGATTGACCTCAGTGGATTGTTGCTCCCATGTGAAATCAGAATCAGTCCCTAGGGGCCCAGTGCTGCAGACCACTTGGGTCTGATTCTCCCAGTTCACCTGCTCTTTGTATCGTCACTTACACCTGCACAAAAATCCTGCCGAATCAGAGCGGAGGTGTCTTACCCTGGCTTTGCACAAGTGTAAGATGACGACACAAGGTGCAGGGCATTAACGAACCAGCCCCACTGAGATGAGCAGGGTCCTGAGCAGCACGAAAGGTGAAAAGTAAAGGAGCTCTCCTTTGTGTGTAATAACCCCTGTCTTGTTACCATGCAGGGAAGGACATTTTCATTTGTGGCTGAGAATGGGACAATGCCCCTTTTACAGTCTGGCCTTGCAGCTGACGCCCTGAATAGCTGTAGACAGACAAATTTCAAAACCTCCCTGAGCTCCTTAATCAGTAACAGAAAACAGGCACAGAACTAATAATCCCCAGTGCGTTTGTGTTCAGCCCGAAACAGTGTTTACCGTGTGTAGCACGTTGTGTACAGAGCATTTTGCAGGGAGACATTATTTAGCTGGCGTAAACCGGCATCGCTCCAGTGACTGCAATGGAGCGATGCTGAGTCACGTCAGCTGAGGGTCTCCCCTTGTACAAGCTGATTTATTTCGGTGTACAGCTCTATAAAGCTCTAGGTATTTAAAACACGAGCCATAGCTATAACTGGCAAATAACTTGTAGCAGAGGGAATTTCACGGGGGAGGGGACGGGAGCTGAGATTTGGGAAGAACTGGGAGGCACAGAGCTGAGCTATTCGAAAGCGGTTCCTCCCGTCTTTGACATGCCCAGGCTTGAGCTCAATAGTCCACGTTTCCCCTGCAGGAGCTGACAAGCCAGTGTCCAAAGCAGAGCATTTTCCTATGCTGCTCAGAGCATTTGCAATGCCTGCAATCAAAGCACCTTGCTCTGCTGGGAGCAGGTCAGGTCTTGCATGCTAATCAGAGTCAGGCCTGGTCAGTGTTTGGATGGGAGTGGTGTTGAGGGTCAATAGGAGCCTTTAGAGGCCATACTGAGCCCACGGTGCCATTAGCGGGAGCTAGTAGTCAAAGAGGTGTCCTTCAGATGAGCCTTGACGTCCAGGCCCTACAAACTGCAATCTTGTGGTTTGTTTGTCAATCAGGGCGTTAGCCTTGGAGTCCTGGCCAAATTCCAGCTCAGGTTTCCCTTCCCTAAAGTCCGTAGCAGTTGCAATCAGAGACAGGATCCTCCTGTGTTTCTTGCCCGGAGCTGTTAGGCAGCGTTTCTGTGCTGTGTCAAAGAGCTGCCGTGTTCCACCCTAGAGAAGGCTGCATGTGTGTACTCTGTAGAGTGCTTTAAGACTATCCCAGGGGAACGGTGCTCTAGAAATGGAGGCTCCAGAGCCCTGAACTCGGATGTTTGTACTGTAGGGCAGGGGAAGAGTAGCTCAGTTGAGCTCCACATCTGCTCTGTTACTGGTTTGGGGCTTAAACAAGCCTCTGCCGCTCCCGCGTTTCAGTTCTCATGGAGGAGATGGGGAGGGGGGGGGGATTAATGCTGTGGGGCTGAGCATACTGCATAGAGCCCTGATCCTGATAAGGGGCAGTATGTAGAGGGCAGGGGACCCAGGTGTTGGAGGGTGAGAGCCGGTGAGATTACCCAGTCAATGCGATTCCAGCAGCCTGGGGGCTAATAAGGACCCCCCATCACCGCTTGCTCCTCTTTCCCCCTTGCTTTCACTCCTTCCCCTCTCTCTTTCTCATTCCCCTTCTCTCTGTCCTTCACTCCATGGGCACAGGCAGGGAAGGTCTTAGGTCCCTACAGCTCCTCATGGGAGGCTTGGCCAGTGGTTAGAAACGGTGACACTTTTCCCTTCCCTTCCCTCATCTCTTTCCTCCCTTGCTTTCCCTTCAGGCTGGGATCTAAGCTATCCCATCTAACTGTGTCAGCCCTGGGGGCTGCACTGGTTAACTGTATTAGTACCAAAGCTGTGTGTGGCCCAGCCATGAACATACGCTGCATTCCTAACATAACCCCCAGGTCAGTCTATCCCCCTCTTGGTGTAGGGAGGCCCCTGTGACGGGGTCTGAACCCAGTGTAGGGTCCTGCTCTGCTCTCCAATAGCTTCTCCTCCCGCTCAGCCCTGCAGGAAGCAAGTATGGAGGGCAGAGGGGCTGGGAGCCCTGCCAGAGCAATGCCTGGTGTAGCAACGTGCTGCCCGCACTGTCCCAAGGACGGAACCCATGCCAGCTACACCCAAGACGTCCTCCGATGGTCTAAACCCCTCTCCAGCATCATCTTCACTCAGTAGCGGCCCAAGCTGCTGCCCCTCCCAGAAGAACCAGGGCCGTTTGCTTGGTGTTTATTGGGTCTCTCTCGCTGGATGGACTGGACCGGAGTTTCTCACTGCGCTGCCTCTGGCGGGGGCAGGTGGTGTGCTATGGACACCGGAGGCCATGCAGGAATAAGGAGCTGCTCACTGTGGATCTCCAACCCTCTGGGGGATTTTGAGTCCCAGTTCTCCCCGGCTGGAGTCTCTCCCCTCCCACCCCCTGCACAGGAACGAATGGGGTCCCCGGCCTGAACTGGACCTGGATCTTAGCTGGGCCAGTGGGATCAAAGCCATAGAAAACTGGATGTGGGCTCCACTGCCTGGCACGGTTCTTCCCTCCCCACCTGTCTCCGGAAGCTGCGTTTTGTCTAGGAGCGGAGCCGGGCCATACTGCAGGAGCGCAGCTCAGGGATGGGACCCGCTTGGAGCGTCTGGTGGTTCATAAGGTCGGTTATGGGTTGTGAGCCTCGGTGTGGGACCCTGGCTGCCGAGGTTCGGACTGTGTCTGCCAGGGCTCGCTAACCTCTGACCTGCTGGGTGAGGACAAGCATTGCTTACTGATTCCTGAATACAGAGCACAAGGGGTCCCCGGATGGAGCCAGCCAGACTTGCTGAGTGAGCTTTGGGGTCAAGGCTTATTGCGGGAGCAGAGACTCCCAGGCCCCAATTCCCTGGTAACTAGATAATCCATGGCCCCAGGGGGAATATGGAAGGGGAGACAACAGCAAACCAGCCCCACTAAATCCTGCGTTTGGCCATCAGGGTGGCATGGCCAGGCTGGATTAGCAGAGTCATGGGCTGACCCTCAGGGGACTGATGGAAGCAGGGGTGTGCTGGCAGGGAAGGGGCTGCTGCCTCGGCTGCCCCTGTTCTGTAGATACCTACTGGGCTCTGGAGCTGTCCGGCCAGCGCTTTTCCTAGACCCGTTCAGGCCGTCACCCTCCCGTTCCAGCCGCCTTCCTGGGCACTGGGCCTCACTCAGCCTGCTCTAGCTGGCTTCATTCTCAGGACGGTCAGATGCCATCCCAAGTCTTACAGATGGGGTGCAGGACAGACCCCTGGCTTGTGGGGGTGGGGGGAAGAATGGCTGGCTGGGGTGCCCCCTTTCCCGTGCCCACGATGGCCGCTGTCCTGAGCGGCACTGAACGCACAATGCTGTTGATTGTATGGACTGTGAAAGGGGCACCGGCACTTCAAAGCCACCTTGTGCCGGATCAATGCAAGGTGGAGGGGCTTGTCTCTGGGAGGCCACCTGCCCTCAGCCCCTTCGGCATCGTGGCTGCTGTCAACCGGGGATGGAGGGAGGCAGGGCAAACACCCTCCCCGCTGGCTGCTTTAGTGACCACGCGCCGCCGCCCCCACGTCCCGGGTAGGGTGACCAGACAGCAACTGTGAAAAATTGGGACAGGGGGTGGGGGGGTAATAGGAGCCTATATAAGAAAAAGCCACAAATTGGGACTGTCCCTATAAAATCGGGACATCTGGTCACCCTAGTCCCAGGGCGTATGAGAGAGACGGGGCCCATGGTCCAGAACGCGAGATTGTTAATGCTGCTAAATGTTCGGAGGTGAGGAAATGCTCTGCCTGTCTGAGTGGGATTAGCAGGGTGCTGCTTCATAGGCATGAGGGATTGCCCCCTCCTCCTGGTGTTAATGGTGGGGTCCCACAGGGATGTCACTGGCAGCAGCCACCCAGCACCGCTCAGGCAGCGAGCCGCTGGAGGAAGGCCTCTCTGCTCCAACCTGCTTGGAAGTGGAGTCTTCTCCGTGACTTGCTGCCCGAGGCAGCTGTAGACTCCAGCCATGCTGCTGCTTTGGGTCAGGGACAGCCAGGTCACCCAGAGGATGCCATCCCTCTGATCTCTCCTTCCTTCTCTGCCTGCCTGCCTCTCCATTGCCTACCTCCCCTTGCCCTGGGGAGATGAGGCAGGGGGGCTTTCCCTCCTGTCTCCCCTAGCATCACAGAGTGCCAGCCGCACGGGGTGCGGGCTGTGACTTGTGTTCCTCTCAGCAGGATGGGGAGAGGTCAGGCAGTTGTGACCTGCCACTCACAGTAATAATGCCGGCTGCTCATTGATACGTGGCCTGGACGGTGGGTGCAATCCTGTCTCTTCCTTCTCTTTCCTTAAATGGGTTCAGAAAAAGCAACCAAAGGGCCTCCCCCTATGCCAGGGAGTTGGACGTGAAACTCGCGTCCGCGTGGGTGTCGGTGGCAGGGCGTGCTCCAAAGAGGGCAGCCGGGCGTGCCAGAGCGTTGTCTGTCGCACCATGTTCTTTCGCACGGCCCGCTGCTCCTAGGATGGTAACAAGTGACTACGATGCACTTTAATAGCGCATGCTCCTTGGGGCACTTTGACATTGCCAGTCACTTTGGGGGGCACTAGGTTGCTTCTGGATGCCAGTTTGTGTGGCACCAGGGCGTGGGTAGGGAAGTCCTGCCTGTCTCTTTGGGATAATCAGGAGGTGAGTGTTACGGGCGAGGGAGGGTTCTCTGCCCCCTCCAGCTCCATTTTCCAGTCCTGTCCCTTCCTGTATTGTTCCCAAATGCTGGGTCCCAATCCACGGGTCACGGGAAGATTTTAGATGGGTCGCCACATCCAGGGCTGGATTAAACCATCACTGGGCCCTGGGTGAACATCCCCTTCTCCCTGCCCGGTGCAGAGGCGGGCCCCGTGGAGGGGGTGGGTGTCGCAGACAAACCCTCCCTGAGCTCACCCCACAGAGGCAGCTCTTGTCGCACAGGTCTCGGCCCGGCTCCCCGCTTGAGGCATTGTGGCTGGCACACAGGTTCGCATTGCCACTCTGGCTGGCCTCAGATCTGAGTGGCTCTGTGACCCTGTGCACCAGCTCGCCACACTCGGAGTGGGGAGCAGGACCCAGCCCTGCGGGACAGGAGCCGCCGTGGCGGGGGGGGAGTGCAGGGCTGACTTGGTCTCCAGTCCCTCCCGCAGGACCTCCCCACACATGGGGCTGGGATTCGGTTGTGGTGCCGGGGCAGAGGGTGCGTAAATGTAATGGTACCTCACCAAAAAAAGAAACTGCAGTTGGTGGATCGCCTCAGTAAAAAGTTTGGGAACCACTGCAGGTAATGCACTTTTAATGCACAGCAAGTCCTTGTTCAGGCTGCTAATTAGGGTTCGTGTCCTTGGAACATAACCTGGATGATATTACATGTTTAGCCTCTCTTTAAAACTGCTCCGCCCACCGGGAGAGCTACTCCCATTCGAAGGCATGAATGCAACACGTGCAGCTTCTCTCTCCAGGCACTCATGTAAGCGCACACACACTCACACAGACTCTCTCTCTCTCTGATACAGTCTGGCACACTTGCATGCCCTGATACTCTTATTCACACGCACAAGCGAAGCAGATTCACAATCAAACCACTGGTGCTAAGGCTTGCAAAGGGAGGAGGCTGGGCCATGAGGTGGGCGGGGGAGCATTTCCAGGGCTCCACCTTCCCCTCGAATCAGGCAATAAACGTGTTTTGTTTCGTTCCGTGTGGACAAAGTTTGTGTCATCCAGCCCCCAAGTGAGCTCCTGGGCCAGAGAGTGTCACATGGCTATCTCGATTGTTCCACGTTCCCATGGATATCTCAACATGGCTGGGGTGTGTGTGTTCGTAAGTCTCTTTCCAAGTGTTCTTCATGTTTGTATAACCAGATGGGTTTGTATAGGGAGTGCGTGTGTGTGTACGTGTGTAGCACAGAGAGGTCTGTTTAATTGGGACCGTGTCCCACAACCAATGCATTTCAAACCATGGCTAAGAGTCACAGTGCGTCTGTTTAAATGGCATCATGTGCAAACCCTTTGCTACAGCTGCCAGGCGTGACATGCTGTCTGCCAGCATTCAGGACACGTTCTGTGATCTCTGTTCACTGACGGTGGCTCCGTGGCTCCAAATGACCTTGCTATCATTTCCCAAGCCCGGCCCTCTGCGTATCTTTTCAAACCAAGTGGTGAAAGGGAAGCAAACCTTTCCCAGCCTGAGCGCTCCCCTTGGGAAGCTGGCATGTCTCTTTCCCGACGAGGGTCCGTTCCAGTGAAGAGGATTCTGCTGTCTGCACACACGCACATGCAGGTATAGTCTGGCTGTAGCTCCTGACTTCATGATGGTGTCTTTGCAGAGACATTGCTACTTTAATCTCGACCACCCTCCAGATTCACAGGGTGACAGGAGTCAGCAGCCAGGCAGATATTTTGCTGTTTAAGTCAGTGTTCCTGGGATGCCAGCTGTACTCGTTGGATTTCACGCCCTTAATAAAACCTATATTTATACTGTACATGTCAGAGTGCCTCTTCCGTCTCTGGGGGCCTGAAGGGCGAGTGCGCATGTGTGTAGGGGGTCTAGGCAGTGAATTTATTGGCCAGTGTGTATGTACCGCTCTGGGAATGTGTGTGTATGTGGGATGGGTGTGGGCACATAGTTTTGGGTGGTTAGGGAGGCAGGCCTGTGTTTACTGGGGGGATGCAGTTGTGAGCTCGTGTGTATTGTGTGTAGGGTCAGGGGTATGAGTGTGCACACGCCAGTGGGGAGTGTGTTGCCTTGTGTGCGGAGGGGCAGGTGCACACGCACCGAGTAGAGCTGGGAGCGTGTGCCGGGGTGTGCGCATGTGAAGGGTGTGAGTGGGGTGGTGAATGTTTGGGGTCCAGAGTGTGTGGGGGTCATCTCGGCACTGTACCTACCCAGGAGTGTGGCTGACGGAGGAAAAACCTGAGTGCACATGAGACAGACCCAGCATAAGGCTGGGGGTTAACCCTGCTCTGTGGGGTCCAGGTCAGACGCTGTTTAATGACCCGGCTTTGTCTTCATTGTGGGGAGGAGGGAGAATGATTCCTACAGGCATTTCCCAGGGCAGGAGGCAGGAGGCTCCCTCCTGTCCCTGGTAAAACCCAGCGGCTTCTCTCGTCAAGTTTACAAGCAGGTCTCCCGGTTCTTCATTGCCAGTGTAAGTAATTTAGGACTGGTACTCTGTCCCTCGCCCAGTGAAAACGGGCACATGAGAGAGTGCATACGACGCAGGGCCCACACTGTTCCTGTTGGAAGTCACTGGGACGGGAATGTCTGGGAGCTCCCCCAGTCAATGTCCCTGCCTCTTTTCCCCTTGGCACTTCGCCTGGGCCTGGGAGAGCAGGGCGCTCTCCCTAGGCCACTTCCTTCTGGGAGAGGTTGGGTCTGGAGCACCTGGGAGCTTTAACCACCGTGTGTGCAAAGCCCGAGGCATTGGCAGGGATGGCTGGTGCATTTTTACCCTTCTTGTTCAGTGCCTGGGCTGACAGGAAAAGCCAGAAAAGCCCTGAGTCACCTCCCCGAGCGACTCCTTCCCCAGAGACGGATGGGTTCCTGGGTGCCAAACCCCAAAAGATAGTTGTGCCGGTAATACCGAGGGAGGAAGTGGAGAATGACTCCACCCCACCCATGTTCCTGCCTGCTGGGAGCTGCTCCCTGCTCCATGCAGCCGCAAGAGCGGAACCACGGTCTGTAACAGGGGAGTTGCAAAATCCCTGCTAGGGCCTCGTCCCTGCTTTTTAGGTTTTGCCCCATAGTAGCGATGGTCGTTGTTATTTATGAATGATGTTATCTTAGCGCCTAGCAGCCATCGTCAGGGAGCAGGGCCTCGCTCTGCGCGGTGCTGGACGTACACGACAAAAAGATGGTCCCTGCTTCAAACAGGACTCGCCGGTCCTTCCAAACACAGCTAAAATAAAGATTGCTGAGGAGCCATGTTTCCTCCCCCTTGTCCTGTCCCCCCCACCCCGAATCCACCACTGTTGGGCATCATTGCTCTTTGCATTAAGCATCTTAACCATTCACCAGCTCCAGAGGGCGGGAACCTGTTTAGGTCTATAAAGCCCAATGCACCCCCCCCCACCCCACCCCCCGGTGCTGACGCCCTACCAATGATCGCTACAGCCATGGGGAAGTAGCAGGAGGGCCTTGCACGGAGCTTGCGCTGCTGATTAGTGCGGACTCTCGAATTTATACTTAATGGCGCCATATGATTTTGTGATGTGCCATCAGCCCGCACGGCGCACAGCACAGGTGTGTTAGTAAAGTTGTTTCAGCGAGGACCTGAGCCTGATTCTGTCCCCGTTTCTACAGGTGTAAATCTGGAGTGATGCTCCTGAAGCCAATGGCCTGAAACCGGCATGCAATCAGAATCAGCCTCTTTGGCCCAGATCCTCCACGGGGTTTAGGCTCCTAACAGCCATAGATTTCCATTGACGTTGAGGCTCTGGGCCTTTTTGCACAGGAATAACTTTCGCGGTGCTAATGGAGCAGCTGTCTCTTGCTCTCCTCTCCCTCTCCTTCTCCGAGGTTTCACCACCCCAGCTTATTTTTGGCAGCTTCCCCAGCGGTAGAGGCAGTGGGATGGGCCAGAGCTGCAGGAAGTTACAGCTGCAAGGAAGCAACCAGAGAGAAGCTGTCAGAGAGCGAACTAAAACCACAGCAAGGAAAGAGAGGGACACTCTATGGCAAGGGCAACGTTTAACAGCCGCCAGGGACGGCAGAGATACAGCTGTATGCAGTGACGGGTGGGGAAGAGTGCTTCCAAATGGACCGAAGGCTGTGGGACTAACACACAGCAGCTGGCTGAGAAATCACTCTAGGTAACTTTTGACCTTCCAGAGTCTCATTTTTCCTCAGTCCCCATTCTCTGAGCTGGCCTGGTCCGTGCTCTCCCTAGTCCCAGCACAGAGCAGCTCAGAAGTCAGAGCCCTGATTTCCTACAACTCCGGCTTTCTCTGGCGGGCTGGGTTCTGAGCAAGGGGCTGGTTTTTAACGGAAGCGACGGCTGTGTTTCTGCTCTGGTGGCGGGGACCGTGCAAGACAGAATGAGCAGGAAGCTGGCTCGTCTCTCCTAGGCGATGGCAATGGGGTCTGTGGGGTTCATAGCAGCAGTGACCTCTGTGCTGGTCCTTGTGGGGCTGCAGGAGAAAGTCCCCAAGCTAGTGGCTCTGGGACACTGTGACCCAGTTTGGGTTTCACCCCAAACATGCCCCTCCCAGTGCAGCAGCCCTGCCCAGGTATTGATAGAACTAGAACAGCCGGGACCCCAGGCAGTGGGCTTCACAGCACCCTGCCTTTCAAATACAATGGATCCGCTGAGCTACAGGCACATCGGGGACAGCAAAATGCGCCCAGGAAGTGGGGTGGGCATGGAGCACTGGACTCGGAGTCAGGACTCCTGGGTTCTAGTCCCAGCTTTGCTAATAAGTGTCTAGTAGTTACCACAAGGGACTCGAAAGCCAGACCTTCTGGGTTCTATTTCAGCTCTGTTACGGGCCTTGTCTGTGCCTCAGTTTCCCCAGCAGTAAAGTGGGGATAATCAATGAGACAGATTCTCCTTCAGAAAGGGCTCTGAGATGGATACACGAAAAGCATCCGGAAGAGCTAGGTGAGTCATTACAGCTCTGGCCCTGCTCAAGGGGGAAGAGCAGGGAGCCCAGGGCGGTTCCATAAACTTCCCTGGGACCAGAGTTTTCCTGTTGTTTGGTTTGGAAACTGTCAGGGTGCCTGAAACACAAGTCAGATGAGATGCGAGGCTGAGTCACCGACCCAGCAACTTGCTTTGTGGGGATTCGCACCCGCCCGCCCGGGTAATGACAGGTTGGGGAGGGAAAGACACCCTGCTAGCATGTCACCTGTTAACCCTTCAGTGTCCTCCCTACATCTACCAGTGATCTAATGCCAGCCCAGACCTAGCCACCACCACAGCACCACCGCCAAACCCAGCTGCAACGACTGACTCCTTTTCTCACACTGGGCAGGAGTCTCTGAGCCTGGCAGCACAAGATGGAGAAGGACGGGGGCTGGCCCCCCTCTCCCAGCACTGACAAGCCTCAGAGGAGGCAATGCCCACAACCTGCTGCCCTGGAGACAGTCAGACATGGCCTGGAGCAGACTGGTGCTAGTCAGCTGAGAGAGGATGAACCATGTGTTCCTTGGACACAAATATCAGAGGGGTAGCCGTGTTAGTCTGGATCTGTAGAAGTGACAAAGGGTCCTGTGGCACCTTATAGACTAACAGAGGTATTGGAGCATAAGCTTTCGTGGGTGAATACCCACTTCATCGGATGCAAGCAGTGGAAATGTCCAGGGGCCCTGGACATTTCCACTGCTTGCATCCGAGGAAGGGGGTATTCACCCTGGACATTTCCACTGCTTGCATCCAAAAAAGTGGGTATTCACCCACGAAAGCTTATGCTCCAATACCTCTGTTAGTCTATAAGGTGCCACAGGACCCTTTGTCGCTTGGACACAAATGTTCTTCTGTCCTGGCTGATCGTGGATTCAGCAATTGGCAGCAGCTGTCTGGGCTGGAAACAAGCTTGTTCCGCTTTAAATGTGACTCTTGCTCCAGTTGCCCTTGTTCCTGCTGCATTCAC
Organism: Macrochelys suwanniensis; assembly: GCA_033296515.1. Classification (NCBI taxonomy): domain Eukaryota; kingdom Metazoa; phylum Chordata; order Testudines; family Chelydridae; genus Macrochelys; species Macrochelys suwanniensis. Next base: position 5,837,716 of record CM065796.1, read on the forward strand.
CAGGTGTGCAGAGCAAGGGGCCCCACGCCTGCTCGGGTGGGGGATCCGTTCAGCCCTGACAAATGTGGATGGCAGCGGCACCACCTCTCCAGCCTGCTTTTGGCCCAGACTCTCCAAGGCAGCCCCCACAGTGCTGCTCTCTGCAAAGCCTGAAAGCAGCAGGCCAGGTTTCAGCTTGACAGCTGGACTCTCTCTCCCCTGCCGCTTTAAGGGGAGGAGGCTACGGGTTTGCCCTGAGCCTGTCTCTCATTCCTCCAGCTGAGCAGCCAGCACAGGCTGCCAGGCCCAGCATAGAGGGCTCTGTGCCGGCTGCCACTACCGCACTGGAGAGAGACATGAATGCAGCAGGAGACAGTCTCCTCCCCGTGCCAGGGTCGGGAGAGCACCCTGGCAGTGGGCCTCTGGGATCTGTCTGGTAGAGAAGGCGTCACCGGCCTGTCCTTCCACTGACAGGCCAAGGGGAAAGCCTGTAACCACTCAGGTATTTGGAGGGGGGAGGACATAAGGATAGATCTTTCTTTCTCTCTGCTAACACTACAGAACTGCCAACTCTCCCCATGTCAGGGAGACTCTCACCTTTGGTCTATTTCTTTAAGCCCCCACCCCTGGAGTCCCCTGATTGTGGGAGACTCTCTAAACAGCCCCAGCCCCAAAGTAAATGTGCAGACTCTGGGCTGGGGAGAGAAGCCTGGATCCCCCAGAAGGCAAAGAAAGACTCAAATGTCATTATTGAATAAGTCATATGATCTTTGGGTGGGGAGGGCCTGACTTATGATTTTGAATGGGGTGGGGAAGTGACACTGCACCTTCACCTCCTCCTCTGTCTCTTTCTTCCCCTCCCATACATTAACTGAATGAGAACAGCTGCTGCCCCACGCTCGCTCGGGTGATTGGTTAAGAGCCTTAGGTGCTTAGAACTCTTGTTTTTGCCTGACCCAGAGACCCTCCTTTGCCTGTGACCTGGGTGGCAAAAAATTCTCACCAGTACGATGGGCTTGGTTCTCCTCTGGCTCACACCAGTTCCCTGTGTGAATCTATTTAAACTGGTGTGAGAAGAGAGTTGAGGCCTCAAAAGTGCAGTAAAGCTGCAAGGCACCAGTTGATCGCTGCAGGGGTCAGGAAGGGTTCTCCCCAGTGCTGCAGACAGGGTAGAGGACTGAGTGGATGGGCTGATACTATGGGTTTGCATAGGGGAGAGCGGTATTGAGGGCTCCCAGATCTCTAATCTCTCTGCTGGGTGGGGAGAACACTGTTTGCACTTGCCCCTTGGTGTGAGAGCCCAAGGAGGAAGGGTGCATGAAGCAAGCTTTGGGCTTTCACTCATGCAAGATGATGCTGGTTCCTCAGCCGTGTCCTGGCCCTCACAGCACAGTGATGGGACGGAGGAGCTCAGCCTGGCCAGCTGAGCACCGCAGTGGGGTGATCCACCTCCCCAAGTGATCGCTGTCTGCATTTCAGCTGAAGCAGGCGCCCTGCCATGCAGTGCCCGAGATGTCTGCCCCAGGCTGGGACCAGCTGGAGCAGGATCCAGGGATCCAAGCTGGGAGGCCGAGAGATTACGCGCATGCTGCTGTCCCCCAGCTCGGCACCAGGTAAGCAGCCATTGGAACTGGCTGAGGTGAGAAGCCTCTTACCTGGCTTTCCCCAGAGCCCAATCCCTCTGGGGTGAAATTCACAGTTCCCTGTTACTGCTGCAGGTGGAATCACTGGATTCTACCTTCCGGGGCAGCATGACCTTATGAGTGGGGCAGGGGAGTCAGGATGCCTGGGTTCTATTCCTGGCTCTGAGAGGGTGGGAAGGTCTAGAGACTACAATGAGGGGCTGGGAGCCCAGGTCTACTCCTGGTGCTGCCCCGACTCACCTGGTGACCGCGCCCAAATCACAGCCATGTCCTGTGTATGGATTCCCCACTGATGAAACTGCGTTAAGACAAAAGCATTGTGGGTCTAAGGGAGGGTTCTGGGGGCTTGGGATGGCATCAGTTCTGCCTGGGCCCAGCTCACACTGCAGCCAGTCTGTGCTGCTTTATCAGAGGAGACTTGCTGGCCTAGTTATGTCACTTCTAATTGCACTTTAGTGGCGGGGAGGTGGTGTTCGTGCAAAGTATTTCCTTCTAGTTTACATAGAGGCAGTGCAGGGCAGGGGTCTGGGCGACAGACCTCCTGGGTTCTATTCACACCTGTGCCACCGATTCACTGGGTGACTTTGGGCAAGTCACTTTGCTACTTTGTGCCTCAGTTTCCCCATCTGTACAATGGAGTTAATGATACTGACCTCCTTAGTGAAGTGCGTTGAGAGCTGTGGATGGACAGTGCTAGGGAAGGGCTAAACATTGGGGCAATAAGTGGAAAATCCAGTCCTGAGTGGATGACTCGGGGGAGATATTCCCATGTGCCCTAGCTCTGGCACACTTTAGGAAAGATGTGGCGAAATTGGAGAGAGTCCAGAGGAGAGTAACAAAAATGATCAAAGTTTGGAAAACCTGACCTCTGAGGAAAGGTTAAAAGGGCATGTTTAGTCAAGAGAAAGCTGAGGAGGCACCTGATAAGTCTGCCAATATGTAAAAGGTTGTTACAAAGAGGAGGGTGATCAGTTGTTCTCCTTGCGCATCGAGGGCAGGACAACAAGGAATCAGCTGAGTTTGCAACAAGGGACAGTTAGGTTGGATATTAGGAAAAACTTCCTATCTCTCTAAGGGTAGTTGAGCACTGGCACAGGTTACCTAGGGGGGTTGTGGAGTCCCCGTCATTGGAGGGTTTTAAGTTAAGGTTAGATAAACACCTGTCAGGGATGGTCTAGGTTTACTTGGTCCTGCCTTAGCACAGGTGGTTGGACTAGCTGACCTCTCGAGGTCCCGTCCAGCCTGACATTTCTATGATTTCTCTGATATTAGCTAATTGATCCCCACAGACCCCTGGGAGGGGGCGGGGGGTATTGTCGCTCACACGGAGGCACAGACAGGGAAAATGCCAAGGCCACAGAGTAAGGCAGTGACAGAGCCAGGATTTGAACAGTGGCTCTCCTGTCTCCCAAGCCTGTGCTCTGAACATGAGCCCCTGACTCCGCAGGCTGGTGTCTCCCTGGGGCTCGAATCTGGCATCGCTGCCTTAGCATCCTGTTCCCGGGCCATGCACAGATGCACCCTACATGGAGCATGGTCAAGTCCAGGCCACGTGGATCCAGAACCCCCTCAGAGTGCCCGGGAAGATGCACAGAACAGCCTGGCTGTCTGGGCCTCAGCTGCTGCTCCTTCCTTCACCTTCTTGGAGTGCAGAGGAGGAAGGGCGCTGAGGGGGAGCCCGTACCCTGGCGGGGCGGGTGGCAGACGACAGGCACCATCCTGCATCTCTCTCAATCCTGCTGTCTCTGACCTCCTGCGTTCCTTCCTTCCAGGTGCCAGGAGCAGCTTCATCCTCGGGAGGATGCTTCACCCAGCTGGCAGCCTGTGCTTCGAAATGTCCCCCCTCAGGTAGGGCCTGGAGCCCCCGCGGCAGCGGGCAGGGGCATGAAGTAAAGGGGACCTGAGTGCAAGGGGTGGGTGGCTAAGGCAGCTCCCCTCACACAAAGCAATTGGTCTAATTTGTCGGCGTGGGTGTTAAAGTTAGTTGAGATCCCACCCCAGGACGCATGGCTTTGCTGAGGCCCTCTCAGCGGGGCTTTTACTGATCTTTCAGAGGTACTAGCTCATTTGGGAGGCTCTAGGCCACCCATTCACCTTTAGGCCACCCATTCAAACCCACCCCAGCTGATGACTGAAGGTTATGTATGGGGAGCTGTGCGTTTCAGAAGTGTTTTGTCAGTGGCAGGGAGGCAGTTTCCCCGTGGCCAGGGCCGAGGGGTTGGCTGGTGGGCTAACCGTGTCTTTGGCTGGGATGTCCAGGTTCACTCAAGCTGCAGCCTGCCCCAGCTCTGGGCCGTTGGGACAGACTCTGCTGTCCCACTCTGGGCTTTGCTCACTCAACAATTCCCTGCCCGCTGCCTTGCAGGAGCGTTGCTCGCTACCAAGGAGGATTCCAGGAGAGTGCGTCTCAGCCAAGCTCCACTGGGCCTCGCCAGATGGCCCTGAGGAACGTGGCCTCTTCCGGTAAGGCCCCGTGCTTCTGCCGTGCTGTAGGAGCCTGTCACAGAGGGGCAGGGCGGAAGTGTTGGTGTGTGCTCGGGACTGGGAGTCAGGTGAGCAGGCTGGGATGCAGTCACTGACCCGGGCAAGGTGCTGTGGTTAGAAAAGGAGACAGAGAGTCCGGACTCCTGGGTTCTATTCCCTGTTCTGTTGCTGACGCGCTGCGGGGCCCTGGGGCCAGTGGGCACCTCACTCTGTGTGAAACCGGGAGGGTCACCCTGCCCCTCTAACCCTTCGTAGTGTGCCGGGGGGTCTCTGGATGGGGGAAATGCTACCTCTGTACAAAGCAATATTAAAGGCGCCTTCATGTCAGGTCAGGTTGGGCTGTGGGGGTGGGGAGTGGACAGCACCAGCGCTGGAGCACCCGGGTGGGAGAGCACGGTGCCACGGCACCCTGCTGCAATACAGGAACGAAGGGGGGAGCTAGCTGGATCCGGGGGTTCCTGGGCTTTGCTAGTGCTTGGAGTAGCTGCGGGACTGCCCTGAGGGACTCTAGCGCTGGGGGTACTGGAGGAGCTCCTGCAATTTGGAAACTTGAGACAACCTTTCTCCCCCACCCTTCCCTATTTGTGAGCATCTCTCTACTCCCTGCTACCCCTCAGATGCCATCCAGAAGCACCGGAAGAGCTTGTCTGACTGGTTCAGCCACCAGCCCAATGAGGAGAGGCAGTTCGGCCCGTCCTTCTCCCTGGACACCATCCATGTCGACCCAGTCATCAGGGAGAGTTCCCTGGAGGAGATCTTGAAGCCCTCGCCTGACCTGACCATCCTGAACCAGCTTCAGTCCCCTTGCAGCCAGACCATCGGCCTCCAGAACCTGTTCGACGCGGACGCCTGCGGGCAGCAGGTGAAGAACGTGGTGCTGTACGGCACGGTGGGCACAGGGAAGAGCACCCTCATCAAAAAGATGGTGGTGGACTGGTGCCACGGGCGCCTGCCCCGCTTTGAGTTGGTCATCCCCTTCTCCTGTGAGGACCTGTCCCAGGGCAACGTGCCCATCTCGCTGCGGCGCCTCATCACCAAAAAGTACCTGCACCTCAAGGAGGTGGTGCCGCTGCTGGGCTCCGCCCACCTTAATGTGCTCGTCATCCTCAACGGCATGGAGCGGCTGAACTTGGACTTCCGGCTGTCTGGCACCGAGTTGTGCTGCGACCCCAATGAGGCCGTGCCGCCCTCCGCCATCGTGGTCAACCTGCTGAGGAAGTACCTGCTGCCGGAGGTTGGTATATCCCTCCCCACCCAGTGCTGTGAGCCTGTGGGGGGCTGCGGGTAGAAACGGGGATCCCTGGAGAGTTGCCCCAAACCCACTCCATGTTGAGGCCTCTACCAGCCCTGACTGGCCGGTAAGAGGCACCACAAGGAGCTTCCCCACACCCCTGTGCTGGAAGGACACCCCCCGGCCCTTAGGAGGGAGAGGAGAGTCCAGTCTCCATGGCTCAGTCAGTCTTTGGCCTCTCTGCACAGGCTGGGGACAAAGAGGCTGATCCATGCTAGCTGGGAGGGTGGTTTCTTTGACAACCTGCGATTATCGGCGTAACCTCTGCCTATGGCACGTAGCAAAGGCAATGCCGGGGTGGGTTCCTGACCCGAAGAACGGACAGCCTAAATGGAAGGTGGCGAATCCAGAAGGCATGGGGGTGGGGATGGATGTCGGCGGAGGGGCGAGGCGAATGAATCGAGGGGGTGGCTGAGGTGGCATGACGTGCCCCATGCTTGTGCCGGCGGTTCTTACCTGCTGTGCCATCAGTACGGGCTGCGGCGGGAGGGATTTGTAGGAAACGGCAACGTGTGGGAGCCCACCAGCCAGACTGAGATCCCCCAAGCTCCCTTCACACACAGCCTCGGATAGCGATGATGTTAAATCCCTGCTGCCCTGGGCTGGATGTGAAGCAGCAGCCTTGAGGTAATCATCCCCTTAATCCCATCCAGTCCTCGCCCTTCCTCCTCAAGTCATGTCGTCATATAGGGTCTGAGCCAAGGCACTCGGACACTGGTGAGAGGTTTTCCATTGAGGTCAGTGGGCTCTGGATCAGGCCAGTAATGGTTTGACAGAGAAAGAGAGGGACTGCATTAAATCCCAGCTCTCTGCATCTCTGCTCTGGTTGCAGGCCAGCATCATCGTCACCACGCGCCCGTCCGCCGTGCGCCGGATCCCCAGCAAGTACGTGGGCCGCTACGCCGAGATCTGCGGCTTCTCCAACACCAACCTCCAGAAGCAGTACTTCCAGATGCGCCTGAGCCAGCCGGGCTGCGACGGCAGCGGGAGCAGCAGCAACTCGGACGAGCGGGACAACCTGGTGGAGATGCTCTCGAGGAATCTGGAGCGCCACAACCAGATCGCGGCTGCTTGCTTCCTGCCCTCTTACTGCTGGCTGGTGTGCACCACCCTGCACTTCCTCTACTTCACCAAGTTGGTGCCTCCCAGACAGACCCTGACAGGCATCTACACCAGCTTCCTGCGGCTCAACTTCAGCGGGGAGATCCTGGACAGCACCGACCCCACCAACGTCTCCATGATGAAATACGTGGCCAAGACAGTGGGCAAGCTGGCCCACGAGGGCGTGGTGTCCCGCCGGACCTGCTTCTCGGATGAAGACCTGCAGAAGTGCTTCGAGGTGGAGATGAAGACGGAGGGTGAGCTTAACCTCCTCAATGTCTTCCGCACTGACGTCTTCCGCTTCTTCCTCACGCCCTGCGTCCAGCCGGGCAAGGAGCACACCTTCGTTTTCACCATCCCCGCCATGCAGGAGTACCTGGCAGCCCTCTATGTGGTGCTGGGCGAGAAGAAGACCCTGGCGCAGCGGGTGGGGAAGGAGGTGTCCGAGGTCATCGGCAAGGTAAGCGAGGACGTGACTCTGGTGCTGGGCATCGTCTCCAAGGTCCTGCCCCTGCGCATCCTGCCGCTGCTCTTCGGCCTACTCAAGATGTTCCCCCGCTTCTTCAACCGGCTCAGTGGCAAGGACCGTGACACCATCGCCCACACCATGGCGGTGGAGATGTTCAAGGAGGAGGACTACTTCAATGACGATGTGCTAGACCAGATCAACTCCAGCATCTTGGGGGTCGAGGGCCCCCTGCACCACCCTGACGAGGCCCCGGAGGACGAAGTCTTTGAGCTCTTCCCCATCTTCATGGGTGGGCTCCTGTCGCGCCGCAACCGGGCCCTCCTGGAGCAGCTTGGCTGTTCCATCAAGAACCTGGCAGCCTTTGAGATCGCCAACGCTATGAAGAAGACCATGATCAGGAACAGCCGCAAGTGGCTGCCCCCCTCCGAGCTGATGGACTACCTTGTCTTCCTGCATGAGTTCCAGAATGAGCGCTTCACAGCTGAGGCCATCCGCTCCCTCAGGGCGATCAATCTCTCCTCCATCAAGATGACCCCACTCAAATGCTCCATCCTGGCATCTGTCATGGGCACCATCAGCCATGAGGTGGAGGAGCTGAACCTGAGCTCATGCCATCTTGATGTCAACAGCCTGAGGACTCTTTTCCCTGTCCTGCTACGGTGCCAGAAGCTCCAGTGAGTGCCTCCTTCTCTGATTCTGCCGGGGGTCTAAGTCATCCGTTTATATCCGGGGATGCCTTGATTGTACTCCCATCAGCAGTTTGCCTGAAGCCTGAGAGCTGTAAACCAGCGGTTCTCAAACTGTGGGTCAGGACCGCAAAGTGGGTTGCCACCCTGTTTTAATGGGGTCACCAGGGCTGGTGTTAGACTTGCTGGGGCCTGGGGCGGAAGCCAAAAGTCTGAGCCCCACTGCCCAGGGATGAAGCTCTCAAGCTTCAGTTTCACACTCCCTCAGGCCCCCGTGCCAGGGGCGGAGGGGCTCGGGTTTCGGTCCCCCTTCTGGGGTTGGGTAGTAATTTTTGTTGTCAGAAAGGGGTCGCGGTGCAATGAAATTTGAGAAACCCCGGTGTAAACAGTTGCTGCCTTTGTCTGTTTTAAATACAAAGCTACAGACCATGGAGACTATAAGTCAGTGTACAGTGCTCCTGGATCTAAGCAGCCATGCTAAATTATTGCATGCTGGGACTAGTAGTCTCAATGGATAGCAACTCTTTATAGATGATGGGTCCTTTATGGAACTCTGTGGGCTGCCATTCGGCTGTTCTTGAACCGTGCTTGGCATCAAGGCATTTCTAGTGGTTTTCATCTCCATATTTCAGCTGTCAGTTCCCAAATCCCTGTTGCTTTTCAGGTCCCTTGCTTTTGTGGCATTCTATCTAAAGACACCACAAACCCATTCAAGTCATTTTTAGATTATATTGCCAGCTCTGCTAACATTTTAAACAAGCAGAGGGGGGAAAGAGGGAGAAAACCCTGATCTAAAGTAAAATCTAATGATGGGCAAATGGCTAAGATCATCAGAGTATCTTGGTCCCACTAAAAAGAACAGGAGTACTTGTGGCACCTTAGAGACTGTCCCACTTGGTACCAGAGCAATAACATAAGAACGGCCATACTGGGTCAGATCAATGGTCCATCTAGCCCAGTATCCTGTCTTCCGACCGTGGCCAATGCCAGGTGCCCCAGAGGGAATGAACAGAACAGGTATTCATCAAGTGATCCACTCCCTGTACGATATATTCCATCTCTACTCCATGCAGGGTCTTTAACTCTCCATAAGCTTTGTGGAGTTGAATGATACCAGAGAGAGAAACTAAGACATAGGGACAAGGGGGCCATGAGATGCTTCCAGATCGGGTTTGGAATGAGATGGAGAGTTCAACAAGATGGAAAGATACAATGTGGAGGAGGGGTCCTATTCCAGACAATGGCAGCTGCAGAGCAGAAGGTTCTTGCTCCAGCTCTATTGAGATGATGCAGAGGGACCGAGGAGATGGTTGGTGTGGGAGTGGGGTGTTAGATAAGGTCTGTGAGATGGCTGCAGTGACACCACAGAGGGTTGTATAATGGAGAAGGGCAGTTTTGAACTGGATATTGAAGTGATTGGGGAAAGCGGTCAATTGCATTTTTAAAAATCTGGCCTGTTCAGAAATGTGCACCCCTCTGATTGTTCTCCCCTCCATGGATCCCATCCGGCTGCAGAAATGATGGAATCTAGAGCTGGAAAAGACCTAGCTAGTCCAGGTCCGACTCCTGGCCAGCTACAAGACTCTCTTCTTGTCACTTTGCTCCTGTTTTGTCCTACTCTCGTTGTTAAATATGCCTGGTATTGCAATCTCACCTTCTACCAGAAGGCGGCAAGCTGCAATCAGGAAAGAAAGAGGGGAAAGAAAATACAGCTGGTCTGAAAAAATGTCCCATCTCTTTGGCCAGAGAAGAATCAATACAAAGACAATCCGGGAGGGAATCCATGGTGGATCCTTCTTTCTCCTCCAACATGTGAATTTCCCTTCCTGCTGGAGACTGTTCTCCCAGGTACATATCTCTGGGATTCTGTCCGAGAGCTTGTGCCATTTAGTCTTCTGGCTGGTACTGCCCCTCTTCTGGTCTGTGCATGAAAATGGGGAGCATTTTCTCCCTGTTTGAGAGAAAATACTGTATTATCTTCCAAGCAGAGGTGATGGCTGCCTTATGGCTGACCAATCACTCGGTGGGCCTGCCAGGAGTAATACTGAGCATTTACATAGCATCCTCCAAAGCTCTTCACAGACACTAAAACTGGTTAAACCTGACATTCCCAGGAGCGGGTGGGGAGGGAGGTCGGTGTTGTGAATACTGATGGGGAAATGACTCCCCCAAGGCTGCGTAGTGGTAGAGCAGGGAACAAACCCCAAGAGTCCAGTTCTGTGCTTTTGGCCACAAGACACAGGCTGCCTCTCCCACTGGGCTGCCTCAGGAGAGACCTCATCCCTTTTGATGCTCACTTCCTAGTCCTGGGGTGCCTGGCGGGCTAAGAGAGGTGGAGGGGGTATTAGTGGGCAGGTGGGTGTGAGTCACACTGCAATAGGTGCACCTACATGCCATCCACATAGGGCAGTAACCTGTACTCTGCCCTCTAGGGCCAGAGTGCGGTACTCCTACAGCAGGGGCATGTGTGGGGAGGGGCTGGGTGTTAGCCCCATAACCTGAAGGGTCGACTGGTGCCACGGCTGACCTCTTGCTCTTGCCCTGTCTCAGTTTGCAGCTCAACAGCCTGGGCCCTGAAGCCTGCAGGGAGATCCGGGACCTGCTGCTGCACAACAAGTGTGTGGTGAGCACCCTGCGGTGAGTGTGCTCAGGAAACCAAGAGCCTGTCCCCCGGAGCAGGACTCTCTCAGAGACCTACCCCTGCTGATGAGGTCACTTCCTTAGTGTGTCCGGCTGACCTGTGGTCATGGCTTTCTGGATCTCCTGGTCAGGGGTTCAAGCCCCATGCTGGGCCCCGCTGTAAACAAGTGGCTGAGAGGAAAGGCTGGGGGCAGAGTTTGCTGGTTGTTACTTTGGCCCTTACTAAGCAGGCTCTACGCTCAGCTCAGGGCCAGCTGAAGCCGCCGGTCCCAATGGTCTGTATATTGGGCAGGATTCTTTAAAGGGCTGTCAGAGGTGCCTGAACCAGCTTGGACCTAGCTCTGCCAAAGGGGCCTGGATCAAGATGGTTTTCTGGGCACCTGGCCATGGAGACAATATTTGATGTGCTCCATCGTCTTTCCGCTTTCCCTTTCACACTCTTTACTGCAGCCCTTCCCCCTCCCGGCTCTGAATCCCTGCTCAGCCTGCAGGTCTCTCTTGCACTGGTTCAGGCAGATCTGAAGCTCCCTGCAGCACCATGGCAGGGCTAGGGGGGAGCTGACTGCCAGGCCAAAGCTGTGTAGGACTACAGAACACTGCCTGACTCAAACATCTTTCCCATGTTGCTGCGGGAGGGGTGGTGCCGGTTCTGTGGGGTAGGTGAGGGGATTATGAGGGAAATGTAAACAGAGCTGAGGAAGGCGTTTGAGGGAAGAGAGGGGAAGGTTTCCTATTAAGCAGGAGCACAGAAAAGAACATGTGACGTGCCCCCACCAGGGAAAGCTAGGACAGAAAATTGGTTTTCAAACAGATGAAGTGTTTTGCGAAAAGTGTTTACTTACCATAGAAATTGATAGTGATTTGCTTTTTAATTGAACAATCATATCTCCAAACCTCAAAATATTCCGATTTCGATGTGCTGCCATGGTGCCTCATGGCAACTGTAGTTCAGTTGCTTCAACTCCCCAATCTCATCTATGCACCAGGCTCCTCAGTTGGACTACATCTCCCATGATGCACCATGGTCAGGGACTCCCATGAAGTACCACCTCCCCCTCCAAAAGGGGAAACCATACTGCATCATGGGAGATGTAGTCCAACCAGGGAGCCCAGCTTATAGTGGAGAATGGAAGCATGAAGCACCTGAACTACAACTCCCGTGAGGCACCACAGCAGCATTTCCAAATTGAAATATTTTGGTAATCAAATTTCTGCCCAAAATAAAAAAAATTGCAATTAAAATTTATACAAAACTTTTGTTTTAAATGCTGAAATTATCTGTGGTGGGGGGAAAAAACCCTCTCTTTCCAACCAGATCAAATGGGGACAAGCTATTCTCTCCCCAGAGCCCTTGGTCACGCCATGTCCTGCAGCACTCAGGCATGAGCAGTAAACACCCCACTAGCCAGTCCCTGCTGGGGTGGCAGCCCCATTTCCTGGCTGCCCCCTCTCCCCCTGTGACCTTCCTGTGTCGTTTTCAGGCTCTCGGACAACCCCGTGACTGAGCAGGGGGCCAAGTACTTGGCTGAGGCCATCGCAGGCAACCGCTCCCTGACACACCTGTCCCTGCTGCACACCTCCCTGGGGAACCAGGGGGTGGAGGTGATCACTCAGCACCTGGCCCAGAACCAGCACCTGAAGGAGCTCGACGTGGGCTACAATTCGGTGACGGACGAGGCAGCCCTGGGGCTGGTGGAGGTGGCTAAGAGGCATGCGACACTGAAGGAAGTGCAGTGAGTCCCCAAGCCTGTTCCCCTCCCCATACGGCCTTGTCAATGTCCTCCCTGCCCCATCTATGACCCGGTCAGAGTCCATGCCTTCCCCACCCCATCCCTGACCCCACAGCTCAGGCATCCAGCCCGGCATCCCCTTTATCGGCACCAGCTTCCCTCCTTGGCAGCACTCCCCCATAACCTTGCTTCTCCCTTCCCCAGCTTGTATTTCAACGACATCAGTGAGGAGGGCAAGCGGGCCCTGCATGCGCTGCGCCGGGACCGCGATGGCGTCCAGGTGCTGGTGTTCCTCACGGTGGGCACCGACGTCTCCGACTACTGGGCCTTCATCCTGAGCGTGGTGAAGAAGAACCTGCCCAACTGGGACCGCGAGCGGGTCCAGCAGCACCTCCGCCTGCTGCTGCAGGACCTGGAGTGCAGCCGCCGGCAGACCGGCAACCCCTGGAAGAAGGCCAAGTTCCTGCGGGTGGAGAACGAGGTCAAGAAGATGCTGGTTAAAATCCAGCAGGGAACCCTGTAGCACCCCCCTCACCTCTCCCATGGACCTGCACCAGCAGGATGGGAGGATGCAATGGACATAAGGGCTTAAAAGGGTCCGAGGGAGTCACTCTGTTAACCGTTTCCCTCACTGCCACCCCAAGAGCAGGGTTCACTTGGGTGGCTGGGGAGTCTCTGCTGGGAGCAGATAGTTATTTGCGGCACCACAGAGCGTGCGGGGTCCGGTCGGGGGAAGCCCCAGTGCTGGGACAGCAGGAGGCACTGTTTTAGGCCTGGAACGAGGTGTTGGCAATGCTGGGCAGTAGAAGAGGAGGAGGCGGGGTGTGGTCAGAGCAGCTGGTCGGGGGTGGGAGGGGGAAGCTTGCACAGCACTGGCCCTGGCTTCAGATGGCACCGTCGCTTCCTCGCTTGGATCCCATCTGCACAGGCACAGCCACATGTACCTCAGGGACGCGCCCAGTGCTAGGGTTCACTGGGCTATTTCCCAGGCAGCTCCTGGCCTCCCTTCCACTGAGGCCATGAACCCTCTCTCTGCACTCTCACCTGCTGTCTCTGAGCCATGCCCAAGTAGAACTGCAGTGAAACAGCATCACCAAGAGCCTGGAGCCCCCTGGGGAAGGCGCCATGGAGCATTTCCCCTTGGGAGCTGCCGCGTGCCTCCGGCTGGGAACCCATCGGCCATTCCCATATAGCAAGCGGCCATTGCCAAAGCTGGTGAGACCTTGGCTCTGCTCCCAGGGAGCCACTTTTGTTCCAAGGGAGGGGGGACTGCAGCCTGAACTCGATGAGGGCTGAGAATGATGCGGCCGTTGGTCATGCCAAGCACGGGACAGGTTTGCATGATTCTTAAGGGCACCAGAGGGCTGAGAGCCAGTGATCAACCAAGGGCCTGAGTCTCCTGGGACTTGTGGAGTCATTTCTTCTAGGGCCCAGTGGCTGCCCAATGCTCCCATTCTGATGTGGGAGCATTTGACACCCACCGTGCACTGGTGTCAATGATAGCGCAGGGGAATCGGGCCCTGGGAGTCCATCCTGGGGAGAGGGTTGGGGTGGCAAAATAAAGGAAACCCTTGGGTGGGGGAGCAGGGAGTCTGGGGGGTGATGATGCAGGAGAAGCCACTGGACAAGCAGGGAAAGCAGATGAGAGTCCTAGGGGTAGGAGGCTTGTGTGTGTATGTTGGTGGGTCTGGGACCTATTGCACGTCAATCCACCTCTCATGTGAACCGTCCTTAAAGGCATCAACGTCCGACTTAGCTGAGCCATGGCCGGTGTGTGTGTATTTCACGCCCTAGCTCCTGGCTGTGTGGACTGGGGCAGCGTGAGGCCAAATGCAGGGGAGCGGGCTGAAGGGCGGAGTGGCTCTGGAGGTTGTTCCCAGTATTGGATGCGGTTGTGCAGTTCTATGTATCATTGAAACTAAACCACTTTTGTTTCCACAAACGTGAGTTGTTACCAAACTGGTCTGTTCTTCTGCGGCCAGAGCCTTCCCAAACCCATGCTATGTCTCTCCCACCATCGGCCTGGGGAGCGCTATCCGCTCCCATCCCTGCAGTACTTCTGTATGGGAGGGGTGGGGGCTCATTTCCTTGGCACTTCATGGGCTGGTTGGGGACGGGGGGAAGGGATTGGAGATTGTGCCGTAGCCAGGCTATGTGGGCATGGTGTGGGGAAGCAATCCAGGGAGGAGGAAGGGACCCACCTCATGGCTCGTTGGTCAGAGAGAAGGATCGGGGGTTGCAGGGCCTTAACCTGGTGAACTGCTTCGGGCATGGGCCAACCTGGGGGCTGGCTTTGTGGCTGCCTCAGCTGGGTTGGGGGGTGGACAATGGAGCCTTTCCCCTCCAGGGTCCCCGCTCCACGCTGGCCTGGGACCACAGTGACTAGAGTCATTCCTCTGGATGGCTGTCTGGTACCCTGTGTGAACTGGATCTGGGGGGGTCCCGGTGCTGATCCATAGAACCTTGCGTGACCTTGGCCAAGTCCATTCACCCCCCAAAGCCCTCTACTGCTGGGCTCGCTGAGGTGTGACCTGGAGGGGTCAGCGGAGGGGAGCTGTTTCCTCTTGCTGAGACTCCTGCCTTGTTTAAATATTAAACCGGTGCCGTCTTGGAGGAGGCGGGGACACCAGCTTCACCTGCCACTTCACGCTGTACCTTGCACCTTTGCCACAGCCATGAAGCAAAAGCAAGGTAAGTAGCTGGGGCTTATGGTGTGGGTGGGAAGCAGCTTGGGGGGAAGGGGGTTGATTCTGAGGAAAAACACACACACACACACGCGCACACACAGAGACAACCCTTCATTTGGGGGTTCTAGGCAGCCCCCCCAGTTCCATGGGATTGTGGGTTCTTTAGGGCTGGTTTTCTCTGGGGCTCATATTTTGGGGGCTGAGGGCATTATCCCTGAGGAGTTACTCTCTGCCCTTGTCCCCAAGCCCCATTGACCTCTCGTCCTGCCTCCGTCAGAGGCCCAGACCAGACCCCAAGGACAGTGTGTCCCTGGCTATGAGCATCTCAGCTCAGGCCTTGTTTCATTCCTCCCTCACTCGCCGGGGCCGGCTTCCTGCAGCAGCAGGCCAGGTTGGGCGGGGTAGTAAGTACCCAGTTAAGCGGAGGTGAAGAGGGTGAGGTGCACTCTGCTGCTCAGAAACGCGGAGGTACGTGGCTAGCACGGGTCCGGACTGCACCCCCAGTGCTGCCTCCCTGCTGCTGGACTCCCTGCGCTGAGCCTCAGTTAGCCAGAGAGCAGTGGCACCACTTCAGCTATTTCTTGGGGCAGGATCCAGGGGTCAAATTCCAGTCCCTGCCAGCCCCTCCACCCACAGAGGCCCCAGGTCTCCCTCTGGATCCGCTCTCGCTGACCCACACAGTGCATGAGCCAGGGCTGCCAGAAGTCACGTTCTTGGCAGACTCCCCTCTGTTGTGCCATAAGAGAACCAGGGGGGTAATATTTGGTGCTATGAGGGAAGGCAGTACAGCACCTTCTGCCCCTCTATCTGGACAGTCTGGACGGAGGGGTGGCTCCGTCAAAGGCGTTGGGACCTCTGCAATAGTGATTTAATAGAGGGGAACACCGCTTAACCCCTTCTCCCCTGCGGGCTCCATGGCCTATGCAACTTTGAGCAAATGCAAAAACCTGGCAGGGGGTGGGAGGGAAGTGGTCACACATGCCCCTGACTCCCTTCCCTCCCTCCCCACTCACGCACATAGCTGGCTCCACAGCAGAGAGCTGCTGCTCAGGAGGCTGTGGTCCTCCAAAATGCATCTGGTTCGTTGATCCCAACAAAGGTCTCCAGCTGCCTCTCCCCCTCTCTCACCTGGTTGAAGGAGGTTTGAGGGGCCAGGTGGATGGAGCGAAGCTGTGTTGTGCTTGTGCTAGTGTGACCAGATGTCCTGATTTTATAGGGACAGTCCTGATTTTTGGGTCTTTTTCTTATATAGGCTCCTATTACCCCCCACCCCCGTCCCGATTTTTCACATTTGCTGTTTTGTCACCCTAGCTTGTGCACAAGTGCGTCTCCAGGGCATCCACCTCACGAGGGCAAGAAGCAGGCACTGCGGTGCCTCCCTCCGCTCCTGACAAGCCTGGGAACTGGGGTCCACCTGGAATGGGCGCTGGGTCCAGCCTGTGGGAAAGGAGGCACCTGAGTTATGTTTGTGCCCATCTAGTCTGGGCTCTGCTTACAGCCCCTGGAAGGGGACCAGCCATAAGAGGCTGGGTTGGTGTCCCTGTCGGGCCCCTCCTTGGTGAGTGCATGGCAGTGCCTCGGGGCATGTGCTGGGGCAGGGTCTGCTAGCCCCAGGCAGGGGGTGGGCATGTGAATGCAGCCCAGGTGAGGTGAGCTGTGCGCCTGCACAATGCAATGTCAGGGCTACTAGAGATACCATCTGACCTCAGAGCCTTTTCTTCTGCAGGACTTGAGGATACCAAGGAGTTAACCCTGTAAGTGCTGAGCTACTCCTGTATACTTGGGGTTTGCTGGTCTCCTAAGGGTGGCTTCCTGGTCCCATGCCAACTGCTTCCTGCGCCTGTGTGGGGGAGTGTGACAAATCCACGGGCATGTGTGACTTCACAGTTCTCGTGGGCTCCTGGGAACTTCTTAGGCACAATGGGGACCCCCCTTGCTCCAAAAGCTCAGGCCAAAGGAGAATCTCAGCTGTTAGCAGTATGGGGCCATGACCCACAGCTGAGCAGTTCAGATTCAGAGGGCAGTGGTGTACAGACGCACCAGCCACCCATTGCAATAGGAAGAGAGTGCTTCTCATGCAGGACTGGACTCCTGGTCTGCTCCCTCTGGCTTTAGCCAATATTTGATGCTACAAGGGAAGGCAGTACAACGCCTGGCTGGTTGTGCCGTGCTGCATGGCAGGGGTGTGAGGAGATTCCTGCCTGATCCCTGAGATGGTCATCTCACACCCTGAAGCCTCCTACTGCCTTGCCCTCCAGGGTCCCATTCAGATTCCTCTCCCTCCCCTCCATTTCTATATGAACACTGGAGCCTGTGGGCAAGATTCTCCCAAGGAAGAAGACAGCAGACACAGTCCCCTCCTGTCTGCTCCCCTAGAAGTTTTGGGCTCCCAGCAGGATGGGGCTGGGATTCCCCGCAGCAGGTGCCCAGGCCAGCTGCTGCCCATGTGGCTGGGTTGCGATGTCACGGCACGCCGAGTTGGAGTGGGGCCCAGTGGGTCTGGCTGCTGTAGCTTGACTTTCTTCTCTTATCGTTTCAGGAAATTTGAATTCAACCCCAAAGATGGGATTGATAACCCCGCCCTGTCACTGGCAGAGGACTCAGGTAAGCGGCCGCCCTGGGCTTGCTGCAGGGTGGGGTTGTTCCTCTTCAAGAGCAAACAGAAGAAACTAGGCTCAGCAGCATCCCCTCCCTCCAGGGCCAAGCTGGGCGCTGAGTTTGTGACAGGGGAATAGGTAGGGGAGGGGGGACATGACCTATAGAGTAAGGCCGCCCACAAGTAGGCGATCTTGCAGCCCCATGAGTGACCAGAACTGTTCATAACTGATGCATCTTGGGCACTTTGATTCCATGTAGAAGGTGAAGTCCCCTCTCCTGAGCCCTCGTGTTTGAGAGAGACCTGCCAACAGCCCCGCCCCTCACCCCGCATCACACACACACTTGGATCGGAGACCCCTGCCTGCACTGCACCCACACCCCTCTGTAAGCAGGGGCAGAGACCTGGACAGAAGCCAGCTTACATGCAGTCTCTTTGCTGCTGTCTTTTTGTTGGAGGAGAAATTCAGTGAGTCTCTTCTTTTGCTTCTGGCAAAACCAAACCAAGGGAGACCGGACCCCAATGACCCTCCCTCCACGTATAGAAGGACGAGGTGAAACCAGAGAGGGGAACAGTCCCTGCTGGGAGGCTATCACATGCAAGTGCAGCGGGATGTGCATTCACATGCAGGGAGACACGCAGGTGCATAGGCGCATGTGGGTGCATATGCCCCACAGTGTGACACGAATACATACGGGCGCAGACACACAAAACACGTATGTGTCTGCATGTGCACAGCAATCCAGGCAGGTGCATAAGCACAGGTGGACATGTGTATGTACACGGATGTTTCCTGACACTGTCCATATGATATGAATATGCAGAAGTGCCTTGGACACAGGTGCACAGAGACGCAGGCCGGTACACACACAGGCATGTGAGCGTCCAGCTGAACAGGCCTGGGAATGAGACTGTGCAGAGACTAGAATCCCACCTGGCCAGGAGGAGGTGGAATTCGGCCTCTCTGTAGCAAACCTGAATGACTGAGACTCCTCAGAGGGTGTGTGCATGGCCGGAGGAGGGTACCCTAGTTCGTTAATATCTCTACACGCTTACTGATTCCCTGCACACTGCCTACCCACGTTCCCCTCCACAGTGGCAGCCTGGGTACCACGTGGCACTCACAGGCTCTGTTCTCCCCACAGATACAGAAGGCGCAGGGAAGCCCCGATTCTACCTGCTGACCAAGGGCGATGGGGAGAGCTTTGGGTTCTGCCTGCGTGAGGAGGTGGGGTACAAGGGGCACATTATCCGGCAGGTGGCGTGCGGGGGGATGGCCCAGCGCAGGGGCCTGCAGGACGGGGACCGGATCCTGGAGGTGAACGGTGAATACGTGGACAACATGGAGCACTTCAGGGTAAGGCGTGGGTGGTGGGCAGGGCTGAGCGCCGAGGTCTGTGACTAGCGCCATCAGCTCAGCCTGGTTAATGGGGGGTGAACTGCCATGGGGCACTGGCTGCCCCACACTGTACCCTTCTGATTGTCCATGGTAGGAGCGAGCAGAGACCTGGCATGGGCCTGAGCCAGAACATCTGGCTCCAGAACCAAACTCCCCTGAAGCTCCAGTGTATCGGGATCTGGGCTTTGGCTCAAGTCTGTCTCCCAAGGGCCGTTGGGTGGCTCCTGTGAAATGAGTTTGCTGGGCCTCAGCTCAATTCCTAATGTTCACAGCACAACAATGACCACTCCCCCTGGCCCCTTGCTGGCAGCGTTAGCCCAAAGCGTGAGCAGGCCCTGAAGGCAGAGCCCCCTTCTCTGTCCTAGTAGGGGTGAGTCACACATTGGCAGGGCAGGATTGGGAAGCTTGCCCTGCTGCAGTCCAGGTTCTCCCTGTCCTGTGGCCAAACAGAGGACTGGAGTCTCCAGGACTGTCAATTTAGTCCCTTCTGCCAGCATGACATCCCTCCCAAGACCCGTGTTTGGAGCCCCCCGGCCCTGGGCCCATGTATGGGAGCTCTCTTGCAGGTGGTGCAGAAGATCAAGGCCAGTGGTAACCAGGTCGCTGTCGCAGTCCTGGATGGCAGTGCCTACGAAGTCACAAAAGCCCTCGACAAGAACCTGGCAGAACTGTTGCCGGGCCACACCAGGCCGCGGCTCTGCCACATCGTGAAGGACAAAAGTGGCTTCGGCTTCAGTGTTTCAGCTCCAGAAGGTAAAAGAAAACGTCAAAACCCTGCCAGTGCTTCCTGTGTGTATTCCACTGCCCGCTTCCCCACGGCAGGGCCAGCTGGGCCTCCTGGAACAGGGCGCTTCCCCGCAGTGGCTGGGCCCCCTGGCACTATCCCTTTGCTCTGCTCTCCATGCAGGTGTGAAGGGCACGTTCCGGCTGTCCGTGACATGCGACGGCCCAGCGGATAAAGCGGGTGTCCCCTCTGACTCCTGGCTGCTCGAACTCAACGGGGCCAGCGTGAGAAACTACACTTACGCACGGCTCACCAGGAAGGTACACGCCCAGACATAGTGTCCCACTGCCAGGCTTTTCCCCGGGGGGGTGCCACCTGGTCGCAGACTGGCCCGAGTCTCCCCTCATGTCACGTCCTTGGAACGTGTCTGTCAGACACATGCTGCCTTTTGCCCATCGGTCTCCCTTCATCTGCCAATCCACTCCCACTCACCATTCCTCAGACACTGTCCCTCTGCCCTTCCTTCACCTCTCTGTCCTCCTGTCCCTGCTTTCCCTCTTCATCTTCCTGTCCCTCCCCCTCCTCTCCACCTCTCTTCCCCTCACAATCGCGCCTCGTGTAAGGCAGGCAGCATCTGTCTGTCTGTCTAAAGTCACAGATCCAGTCACCTTCTGGCTCCATACTCAGCAGATGGTAGAGGACAGTTTCCTGGGGACAAAGGGCCCTTCACCCTGGAGATTCCCCACCAGGTCAATGCCCGGTTCTCCCCACACTCCGTGCTCTGAGATCTGGCTCCACAAGTTCCGATGTGCGTGGTGAAGGCATGATGCCTAGGACTGTCCATCCCTGCCCCTGGTCTCCTGGGTCTGCCATGGCTTATGCCCTGCGGGAGGGTGGCAGGGGGCCCTGTGCTGATTCTAACCAGACCCACGTGGCTCTCTGCGTGCATGTGTTTCTTTCGGAGCCAGCTCAAGCAGAGTGGCAGCAAAGTGACCCTGCTGGTGATAGATGCCAAGTCGGAGGAGTTCTACCGGCTGCAGGGTGTTAGGGTCATAGCTGCCATGGCCGATGCCTCCACGCTGCCCTTCAAGGCCAGGAAGCTGCACATGGTGAAAGGTCCAGACGGCTACGGGTTCCTGCTGAAGGAAGAGAAGTGCAACTCAGGGAGGATGGGTAAGGTGGCCTGGGATGGGGCGCTAGGGCTATTGGTGTGTATCGCAGAGGCCTGAGCACAGGCCGGGGAGTCCAGAGCTCCTGAGTTCTGTTCCTGATGCTGACCCTGACTCCTTAGGTACTTGCCTAAGGTCACCCATCTGCCTCAGTTTACCCATCTGTAAAAGGGGGATGTTGTCCCTAATCACCTCCTGCCCATGAGGATCAATGCATTAGCTGGAGAGGGCCAGCCCCACTGTATGGACCCTGTCAGTAAAGAAATTTTAACTCCTCTCTCACACACACTCACAATTTTCCTTTTCTCTCCTCTCCATCTTTCTTTTTTCTTCCTCCCTCTCTCTCTGGGTCTGTCCCGCACACGTGCAGGCCAGTTCCTGAGTGAGGTGGATACCGGGCTGCCAGCCGACAGGGCAGGGATGAGGGATGGAGACCGGCTCCTGGCCGTGAACGGTGAGGGCGTGGAGGGTCTGTGCCACCAGGAGGTGGTGGACATGATCCACGCTGGCGGCAACCAGGTGACGTTGCTGGTCCTCGATCCAGATGGAGATGAATTCTACAGCTCGGTATGTCCCGGCAGGATCGCGGCGCAGTGTGAGGGCTGGTGGGCAGCAGGGAGAGATGCCAACCCTGCCCTCTTTGGGGGCAGCAGCCCCGCAGAAATTCCTCCCCGGGCACCCTCTGCCATTCAGTGCTGGGTCACTATATGACCATGTGGAATGTCGAGATAGAGGCCTAGGCCAAGCTGACCTCTCCCATCAGGGATGCTCTCCTCTGGCTCAGGGCTGCAGGAGCTCTGAGGCTCAGCCTGCTTGGTTTTCCAGATGGGGCTGTCCCCACTACTGTTCTGTGAAGATGGGCACCCGTCATCGGGCACTCACACCGCCCCAGGATCCCATCCCAGCATGCCTCAGGGAAACAGCGCACCCATCAGCACGCCCCGCCTCTGCCACCTTGACATGGGGCCGGAAGGGTACGGATTCCAGCTGCAGACCGTCACTGACAAGCCGGGGGTCTTTATCACGCAGGTAACCCCCCTCGATGCCCCTCGCCTCAGTGCCAAGGGTGGGCCAAATGATCCCGGTCAGCCTCAGACCCACACACACGGAGCCTGAGCTAGAGGCTCCAGATGGCACTGGCCTCTGGCATGGGTAGCTCACAGGACTCAGACTCCCTGCCCAGCACCCCTCTCCCCCAAGGCAGCAACTGAGCAGGGAACAGGCCTCCCTGTGTCCCTGGCTGTCCATGCCTGGCATCCTGAGCTGCGTCCCCAACACTGATTTCATTCCCAGCTGGAGGCAATGTTTGGTGGGGGCGGGAGGTGAGGGGTTGGGAGTCAGGACTCCTGGGTTCTCTTCCCAGTTCTGGGAGGGGAGTGGAGTCATGGGTTATAGCAGGGCTGGAGGTTGGGAGCCAGGACTCCTGGATTCTCTTCCTAGCTCTGGGAGGGGAGTAGTTACAGCAGGGGGCTGGGAACCAGGACTCCTGGCTTCTAGTCCCATTGCATTCACTAACTCACTCATGTGGCCGTGTGTAAAGTGCTGTGGGATCCTCAGTCGGCTGGCGTTGGGCAAAACCACCTAGTGTGGTTATTAGAAGGGATAGCTGGAAAAGTTTTGCCATCCAGACCCCAGGGCTGCAGTACAGCCTGTCCACCCTAGACAATGGGCGTAGGAGGCCCTCAACAGATAACACCCCGTGCTGGTGGTTGGACAATGCTGGGGCAGCCCGCATGCTGTATTCCAAGGCAGGGAGAATCAGTGACTCCCCCTGCCTCACTCACAGAGCACGGTCAGGAGTCTCTGACCCAGCTCCGTGGCCTGCCCATTGAATTGCACAGCTGAGAAGCTGGAGGGGCGGTGAAGGCCGAGTATTTCCTGAGCGGCATGGCTGCTGTCTCCCAGGTGGCCGCGGGCAGCGCCGGGAAGCGAGCAGGCCTGAAGGAGGGGGACGTGGTGATTGAGGTCAACGGGCAGAACGTGGAGCAGGAGAGCTACGAAGAGGTGCTGGGGAGGATAAAGGAGAGTGGCCAGCAGCTGAC
The DNA here is from genome assembly GCA_033296515.1 of Macrochelys suwanniensis. Lineage (NCBI taxonomy): Eukaryota > Metazoa > Chordata > Testudines > Chelydridae > Macrochelys > Macrochelys suwanniensis. The sequence continues at coordinate 5,860,356 of CM065796.1, forward strand.
GTTGCTGGTGGTGGAGCAGGAGGTGCTCAGGAGCGATGGGGAGATGGGCCTCGCCATCACGGCTGATGTGGCAGAGGGCGGCGATGCTGCTGCCAGGGCCGAGGCCCTGTTGGGTTCTAGGCAGGTGAGTGTGAGTAAGGCTGGCTCTGCTCCTGCCTTCTATGTATCACCCCAGTCTCCCCATCGCCCTGCCAGTGCATTCACCTGGGGTCAAGACTCTACAGAGAAGCCAGAGCAGCAGGAGTGCTATTCGCCCAGGCAGGCCCAAGGGCCAGGCCAGGGTGGTTCGCTGCGGGGTTTGGTCTCCAGCAACGGGGCTCCCTCCCCTGCCTGCGGGGAGATGATTCCAGGGGAAGCCCCTTCCTGCTGTTCCCCTTTCCTTTCCTTAGGGCTTCCCTGCGCTGGGGCCGGTAGCCACTGACCGAGCTGGAGTGCCACAAATGGCCCTGCACTGGTGTGACTCATGTCTGCACCCGCCCAGCTACGCCCAGGGCTAAAACCTCCATGCAGATAAGGCCTCAGTCGCTCTTCTGGGCCGGGGGCTCGCTAACTCTTCTCCCTGCAAGGCGTTTGTGACCTTCCCATGGCAGGAGCTCTCAACAGCCAAGCTCTTACCACCGCACCTGGGCTGGTTTTTTAATTGCTTGCTCCTCTCTGGCCTCCCTCCAGCTCGTCAGTGACTCATTACTCAGAAGAAATGCAACCGGCCAGACTCGGTGCTGTTGCCTGGCTGTAACTGCCTAGAAGTCAGGGTAGTTACTCCAACTTACACCATTGTAAATGGGAGCAGAACCTGGGCCGGGAACACCGAGTGAACTTGCCCCTGGTGTAAATCTAGAGTCACTCCATTATCTTCAGTTGCTCTGGATTTACATGGTTATTAGACTGAGATCAGAGTCATTTGTCTTGCTATCTGGCTCCCAAACCACATGGGGGGGATGCCAGGATTGGGGGGAATTCCCAGAGTGACAGAGAAGTAATGAGACTGTGCTTGACCCACCCCTGTAAACTGAGACAGGGCAGGTGAGAGCAAAGGGGGAGGAGCCTCCCTGCAGGTGCTGCCATGGTTCTAAGAACCTCTTCACTGTCCCACATGCCACCTGGAACCCCCATCTCTGCTGCTTCCCCAGTCTCCCTTTGGACAGCCCCTATGCTCAGGGTCTCCAGAAGGGCCATGTAACTGACTGGTACTGACCCTTCTCTGTTCCACGCAGGGGCCACGGTGTGAGGAATGGAAGGGACTGAGCCAGTCATTCTAGCCACTCTGTGCTGGACCCGTGGGCTCAGCGCAATCCCAGCTCCGGAGCGGCTTCAAACCACGGCCCAGACCAACCTTGGACACGCAATTTTGCACGCACGATAACTTGCACTTTGATTCTTCCCTTGATCTGATTTCCTGGTGAGCCGCTGCACCAATCAGCTGATCTTGGGACTTTAAAGCTGCCATGTCTGCTGTGATTGGTCTCAAAGATTAAGGGCAGGCCCAGCATGGGAGCAGGGACCAGAACAGGTGAGGTCAGTGAAACAAGGAGGCCCAGGGGCCTGCACCAAAGCGAAACCAATCACCCACCTGGCTGAGGCTTCACACCAACTTTTTATTAACAGACACAGTGGCACCATGTGTAACTGAAGGACAATCTTGTCTCTTCACCCCTTTTGCTGCTAGCACTGGCTCTACCAAGAAGAAGCTGTACCTGGGGGCGCTGCAACCAAGCATGGAGGTTTGGAGACAGTAAAGCTGCTGAACTGGGTCCTAATTGTGGCTTTTACAAGTTAACCTCCCCAGCTGCACAGTTGGAGAGAGGCTGAGGTCAGGGGCAGTGAAACCCTGCCTGCTGAGAGGTTGTGGCCCACAGGCTGGGGAGGAAGGGGTGCAATGGACTGGGCTGTCTGTTAAAAATGAAGAATTATCTGGGAGAGGAGTGGCAGCAAGTTATGCACTGGGGGCCCAAACCTTTTGCTGGTGTAAAGTGGAGCCAGTTGCATTGTGGGGCTGGCTCTAGGGACTTGTGGGGCTGGTGGAAAGTCTCCTGGGAGAAGATGTGGGAGCATTTGGCCACGTTTAACCAGAGAGGCGGTGGGTTATTGCAGGCATTCCTTTCTCAGTGGCTGGGGGATGACTCTGCCTGGCTCTGCGGCTACCTTTATTCTAACTCTGTACATCTGCCAGCAGCCTCCTCCTCTCCCCTGCCAGAGCTGAGCTGGGCTGGAGAGGACCTTTCGGCAGGTCAGAGGCTTGAATTCCACCCAGGTGCCTCTCTGACATGGGATTTAGATAGATGCCTGTTGATCCCAGCTCCTTGGCAAGGGGGGAGAATCCAGACTAGCCCCTCAATCTGCAGGGGACTGGGCTACATGTGCCCTCCACTGCTGGGAGAGAACAGCCCGCCTCTAAGGGGCACTGTGTATGCTGGGCAGGGGGGGGAGGGGTTGGTTGCAGAGGGTGGGTTGCAGAGGGCAGGGCCATGAGTGGTTACTCCCTTTGCCTGGGGCCTAGGATCTGGCCCCTTGTGTTGTGCTGCCTGCACGTAGCCCCTCCTCCCCCCGCCCTTTCCTTCTGCGAGCTCCAGCCCCCAGCTGCTATCCATCCCTCCTGCTGCATGGGAGCTGGCTCCCCCTTGCTCCTTTTATTCTCATTACACAATTAAAACAATTTTTAAAAATTATCTAAGCTGATCTGAGAAGCAGTGAACCTGGTGGGATGCGTGGGGAAGGGGCAGGAGGTGCAGGGGAGCGGGAAGGGCCGGTCTCAGCAGAGAAGCCAAATGGGGGCATGGAGACTGAACTGTTCTCTCCCTGCTAGCTGGGCCTGGTGTCAAGAGAGCTGCCCTGGGGCTAGAGGGCACCAGTCTCCAGGGCTGTTGATCCAGCTCCTTCCCCTAGCACTAAGTCCCCCTCCGCCCCCTCAGGAGAATACCTGCTGGCCCTGCCAGGCAACCCATCCCAGCTGCCACTGCTGGGGGCTTAGTGCTTGGCCATGAGGGGGTGTGTCAGGGTTCCCTCCCCACTCTAAACTCTAGGGGAAAGACGTGGGGACACGCATTAAGAGCCCCTAAGCTTATTTTTACCAGCTTAGGTTAAAACCCCCAAGGTACAAAATTCCCTGCACCCTGAGAAATGCTTCTTCCACTGCCACCATCAAGTGTTCTAAAGGGGAATCCAGGAAAGGGGACCACTTGAAGTCCCTTCCCCCCAAAAAATATCCTCTCAAGCCTGTACCCCCCTGGCCTGGGAAGCTTGGGGATAATCTCCTAACCAATTGGTTACACAGTGATCTAAAAACCCACCCCCTGGGTTTTTAAAAACCATAGAAAACAGCTTCTTAAAAGAAGGATTTTATTAAAAACAAAGAAGGTAAAATCATCTGTAAAATCCGGATGGTAACTATTTTACAGGGCACTCAGAGAGATTCCCCCCTCTGGACAAAACCTTAAAGTTACAGAAAAACAGGAATAACCCTTCCGTCTCCCACAGGGAATGTACCGAGCAAAATAAACAGAAATCTACTCGCTATGCTATCTAAACTTACTTTAGAAAAGTGAGTATTGGTGAGGAGGCGGATTTTCTGTAGGTTCTTTCTGTCTTCCACGATCACTCTGACTCAGACAAAGACACACACACAAAGCCTTCCCCCCTCCTAAGATTTGAAAGTATCTTGTCCCCTTCTTGGTCAGATGCCAGCCAGGTCAGGTGTCAGTCTGGCTACCTGCATTTCTTAACCCTTTACTGGGAAGAGGATTTTATAGTACTGCATCAGACCCACTCCCTTCATATTTATGACAGGGTGTCCGCGCAGCCCCTTGCCCCAGCATAGACCAGGGCCCTAGATCTCCAAGGGATTGAGCCCGAACTCTCGCAGTCTCTCCTTGTGCTCCACGTGCGTGGCTGTGGCTTCCTTCTCCCAGCAGCACTGGGCGGCTGCCAGCTTGGAAAGGACTCGGTCCAGGCTGCCCTGGAGGGAGAGGGCAGAGAAGCAACAGGTGAAGAACAGTGCTGAGGGGCGGGGGGGCTCCTCTGGGGCATGGTGTTAGGGGCCTAGTGGGAAGCATCGGGTGCTTAGATGCTGCAGTGGGGGCATCCTGGGAACACACAGAGGAGATACCAGCAGGTAGCCACTCTTCCTCTGTGGCTCTGGTTCATTGGAGATAGGACCCCCAGCCTCGTGGCAGGTTCCTCTAAGAAGAGGGAGATTCTTCCAGTCCACCCCCTGGCCTGCTCCGACTGGGCTCTCCCACCCCCGCAGGCATGGCGCCAGACCCCTGGCACAGCGACTCACGTGCAGGATCTTTTCGTACTCTGTCTCCATGGCATCGATTTTGCCCTGCAGCTCGGCGATGGTCCGGTCCTTCTCCCCCTGCACCTGCTCTCTCTCCGCGCGGGCCTGCTGGATCTCCTCACGGCAGGTTGCTGCCAGGGAGAGACACCAGGGAGTGAGAGGAGGAGGGCAGGGGAGGGGGAATATTGAATAGCTGCCGGGGATGGCAGGCAGCACAGCCCGGTACAGGGGCCTGGACATCTCAGCTGCAAGAGGAAGAGAGGGGCTAGGAGGTGAAGAATCAGCGCTGGGGCTGGAGCTGGGGCTGGCCTGAGGGCAGACGAGCAGGTGAATGCTCCGCAGAGATTGTGTCCACGACAAAGTGCCCTTTGCCCTGGGCACAGGGTGCTGGGCATGGGCATCAAATACTTGGCAGTGTAGGGAGAGAGGCCATCCCTGAAACAGCACCAGGACCAGCCCAGGGGTGACCCACATGGGGTCCAGCAGCGTTGCGACCAGAGCACACCGTGGGAAGGGGTTGAGAGGCTTTTCCCAAAGGGGCAGGGGAACTGGCATGAGACAGTTTTGGGGGAGGGAGGAGTGGGGGAGTTCCAACCCCCAGGAACCACTACACCAAAGGCTCCATGGCTATCTGACTGCAGCAGGAGGTACTTGAGCAGAGAGCCCGGGGCAGAGGTGGTTTGTCATCCCACGGAGACGGTGGCTTCTGCATGCGGGATTTCCCTGCAGCGGATGCATGAGGCGGAGCAGAATCAGTTTGCTACCCTAGCACTGCGGGGGCTATAAGGGTTTGGGGAGGCGGGGGGGAGGAGATCTCGTCACAGTGGTGTTGGCAGAGAGTGCAGAGCTGAGAGGTGCCCAGGCTACGGGATCCCACCGTTTAGTGTTCCCTTTGGACGGAAGAGGTCCCAGCCTGGATTCCAAGGGCCCCCTAAGCCCGCAAGGGAAATGCTGCTGGTCCCAGAGAGAAGCACGTTCCCAGAATTGCCATTCACCAGGTGACAATGCGTCTCAGAAATTCCCTGCTGGCCAGCGCGCACGTCTACACTTCCTGGGCGGGCAGAAACGTGGCCATGAACCGCCCCGCCAGCCTCCGTCACCTCCCTCCATCCCAGAGTGTCAGGCTGCCCTACCGAGCTGCTCCTGTAGCTGCTTTGTCTCGGTCTCCAGTTGCTGTATGCGGGTCTCTGTCTGCCGCTGGAGCTCCTGGTACTGCCGGATCATCTCTGAGCGGCCAGGGACACAAGGGTGGGGAGAGGAAGGTGCCAAACATGGTGACACTTCAAGAGGGACAAAAATGCAACCCAGGGGGCCCACTCCCCTTCTAATTGTCCCAGGCTCTTCTCAGGGCCCATCACTGCCTTGGGAAGGGGGGTGAGAGGCTTTCTGTAATGTTTCAATCCTCACCCCTGGGAGGCAGGGCTGTGCTATTACCCCATTTTGGGGATGGGGAATCAAGGCACAGAGAGACTAAGGGACAGGCCCATGGTCGCACAGGGAGGCTGTGGCAAAGCAGGGGATTGAACCCAGGTCTCAGGTTAGCCACTGAACCATGTGTCCCTCCCTGCCCTGCAGAGGGCCTCCTTGTGGGGGACATCAACCCCTCCCACCAGCACTAAAGGGCAGGGGCGCTGTATGTGCAGAAGAGAGCCCCAGAGGGGAATTTTGCCCATAAGCCCAGCTGCGTGGAGCCAAAGCAGTGTTGGGTTTAGGTACTGCCAGACCCCGCACCACTGGCTGAGCTTTACCTTCAAGAAAAGGCCCTGGCAGGGGTTAGAGCGATTGAAGAGGGAAGCGTTTGCTAAGGGGAAAGGCCAGCGGAGGCCTTCCACATGAGGGGAGCCCAGATTCCAGACCTGGGGACAAAGGTTAAGGCTCTTGAGTTCACAGCTGGGGGCACCTCTGCCCCCGACTCGGAGGGTGCGTATGGCCCAATAGAACCAGGGGGGTGTTGCTCTGCAGGGATGGGCAGAATGGGATGTGAGGCGCATTCAAGGGACAATGCAGCCCCACCTAAGGAGGGCTGTGGGGGAGCAGTGGGAGTCTGTCCACAAGCCCAGTTGTGTTCCATTCCTTTGGGACAATTGAGGGGCATCCACTGGTCTGGAGGGAATGGAGCACATGGCCTTTGGCTGCAGCTGCCTCTGCCTGCCTAGGAAGAACTTTTGGGGTTCAGGCAGCCCTCAAGTTTCAGCCAGCGACAGCCGCCCGCTATCATCTCCCAGCCGTTTCCCCACCAGGCGGTGCGGAAGAAGCATGGAGGGGTTCCTTAAAGCAGCAGGATGCCACACCCCACAAGCATTCGGCAACCACGCCCCAGCCCCTCACCTTCGTAAATGTCTTGCTTGTCGTCCCGCGACATCTCCAGCTCCCGCTCCAGCTCCAGCAGCCTCTGCCTGAGTCCTTCGCTGTCAGCCTTCGCCTGCCTGGCCACGTTCTGCCGGAGGGCTGTGGGCCGCGGAGATGCATAGCTCAAGAGAGAGGATGGAACCTCCTCTTCTCCCCTGACGTGCTGCCCTCCGCCCCAGGTGGGTACCTGGCAACGTTGTCCCTGGAGTCTGTGAATTTGGGGAAGGGGCACTCCTACACACTTCCATGTGAGATCAGGACAGGATCCATAGGGCCACAATCCCTGGCACTTCTCTACCATCTTCCATGCCTCGTGCTCAGAGGGCGGCTGCTAATCAGCACTTGCAATGGAGTCCTCGAGCTGCCCGGGATGGTGGTGATTCAGTGCAAGGTACCAGTTGTGATTGCTACGTCGGGGGTGGGGCGGTGGAGGGGGGAGGCACTGTACTGCTGGACGTGCCATCTTCCAACACTGATGGAGAACCAAGGTCCTGACCGCCTGTGGTCATCAACGGGCCCTTGCACTTTTCCCAAGCACTAGGGCTCAGATACTCAAAGGAATTCGAGCACCTAACGTCCACTGATTTCAATGGGAGTTAGGCACTTAAATACCTCTGAGGATCTGGGCCCAGGTTATTAACCCTGATTGCTTGGCCAAATTCACAGATTCATTCATAGATTCTAAGGCCGGAAGGGCCCACTGTGATCACCACATCTGAGCTCCTGGCTAGACAGGCCATACGACTTCCCTGAATTAATGCCTGTTTTGAACTAGAGCACTTCTTTTGTAAATCAAGACTGGGTGTTTTTCTAAAATTGTAGTGATGGAAAAGCAGCTGCCACAACGCTTGGTAAGTTGTTCCCATGGTTAATTACCCTTAGCTGAGTACGTTCTGCTTTCCTAAAGTTCTCCCTTGCAGTTTCAATAGCAATGGGATGTTTTTCTTCACTTCCTGTCCTAAGCAGTTGCACAGCATCACTGCACCTTGTGAAACAGTGGCTGGGTTCCACCTCAGAGGTGGCTGCATTCCAGGGGTGGGGGAGGGATTCCTAGGCATAACCTATAAAACAGTTGGGAAGGCTTTCAAGTTGAAAGGGGCTGGAGAGAGAGATAAATCAATGGGACTGACTCTGGTCTCGCGTACAGTGGCAGAACGCACTGACCTCACTGGAGTTACTACTGATTTACATTAGTGTAACTGAAAGCAGCACTGGGCTCGTTACTATGAAAGCAGGCGCTTCTGCAGAGGGATAGTGATTGATCCCATATGGGAAACTCAGTGGTTCCCAGCAGTTGTCTCCCCTCTGAAGGGAGCAAACTTCCCTCAGTCCGATCCTCTACCTGTTACCACTCCCTGACGGTGTAGCAGGACACATGTCCCGAGGAAAGAGATGAGGCTTTTACCCAGGTGCTCTTTCAGGATGTCGACCTCCAGGGCTGCTTTCCTGTATTTCTCCTCCACTTCGTTTTCTGCAGCAAGCGAGCGAAAGACAGAATGTTATTGCCGATCTGACGCCAGGGATAAGATAAGCTCCAGGTAAGCACGGCCATGCACAGGACTGGAATCCTGGCTCCTCACGCACCCTGCAGCTGGATTTTCAAAGGCTCAGTAGCAACAAACAGGGCCAGATTTTCCAAAGATCTCCACGCCTGTTTAGGCATCAAAATAAGAGCCAGATTTTCAACAGGGCTCAGCCCCCAGTGACTCCTGCTATGATGCTTAGGGCCAGATTTTCAAAACGGCGAGGGCCTGACCCGCACCCTGCAGGAGGGCGGCACTCTTAGGACAATCTGGCCCATAGCACTCGCCTACCCTCCTGCCGCGTGAAAGCTAGGAACAGTTTTGCATTTGAATCAGACTTGCCCCAATGTAGGAACCAGGGCCTGTGACCCATCCCCTGGGCCAGCAATTGGGAATAAGCTAGGGCAATGCTCTAACCAGCGGTGTCCAATAGAAATTCGATGCTAGCCACACTTGTGGTTTTGAATTATTCTTATTAGCCACATTATAAAAAAGCCACATGCATTAGCCACAATTCAGTAGCCTGTTAGCCACATGTGGCTAGTGGCGAATGTATTGGGCACCGCTGCTCTAACCGTTCCTGTGCCACTTTTGGATAGGAATGTGTCTGCGATGCTCCCCTTGTGACAGCCGTAGGGAATGCATGCCTAGGATTACCCAGAACATTTCCCTTGGAAGCAGGCGGTTATATTGCACGGACATTGGCTAAAGCAGGGTCTCCTGGACATGTAAGTGCTGAAGAGCTCCCTCCAAAAACATGTGCCTAGCAGTCTTCCAGCATCCTGTCCCTACCGCACAATGCCATGTGGTTCCATTTTAAAGGCCCAGGGGGAGACATAGGGGCCTGGGAGGGGCTACTCTCTTTGATGCCTAGCTTCCGCCTGGCTTGGAAGGTTATTAAACCCTTAGATGCTGCTGCCTTCTGTTTCTCATCACAATGTAGGAGTGGCTCCGCCAGCGAGGGCGCAGGGGGAGAGAGGATGAGACAGCACTAGAGCTGTTGTCCCAGTGGGGACTGACACATTCCATCAACAGTGTTCCCAGCTTGGGCTTCCTGGAGCCTGCAGCAAAGCCAGCTCTGGCACTGGGCGTGGGACACCGGGGTACAGAAACAGGGATGGGGGAATCTCCTGGACTGCACGGGAGGGGGGGGGGGCTCCACACTCACCCGCCACATTCTTCTTTTTCTTCTGTTTCCCTCCTTTCTTCCCTTTCCCTCTGTTCCGTGGGGCCATTGTTTGCGTTCTTTCTGCAAATAGAAATTGACAAGACATAGTGACGCCTGTGCTTCGCGGTCTTCCCCAAGGGCAGCTCAGTGCAGAATTGTCTGTGCTGGCCACTGTTGGAGATGAGGTAGTGGACTAGAGAAGCGATCCAATCTGGCAAGTCCTGTGCTCCTAAGACACATAGCAAACTTAAATGTACGTTGTGCCTGGGATCCAGGCATGGTGGGATCACAGCATGCACCCTGAACTTGGGCTGCACCTTCAGGCAGTGGGAATTGGGGGCTAGGAACAGCTCAAGGGCTACCCAAAATAAAGGAAAAGTAACTGTCCATTGACCATTCTGCACTGGTTAAAAGAGGCAATTACAGAGCAACTAGCTGATGTTCCTTCTGCAGTGCAACTGATCTAGCACTCAGAGCCAGGGTAGAGAACCAGTACAACAGTCCTAGCGCTAGCCTTGGGCATTTGCTCCAGATCAATTGTCTCTGCATTCAGCCCCCCAGCTCATTGTTTCAGTGTAATTATCCCAGCTCTCAGCCCCAGTGCACCGGCTCCAAGGCAATTCAGTTCTCCTCCATCCCACTTTTAGCCTCAGATTCTGCTCTCTCTTGTGTAAACTGAAATAACAACTCCACTGAAGTCAATGGATCTATTCCAGATCTACACTGCTGTAACACAGCTCGGAATCCAGCCCTTAGGGCTCAGCCCAAGGTCTGTTACACAAATTCAGCGTAAGACTTTAGAATTGTGCAGCTTCCACAAATGTGGCGGCCACAGCTCCTTGCAGCCTTCACAGTGGTCTCTCTGCAATGCTGCAGCACCCTTCAGCCCCGGATCTCAAACCACTTGCTATCAGCTGGGGCCGACAGAGACACAGACAAGGGAAGTGACTCACGTTGGGCCACAAAGGAAATCAGTCTGGACTAAAATTAGAGTCCTGACTCCCAGACCCTGCCTCTAACCGTTAGGATCTACTCCTCCTGCTCATCACATGCAACCACTTTTTCCATCTGCTGCATTAAAAGCATCAGCATTTTGCTTCTATTTTTGATTACGTAGATCTTAGTGGAGCTCCAAAGGGAAAAAGGCTTTTAAACAGTAATTTCCGCTCAAGATACAATTAACTCCCCCTGAATACCTGGAAGTGAAGAGCTTATTATTTCTTGATATGCCGCAGTTATCCACCAGGAAATGTAACCAACCCTGTGTGAGTAGCACGGGGCAAGCCAATCAGCGGTGAGGAGAACCAGTGGCTTGGTGGCTGGGAGCCTATCCTGGCAGTGCAAGACAGGGGCATTACGTTGCTAGGCAGCAGGCCCATTTGCTGCTATGGTGACTAAGGGAAGCTTGGCAGAGATGGGCTCCAGCAGGAGGGTTAAAGCACAATCAGGAACTGGCAGATTTCCAGCCAGGCGGCCTGTGAGCAGTCAGAAAAAATGTGTCCTTTCCAGCTAAGGCAGTGAAATGGGAGAAGACATGACAAACAGTCCAACAACAATGGCCTAGCGTGACATGCACCGTCACACGAATGCACAGAGCCCCGCTCACTCAGTCTCGCTCACACACACACTTTCTACAGTTCAACGTGCTGCACGGGCTGGGGGGAAAGCCCACGGTTCTTGGGGCCTTTAGTCACGGCAGAAATCTCAGAGCAATATTGTGCAGCAGCATTAATGGCATACAGCCGAATCCTCTAGACCAGAAAGGTAACAGATCTTGAAAGCCACAAAGAGGAACAGCTCTAATATCAAAGCCTAGATCGTTCTTGTGCTAAAGGTGGTGGCACTTGCTTTAGGTCTTACATGTAAACGCAGCATTGCACCCAGGTGTGTGGTTCCAAAAGGGGCGAACGTGCTTTGCGTTCCGTGCAATATGGCCTTGGTCAGGTCACTTCCCCTCTCTACCATGGTCAGGTCACTTCCCCTCGCTACAGTTTCTCCAGGTGCCAAATGAGGATCAAAGTCATTTGCCACCCAGGGGAAGCGTGAGGGTTCGTTAATGTCCATGGCGCACTTAAAAGATACAAAGTTCGATGCAATCTGAGCCAGTTCTTTGGCTGGAGTAAGAGCTAGGCATACTTATGCTGCCTGAGGGTCTGGTTCTAAGTGTATTGTTACCCTCAATAAGTCAAATCCCCAAGCCTTTACTCTGGTTTGAAATCACAGGAGTTTTGCCTGAGTAGGGGCTTCAGGACTGAGCCCCACATTTGTTAATTCTCTGGATGTATTACTTTTGGCAGTGCCCCCTGAGCCGCAGCATAGTCACTGCCCCCAGAGAATTCAGGAACACTCCATCTCTGAGCTCATTTCCTCCCACCCTCTAGGTGCCTTCCAATCTGCTTGTCTTGGTTTTACACATTAAGTGCCCAGCAGAGTAACTCCATGGACGTGAATGGAGTTGCAGCAGGGTAAAGCCAGGGTGAGATCATAATCCAGGCCTTGGCTCTGTCTAACCGATGGGCCAGATCCCCAGCTGCTGTAAAATGGCCCAGCTGCGCTGATGATTTTTTCACTTGTTGAGAATCTGGCCCAATATATTCCGATCTCACACTGATTTTTGTATCAGTGCAACTCCATTCACGTGAGTGGATTAATGCCTGACTTACCGCGGTCTCACTGAGAGAGGAACTAGACCGTAACTATTTAATGTAATCCAACTATTGTATCTAAATCTATCCACCACTTCGCTGTCCTTCTGAAGGCTCCAGCCTTCTCTCCAGCCAAACCCCATTCTCATTAAAACATACGCCTTCCGTTGACTTTTCCTCCTTCTCACCAATAACCTCTTCTCACCCTCCCTTTCCTGGCCTGTTATCCTGAGTCTTGGCTTGTTTAGCTTTCATCATAAGCTTTCTGGGGCAAGGAACATGTATTAGTCCATGTCTCCAAAGCACCATAGAAATCCATGGCACTATATCAATAGTTAATAATACTTATAGTGGACGAATACATATATTGACAGTGTATTGAATACTACTGCAAAGTACTGCAGCAGTTTAGTAAATTGTACCAAGTGCTTATGTAGTCCTTTTCAGATGTAGATCTCCAGCACTTTACAAGCATCATTACCCCTATTTTACAAATGGGGAAACTGAGGCACGATAAGTGAAGTGACCAAGATCACAAAGTGGGTCAGTGACAGAGCTCTACTATCACTTTAATTCTGGTTAAATGATAAGGCCCTTATTGGAGATCTGAATGATGCCAGAGGAAGATGTGTCAGTAACACAATCACTCAGTGTCTGCAGGGTTTGGGCTCTTTGGATTAGATCTAAAACCCATTCCAGTCCACAGGAGTCTTTCCATGGATCTGAACGGGGTTTGGATCAGGTCCATAGTGGTTGTTATGTTTTGCCCAACAAAGAGAGCCTAACCCCCACAAGTTCTGTCACTGGGAAGTGGTGGCATCATTGAGTTGCCCCTGACACCCTGTGGTGGTCACATGGGTTTGAATATTAGCCAGAATGCATTAGTATCTAACGGGGAAAGCCTCAAGAACATGGTACTCAACTGATGTGGAAATATTTGAGGTCAGTATAATCCTTAGGAAAACTCTCCCAGGTAATTAAAGCCAGGCAGGGAGTTGCCTGTTCCAGAAATATTTACCAGCCCCCAAAGGGCAATGGAATAAAGTTTGTGAGTTTCATGTTAATGTGCATTGATTTATAGGAGGCTATCTGGCATATCCCCCCTGCAACTGAAATGTTTGAAAGCAGTCCATTGGCCGGTTGGTACAATGCATCGGATCAGGGAATGAAATGGAATCTTCACAAGGAATGAACATCCCCAGAGCAGAAGGTCAACATGAGGTTAGTGAGAACCAAGTGGTGCTTAGACCGTGAGCTCATCTTCTGGGCAGGGGGAATTTCACTTACCTCAATGAAACCGTTGTATCTCCAGGTTTGGTGGAAGGAATTGCACAATACGTTGCTGCTAAATAAGTAGTGCACCATCATGCAATGTGTCTGCAACACCTGTGGTGATATAAGGCAATGCACCACAATGCATGTGAAACGTTACTGTGGTATAAGGCAATGGCAACACAATGCAGGCACACGACACAGTGTTGTGATATAACCAAATGGCAGGGGAGTTGTAACCTGTCCTGTAACAGGGTGGCCTGCCTCTTTAAGGGGCAGGAGGGTTGCAGTCACTCAACCCTGTTCAGGTAGCACTGCCCTGCTATATGTGTGTGGGGTGTTGGTCTGAGTGGGAAAGCCCAGCAGCTGAGGCTGAGTGGGGAGGAGAGTAGATAGACTGTGCCTATGGGGTTAGAAAGCCTCTAGGAGCTGTCTTTGGACTGTAGCCTACGGCAGCTCTTTGTAGGAGGGGTGGGGGTAGACTGGATCGAGAGCCCAGGTACCCTTAAGAGAGGCTTTTGCAGCTGAGCTCTGCTGGTAAGGAAGAGGGCAGGGGCAAGGGGCTGGTCTGAAGAGTCCTTTGGTTTGTTCTTTTTGTTGTTTTTTGCCTAAGGACTCTGTTACCCTGGAAGGGGTTGATCTCTCTAGAGGGGCTCCTCTGAAGGGCCAAGACATCTACAGTGGGAGTAGGCTGAAGAGTGTGGTGGGGACCTGGGGTATACTAGCTCCAGTGTCACACTACGGCATGAAGGGGTGATTGGAGACCGTGTGTCTGGAACATGTCCTTTGTACAAACTATGCAGCCTTACATGTCCTTTCTATCCTGCAGGAACGTTACCGCCGCTGCTAACTTGCAAGCAATTTCCACTCTTGCCATGGAATAGTTGAATTTCCAAGCGGAGGCAGGAGACAGGAAGGTGCTGCTCTGAGTCATTTTTTCAGAATACTCCAAAAATGGACTTTACAAAGACAGAAGAGATCCACATCCCCATAAAGGACACCATTTAATGTAAGCAAGCACTAGGATGTAAATAATGATTTATTCAAATTAAGTTGCAAAAACTGCATTGCCTGGGTTGCAGTATTTGGTGGGCTTTCCCCCTTAAAGCCTCAGCTTCTGGAGTCATGTTACTTTGTGAGAATCTCAATTATTATTTAATAGCAAAAACTAAACTTTTTGCCCTCATGGCTGTGGAGAATAACTTCCTAACATTCCCTTAATGTTCAAAAACCAGAAGGCAAAGAAAAGAACCCAACTTTTAAAATGAACACATGATTTCTTTTAGCCAATTTCATGATTTTTGATTTCTTGCAATACTGCCCAAAAGTCACAGTTCTACCAGCTTTGCTCTTCTCCCCTCATAACTCCCTCTGTAATCTCCCTTGAGCGTTTTCAATTCTGTTTTGCACATATTCAAACCTGCTCTGACCCATTGCAGAAGGGGGTGGGAGAATGAAGAAAGAAGTTGTATTAATTCCATAGGAGGTTTTGCTTTCGGTGCCATTGCGAAATAGAGCATCCTAAAAGAAACCCGTAAAAGACTCCAGTATGTTGGTTTTAGAACACTTTCTTAACTGGCCATGTTTATTACAGCTGACATGGCTCAGGAGTCATCAGTTTCACATCTCCACAGCTGGCTCTTTTTTTTTTTTTTTTTGCTGCAGGAGGATTTATTCTTTGGACACCGGTTTGGGAAGCAATGAGCTTGATTCTCATTCTCAGTAATGCTGCTGCAAATCAGGAGTGGTGACCCTATGGAAGTAAATTCCATGTGTTTTTTTTCCTGGTAGAAAACTGCTGTGAGATGAGACTCGGCTCGGGCCTGTGTGCTGTTTCCCAGATATATCTGATGGGGTGGGAGGGCAGAGGTAATCACTGAGTCTGTTCTCTGTGGAATTCAGTCATGCACCCAGCACAGGATTTATTTATTTCTTGTTTAAAATTTTACACTTACTGTTTAAGTGTAAAGAGACACATTTTGTGATATCAGTGAGGACCATAGCATGAACCCTCCAATCCCTGGTGACAAGAGTGATCTCATTAGCTTGATTGGGACCACTTGTCCTAATAAGTGCTCACACATAGGACTGAAGTAGTCACAACTTGACCTGGTGTAGGACACACTTGACCCATTTACACAAAGATGGATGAATCTAGAGGGTCCTGATCCAAAGCTGCTTGACTGCATCAGACTAGGGATTATGCACTACGATCCCCATCCTGCAAACCTACCTAACTTTGCTAGCGTGAGCGGTCCCACTCACACTAAAGGGAACTCTGTGTGGAAGCAAAGTTCAGCATGTGTCAGGAGAGGAGCCATGGTCTCTTGGGACGTGGTGTGTTTTATAGCTTGTCACAAGGTAAACCCAAGTGTGGTCATAAAGGCTTCTGTTTGCAGAAGATGCAGGGTCAGTGGTATTACCACACTGAAGACCAGTTTCTACAGTACTTTTATACAACATGTGGGAGAGGTGGGAGAGAAACCTCATGAGAACAGGGAAGTGTATGACTTTGTCTGATTATGCTGGCACCATGATCTTTATTCTTTACAGAGGAATGGACAGAAATAAACACACCCGCAACGCCTGGGAGCCTCAAGGCGCAGGTTCAAACGAAGTAGCTCTTCTCTAGTCAACAGTTTCCCAAGGCAAACTGAACCTGCAAGCCTTGCATTTCCCACACCCTGTGAGAGACTGCAATCTGCTTGCTCCATTTCCTGACCTCTTTCTGTATTTACACGGAAAATTCTCCATTTGAAGAAAAGGGAACCTGGCTTTTGAAAAAGGGAAATGCTGCTTTTGTCTGTACAATAATTCTGCTCGCTACAAAGGAAGAGCGGGGGGTGGGGGTAGGTTGCTAATTGGGGAGGAGCAGTGGGGTCAACCATAAACCAAGCAAATCCTTTCTGTGTTGTTGCCTTCATAACACAAGTATAAGTGGGAGGGGATATCTTGGAGCCATAAGCATCAGGGTTTAAACCCTGATTCCCTGGAATGTGCAGGTTCAGATGGTGGAGCCACTTCGGAAGCAGATCCATGGGGAACCAAGTGGTAATAGTGGAAGCCTCCTGTCTGCTCTGCATGGATATTAATGATCCCATGCAGCACTCTTTGGACGGGCATTTGCTGTGGATTTCTTGGCCAACATTTTCCCTCCTTCTCCTGGCCTGTAGGGTTCTATGTGCTGAATGCTGCCCTCCACCCCTGAGATCACTGCATTGCAGTGGTGCTGGTTATATGGGGCTCATGAGATGCTGTGATGGAGTGAAAGGTGCATTACATGGTGGGGGGTCAGCCATTTGTCCCTTGCCAAGGTACGGGGTGTGTCCTACACACAGGCTGGGCTGGGTGTATAAAAATCAGGATTATTATTTTCAAAGTTAAATTGGTGTTTTTATTTACATGTTGCTAGTTCTCTACTTTCCACTCACTTTGTAGTCAAATTGCTAACATGGATGTCTCATACTTGTTCCTTTCATTTTTCTAATTGTTAATACAAGTTCAGGTTTTACATAAATTTATTTTCCTACTAAGAAGTTTCACAGTTAAAATACTTGTCAGTGCCGAAAAAGACAAGTCTGGGCCCTCTAACATCTGTGAGACTCCCACATAAGCAAATAGCCTAGGCAATATTTGCAACCATCACCTTCTAATGTATTAAACTTCCCCAGAAAAACTAAGCTGAAATGCATTGACCAGGTTATGCTCCTCCATCAGGGGTTGTAGTTTAAAATCAACAGGGCTTGTGCTCCAAAGTCACTCAAGCACTCTTGAAAATACTATTCTTGTGTACTTAAATAGGGCTCTTGTTTTGTAAAAGTCAAACAAGAGATCCAGCCACTAGGAGTACAGTATTTGTTTGTTTAAAAAAAACAGAACTGATGATATAGTTAATTAAACTTTAATCTCATGGTGCAATGGCACCAACTTTCACATTAGTTTTACAACTGCAACATCTCAACCTGCCTTTAAAAAAATGCATTTGTGATGTTGGGAGATCAGATGCCAAGGTCCCCAGGTCTCAACTGAACACTGACAAATATCTGGTTGGAATCAGTCTGGCTCAATTGTGTGTGAGTATTGTTAAAACAGATATTAGAATTATAAGAATGTGTTTGGTGGTTAGACTTTATGGAATGTTTGTGAGCTGCTGCCTGGCGTAATCTTAACTATATCTCGATCTCATATTGTAAGGTAATATCTCAGTGGTTGTATTGGGAGCCTCTGTGACTCTGTAAATCACCAGACCGGAGACACATTAACTAGTGCGAAGTGCTGATCTCTAACAGAAAATGTTACATCCTGCCCAATAGGAAAGGTCCATCAACAGTAGATGAACTATTGTGGGACAATAAAGAGGATAAAAGACCTTTGTTGTTTTCATAGAATCATAGAATATCAAGGTTGGAAGGGACCTTAGTAGGTCATCTAGTCCAACCCCCTGCTCAAAGCAGGACCCATCCCCAATTTTTGCCCCAGATCCCCAAATGGCCCCCTCAAGGATTGAACTCACAACCCTGGGTTTAGCAGGCCAATGCTCAAACCACTGAGCTATCCCTGGTTGGAAGGGACCTTAGTAGGTCATCTAGTCCAACCCCCTGCTCAAAGCAGGACCAATCCCCAATTTTTGGCCCAGATCCCCAAATGGCCCCCTCAAGGATTGAACTCACAACCCTGGGTTTAGCAGGCCAATGCTCAAACCACTGAGCTATCCCTGGTTGGAAGGGACCTTAGTAGGTCATCTAGTCCAACCCCCTGCTCAAAGCAGGACCAATCCCCAATTTTTGCCCCAGATCCCCAAATGGCCCCCTCAAGGATTGAACTCACAACCCTGGGTTTAGCAGGCCAATGCTCAAACCACTGAGCTATCCCTCCCCCCAAGGAGGTGAAGAGCCCTCCCCTTGGTGAAGAGCCATGCACCTGGATGCCTCTCGTCAGCTGAGCTTGCAGCTCAGAGCACAAGGCGGGGGGGAGGATAAAAACCCCCAACCAGAAGGAACTGTCTGTATGCTGCGCGGCAAGATTTTTTAGCCATCACAGACTCCTGGTGTTTAGGCTGGGTTAGCCCTAATGTAGCCCTTCCTTATTACAGACTCTTCTATTACTTTTTGAAACTTAGCATTGTAACGTGTGTGTGTGTGTGTTTAACCTGCTTCAACCTTGTAAATATCTCTCGTTTTCCTTTTCCTACTTCATACATCTTTATTCTGGGACTGGCTACAAGCAGAGGTGCTGGAACTAGGGGTGCTGCT
This sequence comes from Macrochelys suwanniensis, assembly GCA_033296515.1. Classification (NCBI taxonomy): domain Eukaryota; kingdom Metazoa; phylum Chordata; order Testudines; family Chelydridae; genus Macrochelys; species Macrochelys suwanniensis. The sequence continues at coordinate 5,878,841 of CM065796.1, forward strand.
GCTGCTGCTGCACCCCCGGGGTTTGAAGTGGTTTCCATTACAGACAGTTTGGTTCAATGGCTTTCCGCATCCTGGCCTACATCCATTGGCGTGGGTGTGAGAGCTCAAGTGTAATTGACCTGGGGTAAGTGACTGGTCCTTCAGGACTGGCTGTAATCTGAGCCTTGCCCTGCTTCTTGGGTAAATCAGCCTGTTCTAAATTGCTACACCAGCGTGCATGGGGGTCTATCCCTGCTCCCCAGGCTAGGCCAGGCTGCCCTACCTAGCTTCCTTCTTTCCCCTCCCTCGCCTCCGGGGCTCTTGCCCACACTGATCATGGCCTCCTTTCGGCCTCTATCACCACAGTGCGCATGCCACCCGGGTGGAGCACGCGCAGTACAAGGCACCGGGGATGGGGGCGGAGTCAGGGCTAACGAGCTGCCGGCTGGGCGGCTCGCACGAAGGACGTTCTGTTCCGTTCCCTCCCCCCCGGGCGGTAGCGGAGTGAGCCCTTCCCTCAAAGCGCGCGCTGGGCAATCCGGGGCAACCAATGGGCGCGGGTGCCTCCTTAGCGGGGGCGCGCGCCGGGGCTGTGTCCCAGCCTCCCATTGGCGCGCGTGCTTGCTCCGCGGGGCCGCGAGCCGGGCCCCCTCCTACGGCAGCCAATCAGCACGCGGCATTGCGAACCTCTGGGGCCCGGGGTCGCGCGCGCCCTCCTTCCGCCTCCCCCCTCCCCGCTACCGAGGCGCGTCCCCGCTGCAGCCCCAGCTCCTGGTCCGGAGCCGCCGCCTCCTCAGTCCCGTTCTCTCCGCTCGGCCGGGGAGGGAGCGGCCCCGGGGGGCTCGGCCAGGCGCCCTCGGAGCCAGCCGGCGGGGGAGGGGGGCACCCCGACCCCCACCGCTCCCCGCAGCCCCCCCACCCATGGCGGCCCCTCTGAAGAAGGGCCCGGGCGGGCTGATCGGGCTGATGAAGGACGCGTTCCAGCCGCATCACCACCACCTGGGCCCGCACCAGCCCGGCGCCGTGGACAAGAAGATGGTGGAGAAGTGCTGGAAACTCATGGACAAGGTTGGGGGAAGGGAGGGCAGGATTTGGGCTGCGGGGGAGGGGCTAGGGATGGGGAGGGGCAGGAGTGGGCTGGGGAGGAAGTGGCAACTTGGTTGGCGGGGGGGGGGGGGAGACAGGGTTGGGCTGGAGATAGGGGAGGGGGCTCAAAATGGGGCAGGGTTGGGTTGGGGAGGAAGTAGGAAGTGCGGAGCTACAGATGGGGAGGGGGCTAGAGATGGGGGGGACAGGATGGGGAAGGGGGCTAGAGATTGGGGGGACAGGATGGGGAGGGGGAAGGGGGCTAGAGATTGGGGGGACAGGATGGGGAGGGGGAAGGGGGCTAGAGATTGGGGGGACAGGATGGGGAGGGGGAAGGGGGCTAGAGATTGGGGGGACAGGATGGGGAGGGGGAAGGGGGCTAGAGATTGGGGGAGAGGAAATCAGATTTTGGAAAGCTCTGTGCTGTGGGGAGAGGCTGGGGCAGATGGTAGAGGGGTTCAGAAGAAGAGCAGTATGTCAGGGAAGGCTGGACTGCAAGGGGGTGCTGGTTAGGGCGCTGGGGAAGATGGAGAGCTTGTTGAGCGGGGGGGGCGGGGCGGCTGGAGTGGTGGTCAGCACCATGGCAAACATACGTTGCAGACATGTTCTTGCCTCTAACCTATTTGCGGTAAACTCTACCAGTGTAGCCAGAGGAAGGGTTTTGCTGAGGTTGGCCCACTTGCTTGTGAGTTCCAGCCCACTGCGGAGCATGGTCTGCTCTCTTGATGGCAAGACAGAGGTCTGGGGTACCATGGCAGTTTGGAGAGCTCTATTGAATGAGTAGTGACGATGCACTGGGACTCAGCATAGAGGCTTTTTATGACAACAGTGAGTTTTGAGTACCAATTATGAGACCCTGTATAATTCCCTCTGTAATAAACGTGCGGCGTTATGCTAAAATAAAGGAAATGAAATCTCATGCTTCATGGCATAAAATGATTGCTGCAGGAATCAGAAAGGAATTACTCCCACAACTTCCAGCACTACATATTACGTTAATTTCTTTTGCCCCCAAGCATCAGGGAGTGGGTACTGCCAAAGGTGGTACACTGGACTATGGCTTGATGGTCTGACCGAATGTGGTAAATTAAGTCCTAGTACTGATGGGTATATTAGTAGAGGAGCCACTGCTCTAAATAGCCCCAGTCAGTGCTTATATTTTAATTGTAGAGAAATGTGCCATCCTAGTTTATACCTAGATGAGTGATACTGACACTATTCTTCATCCCACAAATGGGCACAGTAATCCAGGAGGTAGGTTTAATGGGAATATATTTTCTTTATTATATATGGTTTTCTGTAACCTTAGTTGTGACATTTTACTTTTCTCCATGGATAAGTGATGAGGCTAAATTTGTATAGGATTGAGATCTATTCGTGTCTAAAATGAGTGGTATACTTTGTAATGCTAGGTTCAGTTGAAAGAGTAGGTTAGTGCACAATGAATGCAGTTAGAAAGCAGTTGGTAGTACTTTGGGATGTGCCACACCATCCACTTTCCCCTCTGGGACAGGATGGGTAGGGCTGATGGGCACATCTCGTACAGTAACCCTGCCGACCCATGCATTTCATCTTTCTTCCTCTTTTAGCAGACAGCATTTGTGCATGTTAAGCCCTGGATCTCCTGCAGCAAATGTTGTAGCTCTGTTCATTCTGAAAGGAAAAATAGAAATATCGTTTTTAAAAGACCCAGTAAGAAACATTCATGCCTTTAAAATTCCCTTGGCAGACTGTACAAAAAGCATGGTTTGATTGTGACCTTCATTGGCTGTGTATGTGATGAGCTCTCCTATACATGGAGAGATGGGATATAGGAAGGTAATAAAAGTGCTTATGTTGCTTTCATTGTAGGTAATGAGGGCGAACAGATGAGAGAATAAAAGTGATAACCAAAATGTTGGAAAGATGTTAGATATGCATATGTCTGCATTCATGCATATACAGATGTGTTGTCGATGCCTGGATGTGGTTTGTTCTAATGTGAATTTCCATTCCCATGTATGTGCCATGAACATTCATACATTCACGCTCAACTACATAGACTAGTCAGGCAAATAAAAAAGGCTTAAAAAAAGTTGGAATTGGAAAGATGGAGATTATCTTGGTATGTCATCTTGCTGTATAAAAGCAGCATTTTCTGGGCGTCTTTGGGTACCAGTACCATTACTGATCTGCATAGTCAGGTCTTGGCCACACACATTTTCCTTACCATGAAATTGTGATCAGTGAAGTAAAGCCAAGGGTGCTGCAGTTGCTGCAAAAATATTGAGAGGAATTTATTGTGCCTGAACTTACGTTGGCTGCCAATTCTACAACCTCATTATGAAATGCCTTTGTTAGTAAATAGTGGCTGAAAGCTCTAGTTGTGTGCTTAATTATAGTTAAAATATTAAAATCAGACTTAAACCCTGATCTTGCAGTCTGATCTACATGGGTGCACCCTGCATCTGTGTGGAGCCCCATTAACTTCAACAGTTCTGTATAGATGTAACAGTTTGTGTACACACATTCTGTTACAGGTTTGGACCTAAAATAGAATATCTGCTTCTTAACACAACAAATTGCCAACCATTAACTAAGAATTGGTTGGGGAGATTGCAAGGAGGTGGGGAGAACTTGTGAAAAGTTTGTGCAACTTTGTTGTCAATTATCTGGTGATTTCAAATAGACATAAACTCAAATAGGTGTGTAAGAAAATAGTTGATGGGTGCACATATGATAAGGGATCTTATAGATCAGACACATGCTATGTTTGTATCTGTACAGTGACCTAAATTCATTAACCCATAAAATTAGTTGGTATCCTGCAAAAACATTCAGGTATTGCTGTTCTTCAGATTTGGCTAATTAATTTCCTACACAAGCTAATAGTTGTCCAAGAGCTCTGTTCCATTCTCTCTACACATTTTGACATGTGCCCAACTTCCATCTGAAGAAGTTTTATTTTTGTTTCATATTAATTTTGTCCCATGTTCTTCCCACAGTTGCCTTCGGTGACACATAATGAGGCCAAAGCTCCAGTGTTGGGCAGCACTCCTTCCTATATCCAGTGGGATGTTCATCTTCAGTTACCTCTTTTTACTCATTATTTATGCCTTGGCTGTTGATGTGGGGTTCCGTAGTGAGGCTTGCATTGGGTTTCTTGACTTATGACAAGGGCTTCATCAACATGGTACATCAACTAGGACTCTCAAATTTTAACTAATAGCATTCTTATCTGTTAAAATTTGAAAGAAATACTGTAGTTGTAGAGCTAATTATTTGACTCGTTACTGCACAGACAACAAGCATATAATAGTACACTTCAGTACTTAGGAAGTTCTGTTTTCAGTAAATCTCAAAATTTGACAGTTGCAAGAATAAATAAGCATGCCACTTTAAACAAAAATTGGACACTGGATAATCTCTTTCCAGTTGTTTACATGGATCTCATTCATGGCATTCGGCATGCATCTAGTATGTCAATGTTAGGCCTTGTCTACACTGCCACTTTACAGTGCTGAAACGTTCTCGCTCAGGGAGTGTGAAAAAACACACCCCTGCGCGACGCAAGTTTCAGCGCTGTAAAGTGGCAGTGTAGATAGTGCACCAGCGCTGGGAGCTACTCCTCTCATGGGGGGTGTTTTTTTTTTTTAGTGAAGACATACTCTTAGTTGTCAGTGAAATCTTATGTTGGTTTGCCATCTGTACCATCATAGCTTATTTGGACTTTACAGTGAAACCCCCCTATAGCACGCCCCGCGATAATGCGAATTCGGCTATAATGCGATCATAAGGTGGCTCCCGCGGCCCCAAGCAAAAAAAAAAAAAAAAGCCTCCAGAGCGTGCTTCCTCGCCTGGAGCCGACCCTGGCTCCATCCCCTTCTCCCTTGCCCCCGCTTCCCCTTTTGGCGAGAAGGAAAGAGACTGGCTTGAAACTCAGGCTAGTCAGTTTCAAGCTGGTCTGTTTCAAGCCAATCTCTTCTCTTCTCCCCAAAGCTGAGAAGTTTGACCAGCTAGAAACTGACCAGCTTGAAACTTCTCTGCTTTGGGGAGAAGAGACCCTCTTGAAACTGACCAGCTTGAAATTGTCTAGCTTGAGTTTCAAGCTGGTCTCCTCTCTTCTCCCCAAAGCGGAGAAGTTTCAAGCTGGTCAAACTTCTCCGCTTTGGCGAGAAGAGAAGAGATCGGCTTGAAATGGTAAATTTTCATAACCCCCCTATAACGCGACCCCGCATTTATCGTGATGGAATTTTTTGGACCCCAATTATCGCGTTAAAGCGGGGTTTCACTGTACTTCTGCAGCCCACTGTCTTATGTGAAGGCAGCCATTTAAATAACAAGTAAAATCACTAGCCAGATAAAAGGTTGGTTTGGGTGTGGTGTTCACACTTTCGGGGAAAGTATACTCATACATTCCTTTTCCACTTTTGGCAGTTCATTTTGACACTTGAGTGCAAGCTGTGGCTTGTCTGAGTTGTGTGGCCTGGTGTACCTTGTTTAGGAGCTAAAATAGTGTTTGGGCTGTGCTAGGCCTCTTTATCCCTTCCAAAAAACCAAACCCCAAACCAAAAATGACTTGGTCCTGACATAGAGTATCACTGATTGGAAACAATTTTGCTCCCCATTGAAGCCCACTTCTGTTCTATTTCATGAGGATAAAACCATCCTTTTGTAAGCTGATATATCTTTAAATATTTGGCCACTTTGTAGATTAATATTTATATATTAATTGCAGCTGGAGTCCCTGATCAGGCGCCTGTCATGTTAGGTGCTGTACAGATACAGAAGTAGGCATAGTCCATGTCCCAAAGAATTTACAGTATGTAGGTCAGACTCTTCAGAGTCACACCACCTACAGTTTTGTTAGAGTATCTGCCCCACTCTGGCACACATTAAAGAAAATAACAAAACTTTGTACCTTTCATATGTTTCAGTGCCTTTTGATGTGATTAAATAGGATACTGGAATGTGAGGTTGTAGTACAGTTTTTGAAACTTTGCTAAAGTAGGACAGGAAACCTTTTAAGTTCTTTAGGCAAGTATTTTGTCTTTGTTCTGTAAGAGAAGAACTCTAGTATGATTGATTAACATGGTTATAAACACAGTTTGCCTATTCAAGTATGCAAGATTAAACATGCTGCTATATTGTATGCAGTTCTGGCATATAGCATCTGTTATATTGCACATCTGTATATTACCAGCCACCTTGAAATTTCACTCCTTTGTGTATTCTAGATGTTTGATGGCAACTTATGAACTTCATCTAAATTCAGCAGTTTGCTTTCTTATCTAGAGGTTGAATCATGCCTTTGAGGCTCTGCTGTTAGATGTCTTATGAGCCTTCAAAGTGCAGCGACAAATAGCACACTAAGCATCTCAGTCGCTTCTTTGCACTGCCTGTAGCCATCCTATACATTTTTACTAGGCTAAAGTGGGAGGCACTGATGTCAGTCTAATTTATCCCATTTCCTCATCTTTTCACTGTGTTAAGCAATTAAAGCAGTGCTTAATATCAGAAAATGTATTGCTGTAGTAAAGTAATTTGTTAGTGCTGTGTCTTGGCAGGAGGGAGTTGCTTTATATATGTTTGTTGATAATGCAATTGATGATTTATCTTCAGAACCTAATCTAGGCAGCAGAATAATACAAATAACATCCAGGGTATGTCTATAGTGTAGCTCGGAGGGAGCCTTCCACCCCAGGCAGACAGACTCATCCTAGTAGGGCTCACGATGGCACACTATAAATAGCTGTGTAGATGTTGTAGCATTGGCAGAGGATTGGGCTAGGGTTGGCTTGAGCTAAGGTGGCTAGCCCAAGATTCTACCGATACCACGATGTCCACACAACTATTTTTAGTGTGCTACCGAAAGTCTTTCTACCCAAGCTGGGAGGCTTGCTCCCTGCTGCAATGAAGACATAACCTAACGCTTGGGCATTTGAGGAACTGGTTGTGGAAATTCTAAAATACTTGGAGGGGTTTTGTAACTGGACGGGACGGAAGAATGGTAGATTTCACATTACAGGATGTAGAAGAAACTGGTGGCGGCTCAGCTAAAATGGCAAACACCTCTGTAACCTAAATATGGATGTAATTCAGCACATTTTTATAATTAACATCTGGAAATTTTGTTGCAAGTCACCCCTAATAGTAGTGATGTGGTCAGGTGTGGCTTTGGCGGAGGCTGAGAAGTTGATAGGTACTGAGTTGCTGATGTTTCAAGGAAAAAGTAGATGCTTGGCTTTGGGGGAAAATGTAGTTATGTAGCTTTTTTCTTTTTAAAAGGAAGAAAGCATCAAACTCCTCATAGGTCTGTGTAGGAAAATAGCGTTGGAAGGGAAATAGGAGTTGAAAAGTCAATAGAGAGAGATCCATCACTCCTAGGTTTTTTGTGTGTGTGTTTTGTTTTTGTTTCAAGGTTACTGTCAAATCATAACTCGCAAACAAATTTTTGCACCTATGTTGTTAACATCTATGTAAATATCACACTTTTCTGAACTCTTTTTTACTTACCCTTGTTACAAGTCATAAAGAATAGAAAAGAAATTATTTTTTTAGATTTTTTTTACTTAGTGCTTTTGACAGCACTTTGTGAAGTCAGTTTCACTGTTTCCTCATTCTAGTCATAGTTCCCCTATTTGTGTGAGTCTTTAACAAAGCAACAAAGAAGAGAAAAACATTTAAAAAATAGGAAATGTGATGGTAAAACTAGTGTGTCCCTTGTACAAGGCTGGAGGAAAATTTAAAAATCCAGTATACTTGTAAAAACGAGGAGTCCTTGTGGCACCTTAGAGACTAACAAATGTATTTGGGCATAAGCTTTCGTGGGCTGCTATAATAAATAAATAAATAAATAAAATAAATTCGTTAGTCTCTAAGGTGCCACAAGGACTCCTTGTTGTTTTTGCTGATACAGACTAACACGGCTACCCCTCTGAAACCAGTATACTAGTAGTTATTTATGCTCTTTGTTAACGTTTTTCATTTCTTTCAGCTTGGAAATGGAAAATCAATTTCAGTACTGTTTATAGTCCACTGAATTTTCAGGTGCTTCTTGCTGAGAGTTGAAAACATTGCCTGGGAATGTGTTTGTTCACAAACAACTGTTTTCATTTAAATTATTAAAAATATAGATACATTTCTGTTGGTAAAAGCTTTAGTTTTAAAATAGTTTTACAGTGAGACCAAATTTCAGTTGACAGTGTCCATTTAAGACCACAGCTATTTTTAAGTCACTTAAAAAAACAGAAATTACTTCTCTTTACTGTGAGCAAACCTAATGTAAGGTATTTGCTGTCTTTCTGGACTCACTGTAATGTTCTTTGGTAGCAACCTATCATGGGGAGAGAATGAATGGAGTGCATGGAGTTACTAATATGCTGCTGGTTTGCCAGAGCTGTGAGCATTCCTTTTAACATTGTCATGTGCACAGGTAGAGAAGTAAACAAAGTGCAACTCCTTTTTTTTTTTTTTTTTTTTTTTTTGCTGATGTATTAAGAAAAGTCAGTTTGCTAAATGACAGGCAGTCCGTAGGCAAGTAACTTTATATTTGAGTACTGATATTGGTTGCTTTTAAAACCACGTATGGGGAGTTGTGAACTTCAGCTGTTGAAATAGGTGTCCGTTTGGTGAATAATTAAACTTATTTAAAATTCATCAGGTAATAAAACCAAAGTTTCTCAGCTTTTCTTATCTGTAAACCATTTACTTTGGATATTCATAAAGGGTATTTTAATGAAAAAGTTTTATAGAGGTTGTGAGAATATGACCTGTCTGCAGAATTTGTTGCTTTTCTGAGAAAACATGTCTGATATTAATATCAATATCAAATAAGTCTGTATGGTTACTGACATACAGTAGGTCTGCTTCCTACATAGCTGGATAGTTTCAAGAGATAACAGCCTGTGCCTTTCCTATTGTAGCTGACCCAGAGAAATGACTGTTCTGTGTTTTTGACTTGTCTGCTTCCTTCATGCGGTTTCCCTACAACACACCAAGAATAGTTTTAAACCCAATTGTTTAAATAAGAAACTAGATCTGTAGGAGCAATAATGGTGCTCTCTGTAGCTTGCTTTGGGGACATGGTTAGGATCCTTCCATGCTGCAAAGTGAAACTATGGTCTCAGAAGACAATTGTGTCGTAGCTTGGTTCCCTCATAAGGTTAATTTTACAATGTATGAAAGAAGCACTGTAAAGAAGCACCAATCTTGTGATAACTCCTCTCCTTGTTTAGATCTCCTATTATTTGTCAGTTAGGAATGGAGGGGAAATTTATCTGGCTAGATTATTTCCCACCTGTACATTCAGTGCTCCTCCAGAGTATAATTCCTTCTCATTACGAGAATCATAGTCACCTGTTTGAGACTTGATGCAGTCAGTCAGTCATTCCCTTGATGGAAATCGAAGTCTCTCAGTGAAGCCATGCATTACTGGAAGACGTGTGACCTCTCCACGCTGTGTTGCACCTGTACTAAAAGGCTGAGTGAAATGCTAGAGCTCCATTTCAGGCTAAATTAGTTATTTGGTTTAAATATCTACTATTCAGTCACAGCTTGTGAGGCAAAAGTAATGGAATAAGTGTTTAAGTGTGTAATATAGAGAGCCAGTTAACTTTTTCAGAATGTTACCTGATAGCATATAGTAGTTTTTTACCAGATTTTGTGTAGACGATGCACTGCATAGTGGCACCAGGTTGTTCTTGGGGCTTTCTTATCTACCTTCCTAAAGCCTTCTGAAGAAAGTGATCTTCTGCAGCATTTTTATGAGATCTGCTTTGTAATATCCTTTTGCACAAGACAGGTGCCAATTTAGACCTCAGTCATGCCTTTTGATATTAGGAAGTCAAAACAGTGTTTTTACACTACAGTAGAAAGCTTTAGGAAAGTACTGCACCAGCCTTATTTTGTTTGTTTGAGGTAAATGCGCCAAAGACTAGAGCTGTTAGTTGAGTCTTATTCCCAACTGCCTGTTTGTCTTTTCAAAAAGATGGCTTTAGAATTGAAGCACTGAAATTGCTTTGTCGGGCTAAGCCAGTATTTCAGCACTTGGTTGGAGCTCAGAGAGCCCTAATAACGTTGAAAGTTGCATTATGCCTTCTCTAGCTAGCTTTCTCTCTCCCTTGTCTGGATAATAGAGAATCTTGGCTGTTCTGGATACAGACGAGGCCTTTCTCTGTGAGGTGTATGATCCTTTTTTAATACTGTTTTTCCTATTGATTAAACTTGTTTTCACGAGCTTTGTCATGTAGTCGCTCTCTTGCAGAGCGCTAACATTCAGAGAGCTGTCTGGTCATATACGGTTACAGCATCAGCATTCTCTTTGCAGGTTGAATTAAATTTTTCTATTCAGTTATGGTGCCTAACCTGTTATGTAGAAGCAAAAATAGATGCATATGAAATGGCAAAAAGTTTTCTTACTGATAAGCCTATTAATTTGTTGTACACAGTGTACTTGTGGAATAATTGACTCAAATTCTTACTAACTAGGAATGTGTAGATAATCTCACTGCTGTAATACAAATTAGAAAACCTTTCCATAGAAAGAGTAAGTATTCAGGTAGTAAGAAAAAATTAATCTCAAAGACATGCAAGGTAATTTGCTAGAAAGTAGGTTACCGTCGTCTAATTAACTTTCATTTCATCACTGATGAGTAAAACGAAAAAAAAGAAGTAAGTGTTTTGTGAACAGATGCACACAAGGGAGAGAAATAACTGCAGAGGGTCAAATTTTGCTGTCACATTTGCATGCAAGTTATTGAAGTCAGTGGAGATGTATATCTGGGGACCCAGAACTAAGTTCCTGCCAGTAAGCTGTTTACCACTAAAGTTAATAGAGTATTTCAAATGAGATTTGGGTCTCCATGCTTTCAGTATAGAAACCCTTTTTTTTGTATTCACTGTTGGTAGTTGTATAGTTGCTTTTATGCTTGTCATTCATTGTAAATGTATAAATTCAGGGTCAAGTTTTTCATTCAAGTGGACCCCAGTAGTACTGTATTCTCCATTATAGGGCTTGTGTACACAGGGAAATTTACTGGAATGATTAAGTTTGTCACATATAAACTAAACTGGAAAAAGACACTCTTATTCTGGAGCAAGAGTGCCCACATATGGGAAGTTATATCAATATAGCTACAGTGGTATCATTATACCAGTACATTTTCCCATGTAGACAAGCCCCAAGTCTGGATCATATCTTTTTGGCAGAAGCATTTGGCAAGACAGCAGCTTCGTCACCAAAAACTACCTAAATGATATAATGAACTATTACTGCATCAGATATTTTAAGATTAATTTTGTGAGAGCTGTAACCTTCTGGAACCTGGATGTCAGTGCTCATGAAAACATGTTAGTCTGTAGATTGTAATTTTTATAATGGGTGGAAATCTGTTCAGGGACAAGTGCATTTGGGCAGATGCAGTATAGTGTGAAGTTATTTATATTTCAGCGTATCTTCTTTTGCATTTCAAGCAATGTCACTAATCATCTATTTAAACAATATTTACTTGTAATTTGTAAATAATCTTAAAATCTCAAAATGGTGACTTTTTTCCATTATTCATTTATTGCAGGTGGTGCGTTTATGTCAGAACCCAAAACTGGCACTGAAGAACAGCCCACCCTATATTCTAGATCTGCTACCTGATACGTATCAGCATCTACGAACCATCCTGTCACGTTATGAGGGGAAGATGGAGACCCTAGGAGAAAATGAGTACTTCAGGGTCTTCATGGAGAACCTGATGAAGAAGACGAAACAGACCATCAGCCTCTTTAAGGAAGGGAAGGAGCGGATGTATGAGGAGAACTCTCAGCCTAGGTAATGGGGAAAAGTTGCTACAAATACTTGTAGCACAAGTCTAGCTGAGTGGGTGAGACCTTGAATTGAACAGCTTGGTAGTTGGTACGTGGGAAGGAAGAAATCAATGGTGAAGAGATTTAAGGTTAGCTGGAGAGGGTAAAGTTTGAAGTAAAATGTTTATTCTGTGCTGGAATGAAGGCAACGAGAGGACAGGAATATGAAGAGATATTCATATTCCAGATCAGATCGTTCTGGCTGTGGCTTAGCTTTTATTTGAGTTGCACTAGTATAAAAAATAAGATTATTTATGTTCTGAATGAGTTTTCAAATTTATGTATGGGATGTACCTGAGTATAGCTCCATGCCAAAGTAAAGAGCACCAATAAGGTTCTTTTGTATGTAAATCTGTAAAGACTTCAGAATAGCTTGTTCTGTGGTTTAAAACTAAGTACTTAATATTGAAAGACTTAATTTTACAAACTTTAATTGTTGGAGTCATGACCTCTGCTCTGTTAATTTGATTGTAGTTCTGGAGGTTTGATGAAGTAAAAAAACCCAAACCTTGTAGTATAGGAGGTAGAGGGAAGGAAATCAAGAGATTGTCCTAAAATTCTCTCACTTCCCTTTCATACCATACTAGAATTTGAAGTTAGGGTGAAGCTCTGATTTGCACATAATTGATCTGTTTTGAAATTAAAGGAATCTGAGCATATTTAGAGGTCTCCAAGAGAGAGGAGTGTTCTTTTGGCAAGTCACTTTATCAATGGCTTAGAATTTTATAATGCTATTTTGTCCTTGGCTATCAATGAAGTTGTCCCCAGACATCTTTTTTCCCCCCCTGGCTTTGACCTCCATGTCACGTCTGTTTAGAGATGGACTGCAACAGCTCTCTGATGTCCTGACTTTTGTCATGATCTGAGAGACTCAAGGTTTTAGCAGCACTTCATTTATCAGCTTGTGTCCTAAAGGACACAGGTCATGAGCACATGTCCTATTACTAAAAGTAGTATGCATATATGGCTGCTACTTTAGCGGTTTGATACAATTGAGAGCAAGGTTTTGTTGACTAACGTCAACAGAGTAGAGATACAGGGCTGCTCTTGGGTGCCTCCATTTGTTTTTCGTTGAAGATTCTCAAAGGGTAGTGGTGGGGAATTTTTCTCCTCCCTGAAAGTGCTGTCCCAGGTTCTGTAGGGTTCCATCTTGTCATCCTTCTCATTTAATCTGCATACATGGATGTTGCAATGTTTATTGAGGAAACATGGTGTTTTTGGCATTACATCTCATCTGGGGGGGAGGGATAGCTCAGTGGTTTGAGCATTGGCCTACTAAACCCAGGGTTGTGAGTTCAATCCTTGAGGGGGCCATTTGGGGTATGGGGCAAAAATTGGGAATTAGTCCTGCTTTGAGCAGGGGGTTGGACTAGATGACCTCCTAAGGTCCCTTCCAACCCTGATATTCTGTGATTCTGTGACCCAGCTATAATAGTTCAGTTTGCTGCCTTACCTAGTGACTTCTTGAGACTGGGGAAAAGGATGGAGGGCTAGACTCTGTCTGATAAAACATGGCAGTGGCTGGTTAGCTTGGAAAACAACCAGAAAATGTGACGAGTAAATTTGCTCCTTTGTCAGTGAGCATACGTCTGTTTGTTTGCAGTCTAGGTGGCTGGTTAGACTTCTAGCTGCTTTTACATGATCAAGTGTCAATAACGGCAAGAGTGACTTTTTTTTTGTCTACAGATGACCGTGAGTTTGACTGTGTTGGATTCAAATGTTACACCTGTCATCCATGCCTTTATACCACTTCATTACTAAACCTGGTGCAGAATGGGGGGAGGGATAGCTCAGTGGTTTGAGCATTGGCCTGCTAAACCCAGGGTTGTGAGTTCAATCCTTGAGGGGGCCATTTAGGGATCTGGGCCAAAAATTGGGGATTGGCCCTGCTTTGAGCAGGGGGGTTGGACTAGATGACCTCCTAAGGTTCCTTCCAACCCTGATATTCTATGATTCTATGAATTCGGCAGACTACTAATTAAGTGAGGTGTCTCACCATAAGCATGTTACACCAGTGCTCTGTAATGTGCATTGGCTTTCTGGGTGAATTTTATGTGGTTGGTTTTGAATTATAAACTCTAAATAGACTGAGGCCTGCCTACGTGAGGTACCTCCTCCTTCCTTGTGCCCAGCTGTCAGACACTTGAGCTGGAGTCCCCTAATTATAAGAAGTGGGAGCTGGGGATGGGGGTGGAAAGGTTACCAGCAGGAGGTCCTCTTTGTGGGCACTTTGACTTTGGAACTTGCTCCTCACTTGGACCGAAATAGCCTTAATCTGAAGGGCATTGCAGCATGGCCTGGAGGTTCTGTTTTCTCTGGCTTTTAGGGAGGGAGGAGAGGTATGGCCACTTTAAGTGGCAAGAGGTTGATGGGGGGGGTGGGGGTGGAAGGGTTAATGCGGATTTATATTTATTTAGTCATTGGTGGTACAAAATAATGGATGGAGTTATAAAAAGTGTATATTTGAATTGAACTATTTTCAAAGGGCGCCTAGGGTAGTGGAATAGGTACAGTTTATTTTTTATGACCAAACTGAAGTAAGTAGAAAAATGTGGAACTAGCTGGATCAGTTGAATTTAGTTGCAACTGAATGACTTAAGTGAATGAAGCCTTTGCAGCTATTTGCTTCTAATATTTTGAAAGCAAAATGGGAAGTGATGAAGCCACTTTGCATAAATGTTTTTTGATGATTTTTTATTTTAATGTGTTCATGTAATATGGCTTCATTATTACTGTTTTGATTTCCCCCTTTCCATGACCACTCAGGGGTTAAGTATTATTCTGTTAAGTTATTTTATTTTTAGATGGTGCCTCACTAAAAACCTCTTCATAGTGATCTGAAGTTTTCAGGTAATTTCTTGAATGTGGGAGGTGAAAATGGAACTAAAAGCTGCTGTTTAGCATTGCTTTTTGACAAATTTGTGATTTTGATTAGCAAGGATTATGCTACACTTCAGAGTTTGCTTCAAAGCTGTAAATCTATCTGCCTTTAAAATTTAATTCCAGTTTTCTGTATAAGGATTTCAAGGTTTGGGGCCAGAATAATGAATGAAGCCAAATCAAACTACTGGACTGTCCCTTAAGGGAAAATCGCTGCTTCTATAGACTCTGATTGACTCTTCATTGATATCAGAATTGAAACTGGGGGTAGGGCAGGGAAGTCTTCTCAACTGGAAACACTTGAATATGCATGAACAGTTATAAAAAATAGTGGATGTTATGGGGAGTGGGGCTTGAGCGTGCACACCTAGGGGCTAACACACTTTTAGTTTGACCTATTATGGGAGTGGAGAATGTTTAATGTAAAACTGCAGTCATTTCGGCTTGGCGCAAATCAAAACCTGCATGACGCAAGAATCGTTTGTCACCATGGATTAACTGTGGAAACTGTATTTTAATTTAAATGGGCCTTTGGGTCTTTTGCTGGAGTTTTCTATCTTGCTGGAAAACCTTTTGGGGCAACCTGGGAACCCAATTTAAGACTGTAAACCGCTCCGCAGTGTAGTGAACTGCAGGAACACGTCAATGTAAGGTTAATTTTAAACCTTTTGTTAAGAGCTTTTTGATTGGAAACAAGCTTGCTTTGGGCTTCTGTGCCATCACAAATGACCTTGTCCAGATCAATCTACCTCCAGTACTAGGCTGAGAAGTGGTACAGTACTGAACATACACTTGAGTATACTAACCTGTTGATTGTTTCAGTACTCTGATCCATCATTCTGAGCAGATGCCAACTGACCGGCAACATCAATTGTTTAAGTCCAAAATTTTAGCCACAAGAATTAATCTTCTGACTTCTGTTCCCCAGATAGTTTCATAGCACTGACATGAGAGAAGCAAAGAAGAAAAAAATAAGTGTATAGAGTTAAAACAAAAATACCTATTTCAACTAATATTCAAAGCATGTTAATTGACAAGATAGGGATATTCCAAATTGATACATATGAGCTGCAAAACCAGTGCTTTTGAAGGCAATTTTACCGTCTGCCAGATGGGATCTGACTAGCAGTCTCTCTAGAGTCATGCTTCTGAAGGATTGACAATTGGACATTACATCCACAGAAGTGAAAATTTTTGGCCTGTCAGAACTGGTAATCATGCTGGTATAACTAAATCACAGCCCTGCTACTTTCACTTTCTCCTTCCCTACTCTCCATCCATCTCTCAACAAAGAAAGAAGTAGTCACCCTTGTGTGGACTAAGCAGTTTTCCTCGGACTACACTTTAGGCATGCTTTAGCCAGTGGGCAGTCATGAGCTTGGTAGCTCTCTCTCTCTTCCCGTATTTATTTAATGGATCAAAAGGCACGGTTGGTTAGAATAGTCTATAACATATGAATGATTCAGGCACTAATTCAGGATATCACATGTGCATGGATTCTCTGGTTCAGATGGGAACCCTTTCAGATGTGCTTGTTGAACCTTGTTTTCAGCAGTGTGCTCCAGTCAGGCCAATTATTGTGTTCTAGCTTGATGTCAGGTGACATTTAGGAACTGATTAAATTTTGGAAATCAACCACAAAATCATAGGAGATTTAAGGTAAACTGATTGTGCTTTAAAAATAGGCTGAGCTCCCCAAATTGTTCGAGAAGTTTGTCATCAGCTGTTTTAGAACAAGCCAATAACCCTGAACAAGAGTCTGGCATTCAGTTGCACTTTAGTTAGGAGGTAGCATTATATACATCCTCTTGGCAAGGAAAGATGTTCCTTATTTTGCTCTTTGTTTGTTTGTTTCCCCTGGCCAGTTATAACATGTTTGAAAACATTCTGTTTTTTCCTATCACGGTTTTGTTATCATTCAGCCTATTCAATGTTGTTGCTTTCCATATTCTCCTTTACCCTGGTTTGCATGTTTCCTGTAGTCCTCAATTTAAACATTTATCTTTCTTCCCACCTTACGAATTAAGCAATCACTTTGTTTCCTTCCCCAAAATTTCTCATGGTTTAGAACAAATGAAGTATTTGGACATTTGCATAACTAGTGTGCAAACTGTGCATGTGTCCCTTACCAATAAATGCAACACTAAGTGGCAAATGACAAAATAAGTCCCTCTTTTTGATAAGAGAACTAGGTTTCTTTAAATCTTTCTGAATTCAAACTATTTTTGATCTCCAAACCAAGGAACAGGGTTCCCCCCTGAGCAACTTAAAATGATCCCCAGTGCATTCTTCCAAGAGCTGGACTGAGGCAGAAATGAAGAGAGCCTGTCTGGTTGGTCATGTGCCATTCAATACAGTTACAATGGCTACAGATGTGTGCTGCGTTATGACTTTATGCGCACCCTGGGGTGTAATACTTGACTTTCTTGGCCAGATTGGCATTTTCTTTTTCGTTTGTTAGACACTCTACAGAGCAACTTCATTGTGTGTCATCTAGCATGGAGTCACTTAGCATTTCATGGCACACTGTGCAATATATGATGCTTACAACAGAGTTGTGTAGAAGAAGAATATGGCTGCCAATTGTTAAGTGTTTACTGTAAAATGAAAACTTGGCTCAGTTTAAAATGTAGTAGCAGGAAGTGAGATTAAATTTACATCTTAAGGGTTTAGAAAATTAAGTTTAAAAGATCAGAGCATGAACCCTTGATGTATTTATTATATCTAACCTTTTTCTTTGATGCACCTGTTCCTCTGTTGTGTTCAGGAAATTATAATAGACTTGTAGAAACACTCAGTTTAGGGATGGTGGCTGAAAGTCTGGGCTCCATTAGATGTGATCAGAAAATGAATCAAATGGAATTTAACCTTTCTACACTATATACTAACAATTGTTATGCAGAAAGTATCCTCCTATGGTGGCTAAAACCAAGGTGAGGTTTAGCTGATTTCCAGTGCTCAGTGTTCATAGCACTTTCTTTTCTTAGGACTATGCTGCAAGCTACAAAACAGCTGTTAATGTGGTTTGGTATAAAGTGCTTCAGTGGAAATTGTTACTGGCTTCCATAAACTGTTTTACAGTATTTATATATTTGGTGTTGTTTTTTTAACTCGGCTATTTCATTCCGACATCTTTAAAGATGTCATCTAAATTCTGCATCAATTTACATGTCTGTTTAAAGAATACAGCAAAATCATGGCTGCTTTTTAAACTATGCAAGCACTACTTAACTGTGATATGTACAAAGCCATCAATATTTTTTGAATTGGCGCTGATCATGGAAGCAGTGAACAATAGTTTGTGCTTCAATTTAGAAATGAGAAGTCCCTAAGTATACTTTTAATCTTGTGGGGATGTTACATCTCTCATGCTTATAGTCAATCAGTTGTGGGAAGTGAGGCCTGTGTGGGTTAAGTTTGTACTTGCTAGTCAGGAACCAGGTTTCTAAATACAGATTATGTATTTGGGAGTTCAATAAAACATAGGGGCCAGAAGATACTGCAACTGATTTTGGAAACCACTAGTCTTTGAAGGTTGACTTATTCAGGATTTTTTGGTCATCATTATGCCCATGAGAAAATAAGGGTGGATTGCTAGATTCTTGTGGTTAATACTTGTTCTTTGTGTTCTGACCAACAAAAAGTTCCCCAGGATGGAAGTTGACAACTTTTTAGAAAAAAGTCAGTTCCTATTCTGTCTAAATATACAATATCTCCTGGTTATAGGTGGGGGGAAGATGAAGTCTGGTGGGGCCATAGATGGTGGGGGGGCTTTTCAGTTATAGTGCATCGTTTTGTGGAATGGCATACTTTTCAGTAGCACTCCCAAACAAAAAGGCAGAGCTTAATCGAAAAATTGGAAATAGAGTAGTGGGTGAAGTGTACCGTACAAGTAAACTGATCACAAGGTGACTGGCCACATTTTAATACATTTCTAAAAATGTAGGCTGTCCTAGGTATCCCACAATCTTTCTGTAATCAGCATGTAAGGGTATGTCTACACCGGAAACTTCAAAGCACTGCGGTGGGAACGCTCCCGCGGCAGTGCTTTGCCATGTGAGTGTGGTTGCGCACAAACTCCTGGTAATCCACCTCCATGAGGGGATTAGCTCCAAGTGCTGGGAGCGCGGCTCCCATCGCTCGGAGCCTGTCTACACTAGTGCTTTAAAGCGCTCAGACTTGCTGCGCTCAGAGGGGTGATTTTTCACATCCCTGAGCCAGCAAGTTAGAGCGCTATAAAATGTAAGCGTAGACAAGCCCTTAGTCTCATGTTTCACAGTAGAAGAGGGTCTCCATAAGGGATTTGAGTGCGACAGGCTTTGTGGCTGTGTTCACAAAGGTTGTTCCATGCATAGAGGGGATGTGGAAGAAAACTCGGATGCTTGTAGGAGAAGCAACTCAGTGAGGTATCAAGTTTGGTATAATTTGAGCAGAAGAGATAAGAGCGATGTGAAGAGAGAGATTTACAGATAAGTAGGGATGGGCAGGGTCCTGAAAGCAGCTCACAAGGAGCTTAAACTTAACATGGTATAGAGGTTGAGAAGCCAGTATTGAGATTCAGAGAGTGTAGTGGAGATCAGAATCAAGGAAGGAAGATAATTTTAGAAGTTGTATTTTGTGTGGACTGGAGGGGGTCCGTTGGGGTGACGAGGCCAAAACGGAAGTTTATAGTAGTCAAGGTAGAAGAGGAGTTTGAGAATTTTAGTTGTAGGGAGAGAAGGAAAAAGGACATACCAGTTGTACCATCCTGCAGTGTGTTTTCCCATATGTCATCATTAGATCTCAGTCCTTTCTTTTTTGTGTGTGTGGAATCCTCTTGAAATGACTGTGTTTGAAATAGACTGAAATGTGTAATGAGCACCTAGTGGGTTGCGCGTTGTTATATCTGGGCGTATGGGATCCAGGAGAGTAAAGAAAGGTGGGGTATGGTACATCTCTGTTATTAACAACTTTAACCCTGAATGCCTAATTTGGATACACAGTAGCAAATGTACTGCTTCTCTGGGGCTAGACAAGCATGGAAACACACACCAACAAATTCATGTTCCTTTCATTTGGAAGGTGGTAACCAAAAAAAAAAAAAAAAAAGAAAAAGAAAAAAAAATGCATTTCCTGCAGCAATGCAAAGTTTCTGGTTCCAGTTAATCTAATACAATAGTACCTCTTCAAGGCAATGCTGAACTTGCTCAACTGTTCATGGTATAGTTTTAACTCACGTTAACTGCAGTTCATGTTGGAATGCTTTTATTTTTATCACAGAAAGTTACAGCTACCTGTTGTAGAAATGAAAGCTATAGTTTTACACAAGAGTTGCTATTCATAAACTCACCTTGCTGTGTAAACTAGAAATGTCTGTTAATGAACTATCTTTTTTGCAGTTATCAAATATCTTGCTTGGTTGAAAATATAGGAAAGGCAAATAATTTACCCGTCTATAAATATAGATAGGGAGTGTCTCAATTTGCTGGGTATTAATATCCTCTCTAAGTGGTGGAAATGGGCTCTGCGTCTATCCTCTGAAACAGTTGGTAGGACAGTCCACTGCAGATATAATTTCCCCTTTATCTTTTTAAACAAAATTCAGCCTTCAAACCTTGTATAATACAGTGGCCCAGCTGTGGCACTGCAGCGTAGACAGAAGAGGGATTTCCATCACTGTAGTAAATCTACCCCTTCAAGAGGCGATAGGTTGACAAAAAATCTTCCTCTGACCTAATGGTGCCTGCACCAGGGATTAAGTCAGTTTAACTACATCTCTCAAGGCTTGACCTAAGCTTTAGGTGTAGACCAGACCATAGTCTCTTGGTGGCTGAGGATGGAGATATATATAGGCTCTGTGGTGAAAGTGAGCGTTAGAAGTTGAGAAGGAGGCAGTGTGGTGGAAGGGAAGCATTAGAAGTTGTGAAGGCAACTGTAGATGAGGTGTTAAATGACATAAGTATTGTTTGCATGCTGTTTGCTATTTGCATAGGTAGGCTATATAGTTAAGGTACCTTGACGAAAAAACCCTGCTTTTCTGTGAGAGAATATATATTGATTATGTGCTGAGGATGCTAAAATTCTCTTAATTTAACCAAGTTGCTGACTTGAGAAGTTGGAACATGTTTAATTGTCATGCCATCTGACAGCAAGACTTATGTGATGCTGCCTCAGTAGGATTTCATACTTTACACTTGCTCCAGGGTATAGAATTACTTATCCATGCAGGAAGAAAGCTGTAGATATTTAATGTCTTTTGTAAAGGAGAGTACTTACATGTGTCTAAAAGGGGAAGGAAACAGATCCCACAAAAATATATAAAAAAGCTTAGTTTGTTTGTTTTAAACCATTGATTCTTAGATTCTAACCCACAAAAAGTCCAACAAGAAAACTTCTTACTGGGCCAACAGACTTGTCTCCTAACACTCAGGGGGAAGGGGAAGGAATTGAGGGGGGGAAAAAACACCTAGTGAATGAGGTGCGAAAGAGCCCTCCTTCTGTAACTTCCTTCTGATGCAGCTAACACTTCAAAAAGAGAGAAAAAGGGAAGGGAGAAAAAAGAAAAAAGAGCCCACAACACTACAATACTTGTGGAGCCTACATCTGCATTTAAATGAGAACATCTTAAAGACAAGAGCAGGCTCAAAGGCTGTCCACAAGAAAGGCTTCCTTGCCAAGCTGCCGCGTATAAGCCCTAATTGCCTGCTTGCAAGGAGAAACCATTACCATTTAAATTTCTGAGGGAAATTATAAACCTGTTCCTTACATTTGGGCTTTAATAGAGATATTAGGTGTTGAATTTATAGTCAAAACTGTAACCAGTTACAGCTATTACCAATGTAATGTATTGCCAATGTAATGGCATAAACTTTCATTATTTTTGCTTTCCTCCTGTTATAAATAACATTTTCATGCAGATGCAATTTTATAAGTGAAATTGAGCTTTTGGACTCTTGCAGAGTAATAAATGGATGGGATTTTGATCTCTCTGGATGTGTTTCCTCTGTGTATCTGAGTCTAAAAGAAGTTTTCTAGGAAATTAGTTTACCTCATGGACTCTAGTTTTATGGCTGGCACTGCAGAAGCAATCATCCAGTTTATCACAAATCATTGGTTAAAATGTTGATCAATTTCTTGGGGTTTGAACCTGTGCAGTTAGCTGTCCGACATCTGTATTTTGTGTTTTGTACATCTTAACTTCTTGTGTGGGGCATTGTGTGTCATGTTTTGGGTTGTGCTGCAAGGTACTTCTCAGTTTGACAACAGATTGTGCCTTTGCTAGATGAGGTTTACTTCAGCCTGATAGGATGCTGCTGAAAAATTGGCTGAGCTTCCACAGCTCCTTTCTAACATTTAGAAACACTATTTTGTGAGCTATAGAACAAATTTGTGAACCTGCAGACATTTTGCTTTCTTCATGAAATGGGGATAAGGTTGCATTTTCAGTTAGCGTATCACTCACTTGGCTGTGTGATTCATTCACCACTGGCTGTCTCTAAAAAGCGTGGCTAGAAGTATAGTGGTGGTGTTGGCAGAGTTTTTTTAAAACAGTATGATGAACAAAAATGGATTGTTGATTCCAAATCTAGTGCGGGGGGAGGACTATAGGTTGACACAGGCGCTAGGTTTTTGTGTCATCTTGATTCTTTGTTTTCAGGTCTTTAAATCTGCTTTATCTTTGAATGGAAAGCTCTACATTCTTTGGGAATTTTTATCCTTGTACCAAAATGTATTCCCTTAAGTTGTTTGACAAGGTTTGAGAAAAGGGAATGAATGGAGGTTTTAAGAGTGGAGTTCGGCAGAGAAACTTTTCAATAAAAGGATGACGCTCGGATCCCTCAAGCAGTCTGTTAATGGTATTGTGCATGAACAAAGAGATTCTACCCATCCTCAAGTTCAAGGGAGGGCAGAAAAGATTGAGAATCTGGAGAAGCTTTGGGCAGGAATAGGAGAACCCTATTTGAATTGAAAGTGGAGGGGTTTGGGTGAGGAGGGAGAAGATAATCCAGAATTGATTTTAGCTGTAATGACTTATTGCATTATAACACATAGTCTCTAATACTCCATTGTGGTATGGTTCCAACTGTAATCCAGAGGGGAAGTGGCCTAAAATAGGTATATTGAGGAGTGTTGCTGTTAAGAGAGAATACAAGTGTCAGAGGTCAAGTCTTGCTGTTCTAATTCAGAGATCACCATAAAGGAATACATTTGTTAACTAGATATGCTATTGTCCTTTATCCTTGCAAATCCTCTGAGGAAGTGTTGAACTCCCTAATCTAGTCTCTGATTTAGTCTTTTTAAACACTGGCTCTTCAGGACTTGCATAATTAAGCATTTTAAATATCCAAATCCATAGAAAGAGCAAAGTGGCCTGTTAAAAGTGATCTAAACATCAGGATCAGAATGTCAGGATCTGAGCTTGTTACTCTAGGCAAAGCCAACACAATGTTGTGGTTAGAATACTAGGTTGTTCAGGAGTCATTAAAAGCTGATGTCCTGTGTAGGCTCCAGATATCTTATATCCTTAGGCATAAACATAACGTGTGAGCCAAAATTTTCGCACCTCCATCATTTTACAGTATTTTATGTGTAATGTGTTAAACTAGTTGTTGCCCTGTACCCCAGTAGATAGTTGCATTTCAGTGTTGCTGTTTATACAGTTGCTTGGATTGCTATAGGAGACTGTGAATTGGAAGGGTGCATGCATGTATAGGGATAAACGTATTTAATATGCATTTCTATAGAAAGTTTATTTTATAGCACATATGTAAAATTAAAGGCATTATCCTGTTTAAGCTTTTGTAGTCTTTCGAAACACAACGTAGGAAGCTATAATTAAATGCTCAGTGGGGCTATCTGTAGCTTTTATTTTTGAGTGCTTTTTTCCAACCACACTAAAACACATGTATTGTAGGTGTTAAGTTTTGAATGCTGTGTGTGAAGACAAAGCTTTGAACTAGTAAACAGTCACTTTTTAGCAAGAGACCTGCAATTAAACTAAGATTATTTATAGCCATGGACATTGGTGACCACAATGAAAAGGGGGATGTATAAAAAGGGAATAGAAATATCTAGTGTTACACTTGTTAAATGTCCCCCCTTAAAGTCTTGTCCGGCACAGAAAACGAGCATGTGACCAGAAGGAACAAATGCAGAACAAATTGTTACCAACTGCTTTCTATAATTGTACAAAGAATGGAACAATGAATATTCAACTTTAAATGTATCTTTTGTGAAAACTTTATAAAAAAGTGGGGAGGGTGTTTTGAGCTATACCTTTTCTTGATAGCAGGTTTATTGCATCTAATTAACATGCCAGGTTCCTTTTTCCCATTGGTGCCTTAATGAATCAATCCACAAAATCAATGCGATGCTAACTGACTCCTTCAAAATAGTATAACATGGGCATATATTCTGCTGGTTCTAAGGCTATGGATACACTACGAGGCTCTTAACGACATGGCTGTGCCGCTAAAAGACAGCAGCAGCTTTGTTGGCAGAGAGTGCTCCTGCCGACAAAGTGCTGTTCCCAGCGCTTTTCGTTGCTAAAACTTTTGTCCTTCGGGGCGGCGGGGGCGGCGGGGGGGGCGGTGATTAACACCCCTGAACGACAAAAGTTTTGCCGGCAAAGTGCCAGTGTAGACAAACCCTTTAATGTCTATCTTGGTGGATAATACTAGTAATACAGCAGCCTGTGGAAGTACTTCTAATTTTAAAGATCAGTGGCTCAACATTACTCTGGAGGTGACTTCTGCTGTTGAGTCAGTAGTAGTTAAATGGAATGTCATTCACTTCCTGTGCTGGAAGCTTTGTTGAAAGTAGTTCCGTTGTATCTATTTTTAAAACTGATTACTGTGTGCAGAGGACTCTGAAGCCACCACTGAGTTATAAATGTCATCTCAGGGTCTCTTTAAACATTCCTACTCAGCATGTGTGTGTAAGGGTCAGTTATATTAACACTAAGAGCACGGTTGTTGGCTGACACAGTGGTAGGAGATGGCATACTACTGTTCTTCCTGGAATTCTGTGCAGCCCTTTATCTGAGTCTGACTGTTAATATCTGGCATATGAGCCATAAGCTTTAAAATATAAAATATAAAAATATATAAAATAAATTTTAAATATATTTAAAATATAAAATATAAGCCATAAGCTTTAAAATATGACTGGGTATGGGCTATGTGATAGCCTTCCATTTTGGTAAAGTGCATTTCACACTGCATGTTAGAGGTTTAAAAAAAGTAATTTCAAATGTTTGAATCCTTAAATTGTCAAAATATCAAATTGCAACATAGCTTAATTCCTAAAAAAAATGTCTAGACTAACTTTTCTATACTTGTCCAAACATATTAGGGTTTTGAATCCACAAGTGTTAACAGAGGACTGGAAGTTAGGGAGACCTGAATTCTGTTTTTCTGCTTGTGTAACTTGAGTCAAGTCACTTAACCTCTGTGTGCCTCAGTTTTCCCCAGCTATAAAAGGACAACACTTATCTCATTGGGGTATTGTAAAGCTCAGCTGATACACTTAAGGTTTGTTTAAAAAAAAAAAAAAAAAAGTTGGGATCCTCTGATAAGTTTTTGTAATTGCAAAGTATGTATTAAACATTTGGGGAGAAAGCAAAGTTTTACTAATATAAATCTTCAATACTTTGTTCTTGTCACAGGAAAATCCAATTTAGTCTTAATTTTTCTGTAAAGAGTAGTTTTCACTCAAGCTGTGGCAGATCAAAGCAGTCAGCTGATCCACCAGCTATGACTGCTTAAAATTGCTATGCATGATATTAAGCCCAGCAGAGTATGAGTTAACATCACATGTAGGCAGAGTTCACAGCACCCAAAAAGAGAGTGTACTTTTTGGGTGTAGCACTTCTAAACTTGTGTGTGCTGCTGCATACCCATATTACTTGTCGAGACTTCTTTGTATAAATGCCATCTTGTGTTCATTGTGTGGTGCTGATCTAAATCCCTTGAGAACTGCAGGGTTTCTTGCAGTATTTGCCAGAAGTACCTCATACTCTGGAGGAATGAAGATGCATTTAGGACAAAATTGAAAAGAGTTGTGATTGTACTTGACCACTAACTTGCTGTGTGGCCTTTGCCAGGTCACTTCATCTCTGCCTCAGCTTTCCCATCTGTAAAATGGGGAAAACACCTCCTTGTATCGTAGGAATATTGAGGATAAGTTAACTATTAGTTATTTGGACATAGAATCATAGAATATCAGGGTTGGAAGGGACCTTAGGAGGTCATCTAGTCCAACCCCCTGCTCAAAGTAGGACCAACCCCAACTAAATCATCCCAGCCAGGGCTTTGTCAAGCCTGACCTTAAAAACCTCTAAGGATGGAGATTCCACCACCTCCCTAGGTAACCCATTCCAGTGCTTCACCACCCTCCTGGTGAAAAAGTTTTTCCTAATATCCAACCTAGACCTCCCCCACTGCAACTTGAGACCATTGCTCCTTGTTCTGTCATCTGCTACCACTGAGAACAGTCTAAATCAGAGGTGGGCAAACTACGGCCCCCGGGGCGCATCCGGCCCGCGGGACCCTCCTGGCCCCTGGCTAGCCCCTGGCCCGGCCCCCCCCCCCGCTGTTCTTCCTCCTGGCCCCTGGCTAGCCCCTGGCCCGGCCCCCCCCCCCCGCTGTTCTTCCTCCCCCGCAGCCTCAGCTCACTGCGCCGCCGGTGCAATGCTCTGGGCAGCG
Source organism: Macrochelys suwanniensis (assembly GCA_033296515.1). Taxonomy (NCBI): domain Eukaryota; kingdom Metazoa; phylum Chordata; order Testudines; family Chelydridae; genus Macrochelys; species Macrochelys suwanniensis. The sequence continues at coordinate 5,905,306 of CM065796.1, forward strand.
GGGCTGAGAGTTCTTGCTGGGCAGAGCAGCTGCAGAGCCGCTTGACCCAGTGCTCTGTGCTGTGCGGTGGTGTGGCTGGCTCCAGCCAGGCGGCATGGCTGCACAGCCTCCCCTAACCGGCCCTCAATACAATTTTGGAAACCCGATGTGGCCCCTGGTCTAGATCCATCCTCTTTGGAACCCCCTTTCAGGTAAAGTGCAGAATAAATTCTTACCAAAGAGCTGTTTAAGCAAAACTGTGAAGGAGCAGGCAAGAACTTCTCAACCAGTGAAATAATTACCAATGAACTTGAACATCACATAGTCTATGGAAGCAGAGAAAATGTCACACATTCACGATGGCATTCAATACTCGCATATCAGTATTTCAAAACTGGGCAGGAGCAGCTGGGCTGCAAGAAGCTGTTTAAAATATAAATGTTTAGTAATATTGGGCAATAGCACAACGACTGGAAAGTGCTGTTACCTTTTTGTTTGGCTAAATGTTATTCTGGTTTTCTAGCCATCCTTTTTGTTGATGGACCCTTATATTGTGTAAACAAAATGCTTGCAGGAAGGAAATCAACTAGTATATGTATCAGAGTTTTCCTCAAAATATAAATTAGGAGCCAGTAAATCTTTGTTTTAGAATCGCATCAGGGTTTTTTTCCGAGAGCCTTTGTTGCCTTTAAAAATAAATTAAAGAACTTAGTATTTAGAGATCAGACTCTTCCAACATTTTGTCAGGCTTCTTTTCTTCACCTTTCATTAGAATAAAAAAGTCAATTCTTCTCAAGTCTCGTTTCTTCTTTTCTGGAGCTTTTTCAAAGGCACCCGTTTGCTCATTGCTTCTAATTTGTTGTGTTTAGCCACCTTTCCAGGTCATTCCCCTTTTTAATGTTCCACTTAAAATATGGAGCCTCCCCTTTCCCTTTCAGTTCTGCGTAGACACGAGTTGTACAATAACTTGAGTTTTACTCACAGTTGTTTCCCTCCAGAGAACCACACTCTCAGGTCAGAATTATTGACTTATGATCTCTGCCAGCCTCAGACTTTGTTACCAATTTCATGAAATTACTTTAAAGAGAATTTTATCCTAAAATACGTTGTAATTATGATGTTAATCACATTATTTTTAGTTTAGGTTTTATTTGACAGCCAATGCTGGTATTGTAATTACATATTCAATTTTTATGTGAGCTTAAACATTGCCACATGTAAAAATGCGCTCTGTTTATTGAAGCTGCTGAATTTGGTAAGTATTTTAATGTCCCTTGGTGGGTACTCGGAGTGCAATTTTCAGAGGTGCTGAGCACTCATAACTCCAGTGTACCTCAATGGAGGCTGCAGATGCTTAAGCACCTCTGAAAATCAGGCTGTAAGCAATTAAGTCTACAAGAAAATTTCAAAAAGGAGAAATGAAGAGCTGTGGAATTGGCTAACCTTATGCTGCATCCTTTAACTCCTTTCATGCTGGAGGAACTCTGGTGCACTTTCAATGGAGTAAGCTTCCCAGGATAGTATTGTATGCACACTTCAAACTATTATAGCATTATAGCTGTGCGTAGCAGTGCAAACTATATAAATCATCCTCTGGAACAGTCTTCCTGATGCATTCTGCTGCACAGGAAACATAATGTTACACCAGTACCAGGCTCTTTTTAGTACTGAAGGAGTATTGGAAGAAAGTAGCAAGATGATAGCAATACCTTAGTTTTAGAAAGGCTTTTATAAAAAGGCATTTTATGAACTGCAGCAGTCATTGGTTATTTGTGCAAAGAGGTGGGTTTTTTGTAACTCTGGGATTTAAATAAGCGTAAAATGTAACTTTAAAAAAAATTAAGATTAAAGTCTGCCTCTACTATTGACTGCTCTGCAAGATGGAGCTCTCACAGTGGAAACGTGCTTTCATCCAACAAACAGGAAACCGGAAAGGAACAGCCTGCTACAGGTCAGAGGGGACCAGCATCAGAAAACTAAACTGGGAGAAGCTGAGGCCCATAGAGAGGCCACTGTGAAGGATTTCAGTAGGACTGGAAGTACTTGATTGACCTGTTGACTTCCTGTGAGACATGTGGAGCAGAAACAATCATTAAGTGGGAAGGAAGTAGCATAACCATAGCGGAGGGGGAGGAGAGAGAGAATCAAGCAAAGTATCTGTTCAGTGTTCAAAACCTTCCAGGAGGCTTAAAACTGGCTCAGCGCATATTAATTGTCTGACTTAGTTATCTGATCAAACTGTATTTCACTGTGCTATTTCTTTAGTCTCTCTACAAAAGTTACTTGAGGCTTGCCCCTTGGGGGACTGGACACTATTAAAGGGAACAAAACTAAAAGCACAATTCACACTGCAACTACCCAGTCTGCATTTAGTAATACTTAAGTGTAATTGTATGTATTATTAAACTATCTTTAAACATTCTGTTCATACCTAAAGAATGGAGGCTCCAGGCTACAGCTGCAGAAGTTTATTAGCTAATAAAATACTTGGAGTTTTTTTTAGTAAGTGCAGAAGTGGTTAGGTTTTTTGAACCTTTCTTCTTTCAGTCTCTAGATTGCTTAATTTCCCAGCAGTCAACTCTGTGTGCACTCTCGCGCGCTTGCGCTCTCTCTCTCTCTCTCTCTCTGTGTCTGTCCATATAAAATCTCACTAACAGAAGTATGGAGTCCTATCTAAATTGCAGACACTTCAGTTTGAACCTGATGGTAACCACTGAACAGAAGCATCATGCAAATTTACTTCTGAAGCTTTTTGTTTTACTGTTGCAACTGAATCTACTATGAGTAGTGGAGAGATCTGACTTCTGCAATGTTTGCAGTCTTCGGGTGCGGTTTTCTAAAGTGCCTAACTGAGTGAGGTACCTAAATCCCATTGGCTTTCAATGGAATTTATACGCTTTAGTCGCTTAGGTGCTTTTGAAAATTTTACTCTTTATCAGCAGAACCCAAGTTGCCACTGTCATTTCCAGTTGTTTTGGATGAATATTTACTATTTGATTTTGTGTTTGAAGCAGCAGTCAGGGTGAGAGTTGCCAGTGTTACCAATACTAAAAATAGCTTACAACCATTACAACCAAATCTTTGATATGCCATAAACTGCTAACATATATTTGCTGACATGTATTTGGGCCATGTGTGTTTCTTTACAAAGGTGATGCATCTTTTAATTTCTTTCTGTTAATTTGTGTAAGTGCAAAGTACTGGCACTAGATATATTTCAGCAGTTGGTCACCACATATCAAAGAATGGCAAGTTTCAATACGCTCTTCAGAGAAGCTGTTAGAAGGGCTCCCCCTCCCTTCTTTCATTTTGATGATTTAAGTGATGCTTGTCTGAAAGTGACAATAACTTCAACTGCAGCTGAAATGATAAATCCCTACACCTTGGTAGAATTGTTTTGGAAACAATTTGTAGATTAGCATTTGAGAGTAGAATTGAAAAGTTTTGAAACTTAACTTTATTCAGCTTCAAGGCCTTTAGGTTATTCACCCCTAAGACTGTCAGGATACTGTGTTCCTTTTCAAACATTCATAACCCTGCCTGCCAGCCACAGGGAGGTCAGTAGTCTTTGGGAACATTAATTTTCCCCCAACCCTTCATAAACTACAATGTGTATGTCCTGAGTCATACTTATAAACTGTGCTACTTTAGTAGCAGAAATCTAGTGTTACCAAGCTAGCTCAGCTCATCATCTTGCTCAACCTTATGGTGTTACTTTCCTGGAAACTCTTTCCATCAGTGACCTGCAGTGAGGTGAGATACCACTTTTCCTGTTACAATGTACACTTCAACTTTACAAGAAGGTTCCCTACATTTGCTGATGGTTGGAGTTAGTTTGGTCACTTCTTCCATGTCAGGCTGTTGCGAAACTGACCATGTTGTTAGTTCAGTCCTTCACTTTCCATTTGCTTTTATTTATTCAATTGGTTACATGCTCTTCCTCTGTAGCAACTAGGCATATCCTCGATAAAATGCAGATTCACACTGGACAGTACAAGCACCCCTTTCCTCCACACGCTGCTCCTATGTATGATATAAACCGATACATGTCTTTAATCATGCATTTGCTTGATCAGAAAGATGCTGTGTACCATCTGATGAAGATCAGTAAACTCAGTGGGCAGTCGGAGGGAACAGGTTGCATGGCTGGGGTCCCTTAACTCATTATGTCCCATTTCTGATTACAGTCAATGTGTTTTTAGGGTCTGCCATCATGATTGTTGTTAGAGATCCAAATTCCAAACCACACTGTTCTTTATGGACTCAAACCGAGTCCCATTGCCCCTGGTAGCATATAGGAAGGCATCTAGTTGACAGAGTCCAGCTAGACTTGGTTCTTCTGGCCTGCTATAGAAAGCACGAAAACTTCTGTAGGAGTATATTTTTTTACCCAGTGGAAATGAGGACATTTTTCAAAAGCACCTGTGTGGCTTAGAAGCTTACATCCCCGGCAAATGAGTTATTTTGGTGCTTTTGAAAATGTTATACTTTGGGGGGGGGGTATGAAGTACTTTTCACTATCCTTTTGAGTACTTGTAACCTAACATTTTTACAGGTTCATGTATGTTGTTGAAAGTAGTATGTGAAACTCTCAAACAGCTGAAAGGAGAAACAAAAAATAACCCTTCAGAACTTTTCTTTATATCACTTAACACTTGTAACTTGATTTCAGTTATATGAAACTTCCACTATTAACTTTGTTCCAAACATGATTCAGTTAGTGAGCAAGTACCTCATCAGCTAATATCTTTATGCACTGCCACAACATTTGACTTTCACTGACAATTTTCCTTTCTTAGAAATGCTGCCAGTAAAATTATCACTTATGCAGAGGCAGCTCAGCTTTCTAAAAATGCAAGGTTGAGTTACTGACGCTGCTGAATGTTAATGCAAGTTCCCTGCACTTGCCACGCCTTCTGAAATCGTACTGCACTACTAAAGCAAGATGCACACACTAACAGTCTTCGCTTTAATAAGTGAATCTGTATTCTCCTCTAATTGTAGGCTTGTTTAGGTATCCTTTACCCAACCTCTGTACAATAAAGAAAACTGTACAGAGAATTGCAGCATCTAGAACCATATAGTCCATGTGTTTGTGCTACTTTAAAATAAATCTTGGATGTTGTAATACGTCTAAATAAGACTGTGTAAAATTGTGAGACTACTATTAAAGAGAGAGCTACTTCCTGCAGAGCGTCTGAGTGCACCTTCTAGCTGGTACTTGTGTTCAGCCTGAGCAGCTGCCTGGATCACACCTGAAAAAAAGTGGGGGAGAGCAGATTCCTTTAATCCCAAACTAGCATGTTCCGTACATGTGCCAAACAACTCCATTAGCAAAGGCAGAAAATGAAATGCTTAGGAATGAGAACAGGACAAAGTGGCAAAAAATGACACTTTCAAATGGGAGCTCAAAATTTTGACTTTTTATGGCTGTGTGGAATGTGAAATACTCCTTCCAGACTTTACAAAACTCCAAAATATTGGGGATTAAAAAAACCAGATGAGTGTGAGCATAGACTGGCTCCAGTTTGGGTTTGAATTCTGGGACTATTAGAGGAAAATAGAACGCTATAACTCATGTGTTGCAATAGTTTCATTATACGTTTTGGGGCAGAGATCTATGGAGAAGTGTTTGCAAATGGTAATAGGAGGGAAAGTGAAGAAGTAACTGGCTCTCTTGATGGGCTGAAGCTGGAGTCCAGGATGGCAGAGCTTGCACTTGAATGGGTTTATTTCATCTAGGAGGGCAACATGAGCAGAGTGGGGACATCTGGCTGAAAACTATAGTTCCAGTTTAGTGACCGCAGATGGCATCATTCACAGAACTAATCAAAACAATGAGTATTAGAAATTAGTGAAGCGATAGCAGGTGCATCCGGTGTACATCCAAACTAACACTGCATTCAGGGATGTGTTACCCTACAATAGTGTCCTTAAAGATAACACGTTTAAAAAATTGATCCGTGTGAGTGGATCCCGCTCCCACTGTGGTTCAATAGCCAAGGCATTTTTAGTGCTGAGGTGGGGGAGCTTGTTATGCCACCTACTGTGGCTGCTGAGCAGGCTGTGCAGCTCTTCTGCTGCTGAAACCCACTGATCGCTAGCGATCTGCCTAAACTGTCTTTAGAAAAAGCCTTAATCAAAGCAGCACTCTCCCTGTTCTACCTGACACCAGCATTCATGCCAGTAGTTCTTTACCATCTCCCATGTGGAGGGGGACAGACTACTGGACTACCCCCATTCCTAGTCTGCAGCTCTGTCCTTCCCAACACCCAGTGGTGATGGAGAGGAGGAAGAGAAAAGGAGCCTTCCTGCATAAAGGGTGGGTAAGGAAAGAAAGCAAATAAACACCCCTTCCATCCAGGAGCAGAGCGCCATCTCTCTTCTGTTTCTATCGTGCCATCACTATCGATTTCATCTAGGCTCTTGCTCTCAGCCAGGAAGAGTGTTATTTTGACTCCTTTGGGGGTTGGAGGAGAGGGTGTGCTCCTATAAGACTTGTGACTTTGGGGGTAAGGGAGGAACTAGGCTGTGCCTTAGTTTAGTTTTGCGTAACTAACCTTACGGGCAACATGGTGTAAAGACATGAGCATAAGACATGAAGTCAAGGCCTCTTGAAGTCTAATCCTGCTCTGCCACCTGACTTGCTATGTAGCCTTGGGCAAGTCTCTTAACCTCTTTCTCCTAACTACAGAATGAAGCTTAAAATACTCCCCTACCTCAGAGAGGTTGTGAGGGTTAGTTAATTAGTCAATGTTATCCAGCACTTCCAGAATGTAAATCTCTTTAAGTGCTGTGTGTTGGACAAAATGTGCCGAGAACTATAAATGCATGTTTGAAAAATGCTCCCAAATGGGAGATGTTTCAATCAGGGGATAGAGTTTCTGGATTCCTTCAAGCTATTTCTGCATCTGGCTGACTTGCCCACAAACAGTGTAAAGTCACATTTTTCTTTTTAAAAAGAAACTTCTGCTTTTGTAATCTCTTGCAGGCGTAACCTGACAAAATTGTCCCTGATATTCAGCCATATGCTGGCAGAACTGAAAGGCATTTTCCCAAGTGGCCTCTTCCAAGGAGATACTTTCCGGATCACCAAGGCAGATGCTGCAGAGTTCTGGAGAAAAGCTTTTGGGGAAAAGTAAGTTTCTAAATGTGCTTAATATGAGAGATGCAAAAATAAAGTTCATAGATGCATTTTTTTTTAAATGTTACTTCTGCTTTATGGAATATGATCTTTTGTCAAATTAATCATAAAATGAGTGATGGGAAAGGCCTATTAGATCATCTAGTCTATTCTCCAAGGTCCAGTGCAGGATTGTTCCCTATGTTATATTTTCCAGTTCCGTGTCCAGTCTTTATTTAAATATGTCAAGTAATGGGTCTTTCCCCACTTTCTCTGGGGGATTATTTTACTGTTCTGAAATTTCTCTGCACATTCAACTTCAACTTTCCTGTTCTTAATTAATCCCATAACTTCCAGCCATTCTAAATAATTCCTCTTTCTTCCTGCCTGCAAATGGTTATCGTGCTCCCCACATTAGTTGTCTGCTAGCTAGGCTGTTCATATTAAGTTATTTTAGCTTTTCCTTCAATTAGTCCTTCCAGTCTCCTAATCCCTTTTTTCTCTCTAATAATATTTAGCATTTGTGTCTTGCTCAGTTTGCATAATGGCCAAGTTAAGATGGAATAAAGGAGACATTTAAGTGCAATGTATATTTAGGTACAGGCCAATGAAATGTCAGATTTATTTTTTAAATCTAATAAAACACTGACTGTATTAATTTTAGAAATGTCCTCAACTATATTAGAGAAGAGCATTTACTGGAATGGGACAATGACTTCTGACTAAACAAGACTCACCATGTAAACAGTGTAATTAGTACACCACAGATACTAAATTAATATATTAACAGTTGGGAGTCAAAAAATGAAACCAGTTGGACTTGACCAAGAGATAGGAGTCTGAAGATTGGTAAACTCTTTTCAGGGATCTTTTTGTAGACTTCCACTATATATTTCAAAAGGGAAAAACGCTCAATTATATAGAAGGTTCAGGTTTTGGTCTCCAGCATATAGGAAGGCATCTAGTTTACAGAGTGCAGTTATACTTGGTTCTTCTGGCCTGCTATAGAAAGCACGAAAACTTTTTGTAGAAGTATATTTTTTTACCCAGTGGAAATGAGGAAATTTTTCAAAAGCGCCTGAGTGGCTAAGAAGCTTACTTCCCCGGCACCTGAGTTACTTTGGTGCTTTTGAAAATTTTATTCAGGCAAATCCTCTCTCTAGATAGCTGTGTGCTGTCGTTTGACTGTCTAGGTCTCTGTTAGGTCTGCTGAAAGATGAAATGGATCAAATTATGACATCATATAGCAAGTGCTGTATGTGCTGATTTTCAGTGTGAACTGTCAGCTGCCCAGGCATTAATGGGATGGGGGGAAGGGAGATCAGAGCGGGGCTTGCAATTCCAAAAGTTTCTCCCTCATGCTTGACATGAGTAATTTTCTCTGAGTTCAGCTGAATTTGTCTTTCTTTCCTTTTCTAATTGGGGGTGCCTGTGAGTGTACATATATATATATATATAATATATATAGAGTGTAACACTGTGGCATTGCCTGATGATGTTTGAGTTCCTTTCACACTTGCGGATTTTTCCCCTCCTCCCCCACCAGGACTATTGTCCCATGGAAGACCTTCCGCCAGGCCTTGCATGAGGTGCATCCAATCAGTTCAGGACTAGAGGCCATGGCCCTGAAGTCGACTATTGACTTGACATGCAATGATTACATTTCAGTGTTTGAATTTGATATCTTTACCCGACTCTTTCAGGTAAGTAATACTATACTCACTTTTCTTTTCCCTTTGTTTTGTTTTTTCAGATTTAGAACTCTGCTGTTCAGTAGCATTGTGTGATATTTCTTGCCAAAGGGGGGAAAAACGCTTTCTAAAAATAAATTGTAATTGTAGCGCACTTTCAATATCCCTCCCGGAATCAGTTTTTCCCACTTTAAAGGTCAGTTTTAAACTGAAGTTGTGACAAACTTCCGTGAGCCAGGAAATGTGAAGCTCACTCTATCAGTCCATCCCTAACTCTCCCTTGTGCCCTTTTATTATTGGATTTTTTTTCTGTGGGGGCGTATTTAGGTCGGAATGACACTATGGAACTTCAGATGTCCTGGCTTTTGAGTTGCAACAACCAAAATGTTATATAAACATATCGTGTTTTCTATATGCAATAAACATCTATATTGATTAATGGAATCAATATTATTTTTGGGTGAAAACCTAAAAAAAATCTGAGTCACCAGTAGTACCTGGATAAAAAGTGAAGCTTCTGATGGTGCAATTGGATATTTACAAGAACAAACACTTACTTCTTTGGCTCTCATTTCCCTTTTTCCCATGTGATAGGGTGGGTTGTAATTAAGATGTGTTTAGCTGAAAAATTCCCATATGCAGTGTTGTAGTGCGGCTGGTTACATTGTGTACTTCTCTCTACTCTAGTATGTGAAGAGTGGTTTAGGAGTTGTTATTATTAATGCACACAAAGTCAAGTGGATAAGCTTAGCAGTTTCCTACTAATAACTATAACAACACTTAGCATTTGAATATTGCTTTGTCCAGTCACAGCATTGTACAGACAATATTCTCACCACACCCTTGTGAGATTAGGTCATTAGGTATCGCTCTCGATATTTTACAGGCTGAGAAACTGAGACAGAGAACTTAAGTCACTTTCTTGAGGCCATGCAGCATGTCAGTGACAGAGCCGAGTCATAGTTTCTAGTTTGTAATTCTTTGCTTAATCTCCTGGATTCCTTGTCTCTAGCCCTGTCTCACCTCTGTTAGTTTCCCCAGAATGGTTGTGGGAGTGGTAGCCATTTCTGAGCTGCCTTCCTTGTGAGCAGAATGGCTAATTCCTTGGTATTTGTTAAACATCTTTTGACTGGGATTTGTCCCAATGGTGTTTTGACTACTAAATTAATAAATGTCTCACTTAGTGATTTCTTCCCCCTTTTTTCCCCCTACCTGTTAAATGTTCTGAATTATCCATTCTTCCTCACCTTTAAAGTTGCCTATCCTTCCATCTATCTAAAGGGGATATGGAAAGTGTTCTTTGATTTTGTGTTTTGGTCCGGTTGCTAGTTGAACAGAGTACACAGAGTTGCAGCGTTTCCTTTCTCTGAGCACTAGTAGATAACAGCAATATTTATTCCTTATTCTTCTCCCCCAGGGATGGCCACCAATCATAGCCTTGCACTGGCAGACTAGAACACGGTTATCCCTAAGCTTTTTGGTACTTTTTGTTGCTCCATTGCCTTATAGGCAACTCCACTGTACCTCTCTGACTGAATCATCATGGAGGTTTGGGGGAAAGGGATTCTTGGGATGCCAAGATTTAGCTAAGGAAATTTTTCCTGTGTGGTTAAGGGAAAGGGCCAATATCCCTACGACTGAAACACCTTGCTATCTACGTTTCTGGCTTTCAATGCTTCCTTTTTGTTGCTCCTACACTTTGCATGTTGGCAGGGTTTGTCACCATCCTGTTGCTATTTTGTGTTGTCTCCAAGGGGGTGATACTCAAATCCTAATGCTGCTTGCTTGTAAATTTAAGTTTTAACCCTTGCAGTGGAATAAGAACTCCAGTTTGTTGAAGAACTGACCTCTTTGGAGTAAGGACAATCATGTGCACGGGTACATCTTGGAAGTGCATGGTTAATGATATTTCTTCTGTTGTTTCTTTAGCCATGGTCTTCTTTGCTCAGGAACTGGAATAGCCTAGCAGTGACTCATCCTGGTTACATGGCATTCCTAACTTACGATGAGGTGAAAGCACGGCTTCAGAAATTCATTCACAAACCTGGCAGGTTAGTGATTGATAGCAGTTGCCTTTTGAAGATTCTTGCTAACTCCTCTATTTAGTTATTTTTGCAGCACCTGCTGTGTCCGAGGAGGTTCGGTCTGACAGAGGGGCCTTACTCAGTGTTTTGCTGGTTGCTATTACAGTGTCCTGTGGCAGGGGAGGGGATTTCTGCCTCTCACCTCTGCAGACCACTGGTTGCATGCTGCTTTTAAAAATGGAAACCTTGTATAATCTTTTAAAAAACTTAATTTGAAACAGCAAGTGAGTGTGAGGACACTCATCTTTATCACTGTGGATTTTGGGTTTAATTGCACACACACAAGTTTTTAGATGCTTCACTCACTAGTATCTGACTGCAGGGTTCTCCCTTTGAGCTACAAGTGAATAAAGTGGTAAAAGCTGGTAGAAATCCTCCAGCTACTTCAGCTTGTCTTTATCTTCCATCTTGAGATAGCTAGACAGAGGCTACCTACTCGGCACTTAACTTTTTTTTGGCTGATCCAGCCCAAACTGGAGTTTCTGTTCTTTTGTCTCTTTTCAGTTACATATTCCGATTGAGCTGTACGCGACTCGGTCAGTGGGCCATCGGTTACGTCACTGCAGATGGGAACATTCTCCAGACTATCCCCCACAACAAACCTCTTTTTCAAGCACTGATAGATGGCTTCAGGGAAGGCTTGTAAGTAACTTTGCATCAGCCTGTAGCGTGTTGTGCTCTTTCAGTCTGCGGTGAGTGTACAACGCACCCTGTTGCTGTGGATCCTATGTTTTACCTGCCTTAATCCCGTCGCTAGTTAATGTACCTTTTGAAATGAGTGGGATGATGGAACGTACCTAGTGGATTCAGTCACGTATCATTCTGTCTGGTGGCAAGTGCAGCATTTTGCAGCGGTCATGCAGTTGACAGTGACATTGTGCGGGTGAACGTTGCGCAGTCCTTCCTCTTTATTTATGCCCTGAATCAGCAAAGTACTTTTAAACATAGTTGTTGTCCTGTTGAGGTCCATGGAACTGCTCACAATCTTAATTGCTTTACTGAGCTGTGTTCTAAAAGAGGGAATTTGACTCTCAAAAGTATTCATAGAGAGAGCCATTTTTTTCATTGCTTGTCTCTACTTCTCAATGCTACTGTTGAAAGTACATCTGTCTTGTAGTTTCCTGTCAACCTAGCCTCTTCTTCGATTTGACCCTATACTGATGTCACAAAAATTAGGATTATGAGTTATGACATTAGTTTTGTTTCTTTGGGTGTTAGTTTCATCATTCAGATATCACTGCAAGGTGAGTCATATAAGAATGGAAGATTGGGGGATGAGAGTGCCTTTTATTTTTTTAAAAAACAGAATCATTTGATCATTGGCAAAAGGGAAACCATAAAAACAGGCGTCCTGTTTGCGTATTGATAAGTGTGGTATATTAGGGGGCTTTCCCTGGTTTGAAAGTTCCTTGTTAAAACAAAGCACCTTGGATTCCAAAAGAATGGAGATGCTCAGACTTTGCATGGTAAAGTGCCCCTACGAGGTGATCCCATGCTGAACCTATAGGCAGATTTTTCTTTTGTTGAGTGATCAGTTTTCAAGCATAGTTGACTTCTGCATTTTTTTAAAGAGAGAAAAAAGGGTGAAAGAAAGAAAGATAGATGGCTTTCTTTAAATCTTATGTTACGTTTACTTGTTGTAGTTATTTATTTCCTGATGGTCGGAATCAGAATCCTGACCTGACCGGTTTGTGTGAGCCAACACCTCAGGACCACATTAAAGTTACACAGGTGAGCACGAGGGTTCTGTCCTGTCAAAATAGCACCACTTTGCTCCATTTTCTAGCCTCCTCGTCTGCTTAATACACTAGTTCCTTGTGTTCGAAGCAGCTATATCAGGTCTTGTAAGACACACACAATCTTTGAGTGGTTTGGGTTGGGGAAGACAGATTGAAAACATCAAACAAAGCTTCATCTCTGTCTAGGGCTGATAACTTTGGGGTCCTTGTTTAGAGTAATATGATAGTGCTGGCGGAAGGACACACTAACTCGTATGTCTTCTTTTATCCTTGACCTACGTGACCTTAAGTTGAACTTGAAGCTCTGTACTGAAAGACTTCCATGTTCTTTTAGGATCGCTTCAAGTCCATTTTTTTTTTTAAAGCTTGACAGAAGTGTTGCTTACGGAAGTATCTAGCACATGAAATTGCAATGTAACCTTTGCAAATGTCTGTTTTTGTTGAGCTGTGGTTTGGTGCTGTGATTTTATGATTTTTTTTTTCTCTGTGTGAAAATTGGGGTGGATTTCTTGTAGTTATAACTAATGAGGCACATTATATTCCAGAGTGAATTATCTCTGTTTTCCTTCCCTCAAGGAACAATATGAATTGTACTGCGAGATGGGCTCCACATTCCAGCTGTGTAAAATTTGTGCAGAAAATGACAAGGACGTGAAGATTGAGCCATGTGGCCACCTGATGTGCACTTCCTGTCTCACTGCATGGCAGGTAAGGAATTGCCCCATTTGTGCGCTCTTTCAGAGCGAAGTTGGGCTGTCTTTGGGCCAGGGTGATGTATCTTTTCCTTCCTTCTTCTCAGAACTGTTTAGATCCTTATGGGTATTGATAATTTGGTAGTGGAGCTGAAAGCATAGCTTGAAATTCATATCAATATATCTATTGTACCTTGCTCCAACCACAAAACAATAAAGGATGCTAGAGTGCTGTCCTCACAGGATGCAGACTTTGGACTCTGTGTTCAAAACTGGTTCTACTCACTAGACTCTCCTACCTTTTCCTCATTGTTTGTGACATAGCGACTACTTTCTTGCCTTAAGAATGGTGTGTGTGGGAGGGAAGGAGGGCTTTTTAAAAACCTGTTTTTTTGTTATACTCCAAATGATGAGGATCATGCTGTATTTATAGTGCAGTCTTAATTCCTGTTTCCCTCCTTCCCTCCACCAAAATACACCTGCTAAAAAGATGATCACTAAACTCCTTTGTCTGATGTGCTACTGTCCATATTACTTGTTTTCATAACAGTGATTGTTTTAATAGGTTTCTTCTCCCCACCCCACCCCCCTTCAGGAATCGGAAGGTCAGGGCTGTCCTTTCTGCCGTTGTGAAATCAAAGGCACAGAGCCCATTGTAGTCGACCCATTTGATCCCAGAGGAGGAGGAGGATTATTGCGGCAATGTGCAGAGGGAGCTCCCTCCCCAAACTATGATGATGATGAAGATGATAGAGCGGATGATTCCCTCTTCATGATGAAAGAATTGGCTGGTGCTAAGGTAAAGGCCCCATTGGGTGCATGCTGCCGGATGTGGCAATAGACACTGGTTTTTGTCTTGTTGACTGTGCACACTGGAGTTGTTGAGCCCCAGAATGGAAACTGCAGTCGGTATGTCCAGGTTGTGGTTGGTACAGAGCTGGTAAGTGCCATACTTTTGAAACTTAGGTTCAGCCAGATCTTACCAGTTCAGTCAAGCAATATTGTTCTACATACCAATATCTCTGATATTGTATATGTTGTCCTGGAATATAGGGCTTTGTCCAAGCTATTAGCAGGGTGACATAACTCAATTCATCTACTGAAATGCAAGACCTATATTAATAATACTTCTCTGCATGCTGGGCAATGCTGCTTTTGATTTATGATCTGTAATCAGCCTTATCAGCAGAAATTGAGTCATTTTCCTCAGTGCTGAGTATAAGGAGAAGGAGTTTTTCCAAGGTGCTGATGACTGAACTAAGTAGAGGGCAGTCTGTTTTGCTGAGGAAGTCAATTGGACTGTCGTTTTTGAATATGTTGTCTGATTAATCTGTGTAATAAAGGTCTGATGACTGCCTTCCATCAATGCTGCTTCCTGCCAGGGAAATGTGTGCAAGTAAGGCATTCTTTATGAATCACTACACAATGGGTTGTGGGTTTTTTTCTGTTGTCTCATTGCTGCCACTTGCCCATCAGCAGTTAGTTGTTCTGGTGCCTAGGGAAAAAGATTTTGAATCTGACTTTTTTTTTAAATAGTTAGTTTCACTTTATATAAAATACGGCCTTCTAATTAAGAATCCTCTGTTCAGATTTAATGATAATCCACATTGATTCATCCCTGTTGTAAATTCTTTTGTAGTCAGCAGTTGAAGTTCCAAGCCAGTGTCTTGGGGATGAGTGCTGTACAGCTTGTCATTTCTTGGGGTCAGAATACAGTTCCCTTGACATCACCTGACTCCCGTTGTGGTTTGCAGTAGGCAAGTGCTCCGGATGTGCCAGCGCTAGATGCGTACAAATTCTGTCAAGCTGTTCAAATACTATGCTCGCGCACGTATCATAAAACAACTCTTATGAAGACAAGGAAAAAAGGAGTGACTGTTCTGATTTGTCAGGTGGTGGAACAGTTATCCAAGGACGAGAAGGAAGGTTTTGACACTGCTCCGGGTGCACGCTAATGATTACTGTAAGTGCCGTGCCGTCATGGCAAAGGGACAACTTGCGCACACCTATAATATAACTCTGCTCACTGTGCTCTGCCATTAATATAGTGGAGCATGCCCTCTGGTGGTGAAAAGAAAATATGCCTACAGCAAATCCAGTACCAGTATTAAAGAATAGTTGGTCCAGCCAATTTATAAGCGTTTCAGAGTGAGGTTTTTAGTATGTGCTCATGTGGCTGAGTGCCAGAGTTGGGCCTGTTGGTGATTCACAAGGTTGGTTCCAGACAAATGCTGCAGTGCTGTGAAACAAACATGACCTCTTATTGCATGCTCGGTGTTAATGTAGTAATTTCATTACAAGCTGCAGCAAGGTAACGTGAGGTGCAGAGCTTGAAAGCAGGAGGGATGTGGTGCTTTAGATAGGATGGCTTCTCTACTGTTTGACTCTTGTTCATTTTCTTAATTTTCTCTTTCCAGGTTGAGCGCCCTCCTTCTCCATTCTCAGTGGCTCCACAAGCCCCACTTCCCCCAGTACCCCCACGACTAGATCTTCTGCAGCAACGCGTGTCCATCCCTTCTGGAGCTTCCAGCCCTGGGACCACTTCCAAGGTGAAGTCTTCTTTTCACCCTCCTCCAAGGTCCTTTATTGAGTGCGGGGGAGATATGGGAAAAGTGGTGGACTGTCCTGACTCTCTCTTCAGACTCTATCTTTTCTTCCTTCCTCTTCACAAGTCATCTCAGACCAACTCTTTTCTTCCATCCAAGGAGGGCTCACGGTTCCCCCAGGAAGCAGTTTGTCCTTCTCGGTCTTCAACTAGTACTCTTCTGACTACTCCACGTGGAGCTCCATTTATGGAACTGTGTTTATTCCAGCTAGTAGCCTAGCTGTGTGAAGTTGGTTCTTATATTCCCTTCCCAGTTTTTCCACCAAGCATTTTTTTCCCCAGAGAGAAAACTGGGGAAGGGGATTAGAAGGAAGGAGATGGTCATATTTCCTTAATGACCAGTAGAAGGAGGAAGCACAGTATTGGTAGCATTTCTAGGTGGGGCGTAATGGTGGTTGTTGGGGTTTTTGGAGTGGGTGAGAGAGGCTGTGGGTTGGCGCTGAAAGGTCAGGCGGGAAAATAACCAATCTTCTTAATCAGTGAAATTGACTTGTGAAATCAATCTGTACAAGACGTTTGATGAAATAGTGAGAATTCTGGTAGGGATCCTGTGTGGTGCCATTGTGGGCAGCAAGAAAGCAAACCTGGAACTTAGTATGCATTCCTAGCCATAAGTGGTTAAATGTTGTATCTAAAGGTCTATGGAGGATATAGCTGGGAGTTATTTCATGTTCTACAGCTGCCCTAGAGTTAATTTCGTGTAAGAAGCCTCCTAACTGGGATATGTGCAGTGAGTTGGACTTCCTGCTTGTTAAGCTGTGGTTTTAAATGTCTGATGTTGTCTTACAGGCTGCTCCTGGTCCCCTCCATAAAGATAAACCTTTGCCGGTACCTCCAACGCTCAGAGATCTCCCACCACCGCCCCCACCAGACAGGCCATATTCCATGGGGGTGGAGAGTCGACCTCAGAGACGTCCTTTACCCTGTACGCCAGGAGACTGTCCTTCCAGAGACAAATTGCCCCCCGTACCCTCCAACCGTCAGGGGGAGCCCTGGCCATTGCGGCCAATTCCAAAAGCGCCATCTGTAGCTCTCAGTCCTAGTGACCCTTGGGCAGGAAGAGAGTTGACGAACCGGCACTCACTCCCGTTCTCACTCCCGTCTCAGATGGATTCCAGACCTGATGCCCCTAGGCATGGGAGTACACTCAGCTTAGACACCACAGCGGTAAGTCACTGGATGTGGTGGCATCCTGCTTTCTAGTGGCACAGCACTGCTTCCTGTGAGTGGGAGAGACCGGGAATGCTACTTGTGTAAGACTTCTCTGAAGCGATGATGAAGCTGAACTATGAGACCACCAGGAAGGTGGTCAGGTAGTGCTGGTTGTGGTGGGCTTTTTTGGGATGTGGTTTCCTTGTCCATTGACAGCTAGATTAAGAGCCCAGCCCATTTTAAATGGTTGCTGTCAGTTGTCAACAAATTACATTGGGGGATCGGATAGCTCAGTGGTTTGAGCATTGGCCTGCTAACCCCAGGGCTGTGAGTTCAATCCTTGAGGGGGCCATTTAGGGATCTGGGGCAAAAAATCTGTCAGGGGACAGTACTTGGTCCTGCTAGTGAAGGCAGGGGACTGGACTCGATGACCTTTCAGTTCTATGAGCTAGGCATATCTCCATACAGTCACTATTGACTTTGGATTTTTAACCAGTGATGATATTTTTATATTTGAAGCTTGTTTGCGCGAAATGTATGTTTTTATTTGATAGATAAATACATATAGATATAGATCTATATGAGATGTACCAAAGTCTGTGTAGAGTTTGGGGACTGATACCCCCACCACCATCTGTAACACATTGTGATGCAGTATGTTTCAGTCAAGAAGAAATGCTTCCCAGAGCATTTTACTTTCTTTCATTCTTTAACCCTTATCTGTTGCTTCGTCCAACTCCAAGCTCCTTCAGAGTTTGAAAGCCAGTGTACTATGTAGATATCAACAAATTCTTTTGCAGGTACAAGGTTTCTTGAAATGAATGATTCAGAATGTCAAAGAAGCTCTCCTTTCTCAGAGGAGAATTGGTGCTTCTGGTGATGTAGCATTGATGTCTATTTGAATTTGCTGACAGTGCTATTTCTAACCTATTGTTTCTTCTTTGCAGAACTTGAACAGTGGTCCCCCAACAGGCTCAGAATATGAGCACCCTAAAATAAAACCCTCTTCATCCGCCAATGCTATCTACTCTCTAGCGATCAGGTGTGCTACTTTCCAATTAAGGCTTTTTTCTTGTAGTAGACATAATCAGTTTCAGGATTGCTATAGATGTGTAGAGAGGGCAGAGACGTACTTCTGGGTCTGTATTCACATCTCAGTACTCTTTGGTACCAGGGTTAGAATTCGATATTATATAGATGGCCTGAGTTTAGGATTCAAGCTCTGGAATGTTGAAAACATATGAACAAGCAAAAGTAAATCTCTCAGCAAAATTTTGGTAATTTTGAGTCGTGATGGAATGGTAATTACCCAGAACTGTTGCAGTCACAGACAACCTGGTGTGAAGTGTCCCGTGCCTAAGATACAGCAGTACATATGGTATGAGGGAGCGTATATGTAGAGAGGCAGCATGAGGTTGAAATGTGAGGTGCTCCAATGGCTAGGATATCTGTATGTTACTGTTACCACGCACCTTGGACAAGACTTTTGCTAATTATTTCACCGGCAAGTCGGGTCTCACAATTACACAGCTCAGAATTCCAATAAACCAGTTTGTTGCTTTAGTCAGAATCAGTTTGAAAAGTCTTGCTTGAAACTTTGGCTTTCAGCGCTTGAGAGCTGATGGTTGCCATATTGTTGTTGTTTGAATTAACTGTTTTTCAAACGGATTTTGTTGTTTTGGATTAACCGTTTGTTTTTATTTGCGTTAACTATTTTTCAAACTGATTGTTTTGTTGTTTGGAGTAACTGTTTTTCAAATGCTCTTGACCCTCTTCCTTCTGCTCCCAGACCACTTCCTGTGCCAAAACTTCCACATGGGGAACATTCTGAAAGCGATGACGATACTGAATACATGTCCCCGTCCTCTCTGCCTCTGGTGCCGCCTGGTCCTGCCCAACAAAAACCAGAGATCAGACTGCCTTTGGAAATGACTCATGGTTTACGGTGAGACTACAGTTGTCTCTGGTGTGTTTACGACCCCACCCATCCAAGGAGGCCTGTTCATTTATTCTGGCTGAGGTTTTATTCCTGTGGTTTATCTGCTGCCTGTTTCCCACTGGTATTGACCAGATCTAGATTAGAGTAGGTGGGGTAAGTGAAATGCGAACATTGCTATGGTCTCAGAATCCTTTTATAGTGGAATCAGTTCACCCCTGGCCCCAGGCCATTTTTGTTGTTGGTCCTTTGACACCAGCAGACACAGAAATGTGACGTTCCATGTACAGCTTTGTTCCCCTCACTTTCCAGTTATACCAGTTAAATTTTGGTCTGTGATGTTGCAATGGGAGACAATGTCGAAATGTGTATGAGAGCAGATATTCTCTGAAAGAAAATAGATAGCAGAGCCGTGCTTCCTATCACAGCATGCATTTTAGGTGAGGAGGAAGCTACTGTTGCATATCTGAAGGAAACATTTTTTTTCTACCTTTTCATTCAGAGAGTTGGAGTGTGACCAGCCAAATAATGTCTGTATGTATGAAGCTATGTACAACATTCAGTCCCAGGCAACATCCTCTGACTTGGAGACCACCAACACTTCTGGTGAGTGGGCATGAATGCATGTTATAAAGCACCCACGAGAGAACTTGGGTAGGAGTGAATTGATGAGATTTCCAGTTCAAATAGCATTTAAGCTATCGTTTAACAGAGGTGTCGCTGTTCAAGGTAAATAGTTTGTCACATGCGTAAGTGTTCAATTGGCATTGCCTACAGACTGTGAATTGGGATGTCAGTAAAGAGAACCTAATTTAACATGGGTTTAAGACACTCATCAGTTGCTTAAAAGAAATCATTGTTATGAAGATTTTTGTATGAAGTTGTAGTTGCTGTAGGTAGCTGGGATGGAAATTGTCAGCACAGACTTGTCATCTTTCTGTTTCCAGCTGTTCCCATTGATTCTGATCATTATTATTGGTAATTTTTTACTGAATTTATGAAATCCCTCCCTGTGTGTGTACCTGACACACTCCTTTTCTAGTGCGATCCATTTCAAGTTGCTGATTCTCAGTGGAGTAGGCAAAGGCCTATGCGCCAATGTGGCAGTTGTGATTAGTGGGGATCTCACATGGCAGGTCTCTAGGGCAAATTTTTTTGGGGTGTTAGCTCCACAGCCTTGGGACATCAGCGAGAATGCTTTCTGCCAATGGGGATCAAGGTGAACCCAAATCTTGACCCCTTTGGGGACTGATGCAAGACCTGTCTCTCTTCACAGCCCCTGCCCCACATTATCACAGCTTCAAAATGACTTTGCCATTGCTTCTTGGAAGGGAATAGCCAAGAATGAGCATGCTCCAGATAGTACATGTATTGAGGGAGGGAGGGCGTGTTTGTGTCCTTTTCCTGGCAGAATGATGAATTCCATTTTGTATGTGATGCCCTGGATACCACTGTGATTGATGCATTAGAAATGCAACCTGTATATATAGAGTTAACTTTATTAAAAAGGTAAAGAATAACCCGCAGCTGCACACACAGACCTGCCCGCAGAAGGCTGTTTGATGGGACACAAAGTGTACAGTGTCTCTCGTGCCCCCTTTTGCTTTCTGCCTAATTGAGTGCCAACTGTAGAAACACAGGGAGCACTCAGCCAAGGTGGATTTGATCTTAAAGGCACCGGCATCTGCATTGCTCCGCAAGCATAGTGTAAAGTTTAAAATGAAGCAGGAAAGTTGAAGTGTGTGTGTTTGTGAGAAACATGGGTTTTTAAAAAATAATGTACCATTGGAGGCAAGGGTAGGCATTTACAACTCTTCCACTGTGATACTTTTTACTCTCTGCCTCCTGGAAAGAACTTCCTCTGGACTAGGGGTTTCAACAAGAGACCCGTAGCTATCTGCTCTGCGAAGGCATGTGGACTGATGTGAATGGAATATACAGCCTGTGTCAAGAAAGGGAAAGCTCTGTTCCGAACTTGGAGCTAATTGTGTGTGTATTTTTCTAGATGAAGGGGATATGGCTGCAGCCAATGCCATCAATGGCCCAGAAGAGTCTGAGAATGAAGAAGATGGATACGATATCCCCAAACCACCTTTACCAATTGTCACAGCTCGTCGCACACTGTCTGATATCTCCAATGCCACGTCTGCCTTCAGCCGAATGTCTCTGGATTGTGATCCCGTCACAGGTGAACACCCTTACCTCCTGATTCTGTAGCAGTATCTGATAATTTGGTACACATCTTTGAAGCTTCTCCATCACTAACTCGTTATTGCCTTTCTGCTACAGAAGAATCAGTTCTGTATTACAGAGGTGCCCCAGTCCTGAGGGGTTAGGGTTGATTTAGATCTTAATATGTGCTGCACTAGCTGTTTAAACCATTTTGTGTTTGGATTAGCAGTTGGCAAAACCCACCATATTCACCTGGTCATCAAGAGTACGCCTCTGTGGAAATTAGGTTTACCTGTAGCACTCAGTGGCAGGGGAAGTAAGACACAGACTATAGCTGGACTTAAAACCGAGCTTTCTGATGTTATTGCCCCTAAAGACATTGGTAACTCTTCGGGCAAAGGTAGTAAGAAAGACCAATCTTGTTCTTCTGTGCTAGGTCAGACTCTTGGGTATAGTTCTTTGCCAGAAACACATTGGGATGCGTGGTGAAATCTTTTGCATATTCCTTGTCCTTGCATTGTTTTTCCAGACCTCTCTCTTACTCTTGTTTTGATATCTGAGGTCTGCTCACACACTCACCCAAACAGCTCCCATTTGCTCGGTCTGGTTTCTATAAGCAAAACCAGTAGGGTTTACTAATTATTTATTAAACCTCTGTCACCATTTTTGTACACCAGGGAAGAGGAGATGAGAGAAACTGAAGTTAAAAGGATAGGCTGGCTGGGAAAAGTGGCTTGTGGTCCCAGTGCTGCTACAATGTTCTAAAGCTGCCCGCTAATGCAACAAGCACTTGTTGTCTTCCACAATAACAGTTGTTTCTCCCTCTAGGTTCTTCCGATGGCTCTCAAGTTCCAGAAAGGCCGCCGAAGCCCTTACCGCGGAGGATAAACTCTGAACGGAAAGCCGGGAGTTGTCAGCAAGGTGGCGCTGGCGGTGGCGCCAACGCATCGCCCCAACTTTCCAGTGAGATTGAGAACCTTATGAGCCAGGGATACTCATATCAGGACATTCAGAAAGCACTGGTCATTGCACATAACAATATTGAAATGGCCAAGAATATTCTCCGGGAATTTGTCTCCGTTTCCTCCCCTGCACACGTGGCCACATAGCACATCACCTCCCTGCCTACAGCTTCTGTGGACCAACTGCCTGGGCAGCCTGTAGCCCAGCTGCCCCCGCAAGGAGGAAGGGGTTCCTTGAGAGACTGTGATGAAGTCAGCCCTGCCTCTAAGAGAATCAGTTATCAGGTTTCTGTGGTTCCAGATTTCAAAGCAATGGAATGAAACGGAGCGGATAGATGTGTATACAGTGTGTGTCTTGGCATCGTTTTCACCCCCGCCTCTTGTTTGGGAGTACAGATTTGTTTCAAAGGGCATTGGTAGAAATAGGTATCATGACAAGTGATTCCAGAGATGATGCTCTGGGGTTGGGGGAGTGTTTTGTGCTGTGAATTCTAACTGAATGCTCTGAAAATGTCTCCAGGTTGATGTGGTGTGTCCTGTGGTTCATGGTACTAGATTGGGACCTGTTCACTGCTGTGAGTTTGGCTCAGGCTTTTTAGAGCAGTCTGTAGGTGGCCCTCTGCTGGGAATACATAGGAGATCTCGGAAGAAATGATTAGATTGCTTCCGTTTACTGTGGCATTTCTCCTGTGCCCATAATTATTGCTCACAATTTAAGTCCTCCCCTTCAGCTGGGATACAAGTGTGACTGGCAGCAGTCAGGTATTTTTAACTCCTTAGTGCCGGGAGATGGATTTCTCTCACCATGTATCGCATTGCCGGCACTGGATTCCAGGGAGTTAGATATGTTGAACTGAGCGGGGGGGGGGCGTCTTTTGGGAAGGGTAGGCATGGAGAACTGGCTGCTGCTTATCCTTTTAGCCCAGAGCATCTTCGCTTCAACTTGCTTACAGCTGTGCTGGACTTGAGTAGCTACCACTGGATACTCCCATGCACTCTTTCTATAGGAATGTTGCATCTGGTAAATATGATGATTTATTTATCTTAATTGCATGGCGGCTATAGCACACTAGTGGCCTTTACACACATTCCATCCTCTCCTTTAGAGAGCGCTTGTGGGAGCCACTCATCTGTGTGCCAGGTTTTGTGGAGTAGATAGGTGCAACCGATGTATCTCATCAGTATCGTGTCTGCTTTGTAGGAAAAATGCAACAGAATTCTCAGACTGTCTGTCACAATAATATGGGGCTTGCTTTCCCTTTGTTACACCAGGGAATTGTCAGAGCTTGTGTCAGACAGGAGATCAGAGGAAATTGTGTAGTTACGAAACAGTCAAACTGGACTTTAAAAGTTGGTGTTCAACTATTATTTTGGAAAAACCTGACTTGCTAGTATCCTGTTTACTCAATGCCTTTCAATTTGTGTGTCTTTGGTGTTTACAAAGTGACTGATTCCTTCAGAGAGGAATTAAATTGAATAGAGATACAGAGACCATAGTCTGTCAAATTAACAAAATGCGCATGTATTCAGTGCACATTAACTTTTCAGATTGTGCCCGGAATTATTTGGCTCGCTGTTGAATGTCAGTAGTATGAATGAACAGCAGTAGTGACTAAATGACTATTTATGGCTTGAAATATCTTTAGGGGGTGCGAGACTGTTTGATGTAGTTCATCCCTTTTACAGAATCTGGTAATCAGATCAGGAGCCTGAAATTGACAGAGAGAATTTAACAAGAGTAATAGCAAATGTTACAGAAGGGAACAAAGTACTAGATTCTCCTTTTATGTGGAACATAATGATTATCTCTGAATCTACAGCCTTATTGTTGTAAGTGCAGTGGGATCCAGGTGACATAAACGCATGAACTGTCCTCTTCTCCTTTCCTCCCTTCTTTGGTAAAGAAAATATTGCCTGGAATGCTAGGGAGAGCAACTCTGTGCGGTACAATCACTGCCCATCAGCATTGTTGCTGTTTCAGTGCCAGAGGTATAATTTGCAAACACAGCCTGATGCTGTGGTTTGTGTTGGTGCGAGCTGTGGGAGATGCTGACTGTTTGCTGTAATAGTGCAAAGTCAAGTTGTGTGACTTCAGTGTGAGTTGCATGTGCATCGCTGAGGGTAGAGTCCAGCCCTAGTGAAGTCTTGAGCTGTAAAGGGAAGGGCGATTGTCTGCCCTCCATGGAATATACCTTTTCTCCTGTTCCTCTGCCCGTGCATGTGACAGACCGCAACTAACAGGTCATGTCTTGTTGTTTTTGTGTGAAATGCTGTGACAATAATACATAGCAGGCCGTGGTCAGCATGACTTTTAGACCTTGTTAAAAAGCAGGTCTAGTGCAGGAACAGCTGAGGTTGGTACAAGGGCAGCTTTGTTCTCTTATTACATCTGCATGATGCAGTGGTAGTTTTGATCCTGACCAAGCAATTTCTGGAGTATCCGAATCATTTCCTGGTCTGTGCTTGTCCAAAATGTGCTTCAGAAGCAAATAGCGACCCTTCTGATGTGAATACTACTCTTTTCTACCCCTTCTTGGCATCTGTCTCCAAAGCTGCCACTAACTCCACGTTGGTTTTGCAGCCACTTCGCTTATAACTTTCTCTGCAAGGTCAGCCCAGGTGTTTCAGTGTGCACTGTGGCTGTATTTTCAAGAGGGTGGTAGTACTCCTGCCGCTGCTAGTATTGGTGTACAACAGACATGGTTTATCAAAGTCATGTTCAATAACACGACTGAATCTCTTTACAAACTCTGCGCAGCAATTAAATTTAACCAGCTAAAAAGCCTTAACTGTTGTCCTGCCATGCAGAGTGCATAGGGTGACCAGACAGCAAGTGTGAAAAATCAGGACAGAGGGTGGGGGATAATAGGCACCTTTGTAAGAAAAAGCCCCAAATATCTGGACTGTCCCTATAAAATTGGGACATCTGGTCACCCTAAGAGTGCATGTTGTTCGAAGCAGCAGTGTCCTATTCCTTGTGGACAGTCCATTTTCACAGGCTCGCCCTGTTGCTAGTTAGATCATGCCTAGCAAAGCTTTGACAGTACTCTTTTCAGGGTTCGGTCATGGCGGTTCATTGCCTGTGGACCTCATTCCAGGATTAGAGATTTGAAGGCAATCCTTGTGGCGTGGATCTCTGCCATTATTTTTATGCATGTGTCCTTTCTGCCCACTGTTTGTGTCTTAAACTTATCTGAGAAACGTAAGTGGCTTTTTCTCCTTGAACACACGAATGTTTGTTACAGTCTGCGAGTGTTGCCGAAGCATAGCCGAGCCAACAGCGCTTCCTGAGGTTGTTCTCTGTGGAGTAAAGTGAAGCACTTTGTGGTGTATTTTCCTTGTTGCTTTTCTTTTGCAGAGGTAACCTGATGATTGCCCCATCCCACCCCTGTGTCTTTATTCCAAAAGGTCAACTTTTTATTTTACTTTAAAAGAAAGAAATGGCGGGGGCGGGGGGGGGGAAGCCAAATGTCTAGTGCCTTTCTTAAGAGACTGCTGCATCTCCAGGCTGGATCCGAGTACCCTCTTGTGAAAACTTAGAGCCTCAACTAGACTAGCCTTTCAGATGCCTGTGAGTGCAGCTGCTTTGAAGGGGATGGAAAAGGGGCGGGGGGTGGGGGCGGGAGAAGAGAGAGATGGGCGAGAGTTGCTTGAAAGATGACCCTGTGTTTTGTAGCATTTCAACTGTGGAGGTGTCTTACCTTGTCCCTGTTACTAATGGCGACTTGTCTGGATTGGTGCTGTAATACGCTTGGTGTGAAGACAGTAGAATTGTAATACAGGATTCTTTTTGCTTTTAACAAAACCAATCAGAGTTCTGGTCATAAAAATGCTGTTTGTCCCCCACCTCTCGCCCCAGGAAACAAAGCAAGCAAAATACAGTGCAGTGAGAGAGGAGTAATAAAATGCAGTGGGACCAGATGGTGTTTCACCAGGAGTGAAAGTAATTTACAGGACTTACTGGTATGCCGGAGTCCTGGGTGGGGGCGTGGCCTCAACTGGAAGAGGCGTGGCCTCAACCGGAAGAGACAATTTAAAGGCCCCAGGGCAAATTAAAGGGCCCGGGGCTCTGGCCGCCGCAGAGCTCTGGGCATTTTAATTCCCTGCTGGAGCCCGGCTGCCAGAGCCCTGGTGGGGATTTAAAGGGCCCGGGGCTCCCTGCAGCGGCTGGGGCCCCGGGCCCTTTAAATCACTGCCAGGGAAGCTGGTCCGGTACTGTACTGGTTTACTTTCACCTCTGTGTTTCACCAAGTGACAATCAGCAGGTAGCTGTCGCTGCAGATGTGTGTGTCCCATTCCAAGTGTCCAGCCATTCAAGTGCGTTAACCACCCTCCCAACTGTATGGGAATCTACAAGACAACCAATTCCCACAGGAGGGAGGTAACAGCCATGCTGTTACTCCTGTAGGTGGAGAAATCTGCTTGCTGACCTGCACTTGTCTTGTTCCTCTCTGCAAATGCTGCAGATTTAAGCATTAAGCAGTAGTGCCTCTCTGCTGGTTTGCAGTGGCTTTTGCTTCCTTTGTAAACACAGCTTTCCCCATGTGTTCCTCGCTGCTACCCAAATCCCAGGGCAGCTGGATAGGTTTGGGGAACAGCACATGGCTTTATGCACTAAGACCCTGTACATCTTTCCAGCTAATCTACAGGCAGAGTAACTGCTGTACATGTGCATTTTAGCTGACTAAGGTCAAAAATGCAGTTCTTGTGGCTTTTTTTAATGTGCCCCCGTTTAAAATCAGAGCAGGAAACAAGAAAATTATTATTTTTTAAATTCCTAATATAAATCTTTTTTTTTTTAAATTCATGGTGGGGGAGGAAGAGTAGCTTTATTTCTCTTGAATAATGAATACCAATTTATATAATATCAGTGTTAAAATGTTGAGATTTTCACAAAATATTTTAAGAAGTATAATAGTGTCATTAATATAAAAAAAATTTATATTAGCAGTATTTAATCCTTTCAGACCTGTAAAGAATAAGAGAAACAGAAGGTAAATATTCTTACAGAGAGTAGCTGAGCTTTAAGGTTCGTTTGATTTAAAGTCCTCATTTTGTTTTGCAAATACATTGTTAATGTTTAGAAGTTATACTAATGTTATTTATTAATTTTTTTCATTCTTGTATGCAGCCCACTAAAGAGCTTTTTTGTTTTGAATTTCATGCACCTGTCAGTAAAAAAAAAAAAAAAAATACAAAACAAAACAAAGTTTTATTTTTAAATAAATTTCCTTTGTTGTAGCATATCAGTGAGGTGGTCTTAATGTGATTCATGGAAAGCACTGCTCTTGAAACGATCACAAGCATGTTCTATGTAACAGGGATGCACATTAAAAGCTGAAAACTACTGACTGGGTGTTCTTACCAACCAAAGGAACTGATAAAAGGTACCTGAGACCTTATTAAGGTTATTTGGTACATCCTAATACAAACTGGCGTTATTAGGGTGGACAGCTAAGGACTGGTCTACACTAGAAAAGATATCTCAGTATAACTGTGTGTTACAGGTGGGTTTTTTCCCTGCTGGTATAGTTATACCAGTACAAACCCAAGTGTGAATGAAGTTATACTGGTGTATTTTGCTTCCTGAACTGGAGTATGGTATAAACACTTATACCAGTATAGCTGCGTCCACACTAGGGGTTTTTTAAGCATCCGTCATACCTGTTTAGTTAAAGCGGCAAAACTCTAGTGTAGACAAGCCTTGAGACGCTGCAAGTTTGTCTTAAACTGCACAGCCCTACTGAGTGAGGATTCCTCCTCATTCACAGAACTTTGGTCTCCTGCTAACACATGGGTTGTCAACACTGCTCTTCTGAGCAAAGGTGGGAAAAAATCAGGGATGGTCTAGACAGTAATTCGTCTTGCCATGAGGGCAGGGGGCTGGACTCGATGACCGCTCGAGGTCCCTTCCAGCCCTAGAATCTATGAATACAGGAAAAAGGGCCTGTCACCAGCTGCTGGGATGCTAAGAAAGCATGTGCTCCTCAGGCAATGCAAACTGGTACCCGAGAGGCCTCATTCTTATAAGGGACTAATGAGAAATGTGTGTCTTGAGTTTTGGGGGGGTACTCTTGACTCTTATGAGAGATGACTGTCCATAGATCTTTCCTGAAACACTTGCATCTGCTTCCTCTCTAGCAGCAGCACAGCTATGGAGTTAAGTCAAGTCAGGGGTGGGCAAACTACGGGCCACATCTGGCCTGTCAGACCTTTTAATCCGGCCCTCCAGCTCCTGCCGGGGAGCAGGGTCTGGGGCTTTTCCTGCCTCGGCACTCAGCGCCGGCTCTGCAGCTCCCATTGGCCGGGAGCCAGAGGGGGGACATGCCACTGCTTCTGGGAGTTGCTTGAGTTAAGCACCACCTGGAGCCTGCACCCTCCCACGCCCTCCTCCCACACCCCAACCCTGTCCCAGCCCTGATCCCCCTCCCGCCCTCTGATCCCCTTGGTCCCAGCCCAGAGCACCTTCCTACACCCCAAACCTCTCATCACCAGCCCCACCCCAGAGTCTGCACCCCCAGCCGGAGCCTGTACCCTGAACTCCTCATTTCTAGCCCCACCCCAGAGCCCACACCCCCAGCCAGAGCCCTCACCCCCTCCCACACGCAACCCCCCCAATTTCATGAGCATTCATGGCTGCCATATACTTTTCCATACCCAGATGTGGCCCTCAGGCCAAAAAGGTTGCCTGCCCATGTGTTAAGTGGATCTAAATCAAATTCAGTCCGTAACAAACGAGAGCCCCAGTTCTTGTGTCTAAGTGGGAATGCAGTAGTAGTTCCTGACCGCGTTGTGAGCATATATTATAAATGCAGTAGACAACTGAGGGGTGAAGAGAGAAGGAGATGAAAGCACATGCGCTGAAGTCATGCATTACAGTCCAAGTGTACAGTCCGCACCTAGGGAATGTCACCACCCCTAATTTAGTTTCTCACTGCACCATTGTGAATTGAGACAAAGTACAGCGAGTCCTGGAAGTATTTTGGCTTTTTATTTTCACATATATAAAAAAAACCCCTGCAAAGATCAGACAAACTCTTAAATTTACACACAAACCAACAAATATATATATATATATATATAACAAAAGCTTTTGCTTCTGATATTTCTAGCTCACAAGTACAGCTCACCCTTTTTGTTAATGAGTTGGCTGCATCTGCTGCTGCAGCGAATCTCATTAACCACAGAGGAAGTTGGGTGCATAGGAAAGGAGCTGCTATTGTTTTGCCCAGTGTTAATGTAAGGCTGTTTGTTGCTGAAGTGTTGGAGGAATGGAAAATTAAATGGCTGGTTAAGTAGCAGCTATGGGGGGGGTGTATGCCTAAATGAAACAAGTTCTACAACTTGGTTTACTTCTCTAATAGGAATGGAGAAGGAAAAGCAAGGGGCTCCTCTCCTCTGTTCGCCTGTGGGGAGAGGGAGAGGTCATAGGGCTGATGGAAGCAACAGCAGTATATGCTTGCAGGCAGGGTGTTATCAGTGAGGTGGTGGTCTGTTTGGTATCTCTGAGATAGCACCAGTTCAATAGTCTATGGGAGCTCAGTTCTGTCAGTTTCCATTCTTGCTCACAGTTGGTACCTGTCACCCCAGCCTAGGCCAGAGAATGGGATTTTAGTCAAGGATATGTAATGTTTTATCTAATGAGAATACTTTAAAAAAAAAAAACCTCTAAAAACCCTAGAGAGGTGCCAATTTCTAAGCATGACATAAAGCTTCTCTTCATCAGCCTTGACTTTAGACATGGTCTGCTGGAGGGCCTGCTCATTTCAGCAGTGGTACAGCTTAATTAGAAATCTGCCCAGGGTAGCCACGTTCCTCAGGGAGGTGGCAGGTGTGAACCAAGGCCTAAGCCCTCAGCTAAGCAATGCCACATCATGCTGCTTAAAAACTTTCATATGAACATACTGTTGGGTCCAGTCCCTGCCGAAACTTCAGAACAACTGGGAGGCCCTGCTTTTTACTGCACATAGACCAGAGATCCTTTCCTTTCAGTTACTTGTTCGCAATAGTCACTTGGGAAAAACAAAATCAACTTTTCCAAGAACGGAGCGCTCTACCTACATTTCACTGGTGCAAGATGAAAGGCTGTGAATCTAAACCAGCAAAACAAGAACAGTTAAGGGAAAAACTAAGAGAACTAACCCTTCAGCATCCTAGAACCTACCAGGTAAATGCCATCCCCTATCTGTAATTCATACTGTGCACTCAGTGTTCAGAGACTGAGCTGGATGCTGCTAATCTAATAGGGGTTTTGGGGTTGGGTTTTTTTCAGTTGGAAGGAGCTCCAATTAAAAGCACAACTCTAGCCCTGACAAACCCAGACTGCCTAGCGCTCTAGCCTACCTTCAGGAGGGTGGGGGGGGGACTTATCTGCTATGAATTTTAGGTAAAAAGCTTCTAGACTCCCCCCCGCCCCCCCAACACACACACATAACTGGAACAATAAAAAGCTAACGGTAACATTCCTGATCAGGCCTTAAATTCTTCCCCCTATCAGGGTAATGTGGATGTTTTCAATAATTCGTTTTTGGCCTCTCTGAAGCAGTAAGCCAGTCCAGATTCCCTGCTGCTAGCGTGATATCTTTCAGACCCTTGGCTAGTTTAATGGCCATGTTGGGCGTGGGTGGGGGGTGAGGTATTCCTCCCTGCAGAGCAGTCTCAGCGCTGTGATGCATTTCAAGGACTCTGGCCACGCTCCCAGGGGGCTGGAGCAGGGTTGGGAGGCGGCGATCCAGGAACAGGAAAGGTTTGAAGGAAAAAACACACGGCGGGTCCCTCAGTCTAGTTCCTCAGGTCGATGTATTTCTCTGCCTTTAAGCCATGGACAAGAAATAAGTAGTTAGAGGTAATCAGTGTGCAGGTTCTCCCTCCTCCCACATGTGAAAGGACCAACTCAGAGCCAGCCCAGTGCGTTGACTCCTGGAGCAGTGGGTATGCGCAGCAGAGGCGGCTCCTTACACTGTTCTGTGGTTGAGCGATGATCTGAAGGCTACCGGGGCATGTGCTCATATACGCCGATTTGCATTAAACAAAGGAACATGTGAGCTGAACTGGAACTGTTCAACTGGAAACCTCTGCATATTAAAACTAGACAACACTGTAGGATAAACAGGAACATCCTATATCAGTGGCAGGGGGGAACTGCCTCTTTAATTAGGGCTGCTACCTTCTTTTCCTCCTCCTTGCAATCCCATGGCTTAGGGGACACCCTGCCCTGGTGTTTGTGGATCCCATTCTTAGGCTCATACCTAGGGTCTAGGGCCCTACGCGGGTTTAGCGGAGGCCAGAGATTTTCTAGCCTGTAACACCTTTAGCTCCGGGTGGGGCTGACCACGAACAGAGGGGACAGGGAAATCTAAGGGCCTGCATCTGCGCTTTCTCCTGGGAGCCAGGGGAAGTGGCCAGGTTCGCCGTGGGAGAGCAGAGGAGGAGGAAGGGAAAGTTTATAGCAGACGGGAAAGCCGTTTCACAAAGTTTCAACACGGCTACTTCCCACTAGCATGCAGCAACACATCCACATCTCTGCCCCGGCGCTGACGGAGGTGAAATGAAGGCTGGCACCACGAGGTCCCCCCCACTTCCCTTCTTTTCTGCTGATGACGATGGATGATGGAGGCCCATGCACGATCAGGGGTGCTGGGAACAGCCGTTGACAGCTGCTTCCCCAGCTCCAGAGGAGGCCCACCCTGTGTGTGAACGGCAGGGCAGAGACACCCCCTGTGCCCTTCAAGCATCACTGCTGCTCCTGGCCAGAGGCTGCAAAGGGACAGCCCAGCCCCCGGAAGGTAATTGCACGGAGATCTGTCCTACCTGGTCACCTGCAGGTCTCCTCTCGCCGTTGGCACCCTGCAGAAGCCCCGCCTCTTCGGGAAGTTTATCTGACTTAACTTCAACTACAATCTCGTCTTTACGGGCATCTGGCCTGGTGCTAAGGGGAGGGAGGTGACAGTTTTCAGACACGTGTGAGGTACCTGAGCGCCTACGGGCTGAGGCGTGGGAGTCCAGGCCCTTTGGCTGATTCCTACGGGCTCCCAGAGGGCAGAAGGAAAAGGAGTCAGAGCAAAATCAAAGCACGGTGGGAACACAGGCCGAGGGAAGCTTTTGACGACTCCAGCCTCTGCCAGTAGTAGGTGCTGTAGGGGAAGGGGCAGGAGCCCTGGGATAGCAGCCATGCTCAGTGCTGCTGGAGTGTGTGGATCGTAGCTACTCTCGTACTCAAGGGATTGCTGGCTGTTGGGGAAACTCAGCTTTGGCTCCCTACAGCGCCTGCTTCGGAGCCTTTGCTGCGGGGAAGCTCTTGGCTACTCTACATCCAGGCCTGCCCCCGGCATGAGAACAGCTGGGAGGCATTCTAGCCCTTCCGGGGGTGGGGGTGGGGGGAGCAAGTGGCCTGAATGGGATGAGATGGGAAGCGTGAATGGTTTGGTGCGTCTTTGAGCCAAGCCCTCGCTAGCCGGGAGGCGCAAGCGCGGGAAGGGCGAGGCGGCGGCAAGCTATGCTTACATGTCTTGCTTCCCAGTGCGGTGGCAGGGGATCTTGCCTTTCTTGTGCAGGAAGTAGAGCACGGCGCCGAGCACAGCGATCACCAGGATGCACACGATGACGGCCACGATGATCACGCCCTTGCTCTCCTGGGTCTTCTGCTCTGCTCGCAACAGACAGGAGCTGTTACTGCCCGACCCCGCAGCTTCCCCGGGAGAGGCCCGTCACCTTCTACTCGCGGCAGTCGCAGGCAGCCCACTCACCCCTCCCCAGGCCGCATCGTAAGTGCAGTGAAGGGGCAGGGGGTAGGGTGGATAGCGGGGAGGCACCAGGAAGAGAGGGGGATGCATGCAGCACAGTTACCACAATGCACTGGGGGAACTCGGGTTCTGTTCTTGGCTCTGCTGCTGGGGTAACAATATCGGACACAACGAAGGGATGTTTGTAACGTGCTGCGTATTAGGTGATGGGAGATCCCCTCCCGTTGACGGAGGTCGTGTCTTCACTGACGCGCAGCCGTTGTGCCGCGGGGTAGCGTGCCACGGGCCAACAAGCCGTCAGTGACTTGGCCTCCTAAGTGCTTAAGCCACTTTTGAAAATGGGCCTTGGGCACATTTCGCCCCTCGTCTAAAATAAAGCGGCTAAAACCTCGGTCGGCTCGGAAACGCTCGGCTGGACGGGAAGCGCTTCTCCTCCAAATACCGGGGTTTAGGCTCTGATTTAGACCTGCATCTGCCACCCAGGGCCACGGACCGAGCGCATGAGATCCTAGCTGAGTGAAGGCCAAAGGGTGGGGTGGAAAGTAGGGGAAGACTGGCCGGAAGGAGTCCCGTTCGAGTGCCCGTTTCTGGGGTGTAACGTGAAGGCCACCCTCTGAAAACTGGGGGGGACAAAGCCATCAACACAGGTGTAGGTGAAGGGGAAGGCTGGGAGTAGGTGCCTGGAGGGCGCAAGGAGAGGGGTGAGGAGCTCACAAGATAAAAGCAGGCTGGGGGGGAGGGGTCTCAGGAGGAAAGGGACCCGCTGGGAGGCCAGGGGGGTCCTGTGGAGCTCAGTACTGACCTTTCTTGATGGGTTCCGCTAGGATGCCAATAAAGAATGGAAAGAGAGCACTGAACGAGGCCCATCCCGTCCTGGTGTGGGAAGGCTCTGGGCAGACGTTCACCCTGTTGGCTCTGGGACTTAACCGCCCACCCCTGTGCCCCAGGGCAGCTCACAGGGTCTGAAGTTTAGAACTAGGTGCCCATTGCATCTCTCCATGCCAGGACACCAAGGGGATGTGGCTGCTATTCCCCATCCACCCCCATGTTCAAGGGCCCCAGGCAGCACTGCTTGGCCATTCTGGGCTCTGTCTCATCCCTTCCTCTCCACAGGGGGTGCTTAATGCATGGGTGAGATCCTGTTCCTTCGACCCCATTGCTCAGCAGTCACTGGGGACACGTACCGGTAGTGTTGCCAATAGGAGGTGTCGTCGTTGTCCCTGTAACGAAGACAAGACATTGGCTGGTTGATTTGATTCCTCCCCTCTCTCTCAGGGGAGCTGGGAGTGAATGAGCATGAAGGGTGCCCCCAGGAGCATCCCAACCCAGCGCACTGCTCTGCACCAGCTAGAAGGAGACTCCAGCCTTGGGCCATCTGTCTGTGCAGTCTCATTGAAACGCCAGGGGCTGGAGCAGGCGAGCATTCCCTGCCCCTGCGCACGCCCCTGGGCAGCTTTGCACACGTGCTCACTGGCTTCCCACACCAAGTTACAGATTCACCCGTGTGCACAGTCCCTCTCCTGCCACAGGGACCCAGGGCTAACCTGGCCAAAGGGGCGGGGGCGCGGGGTTGAACAAGATGATGTATCATCTTTTCAACCTCCATTTTTTTTAACCTAAATGTCCAACACAGACACCTCTAACGAATCGTGCTGAGAACGGATCACGCATGGTGCGCTACAGCTGAGCAGCTGGGCTTACTCTCCAGCCCAGAGAGAAACATGCAGGAGACTTTACTTTTGGAAATTATCAGCGAGCACATGGGGAAGGTCAGCGAGTGTTAAGTGAACTCAAGCTGCCCTCCTGGCCATCAGCGACTGGCCTCAGAATTCCCCTCCATCCTTCGGCAGCTCAGATCGGAGAGCTGTGTGCATTCAGCATCCTACCTGCTGATTTGAAGGACACCAATGAGCATTGACTGCTCTGTCTTCCCCATAGCCCTGCCCAGCCTCTCTTCTAGCATTTGCATTCTCAACAGTGCCGTTAACCAAGTTCCGACTGCCCAGTCTCTGCTGTTAGTCGGGCCTGAGCTCCAATCAAAGCCAGCAGCTCTTTGATTCCAGGATGAACTTGCAAATTAGGAAAATCGCTATTTCACGATGAACCGCCCTGACGCCTCTTTCACGGTCACTTTTTGAGTAGAACTGAGCTTTAAATCGTACAGTTCAGTCGGTCGCCTCTCCTGCTTAGCTCACCCTTTGGAGTGAGGCAATCAAGGAAATATGGCAACCCTTTCGGGGCAGGGAATGTCACTTTGTGCAGCACCTAGCACGTTGGGGCCCTGATTCTGGATTGTGCTGCACAGCAATAACCTATGGAGGTTTTATAAACACAAACCCTAGAATTCACGTTTTGCACTTCTGGAAGAATTTGTGGGTGGGTGCTTCATATCCTGCAAAGCAGACTTGGCTTTTAGATTTGTAATCCACAGGGAATTGAACCCAGAGCAAATGCTTAAGAACCAACACGTTCTTCCATCAGTACCAGGGAAACAGACGAATCCTACCACTGAAAAAAGAGATTCTCTCCGCATGTCTGATTCTCTCTTCACAAAGGTGAGTTCTCTTCAAGTGAAAACAGTTGAGAGTTAGAACGCCTTGTTACCTACTTACTTTTGAGTACACAGTGGGTTTGTGCCACAATCATAGTACTTTTCCTACTAGTTGTAAATAGAGAGTAAGTGGCCCTCCCTGTTATGGTATTAATGATCTCTTTTCTATGTACATTTAGGTTCATTGCAGAGAGGAACACGTGACTTTTACAAAGAGGTGGAAAAGTTCCTCCTCCGTTGGCAATTCAGGTCTTGTCAATCCTGCTTTCCCTGGACCCGTCTCTCCTGGCTGGCCACGTTAGGCGACCAGTGACACTGGAGTAAGGCTCCCAATCTGACGTTGGAGCATGTGAGTAGCCAAAGGGAGTACTCATGTACTAAGAACCAGATCTTGGGAGGTGCTGAGTCTCCTCAACTCCCATTGACATCAACGTGAGTACAGGATGCTCAGCACCGGAGAAGATTAGGCCGCGACGGAAAGAGGAAGAGGCGATTATTATTAAGACTTTAAAAATGGCAGAGATGCTCAGAACTTCCTCAGCAAAATCAGACCAAGGCAGATCAGCTGCTCCTGAAATGTCTCAAGTGGCCCCACCACCATGGACGGGGCCGTGGGTGCTGTCAGTCTGTCTCCATCATGGCCAGAGCTTTTCGCTCCAAAAATATTGGGGGGCAGAATTTTCTGATTTTTGAAAATTTGAGGGAGCCAGCAGGTAGAAATGCTTTCATTTTATGGGCCCCGTCGCGTCTTTCTCCAAAAATCAAAACTTTGTTTAAAAAAAGAAAATTGCTGATATTTTGACAAAACACATATTACTTTTTTTTTTTTTAAACCAGCTCTGATCCTAAAGAAGGGCCCGATTCTCATTTACGCAGAGGCCCATTTATGTCCTGCCAGTGCGGCATGAATGACCCTCGGGCCTGGAGAATGCAAAGCCCCTTTTGCAGATCCCCTATTCTCTCCATCTTTGGGTGAACGGTAACTCTCTTCCCAGGCAGGCTGAGCTCTATTGGGGTTGTGTGGGGCCCGTGCATTGAAGGCTACATGACTGGAATCTTATGCTCTTGGTATATTATGTATTTTGTTTCTAATCAGAAATAAAAAAAAAAAAATTCATTAAGAAAAAATGGTCTCCCTGTTTTGTGAATTAGAGCAGGAGGGGAGGACTCCAGGCTGGTCTGGAGGGAGAGAAGGGGATTTCCTTCATGGGCGCTTCCCCCATCAAGGTGGTCAGGAGACTTACTCAGCTGCAGCATAATGTGGTGACTGCTAGTGCCCAGGGTGTTGGTGGCCATGCAGGTGACTCCTGACAGCAGCAGTTCTGGGGTGACTTGGATGGTCAAGTTGCTGACGACGCGGTGATGGTCTGTGTGTTTTTGGACCTGCGGGGAGGGGAGATGGAAGAGAGTGAGGGATGCCCCTCAGGAGGGGAAGAAGTGATCACTAGCCCATGGGTTCCCAACCAGGGCCTACGACTGCCCTCCCTAGTTGGGGTTCCCCAAAAATATGCAACAGGAGACGCCTGAAGGGAAGGGGTCAAGAACCACTGCCTAGCCCCTGGGTCTGTTCCCTCCGCCGCATCCAGCAGACGGGTCTCACCGTTCCATTGATGCTCCACGTGATCGTGGGCTCAGGGAGGGCAGCAGCTTTGCACATCAGGGTCACCAGCTCGTTCTGTTTCACGGGCACCAGGGAATCCTTGGAACTGATCTGTGGCTTTGCTGCAGGAAGAAACACAGAGCAGAGGTGTCAGCGTGGCCTGGGCCAGATGGGACAATTTCCTGCAGTGTCCTTGGGGGACTGTTTGAGTATCTTTGGGGGCCCATTGTAATCAATGAACGGTTTATGTCTTATTGGGGGGCTGGGATTGCATGCAACCTCCTGAGGGGAGATGTGACAGCCTGGGGGGTTTCAGGGGACTATACTGAACAATGGGCCAGGCAAGAATGGAGTCTGGGAACAAAATGTGTTTAGTGCTTTTCCTGGGGGAGCTTTGCGGGGGAGGGGGGAATGCAAATTCCCCACCTCTGGTTGTGCAAAACCGCAGTCTTTTGAAGCTATGCCCTGTGGAGTAAGCCATTGTCTGCTGATGACCCGGTCACAAAGCCAAGATCAAAGGCCCAAGCCTTTGAGCTTGGGCTATTTATGATGGTTTGGAATCTGAGACGCTATGAACTTGTAACGGGGGGTTGAAGAACCCGAGGCTGCAGTCGGGGTTGGGGTGGGGGGTGACCTCTGCATGGAGGCTCCTTGCTTGTTTGTAATCGGTTTTCTCTGTAATGCTTTCACCTTAAGAATAAATGTGCTTGCTTAGAAAGAGCTGTGTGCGTAGACGTGGGACTACTGGCCGTGACAGCTGTTCATAGCCTCCATCGAGGAAGCAAAGTGCGGACGCTGCCCTGTTCAGGCAGTCTGGCTTGCTGGGAATAAACCGCACCCTGGAAAAACTCCAGTCAGGAGGGAGAGAAATGCG
Source organism: Macrochelys suwanniensis (assembly GCA_033296515.1). Classification (NCBI taxonomy): domain Eukaryota; kingdom Metazoa; phylum Chordata; order Testudines; family Chelydridae; genus Macrochelys; species Macrochelys suwanniensis. The sequence continues at coordinate 5,943,208 of CM065796.1, forward strand.
AGCCTCTGCCCAAGAGAGGTGACAGCCGAGGAGCCTAGAGCGGGTGCCCTCAAGGGCCCACGGAGAGGGAAATACAGGTGCAATTGTCCAGGACTGTGACATGGCCTCCCTGCAGCCATCTGACCAGGTGGGGGGAGATGCACCACGCCCCCCCAGGCACAGGGCACACTCGCATTTAAGAGAGGAGTAAAGCCGTGGGGAGGCTGCGTGTCTGTCTGATGGCTCATTCCTCCCAAGCCCAGGGACCCGGAGGGCTGGGGTGGAAGCAGTCAGGTGGGGACTGGGTGAACCACCAGGGCAATTCCATGGGCTCCTTGCTGGATTTCCCCCTCTTCCTCCCCCTCCCCCGCAGAAGCTGTCCCCTCCCAGCCCGCGCAGGAAGGGAGCAGGGATACGGCGGTGGCCGGCTCTTACCGTGAACAGCGACGTACACCTGCTTGGAGCGGGAGAGCCCTGGCACCCCAGCCACAGACACCTCGCAGCTGTAGTTCCCTGACGATTCGAGGGTGACGTTGCTCAGGTTCAGTTGCTTTCTTTGCTCCAGCAGTTTCCCCTTCTGGAAAAGGAGACGAGCAGGCTAGTGTCCGACAGTCCCGACCCTGCCTCTGGCCCGGGAGCAGCACGTGGCCGAGGGAGCAGCTAGGTCTCCTCACGCTTTCCAGCGCCACTCAAAGCCCTGCTGCTGGGGAGCAGGGAGAGAATCTCAGCCTCCCAGGGTTAGCGGGCAGGGAAAGTCCTGCCCCGGGGGGAGTATTAATGAGGTTTCATCTAGTTCTACAGGTCACTGGAGCACGGCTAAGGCCTCTCCTGCACTGTGCCATTGCCTGAGAGCAGCCGTCCGCCTGGCTCGTTACCTTTTCCTTCTTCCACCGGAACTCCAAGGGCTGGGAGCCTCTGGCGTCACAGGTCAGGGCTAAGACTTCTCCCTGCTGCAGCTGGATGGGCCCCTCGGGGGTTATCTTGAGCCCTTCGAGGTCTAGGGAGAGAGCGAGCGTAGGGATGAGAGGCGGCGCCCTTCGTGTGGCTGAGGGCGTGCTGGTGCAGAACAGAAGCAGGTTCCCAGGAGCGTGGACACAGGCTGGCTCTGGGTGGGGGCAGCCGGAAGCGGCCGTTCTCGAATGCCACCTCCCCCCAGCTGGGGAACCGCCCCTCCGCTCAGCTGGCGTCCTGGGGCCCCGCGTCGCCAGCCCATGGAGCTGGAGGGGGGCGGGTCTTGCCTCCGCAGACATGGGCAGGCTTGACGGGAGAATGGCTGGGACGGCCCAGGGCCCGGGGGAACCTCCCTGCCTCCCCCTCCCCCCGGCCCTCCCTTACAGTTGACAGACAGCTCCACCGTCTCTTGTAGGCTCTCCATGGAGTCGAGGTCGAAAGTCCGGCACAGGTACTCGCCACTGTCCTCTTTCTTGACCTTCCGCAGGACCAGCACCCCGTTGCTGGAGGCTAGGTCTCGCTCCTCAGGCTGGGCACCCTTCTGAGGGGCACAAGGCAGACGGGAGTGGGGGTGCATGGGCACACATGTGGCTCGCGTTGGCACCGGGAGCAGGGGTGGAGCTGCTGCTGGTTTGCAGCCCTGTAGTCCATTCCCCTGCCCCGGGCTGGGCTGGAACTGGTGCCTTAGTCGGGGTGTGGGGGGACCGGACTCTGCCTCCCATCTCCTGATCAAGCCCACCCTGCGTGGGGCGGGGCAGGAACCGGTGCCCTGGCACAGAGATGATCCCTTTCTTTGAGCCGTCCAGCTCTCTGCAATAGATTCCCAGCCTGGGGTGGGTCCAGGTGTAGCAAGTGCGTGGCACCCCCAGCCCTCCCAGCGCAGGAAGGGTGAGGATCTCCGTGTACAGGGGAGCACAGAGACAGGCTGTGGGGAGCTCAGACAGGGACTTAGACAGCCCCACATTCAAGGCACGCTCTGTCAGCCCCTGGGCATCCAGAGCCTGCCTGGCCCGGCCAGCCGCCCCGCCCCTTTGCTCACCTGCACTTTCAGCAGGTTGTACTCGGGCGGGGGGTTCCCGTCCCCCTCGCAGCGCAGGGTCACCTCGTCCCCCTCCCGCACCTGCGGCTGGGGAGAGCTTATCACGAGAGTCAAGTTCTTTGTGGAATCTGGGGTGCGGAGAGAGAGAGAGACGTGAAGAGCAGACCAGGGGGCCCATGAGAAACTAGCAAGCGGCAAACAGGAGGGGGGGAATCTGATAGACGGGGACGCGGCTCTGGCTGGAGAGCAGCGGGGAGAACAGTGACTCCACCTACGTCCACGCTCAGAAGCTTCAGCGTCAGGGGCCAGGACTTGAGCAGATGCCACACGCACCTCCAGCAATCCCTGGAGCTGGGGGGCGGGTGGATCACTGCAGGCCCCCGCTACCATGCAGAGTAACAGCTGTACAGAGTGCAGGCAGTGCCATGGACGTTACAGCCTGGTCTATTGCGGCATCAACCCCGCAGCCAGTATGGAGTCCTTCCCCTGCCCCTGGCTGGGCCCCCCTGGCCGATCAGTCCCAGACTCACAGAACACGGTGACGTTGACCTTCTCGGACGCGGCAGTCCGGTCGGCCCCCAGCAGGCGGTAGCTGGCCTCGCAGTGGAAGTGGGAGTGGCGGTCCTCGCGGCTCACGCGGGCGAAGAGGGTGCTGCTCACGGTGTACAGCCCGCTGGACTCCTTGATGAGGGTGGAGAGGATGCTGATTTCTGCTGGGCGAAAGCAGGTGACGGGGGCAGTGCCAAAAGGGAGTGAGCACCTGCAGACCTCGCAGGCTCCAAGGAAGCCCCTCCGCCCCCCGGGATCCAGCCCATGGAAGGAAGGAATGGGGATGCACAAGCTTCTCGACCCCTGGGCTGGGCAGGGTTGCTGTGAGCTTCCTTGCAGCACGATACACGATTATCCTGAGCATTGTGGTCCTGGAATTGTCCGGGCGGGCCCCTTACCCCAGCTCCCCAGGGTCGGCCCCCACAGGCTACAACGTACCTAAGCCGCCCAAGGAGAAGGAGCGGGCCCTCAAGACTTACGGGTGTCGTCCTGCACCAGGGAGCTCCCGTTCTTGTACCACGTGATGTTGGGGGCCGGAAAGCCGTTCTTGCTGACGCACACTGCGATCTGAGACAGCAAAGGGAGTGTGTGGTGCTGAAAACCTCCGAGTCCCCGAGCAGCACCCCCCAGTATCCCCCACCCCCCGATTGGCACATGGTGCAGCTTGCAGCCGGGCAAGGCAGTTAGGATCTCCACACCCCTCCTGGCACTGTGAGCTTCTTGCCAATAGTGTCCCACCTTTGTCTGGGTGCCTGCCAGCATTGTGAGCTTCCCCCCCAGCAGTGCTCTAGCCCCCCCCCCACTCCCTCCCAGGTGCTAGCCAGGCTCTGTGGGGCACAGCTGGCTCCCCTCACCTTGGGGATCTCCTTACTCGTCACTGGGATGCCCGCGTCGTTCACCTGAATCTCAGTTGGCTCCGGGGTTTCTGGAAAAGAGCAGCAGGCCAGGCAGGTGTTTGGTGCCAGGTGGACGGAGAGGGAGGGGAACGCCAAAGTCCCTGGCCCCACCCCGGGCCGAGCCAGTGCCACGCAAGGGGGAACCAGGCCCAGCCCTTGTTCTCAGTCCTGTCCTCCGCTGTGAGCCTGTTCCTGCCTTCCCATGGCACCAGTGACGTGCGGCACGCGGAGGGACACGCACACGCTGCCCTGGGCTCCTGGCTTAAATCAGCCTCCATGCCCCTGGGCAAAGCCCTGGCAGGGGAAAGGAGCATGTCAACTCGTCTGGTGTCCCTGAGCAGCATCACCCAGAGCAGGGGCTCGTGCCCAGATGCCACTCAGAGGCTGTCATACTTCCCCTCTCCCCCTCCCCCGGACCCAGCGGCACTCACTGTAAACGTGGAGCTTGGTCCGGTTCTCGCCCACCCCTAAGCTGCCTGCCCCGACCTGGCACACGAAGGTCCTGGCGTCCTGCAGGGTCACCCTGCTGATGGCGAGGGTAAAGTCGTCCTCCATGGCCAGCCGGCCCTTGTACTCCGCCTCCGGCTCGAAGAGCTGGCCACGGACCAGGTAGCAGATCTTCACCCGGCTGCGTTTGTGGATCTAAAGGGGAATGAGAAGGAGAGGGGACTCGCCAGGGGTTGGGCCCTCTCTGTGCCACCAGGTGGCGGAGGAGGCTTTTGTTAGCACAGCACCAAGGTGGCTGGGACACTGGCATGCGGGGAGATGTCTGCTCCAGGGGCCGGGCAGGGAGATGGGGCAAGACCCTCTCGCTCTGACGGGGACACCCCACTGCCAGCCTTCGCCAGGCCAGCGACCGAGCTGCTGCAGGGACTTTATTCCCCTTAAAACCCTCCCATGTGAGCCCCCCCTTTCTGCCCCCCACCTACATCTTCCAGTGCCCCCTGCTTCTCCCTCATCGCTGCCCCCCCCGACCCTTCCCCCTGGGGGCCCCCGATCCTGCCCCATCAGTCCCCCCCCCCCCCCCCGAGGGCGCAGGTACTCACATAGAACCAGTTGATGTAGGAGTAGTCGCTGTCCCCAGGGAGGGAGAAGTTGCAGGGGATCCTGGCCGTCTGGCCCAACTCCACCTCCACCAGCTCCAGCATGGAGACCTCCAACTTGATGGCCCCAACTGCTGAGACAGGGCACAAGGTGATGGGGAGGGGGATGTCACACAAACACTGTGCTTGAGGCAAGGGGGGGGGGCGGGCAGGAGGACGGTTCCCCCATTCTCCCCCCCTCCCCTACATGTGCTGCCATTGGGGCCCAACAGAGCAAAATCAGCCCCTCAGGTGAGATGTGGGGGAGCTGAAGACCCCCAGCAAAGAGCAACAAGGGACAGCTTCCCCCATGAGGTGCCCCCTCTGCTCCCCTCCACGCTGTGGAGCCCTTGTTGGCACCATGCCAAGGCCTAGCACACAGATCCCACTGCCCACACTGGAGTGGCTCCTGTTTGCGAGATCCCTGTGTGAACACTGGCCCGCCTGCCAGTGCCCCTGAATGGGCTCAGCACCCCCAGCCCACCACGGGGAGGGCCAAGACAATCGCAGCTGAGGCCACTAAACTCATCCCATAGTTGGGGGAACACCCTGCTTCCTTTGGCTCTGATCCAGCCCGGGCTGCGGGGCCTGGCTGCTGGGGCAGTGGGGTGGGGCACAGGCCTTTCCCCGCTGGTGACCCAGCTCAGGCTGGGGGGAGCACACCTGTCTGGGGCCAGGTGGGAGAGATCTGGAAGGTCTCGGGCGCTTTCCCAATAGCACAGGTGGCCCCCACTCCATTGTCTCCCCAGCCAGAGGGACCCATGGCTGAATGGGGCCTAGAATCTGAGCTCCGGCCCTCCATGATACTCCCTCTGCCAGGGCCGGGGAAGGTGCCCGCTCTGCCCCCTGCAGCTGCCCCCCCAGCACCCTTCCCCAGCACTGACTGATTCAGGAGAATGGTCCCACAGAAGGGAGACGCTCAGTCCAAGCCGCTCCTGCTCTGCCCACCCCAGCAGCGTGGGGAAGGCAGCTGAGCCCAGTAAATCACTTTCCAGATGCTGATTAGAGCAGAACGGGTGGGGATTAGGCAATTAGCAGCACAAAGGGGACAGTTATAAGGGGGGGGGGTGCTGCCTCCTGGCTGCCTTGCTCCCCCCGGCCTCCAGTCTCCCTCCGCTCCCCCAATGTTCTGGGATGACCACTTCTGGGGCAGGATGTTGTGCTGGGCTGAGCGGGAGTCGGATGCTGCAGCCCCTTTGTTAGGACATCTGCTGGGTCCGAGGGGGCCTGGCCAGCAGTGCTGGTGGAGGGGGGGGCATGCAGGGCATCCGGGATCATGACATGCACACTCCGCCGGCAGGGGAAATCCCGGCCTCCTGGTCACATCCGCAGCTTCATCAGGCCCCGGCCAGTGGAGGATCGCTCAGGAGCCGCCCCCACCTCACGCCTGGGGAGCGAGGGGCCCGGGCTCTGGCTAGAGAGGAGGGGGCTCCTGGCCGAGACGGCACCCGTCAGCTCAGGGTCCTCAGAATATCTATGGGGGGCGCCGGAGAGATTTCTGAGGCTCCAGCTGCCCACGATGCAGCCACCAGCTGACCCACGCTGGGGGGAAGCCCCGTGGCACCAGTGGGTCCAGTCTAAGCCTAGCTGCCCCTCCCAGGCAGCGACTGGGGCTGCAAGGGGGACTCCCCCTAGCCTGGCTGAGCTGGTGCTCACAGCCAGTGATGGATGATGACAGCCAACGCAACCAGGATGAGCCAGCGATGCTGCTGCAGAGCCTGGCCCACGAGTCATTCCAACAGCAGCCCCCCGACACGGCCCCTGAGCCTCCCCCGCACACGGCACCCAGGTCGCCAGCTTGCTCAGCTCCCCAGGACCGAGCAAGGCACGTCTCTCAAATCTGGGTGTCTGGCAGGCAGGTGGCCACAAGGATTCAGCCAGCCACGGGCCCCCCACAGGCGAGAGATGGGCAGGTGTGGCCCCAGGGGGGTTGGCCACAGGTCATGCCCCATCTCCACCTCCCCCCCCCCCAATTCAGAGCCCCCGCCCAGGACCAGAGACAAGAGGGCTGAGGGCAGGAGATACTCGGCGATTCACCACTATGCTTTCCCCTGGCATGGTGGTGGTGGGGGGTCATCCTGAGCCCTGCTGCAGTAGGTGACCCATGGTCTTTGTCAAGGGGACCCCAAATGCCAGCAAAACCCTCCATGAGATTGCACTCATCCCCTCATCAGCAACGGGCTTTTTCCCAACGGGGAGGGGCCGGCCCCACGCGGGATCCCAGCAGGGAGGGGGCTGTGGCGGAGGCGTGGTAATGGGGCAGTCAAGGCACGAGGCGCGAGCGCCTTCTGTAACATCACCTGCCGCGCCATGGCGGGGGGGCACTGGGGGTCCCTCACTGGCCACGCACCTCGCCCAGGAAGTGGTTTCAAACTCTAGCCCTGCAGCTCGAGCTAGGACGCGCCTTGTCCGGCCCCAACACAAGGGACCTTTGTCCCAGCCCGGCCACTCAGGTTTCCAGAAGCGGGGGGGACACACGCAAGCCGGCCGCTCAGCAAGCACGGGTTCCAGGGGGCACTGGCCACAGCCCCGGGAGTGCTTGTGTGGGGGCTGGGACACAGCAAGGGGGATGCGGGGTCGCAGGGGAGAGCCAAGGGAATGCAGCCGGCGTGTGACGGGGGGGTCCCCAAGTGCCACAGTACAAAGGACACAGCCGGGGGGGCTACAGCCTGGGCGCTGGGGTCACAGAACAAGGGACACAGCCAGGGGGCCAGGCCAGGACATAGCAGGGGATGGGGTCACAGTGGAGGGGACGTAGAGGGGGCCACCTCCCACCCCCCACCCCATGACTCCTAATTGAAGAGTGAGCACAAGGTCTTTGAAATCGCACCTGCTTAGAGCGAAACCTGCTAAAACCCGAGTCTCCTGCCCGGGGGCTGCGCCCCCTGCCTTTGGCACCTCCCATGCCAGGCCCTCGTGTCCCGTACCACATCGCCAGCATCAAACCACAGCCTCCTAATGCCCTGGCCCAGGGAAGGGGGTGTCATTGCCCCAGGCACCCCTAGAGCACTGGGACGGGAGATAGTGTGGGGGACAGGGGAGCCGCAGATAATGCCCGTGCAGGTCTCTCCCTGCCCCCATCTCCCACTGGGCTGAATCCTGATCTGTGGCAGGGGATGGGAAACTGGACGGAGCTCCCAGACCAGCCTCCTCTCTGCCCCCCAGCGCCATCTAATCCTGTCTCACGCTCTTCCCAGCTGGGGAGGGACTCAGTAAGAAGGGCCCCAGGGAACACTTGCAGGGAAACCCCGGATAACAGGGCAAGGGCCCCCTCCCCACCCCTGTACCTGGCAGGCGCTTCGCCCCACAGGGCCGTCAGTGGAGGACCTGCCCCAGATCTGGGGCAGTGGCTTAGCCAAGCAGCTTGGGAGGTTGTGTCTAAGGGCAGACGACCCAGGAGCGTTGCAGACTGGCGGTGCCAGCTCCCGCCCTGGCCTGGCACAGCAGGAGATGCCTAGAAGGAGGCACTCTGAGCTTCCCAGCACCGCTGGTCCCTTAGCAGGATCTGTCCCCGGTAACGCTGGCTGCCAGATCCCACCTGTCCGGGACTGTGTGTGCTCTGCCAGCCGCCCCCAGAGAGGAGAGCTGAACAAACAGGGCTGGACAAAAGGCCACCTGGCTCCCTGGCAACGCCTCTTCTCCCTGAGCTGGAATCACAGCGCCAGGCCAAGCCAGGGGCCTGGGCCATGGGGGCGAGCTTCAGGCAGATCAGCAGAGATCACACACACTGGGAGGGTAGGAGACGGTGGGAAGAGACAATGGAGCTGCAATATGCATCCTCCCAGCCTGGACCCCAGAGTCGCCGCCCGCCCCCCCCCCCATGGAAGGGGGCTGACAAAGAGCAGGCAGGCGCTGGAAAACTAGCAGAGAGGGCGAGAGGCCCAGGAGTACCTGCAAACCTACTGGGCACCCGGCTGGCTGAACAGCAGCTGTGTTGATTTAAGCTCACGTGGGCAGAGATGAGCAAAGGGCACAGAGAGGAAGACTGGAAAGGGTCCTGGGGCCGGGAAGCCAGAGAAGTGCTATGCCTGCGTGCGAAAGACGTGCCTAAAAAGAGAGTGGCCCTACCTGTATAGGGGAGAGGAGCCTTACTCGGAAGGCAGGGAGACACGAAACCCCAACGTGTCCAATGTGTGGGGAGAACAGGGAAGGGACAGGCGCGTGTTGCCTGTGATCAGCGGGGGCCCCTAAGAAGGAGATGCCCATGTATGAACTGTGAGAGGAATAGACAAGGCCGAAGCATGGCCTATTGACAAGGCAAGGACAAGAGGCTGGTTTGGGTGCCGTGAGGTTGGCCCTATAAAAAGAGATAGAGATAGGAAAAAAGAAGGGGGAGTGTCTGGGGACTGCAGCATGCCAGAGACTGTCAGGGGAGATGGGGCAGGGATGACGGTGGACCCGGCCGGTGGTCAACCCTGCACCTAGCAGGGGGGTGGTAGGAGTTGGAAGATAAAACGCTTGGGACGGAGAGGGCCCAGAGGGACGTAGGAACGGCCACTGAAGCGAAGCGAGCTATGGTGGGAACTCAGGCCCTGAGGGAAAGCGGGCCGTGGGATCCTGGCAGGCAAGTGAAGGTGCTACAGGAGAAACGAGTAGCCGCGGAGCAGGCCCTGCCAATAGCTGATGGAGATCTGGAGTACCAAAGGGAAAAGTTTAGGGGTGCTGTGGAGGACCAGGATAATCTGGGTTTCCTGGCGGGTGAAGCAGAACAAGAGAGAGATGCCCTGCCGGCCCCGCCCAGGTAAATGCAGGGCAGGAGGCAGCCACACCCCCAAGGGTTACAGGCTTGAGGGTATGGGGATCATTTGAGGTGTCTGCTCCGCACAAGGCCTGAAGGGGTTAAGGTGGCTAGCTGGGCCAATTAACTGCCCAGGCTGCACCTGGAGAAGCAGCCAGGGAACAGCGATTAATTAGGGAGGAGGTTCAGCTGGACAGGAACAGGGACAGGAGGGGCCTGTATAAAGCCCAGGAGCTGAAAGCAGCTGGGACCTATAGGGAAATAGTTTGCAATCACTTGCTGAGGATAAGGAAGGGGTGTTTGGAGCTACAGAGGAAACTAGTCTGCAGTGACTCCTTGCCAGGAGGGAGTTTGGGCTGGAAAATCCAGAATTGGGGGCGAGCCAGAGAGGTAGGAACGGCTCAGGGGAAAAAGCAGCAAGGGATAGAATAGTTTAGACCTTGGCTGTTGATCAGAGGGTTCTGGAGCTGGACCTTGGAGTAGAGGGAAGCCTGGGTTCCCAGGCCAGCCCCTGGGAAAGTCTCAGAGTAGGCAGTGGAGACTGGCCTGCTTGGGAGAGTTTGCCCTGAAAAACTTTGATACCCTGGACCCCGTGACCCGGCTGGAGGCCCAAGTCACAAAGAGGAAGCTGCTGCTCTTGGAGGACAGGTCCATTAAGGGCTAGTAGCAGGGCAGGGATGCAATCCCCACACCTTGAATACCGCATGCAGTTCCCCATCTCCAAACAGATCTATTAGAACCGGCAAAGGCACAGAGAAGGGCAACAAAATGATTAGGAGTATGGAACAGCTTCCAGATAAGGAGAAAGTAAAAAGACTGGGATGGTGGAGCTTGGAAAAGAGATGACGAAGGGGGGATATGATAGAGGTCTGTGAAAACATGACTGGCATGGAGAAAGTGAATAGGGAAGGGTTATTTACTCCTTCACATAGCACGAGAAGAAGGGGTCACCAATTAAATTAATAGGCAGCAGGTTTAAAATACGCACATGGAAATACTACTTAACTTCTGTATTCGGAAAGATAATGGAGCAAATAATTAAGCAACCAATTTGCAAACATCTAGAAGATAAGGTGATCAGTAACCGTCAGCATGGATTTGTCAAAAACAAATCATGTCAAATCAACTTAATAGCTTTCTTTGACAGGTCAACAGGCCTTGTGGATAGGGAGGAAGCAGTAGATATGGCATATCTTGACTTTAGTAAAGCTTTTGATACTGTCTCGCATGACCTTCTCATAAACAATCTAGAGAAATGCAACCTAGATGGAGTTACTATAAGGTGGGTGCACAACTGGCTGGAAAACTGTTCCCAGAGAGTAATCATCAGTGGTTCACAGTCATGCTGGAAGGGCATAACAAGTGGGGTCCTGCAGGGATCAGTTCTGGGTCTGGTTCTGTTCAATATCTTCATCAATGATTTAGATAATGACATAGAGAATACACTTACAAAGTTTGCGGACGATACCAAGCTGGGAGGGTTTGCAAGTGCTTTGGAGGACAGGATTAAAATTCAAAATGTTCTAGACAAACTGGAGAAATGGTCTGAAGTAAATAGGATGAAATTCAATAAGGACAAATGCAAAGTAGTCCACATAGGAAGGAACAATCAGTTGCACACATACAAAATAGGAAATGACTGCCTAAGAAGGAGTACTGTGGAAAGGGATCTGGGGGTCATAGTGAATCACAAGCTAAATATGAGTCAACAGTCTAACACTTGTGGGGGGAAAAAAGCAAACCTCATTCTGGGATGTATTAGCAGGAGTGTTGTAAGCAAGACAATTTTCCACTCTACTCTGCACTGATGAGGTCTCAACTGGAGTATTGTGTCCAGTTCTGGGTGCCACATTTCAGGAAAGATGTGGACAAACTGGAGACAGTCCAAAGAAGAGCAACAAAAATGATTAACAGTCTAGAAACCATGACCTATGAGGGAACATTGAAAAAATTGGGTTTGTTTAGTCTGGAAGAAGAGACGACTTGAGAGGGAACATAACCGTTTTCAAGTACATAAAAGGTTGTTATAAGGAAGAGGGAGAAAAATTGTTCTCCTTAACCTCTGAGGATAAAACAAGAAGCAATGGGCTTAAATTGCAGCAAGGGCGGTTTAGGTTGGACATTAGAAAAAACTTTAACTGTCAGGGTGATTAAGTACTGGAATAAATTGCTCAGGGAGGTTGTGGAATCTCCATCATTAGAGGTTTTTAAGAGCATGTTAGACAAACACCTGTCATGGTCTAGATAATCCTTAGTCCTGCCATGAGTGCAGGGGACTGGACTACATGACCTCTCCAGGTCCCTTCCAGTCCTATGATTCTTCATGAAATGCACAATCAACCTGTGGAACTCCTTGCCAGGGGATGTGTAAAGGCCAAAATTATAATGGAGGTCAAAAAAAAAAAAAAAGAATTAGATAAGCTCCTGGAGGGTAAATCCGTCAATGGCTAATAGCTAACCCCATGCTCTGGGTATCCCAAAGCCTCTGACTGCTAGAAGCTGGGACTGGACGACTGGGGATGGATCACCCAATAACTGCCCTGTTCTGTTCATTCCCTCTGAACCCCCTGGCATTGGCCACTGTCACCAGACAGGATCCTGGGGTAGATGGACCATTGGTCTAAGCCAGAGTGGCTGTTCTTCTGTTCTAAGAGCAGCAGTTCCACTTCACTGTATTTCCCCGTCATTTCAGGAGCCACCTACAAAACCGACTTGCCCTTTCACAGGCAGTGCTAGCCCTTGGGGGGCCCTAAGCAGGAATATTTGCTGCCCCCCAACACATACTAGAAAAGCAAATAAGGGGCCCCCTTGAGCTGCCTGGGGCCCTAAGAAATTGTGTCATGGATTTATGCCCAACACCAGCTCTGCTTCTGGTATTTAAACTCCTCTCTCTGCTCTGCTACCTTCCCAGCCGCCTCCTCGTGCAAACACAAGAGCTGCCTTCTCCTCCCCGGCAGCCTCTGCGCTGCCAGCAGATTTGAAGTCTCAGCTGAGGCCATGCTCTTCCCTTCGCTGGTGCCTCTCTGCGGGGCAAGGGGCACCAGCCACAGCTCCATGCAGTGCCAAAGGGTTACAGCTCACGCCGGGGTGCCCTATGCAACACAGCAGGATTGTGCGAGGAAGGAGAGCCCGACAGAGACCCTAGTATGGCCCTTTGAGAGGGCAATGCCCCAGCGTGACAGCAGTTCCAGGCCCCCTGCCCTCCTCCCTGCTGGTGAAAAGCAGCGAGAAGGAAACAGAGTCCTGGTGACTCAAGCAAGCAGCGCAGTGACTGGGTCTCTGTGGCCAGAGTGGGGGGTGACCGAATCCGGATGTCACCAGCCCCCTGCCGCCCACGGGATCCAGGGAGCTCAGGGAAAGGCCAAGCATGAATGGGGCATTACATCAGCAGCAGAGGGCACAGGCCAGGGGGACAACCAGCTCAGACAGCGCGAGTGTGGGGGCTGCCCTAGTCACCACCAGCCTGGCACTAGGGTTCTGAAGGAACTCCAAGATGAAATTGCAGAACTACTGTGGTCTGTAACCTATCGCTGAAATCAGCCTCTGTACCATATAACTGGAGGATAGCTAATGTGATGCCTATTTTAAAAAGGGGGCTCCAGAGGCAATCCTAGTAATCACAGGCTGTAAGCCTAACTTCAGTACTAGGCAAACTGGTTGAAACTATCGTAAAGAACAGAATTACCAGACACCTAGATTAACCCGATTTGTTGGGGAAGAGTCAACATGGCTTTTGTAAAGGGAAATCACGCCTCACCGATCTACTAGAATTCTTTGAGGGAGTCAGCAAGCATCTGGACAACAGTGATCCAATGGATATAGTATACTTGGATTTTCAGGAAACTTTTGACAAGGTCCTTCATCAAAGGCTCTTAAGCAAAGTAAGCTGTCATGGGATAAGAGGGAAGGTCCTCTCATGGATCGGTAACTAGTTAAAAGACAGAAAACAAAAGGCAGGAATAAATGGTCAGTTTTCAGAACGGAGAGAGGTAAATGGTGATGTCCCCCAGGGATATGTATCGGGACCAGTGCTGTTCAATGTATTCATAAATGAGCTGGAAAAGGGGATAAACAGTGAGGTGGCAAAACTTGCAAACAACACAAAATTACTCAACATAGTTAAGTCCGAAGTAGGCTGCAAAGAGTTACAAAAGGATCTCACAAAACTGGGTTACTGGGCAAAAAAATGGCAGATGAAATTCAATGTTGATAAATGCAGAGTAATGCACACTGGAAAACATAATCCCAACTACACATACAAAATGGTGGGGTCTAAGTTAGCTGTTACCACACAAGAAAGAGATTTTAGAGTCATTGTGGATAGTTCTCTGAAAACATCTGCTTAATATGCCGCATCAGTCAAAAAAGAGAACAGAATGTTAGGAACCATTAGAAAACGGATAGACAATAAAACAGAAAATATATAAATCCATGGTACACCCACACCTTGAATACTCTGTGCAGTTCTGGTCACCCCATCTCAAAAAAGATAGATTAGAATTGGAAAAGGTACAGAGAAGCGCAACAAAGATGATTAAGGTTATGGAACAGCTTCCGTATGTGGAGAGATTAAAAAGACTGGGATTGTTCATCTTGGAAAAGAGACAACTAAGAAGGGATATGACAGAGGTCTATAAAATCACGACTGGTGTGGAGAAAGTGAATAAGGAAGCATTCTTTCCTCCTACACACCACAAGAAGCAGGCGTCACCCAATGAAATTAATAGGCAGCAGGTTTAAAACAAACAGAAGGACATTCTTCACACAACACACACTTAGCCTGTGGAACTTATTGCCAAGGAATGTTGTGAAGGCAAAAGTATAACATGGTTCAGGCGATAAGTATCAACATAGATAAGTTCATGGCGGGGAGGGTCCATCAATGGCTATTAGCCAAGATGGTCAGGGATGCAACGCCAGGCTCTGGGTGTCCCTAAGCCTGTGACTGCCTCAAGCTGGGAGTGGACTACATGGGATGGATCACTCGATAATTGCCCTGCTCTGTTCATTCCCTCTGAAGGACCTGGCTTTGGCCACTGTCGGCAGACAGGATCCTGGGCTAGACAGACAATTGGGATGACCCAGTCTGGCCGTTCTTATGTTCTAATGTACTGAAAACCTGCGAGGCAACTGGGCCCGTTGCCCAGTACGTGGCTTTGTGCCCAGGTTGTGTAGTTGGCTGCAAGGCCTTGCCCTGCTCCCCCTCCCTACCCCACACAGTCAGGCTGGAGTTTCAAAGCCCCCGAGTGCGTCTTTCTCTTCCTGGAAATCAGGCTCGGTGAAAACAGAAGGTGCGAAACCGGAAATTAACCACCCAAAATTGGTGTGTCCTATATCAGGCGTCCGTGATGGCCAGATAACGAGGGGATGGGCTATTCCACCCATCACTGCCTTTGTGGGGGCCTTAAAGGAAGAGACTTGTGGGGAAAAACACAAAGAACAGATGGAGGCTACTGGGACGAGCTTCGCCATCATGCTCCACCTGAGACTAAACAGGGTCAGACTTTACCCAAGGCCAATTATCGCCGCCTTTGGCGCCAGCCAAGGGACTGTCACACCCGGGGTCTTCCTTCTAAACACTCCCCAGCTCGAGGGGAAGGAAGCCAGGGCCGTTGTTACAATGAAACCTCACTCACTACCCTACATTTCAAAGGCTGCCACCATTTTTCCTTCTTTTCTTTATCTTTAATAAGAGGTTGGATGGGTTTTTAATGGGGGCTTTGCCATGGCACTTGGCAGGCAGATCTCTGGATACCAAACCCCGAACCTCGTCTACCACTGGACAGTGACGGCCTTACATGAACAGCTTTAGCCCATTTAATCCCTCGAAATTAATACGACTGAGCAGCCGATGGGGATGGGGGAGCCGCCCCAGCGCTCCTGCCCTGGGATTCTGCACCCTGCCTTTGCCAGAACCAGCCCTGTGTGACCTTGGCAAGTCCCAATCTCTCTATTCCTCAGATCGTCATCTGCAAAACAGGGCCAATCCTGATGGCTCAGGCCGCTTGGCACTGCTGTGAAAGCAGCCTGCCCAAGGCCCAGCACCTTGACGGATGACACCAGAGGATGGGGGATGCTGGCAAGGTGGCGGGGCGGGGGCTGGATTCCTCGGCACATGTGTTCCCAGCCTCACAGCGGTAATGGAGCGGCTGGCCGAGCTCCAGAGCGTTGGAGAAAATGTGATGGCTTATCGACCCGGCGCTGGCAGGAGCTGGGGAGTAGAGATGCTTCCCGAACTGACGGGCCCAGGGACGGTAAACAAAACCTCGCATGTAAACAAGGGGGCTCGGCCCAGCGCGAGGGGCCCTGGCACTGACCCCCAGCCCAGCTATTCCAGGGCGCAGACAGAGAACCCAATGGGCCCGACAGCAGGGCTGGATTCGGCCCAGGACGGCTAGCTGAGCCCGCAGGCCAGTGGAGGCAGCTAGCCACACAGAAGAGGGACTGCAAGAAGAAACAAGAGCCATGGGAGTAATCCCAAGAGCAAGATCTCTCCTGCTCCCAAGGGAAGGGGGGGAGGCTCTGTCACTTGAGACAGCCCAGCGGTGGATCCCGCCCGAATTCCGGGACAGCCTGGGTGTTAGGGACCCCCATCTCCCATGGAGCTGAGATAAGCCATTGCAGGCTCTGCCCACTGCTGGGTTGGGGGCACCCATTCTGCTAAACCAGAGCCCCCCAACCCCCCTCCACACCCCCGGCAGGCAAACAGAGAAGTTTGCTCAGCAAATACGCCATGGCTGTTCTGTGCTCTCAGCCCCACGCACCAGCTGCCCCCGGCACCAGTTAACGCCGGGCGGGTTTTCCTGGCCCGCTCCCCCAACCGAGCATGAGCTCAGCTGACCCAGACCATGCCCAGGGAGAGCACTAGTCCATCTTGCCAGCCCATTCCAGCCTTGGCCTCTTGTGCCCACAGGCCAGTCGCACTGCTGGGTTTGGTGCCATGTCCGCATCTGCCCACTAGGACCTAAGTCGAGACCCACCAAACTCTGTACATACGTGGCCACCAAACAGCCGCCAGAGGGAAGCCAGCCACTCACTGACCAGGGCAGGATATGTCCTTTCCTGTATAGCCGGAGGCAAACCTAGGGGCGGGCAGACGCAACTCCCTGCAGATCCCGTCCCCACAGTTTGGAGAAGGGGCCCAGGTAGCCCCCAGAGCACAGAGGCCTTCGGAGACCTGTGGTGCTAAGGACAGGGATTGAATGGGACCCCAGGGCTGTGGACAATGTTAACGGAGTGGGCTCCAGAGCAGCCCAGGAGACTGTGTGGTGGGGAGATGGGGAGTGAGAGCAGGACAAGGAAATCCAGGGACAATGTTCCTGGGGCTCCCCCTCTTCCCTTCCCCGATCTGGGGGGCGGGGTAGCACCCCAGTCATGGAAACGCACGGATCTGGAATAGGAAGGGGCTGTGCATGCTGAGTGCACATTAAGCAGTGAGGGCAGGTAATGAGCTGAGGTTAGCAAATGAAGGGAATCATTAACGAGCTGCAGAGGAAGCTTAAGAGACTGACCGTGCCACAGAGCTGGGGTCTGGGGAGGCTAATGGACCGGATGGAGCTGCTGTCTGCAAAGGGACAGCCCATTTACCTGCTGCCCATGGTCACGCCCCTCCCTGAGCCCGGCAGGGGACCACGGGTGATGAGCGCATCCAGGCACAGGTCCTGCACCTTTGAGAGAGCAGCCGGCTGGGGCGGCAGCCTGAGGAGACTCCATCCGTGTCAGGGCAGCCTGCTGCAAAACCCCAATGGGGAGAGGTGGGCCCAAGCCTGGATCCAGATCTCCTGAGCAGAGAGAGGCTGCCAGGCACCGCCACCTAACACACAAAGAAGGAACGCCGCGGGAAGCGGGAAGGAGCAGACCCAGCTGGTGCTGCTGGCCAGAGGCTGAGAGATAGAGAGAGAGAGAGAGCCAGCTGCCCCTGCCCCTCCACCCCCCAAGCTCCGCCACGGATGAGAAGTCCAGCCAGTGCCGTGAGCTCAGAGCCCAAGAATGCCCGGAATCTGCCACCCGCCATGAGGCAAAGAACGTTCCTTTTGTTAGCGCCTTGGCACACGTGCCGCGCCCCACTGCCGGCACGTCGGAGTGCCCACTGCCCTGGATCCTCCCCAGCTCCCCTAGGGGCACAGACAGAGGCTGAATGCCACGGAAAGGGGCTGAGCTGAGAGTCTTTATGGCTAGGAGGGCAGGCTCAGGGGAGGACTCTGGAGCATGTGGGGGGGATCTCCCCCAATACCTCTGGAGGTACGCCGCCATCTCCCCACCTCTTCTCTCAGCAGCGCCCTGGCTCAGGTTGACAATCCCACCCCCTACCTACGGTTCATCACAGCTTTGATCCCTTCCGTTGGGGCGGCGGGGGAGTGGCTCAGGGCTCTGTGTGGGGCAGAATCTAGGCCTGGGCTGTGGGGGGGAGGAGGAGGAGCCAGGCCCTGAACACTGGAGGGGGAGCCTCGGGATACAATGATTGCATTGAGAGAACAGTGCTGAGAGGAGCCCAAAGAACTTTGTACGCCAGGGCAGAGGGCATGGCCGGGGCGGCCCAGGGAACAGAGAGACCTTTCTCACAGCAGAGCCCGCCCCCACGCCCACCGAGAAAGGGAAGCTCCACGCTCCAGACCCCCAGCAGCCAGAGAGGATCCATCAGATGGTCTAACATCCTCCCTCCCCCCGCCCCCACCACACACCTCAGGCTGGAGAGGCGCTGGGCATGTCTCCACTGCAACTCAGGGCCACTCAGCTGCACCAGCCTGGTGTCTCCTGGCTTTTGGGGTCCACGCTCAGTGGGGAGAGGGATTTGGAGCAGCGGTGGTGGAGAACGGGTGAATGGGCAGGCTTGGGCATCTGCCTGGAGGGGGCCAGCAGGGGAGAGGACCCAGGCAGGCACCGCTGGCTTTGTTTGCGCTGAGCCAAGCTCTCCCTGCTTTGAAGAGTCGGGCACACAATGGAAAGCGGCTGGGGACTGGAGATCTTGACCCCCTGCCCCGCCTTGGCCCTGTCTGGCAGGGGGAGGGAGTGGGGCTTGCTCCAGACCCACAGCGGCCAGGCGAGTCTCAGGGCAGGTCCCAACGGGACAAGAGAGCCCAAGACTCAGGCACACAACTCAGCAGAGAGCCCAGGGGCTGAACGGGCCCCAGAGCTCCCCTCACAGCCCCCCACGGGGCAAGCTTGCCTGGGTTGTGACTGTTATCTCGTGCCTTGGGCTGCCCGGTTCATGGGGCACAGGCACCAGCTGAGCATTTTCCAGTCCTAAAGATGAGACCCACGGGGCTCTGAGCACAGCGGGCAATAGGCCCTTCTGGCTCTTCATGCCTCGGGGTGGCAAGCCCCGCCACAGCCTGGGCGACAACAGGGGCTCACAGCCCCCCCACCGCTCTCCCCCATGGCGAAGGCAGCCAGGAGCCTGCACGGAGCCATCCTTGGGATCCCTCTTCGGAGGAAGGTCCCCAGCCCCGGGGAAGAGGCCAGTAAGGGTGGGCGCTGCATAGCCACTGCGGGGCGCCGCAGGCTCAGTGGAGGGGCAAGGGCAGGACTCAGAGCCAGTGTGGGCAGGGCCAGACGCACAGCTGTTTGCCTGTAGCCACATCTGGAGGCAGCACAGGGAGAGCCCAGGAAGGGAGCCCCAGAGAAAGGCTTTGTGGGCAGCGAGGGGCAGGAGCCATTGCTGCTCGGCCAGCGGGGCCACGAACCAGGCCGGGGACTGGCACGACTGGAACATGGCTCCTGGTGCCCGTCAGCCCCAGAGTGCGGACCCAGGCCCATCAGGCTCTACCGGCCCATGGCAGAGAACAAGGGGGCGGGGATGGCGCCTGCCCCCAGGGGTCTGGGGTTCAGGCCACCCCCGCACGGAACAGTCACTTCCGAGACCCCACCCCTACCCCTTCCCCTTCCCCCGGCAGAGAGAGGGCAAGAGAAGCCAGCAGGCATCGGGCCAAGGAGGCCACCAGCAGACCCTAGGGGAGGCTCCCAATCAGCCACGGGCAGGGTCCAGGGGAGGTGGCTCCCCTGCCTCAAAGCTGCAGATAAGGTCACTCACCACTGAATGCCCTGAATACCCTCCGCGCAGCGAGGTACCAATCGCGCTCACCCTGCACAGAACCCCCCCACCCCAGCTGCTCCCAGCCTCTCTTAAGCACCTCCTGGCCCCTTGTTTCTACCCGAGTCCTGCAATCGGACGACCCTCTGCCCCAAGGGAGAGCGTCTCACGGGGCAGCTCAGAGAAGCCCGGGATGCTGCGCCCTGGGTTAATCTGCTCAGTGCCTGCGTGAGAGGGGACTGGTCACCAGGAGGGGCTGCAGGGCAGCTGGCGCCTAGTGACTCCTGTATCAGCCTCTTCTAGCAGAGGGCCCTGCAGCCCTACGGGGTGCTGTAGGGAGCAGGGGGAGCTCCCAGCCCCTCCCAGATGGCTCCTGCACAAAACACATGGCACCAGCATGGCCAAGAGGCAGATAACCCGCAGGACATGGCCTGTCAGCTGCTCACCAGCAGCGCTATCAAGCCTCCGCCCCAGCCAGCACTTTGCCCCCTTTGCTGCCAGCTGCCTGGCAGGGTTTCAAAGAGAGCCCTGCCGATTTACAGCTTTCTATTGCAAGAGAGCGGTGAGCTCCTGCGCCTTCCAAGCTGGCTCGGGAACTTCTGGGCCGGAGCCAGCACTGCACACGAACAAAGATCGGCCTTTTACACTTCAGGAGGGAAAAGAGCCCCCCCTCCCCTCCTCCTGCAGAGCCCAACCCCCACCGGCGGGGCTGAGGTGGGCTGGGAGGGGGGCCAGCTCGGTGCTTGGAGCCAGCCTTGCACTTACAGGAGTCGTAAAACACTTCCCAGTGGCCAGGCTCGTCCACAAAAAAAATATCCATCCACCAAAGCCCTGATTGATGGGTGCCGGCCCTGCCCCCGCCCCCGCCCCCTAGCTGGGCCTCCTCACCTGGGTCATTTTAAAAAAACAACCCCCCCACCCCCCCCACACACACAGTTCCAGGCCCGGGAGAGCAGGGCGCGCTGGGGGCCTGTGGCCAGATGTGGGAGCAGGGGGTTTCCAAAGTGCTCCTGTTGCTGCTATGAAGCAGCTGCTGGTCCTTTCATGCTACTTGTCAGATCTCTGTTCTTAACGCTCCGCATGGCCTCAGCCCAGTATCTCACAGGGGGGGTGGGGGGCAGGATTGCTGTGCCCCCTTGCTCAGAGGGAGGTGCAGAGAGGAGAAGCGATTTGCCCCACACGGCGAGTCAGGAGAAAGGCCTCCTGACTCCCACTCCCTTGAATCAACTAGTGCCACCCCTACCACAAGTTCCAATTCACCCCCACCCCGGCCCCATTCCAGTGTCAGCCCTTTAACCCTGCATGGGCCCTGCTAACTCTGTGAATGCACATGCAACGGCAACTAGCCACACAAGGGCAGGGCGTTTTCCAGCTGCAGGCCTGGAGAGCCTGTACTGGGGGTTCTGGAGAGGCGTCCAGGGCACTGCAGCAGCATTCAGTGCTGGGGGAAGGGGGGATATTGCCCGGGGCACAGCTGGGCAACCTTCCCCGCAGCTCCCCTCGAGGAACATGCCCCTGCCCTGCCCTGACAGGGTGCCCCCTACTGGGGGAGGAAGAGTTCTGCCTCTACTGCTTGTTCAGTCTTCAGCCTCCCGGCAACAAAATGCAGCAGATACTGTCCATCAAGGACCAGACCAGGCCCCATCCGATCACTCTGTCCAAGCCACGGAATGGCTGCAAGACAGTAACAGCTCTGAACCGGTGAAAGGCTCCCTATCCTGTTCCCAGCCCTTGCACTGCTTTGGGTGACCGACGAGCCGCGATGCGCAGAGATGCGGCTCCGGGGGCTGGCGGTGGGGTTTCACATGGGGTCGTGGGAGCAGCATGCAGCCTGGGAAACCCTGAATCACTAGGCGGGCTCACGAGGCTGTGCCTTGATTATTCACATTTAGCTCGCCTGGGAGCAACATGGGACGTAAACTTGGCCAGGCCGAGTGGGGCAGGACTTCACAGACACGGCTAACTGTCTCCATGGAGCCCAGGGAGTGGGCTGGATAACAGAGTACCCCGACACAACCTGGGGAGGAGATGGGCTCTCGGCTGAGTGCTGACCCGGGGACGGGGCAAGCCGGCCCAGTGGGAACTGCTGAGCTCTGGCTGATGGGAGAGGGGGCAGCTGTGAATGGCAGGGGAAAAAATACACAAGCACACACAGGCTAACAAAAAAATCAGCCAGCATGGAGAGCGGATAAAAAAAGAACAAGTGAGAAAGGCCAAGAGAAACACATGGCTGTGGGGAAAACTCCATAGAAGGGAAAGCAGTGGCCGGCTCTCAATAGACCTGACCAGCCTGCTTGGGAATCAATACAGATTCACCATGCTCCGGCTCACCACAGCCTCTGCTGTCCACACTGCCACGCCTCACCCCCAGGCCCCTTGTGTTGGCTCACGCAGCTCCCCTTTCCATGCGACTGAGGCTGGAAGCTCTTCGGGTCGGGGTTTCTTGCTTTTGCAAGCTGGGTAAACAAACCATCGCAGGAGCCCAGCAGGGCTCATGGCTAGCGCTCTACACCCCCATAGCACTGGGCTGGCATGAGCCACCCTCCTGGGAGGGGGAGAAACCCCCTGTTTTACAGGTGGGGACAGCAGGCATATGGAGAGGAGAAGCACCTTCCCCAGGTGGCTGCGTTAGTGCTCGGCAGCTCCTGGCTCCCAGGCCTGGGCTCTGACCTCACTCTCAAGGCTTTGCTGGGTGCCTCCAGCCCCGGAAAGGGTCAAAGACCATCCAGAAAAGGGGGTGAATGCTAGAACGGGGCTGCCCTTATTCCATTCCACCACCTCGCCCCCATCTCCAGACTGGACTGCTTACCGTTCCTGGCCTATCTGAAATAGCGAGCCCCCATGGGCCGATTATCTCCGTGATCTGCCCCCACTCCAGGAACCTTGTCTGGGCAGCCCGTGCTGTGCGTGGTGAGGTCTCTGCCCCACGGCTGGCGCTTGGCTTTCTAGAACTAGGGGAGATGCGTGTGTGTCTGCTGGAGGGGGGGACCAGGCCAAGCAACACTTGGCTTCAGCTCAGCACCAACATTTCAGCCCCGTGCATGCCACCAGCTCAGCACACGCAGCTCAATGCCCTGGTGGTGGCAGCAGCCACGCCCGTGCCCACCCTGGCGCTGGAGTTCGAAGCACCAGCTTTACAAGGAGGCGGTCAGCAGCAAGAGGAAGATAAAAGAGGAAGCTGCTTCCCTTTCCCCCCAGATTCGTTGTCTGGGTGGCCGCAGCAAAACCACCCTGGAAAAGAAAAGCCAAGCCCTGGCATGTTTCCTTTGTAACATCTCTCTCGGCTCCGGCAGCACCAGCTGCAGGATAGGAGGGAGGACCAGCCCTTTCCCATTATACAAGGGGGATTTGGGGGGCGGGCAGTGGAATTCAAGTTGCTGCCGCTGCAGACAGGAATCCAAAGCTTGGGAAGTATTTTATAGCCCAGCTTCAGGGATGAGGGTCCCGTTTGCCATATGGGAAGAGCCTGCAAATTCTTCTCTCCAGCTAACGAAAGGGATTCCCCCAGTGCTCTAAACCAGCAGGTATCGCTCTGTGTTTGGGGAAACGGTATCGCGCCCCTCCCCCTGCCAGCTCTGACATGTCAGTGACCCTAACAGGAAAGCTCAGGAGGTCACAGTGGCTGGGTCAGAGATCAGTCTATATGGAAGTGATGGGTTGGCTGCCTAAACGTTAGTGCGAAACTCCTGGGTTCTTTGGCACCAGCAGTTTGACTCCCAGCAGGACTGGACCGAGCCCTCCTTCTGAAGCAGACACCACACAATTTAGCCTGTGGGGTCTCCTAAACACCCTTCAGAAATAATCACAAGCTTTGTCTAGTCTGCATGGCCATTAAGACCCCCGCCATTTCATAAGAGCAGGGGTTAGCTCTCATCTCCTTAGCCAAAGTTTCCTCTCTTATTGTGCTGTATAGCTGCCACGCCCCACCCCAGAAGTGGCTGCATGCCAGCCATGCTGTGTGGATGCAGTTTGAAATGCACACTTTAAAAGGGACACCGTTAACTGGAATTTTTTTAATTGGTTCATTGTTAAGAAATGCATGTTTCCAAGAAGAAGCTCCTTTAAACAGTATGTCCTGAGTGGCAGTTTACAACCATTCACAGAGGAGCGGAGGCTAAGGAAGAAACTGACCATACACATGAAGCAGTGAAAATAACTCTATATAAGGTGCACAAATAACTGCAAGAATATTGTTCTAGATTGGGCATTAAGCTCCTTTATGTGACCAGGTCACTGAAACAATCGCAGCGTTCACCCAAAACAGAGTCCGGTCACCACCCAAATCAAAGGCACCCAAGGCACATTGAAGCAGAGGGATTTTGCTAGCTATTGTTTCATGAAAGTTTGTGTCTGGGGAAGAAACAGCAGAAAAGACCACAGAAGCTGAGATAAAAGGCAGCTAGGAAGCACCAGGCAGTCAGAGCAAGCACTGGGAATGTGGCTCTGTGAAAAGCCAAGAGACAGAGCTTTTTGGCAGAGTACAGGATGGACAAGGGGCTTGGAACTATGAGCAAAGAAACTGTCTCCTGTTTGATTGTTGCTGTGTTCGGGGAAACAGGACTTTGTCCATTCTTTGCAAATAAACAGAGCTGAATCAAAGATCCCTGACTCCATGATCAGTTTCTTCTCCTAACTGGAACAGCCAAACCCAAGGTTTTTGGTTACCGACTCAGGCCAAAGGGGCAACACGATTGTTTTTCCTCCCTCTCTGTTAAGCGCTGAGGACTTGTCTACAGGTAGAAAGTGCACTGGCTTAATTCACATCCATTTGAAAACTGCTCATATTGGTTTCAAACCGGTTCTTGTGGTTTAGCCTGAACCTGTCCCTTTACAGCTCAGCTCTCTAAATCGGGTTCAAACAGATCTGAGCATCCAGAGTCGCAGCAGATTAATTCATCCACTATCAAATCACCGCCTTTCATTACTCCACTACAGCTCCCTGTTGGAACCAGGCCGGAGTTTACAGATAGAAATGTGATTTGCAAACCCTTTGGCCCCAGATTAAGGGGAGACACAGATCACCCCTGAACTCCCGCTAGGCATAGGCAGAAACCCTCCATTTATCAGTTGGGTCCAACGTCCAAAAGCCACGCCCGGAGAGGCCAGGGCTCCCATTCTCTAACCCCAGGGTCACTCTGCTCCTAGCCCCTTTCCCCACCTTCTGGGCCAGACAGTCGCTCTAGCTGCACCAACCCGTTCCTGCGCTCCGCTTGACAAGGAGCACACAGCGGTGAGGGGCCCTGCTTTGCCCCGGTGCCCCTCAAACCAGCCCAGCTCCAGAGCCGGGGAGAGAGGCCCCCCACCATGGAGCAAAACCGGGCTGCAAGAGGCACTTACTGCTCCCCAAGCCGGGGCTGGGGAGAGGTCAATTTCCATCCCAGCCCTGCTGCGCCGACCCCTCCGGATCAGGGCGAGGTGCGAGGAGCTGAATGCACCAGCCTGGTGCTGCGATCCGGGATGGGGCCGCGGAGCTGGGGGAGCGCAGCTGGCAACCCGGGGGCGTGGGGGGGGGGGCCGCTGGGTGGGTTGGGACCAGCTTCTCTCCCCGAGCCCAGAGCACGTGGAGGCTCCACAGCTGAACTGGTCTCAGACACACAGATTCCCCCCACCCCCACCCCCTTGCCGCCCGGGTCCAAGGCGCAAAGAGTCGGATCTAAGCCATCGGGGCGCAGCACCCGAGCCGCAAACTGCACCGAGCCGCACCGACGGGGGGCACCGCACGGCTGCCCCCCCCCTCCCCCGCGCACCGCGCCTTGGGGACACAAGCCCGGTCCCACCCCCGCCCCGCAAACCCGTCCCCGAAGTCTGGGGGGGCTGGGGCCACGAGCGCCCGCCCGCCCCCTCTCCCAGCCGCCGCCGGCGGGTCGCTCCAGCTCACCTGTGGCGCCCCAGAGCAAGAGAGCGCAGCCCAGGCGGCTGCCCGCCGCCCCGCTCAGAGCCATGTTCAGCAGCCGCAGAGTGAGGACGGGGCGGCTCGGCGGGTTTGGAGAAGCCCAGGGGCTGACGTCAGGGGGGGAGGGAGGCGGGGGCTGGACTGGGAGCTGGTCCAAGCAGGGGCCACCGGCTGCACCGAGCCAGCCCATATCTCCAGCCCCCGTCACACAGCGCGGCGCTGCTCCTCCATCCCTTCAGCGGCACAGACTCTGCTCCCCGGAGGGCAGCGCTGGGAGAGGGGGGTATTGATTTCTATACGCCTTGAATGGCACAGAGCCCCCGGCTGCTGCTTTCCCTCAAAGCAGGGGAAGGACCAGGCATGGTCCTTCCCCTGACAGTCTCTGGGACCCCTTCCCCACAAGTGAACAGTTGAGTTGTGGCTGCAGATTTGGGGGGGGGGGGGAAGATGCAGGTTTTTCTGTCCAGCCCCCATAAGCCGGCTTTTGTTCCAAGCCCAGAGGGCAGCTCTCCCTTTGCTGTTTGCAGACACCTGTTTTATTGTTGCGCTGTCCGTTTTGCCATCCAGAGGCTCTGCACCTTAGCCGGCTGCAAATAAATAAACACATCAGTCTGGATGGTCACAACCTCCAGCCCCTACACCGCCAGATGGCTGCAGGAATTGGACAGCAGAAGGCCCCATACAGGTTGATTTCCTGCTGAAGTTTTGCTAGTCCAGAGGCTTTGGTTTTCAAGATTTTGTGTAGTTTTCCCCTCTCCCATCCTATGTCCGTCTTGTCTATTTAAGCTGTCTGGGGTAAGGAATCTTTCCCATGATATGTCTGGGCAGCACCTGCTGCAATGGGGCCTCCATCTGGGTTGGAGCTGCTTTAACATAGCCACAATTTGAAACAGTAAATAATCCAAGCAATGAGGCTTCCACTGAGACCATCCTACAGCTGAGCAGAACTCACTGCTTTTCCTGTGATCCATCCAGTTTTTCTTAACTTCACCCCAAGACTCCTTATTACCCACCCTGCTCCGTATACCACCTTAAATCATTCCTCCCCTTCGCTCGGCGTCAGTTAGCTGCAGATGGCTATCATGTCTCTGCTATAAGTAAATACCATCAATCCCATGTCTCTAGGTTGTTCTCGAGTCTCATAAATAGCCCTGTAACTGGAAACTTAGAGGAAATGCTTTACTGGGTCTGGGAACAGTCCGTTTTTCAAATGCTTATAACGCTGTTATTGGGGGTTTAATTCCAATTTAGCCTGAAGAATTGCAGCTTGGATGACTCACGTGGTTTGGGATTACAAATGGACAGGGAACATTTGTAGCAGCCAACTCCTAGGCATCAGAGATGGAAAAAAACGCATTGGGGTGCCCTAGCTATCCAGCTGAGCCTAATGTAGGCTTGTTTCCTTATATGTACATCTGATGTTCCATGCTGGGACTCGTCCCATCAAGCTGGGACCCTGCTACCATTTAGCAGTATGGAAAGGGTGGTGCACTCATGATCCCTGACAACTTGTTTGTGACCCCTAGCTTGAGAACCTCATTGCCAGTGGTTTGCCCAGTCTGGTTTTAAATATCCTGAATGTTGGGGCATCTGTAATGACCACCTCCCACCATGGGTCAGCAGGATCCCCAGCACTGCCTCTACCACCAGAGGTAAAGGACTAGCTGTGGTAGCAGTAGTAGGCTGTTATCCTCTATTGAGAGAGGGGATATGGCACACAAAGCCAGTATGTTACATTCTGGCCTCTTCCCTTGGGGGACTGTCCCACTGCCCATTAGACCTCTTTGCTGGGCTATTTCTCCTGATAGTCAACCTCTTTCCCCTTTCTTAATCCTTGTTATACCCTAACTCATTCCTTTCCATCACTATCTATTTGTATTACAGGGACGCCTTGAGGTCCCAGATGAAATCCAGCCCCCATTGTGCTAGGTGGAAACCAAATGCTCTTCCCTGTCTTACTAAGACCAACATCTGGGACTTGAGTGACCCTGGAAGCATTTGATTTAACAATGTTATGTTGGCCATCAGTGGGAAGTTCTTGAAAACCACAGCACCTTGTCTTTTACTCCTGTGGATAGGACTAAACTTAAGTGTCCTCCAAACCTCTGGGCCAATTTCTCCAGCCACAATGACATTAGCAGAGCTGCATCTGTTTAGATCAGCAGAAGTCCATTGGCCCAGATCTTCAGAGATATTTAGGCACTTAACTCCCACTGCCTGACACTGTCCCAGCCATTGGATTGCAGACAGGTTCTTGCGCTCTTCAATGGGGGTACCTAGGCATCTGCCTACCCGTTTGAAAGGTAGGATTGTGTTGAGAGGCCTCTTGCTGTTTCTCTGGGCATAGAGGAGTCTCTGTGGGCCCGGGCAGAAGCTATGCAATAACTGTGCATTGGACAGATGCAAGGGCCTGGGTTAGTCCTTGGCCCTTCTAAAAGCAGAAGGAAGGAGTCCGGAATTTACCTGGGGAGCGCGGGGGGGGGGGGTGGGGTGGTGTCAAACCATAATCAGATGAGTTTGCTCTTCTGAGGGCCTGTCTGTACACCTGGAGTGATGCAAGATGACATCACAAAGCTCCCGCCTTACAGCACAGCATCGCCCGTCTTTGCCTCTCCATTGAAGGTGCTCGCCCTTGGGTCGAGGCAGCCTGGAAAGCCACACCAGACTGGCTGAATTTGTCTTTTTCACGCTCATTCGGCAACACGCAGATTCCAGATTGGACATGGCCCAGCACAATGGCTCTGTAGAAAGCCCCTTTGGCCCTCGCCCCCCCTGCCCCCGCCCTGTCACCCTCTTCAACCGAAGCACAAAGCCGCCCATGCAGCTGTTGAATCCTGTGCAGCGCAGCGGCTGTGGGAAAGTTGTTCTCAGGCCTGTATGGGTCAGGAGAACGCGCCAGAGCCCACATGGCTGAAGGAGCCTTTGATCACTGCCGGAGCTGTGCAAGGCAGTGATTACCCAACAAAAACTGCCCATGCCCTCTAGAACTGCCTGTCCCAGGAGCTCCCCAGGGCACCACTCCCCCCGACACGGGGCTCCCTCGCTCTTGGACACCACTTTCTGTGACCAGATTCGGCTCTTGTGGCTGCGATGTGGCTCCTGCAACAAGCCAGGGACCAGTCTGTGGGGAGCTGGGGGATAAAAATGGGCTGAAAGGCTGTTAGTCTCCAAGCCGAGGCTGTCCTGCCTTGAACAGCTCCCCCACAGTATGCTCTAGTGACTAGGGAGCCAGGACGCCTGGGTTCCATCCCTGGCTCTGCCACCGCCTACCCGGGTGACCTTCAGTAAGTCACTTCCCTGCACTGTACCTCAGTTTCCTCATTTGGGAAATGGGGGTCATAAGGCCTAATCAATGAGATGCTCTGTAAAGTGCTGCCAGACCCTTGCCTGGATGGTGCTAGAGCAGGGGATGGCACCATGACTACCCTGCCCTCAGAAACTCTCCCCAGCTTCCCCCAGACCTGAGGGGCTCACCCTGGCCCCGAGGTCTGCCCCTGGATTTACTCAGCAGGTCCTGGGGGCAGTAGAAAGCCTCCTCTCTGCCAGCCCTCAATGCTTGGGGTCTCGGAGCCTTTGCTTCATCTGCCTTCAGTCTCGTCCCTGTTCCATTTACTTTTCCTAACACTGCGACTGGGATTCATAGCACAGCTGCAAGGCTTCCCTTGGCCTTCCTCTCTGCAGCTGCAAAGATACATATCAGCGTCCCTCTGAAAGAGGGAGGAGGGGTAGGGGAGAGAGGAGAAAGGTCCCAAGGGATAAGGGGAGTGGGGAATGGAGGTAAAGGATCCACACCTGCATCTGAAAAGGAGGTGGTAAAAGGCCAAAAAAACCAAGCAGAGAATTGTCCAGCAGTGAGAGCTGTGGGGTTGGGGTTCAGGACTCCTGGGTCCTCTTTGCAGGTCTCAGACATGGCCTGTTTGATAATGAGAGCGAGGTCCAGGACTCCTGGGTTCTGCTCTTGGCTGTGAGACTGATTCATTGCATGGCATTAGGCAAATCAATTCCCCTCTGTCTCTGGCTCTCTCTTCAGCTCTCCTCTTATTCGTTCCCCTTCCTGTGTCTGTCACACAGCCGTCCTTCCCAGGCCCTGCTTCTAGATGCACTTCTGATCCACTGTCTGTCCTCCCCACTCCTTTCCAGGCTGAATGGGTTTGGATGATTCATCAGAAATGATGAGTTTATTCCAAATGAGATTAGTTGCTTAAAATGGCGTAGTTGGTTGGTTTGCGATATGACTCCAGGTACTGGCTGCTGATAGCAGCTGGAGCCTCAAAGGCAGACCAGGAGCAGGTTAGATTGCACAGAAACAAGTAGAAGGGAATTTATCTGACACCTGGGGGGAGGCAGCTGCAAACTTACATGCAAGTACTGTTCGAGCCATGCACTTCAGACACCCTCATAAGGACATGCTCAATCCACTGACACAGCAAAAGAAGGGACTAACAAATTTATTTGGACATAAGCTTTCGTGGTCTAAAACCCACTTCATCAGTTGCTTGGAGTGGAAAAGCATATATACAGAGTACATGACAAGATGGGTGTACTCTTTATATATCTATATCTATCTCTTCCTACTATATTTTTCACTCCATGCATCTGATGAAGTGGGTTTTAGCCCATGAAAGCTTATGCCCAAATAAATTTGTTAGTCTAAGGTGCCACAAGGACTCCTCGTTGTTTTTGCTGATACAGACTAACACGGCTACCACTCTGAAGCAAAACAAGGTGCAGCCAGGTATTGTGATGCAAGCAGGCAGGTGGACGTAGGTAAGCAAACAAGCATGCAATTGCACACAAATGTGCCCAGACACACACACACACGCATGCAAACACATGAACATACCCACCCAGGAATGCCCCGCCCCACATACACATAAGTATACCTGCACAAATAAACACTCAAATATGTACAAACACACTTACACACAATTGCAAACACACAAACGTACATGCACACAGAGAAATGCCCTCAGAAATGTGCGCACAGAAATGCCTCCATACACATACACGCGCCATGGAAATATTGCACAACTGGGTGCCCACACACACCCCTCCACAAACAAAGGAGGTGTCTGAAACAGTGTTTTGGTCACCTCCATCTCCCGCTTCCCAAACAGACAGATGGTGCTCTCTGCTGTGCAGACAGACAGAAGGCTGATTAGCAGCTCAGTGTATATTGACCAAGGGCCAGTTGCAGGAGAGATGAAATCATAGCTGCTGGTGGATGGTGGCAGGGCTCTGCTTTGTCTGTGGCTGGAGCCAGCGGGTGGACCTTGGAATACCAGAGGAATACACTGTTCTGGGGCAGGATTCCCCCCTACCCTCATAGTTTGCATGCTTGGCTGAGCCCCAAGAGAGACAACAGGGCGCTGCAGCAATCCAAGGCAGGGGCAGGTGGGGTAGCAGCGAATGGGTTGGCTGGATACAGGCAATCTGGCTGGCCAATGGTGTCAGCTGTGGCACCTCCAGATACTGGGACAAACCCCTGGAAAACCGCTGCCTGTCCACAGACAACATCACGGCAACTGGCTGAACCCCTGTTAAACCACCAGGAGCCCTTCCTTCTACATCTCCAGGCCAGGGGCTGTGCAACTGGGGACACACCACAGCCCTGAGGCAGTGTGAAATTCTGCTGGGTCCCTGGGAAAGACCGGGAGCGCATGCAGGGTCTCAGCACCGGGAAGAGGAGGATGCTTCTCCCTGGGGACCAGAACGCTCTGAGTTTCTCGCTCTTTGCTCCCTCTCACCTTATCTCGCCTCCTTCTGGTTTATTTGCTTGTTTAATGGATTTGGCTGGAGCCCCAAACAGACAAAGCTGCAGAGAAGGGGTGGGCCTTTCGGACCTGCTTAGACAGCTGGGGATGGCACATTCAAGCCGGACTCCTGGGTCCGATCCTGCTCTCGCTGAGCTCAGTGGCCACAGGAGCTGTGCTGGGATACGCTTGGGAGATGCTGTGAAAACAGAGGAAAATCATTTGCTGGAAAACCTCCACAGTCCAGATCTCATCCCCTGACACCCACATGTGGCAGCTCAGACTTTTTGTGGGCCTGTCCTGCCCCACAGCATAGGCTGCCCTATAGCTAAACACACACATCATGGTGTCACCCATGGCAATAAACACAGGGCCTGATTCTCCACCAGTGGCACTCAATTATCCAGTGTAATGGAGCAGGCTTTAAAGGGGAGGGTAACTAGGATCATGAACTCAAGCTAGTCTTGTGTTCCTTCTAAAAATTAGCCTGAGAGAACCCAGGAGTCTGAAGCACTGCTAGGCCTGAGCTTGAACTAGTGAATATTCTGGGCATGATCCACTGTTGTCCTGCACTTCGGGCAAAGGATTACATCAGCACAAAGTGGGTGCATAATGCAACCATTTTAATAGAACTGGTGTAAGTGGCTGCACAAGATGCAGGGCAATAGAGGATATGGGTCATGATGTCCCGGACAAGATAGCAGAGCAGCTGATATGGGACTCGATTAATAAAGAACTAAAGGAGGGTAATGTAATTAATGCCAATCAACATGGATTTATGGAAGATAGATCCTGTCAGACTAACTTAATGTCTTTTTTTAGAGGAGATTACAAATTTGGTTGATAAAAGTATTAGTGCTAACATAATGTAAGGTGTTTGACTTGGTGCCATGTGATATTTTGATGAAAAAGCTAGAATATAAAATCAACATGGCATATATTAAGTGGATTAAAAACTGGCTAACTGATAGATATCAAATTGTAACTGTAAACGGGGAATCATCAAAGGGGTGTGTTTCCAGTGAGATCCCTTGGGGATCGGTTCTTGGCTCTATGGTATTTAATATTTTTATCAGTGACCAGGAAGAAAGCAATAAATCATGACTGATAAAGTTTGCAGAGGACACAAACTGGGGGCGTGGTAAATAATGAGGAGGATTCAGAGAGACTTGGATTGTTTGGTAAACTGGGTGCAAGCAAACTGTTTGAATACAGCTAAATGTAAACACATACATCTAAGAACAAATAATGCAGGCCGTACTTACAGGATGGGGGACTCTATGGAAGTAGTGACGCTGAGGAAGAGTTGGGGGTTCTGGTGGATAATGACCTGAACATGAGCTTCCAGTGTGAATCAGTGGCCAAAAGAGCTTATGTGATCCTGGGATGTATAAAGAGGGGAATCACAAGGAGGAGTAGGGGTTATTTTACCTCTTTATTTGGCACTGATGCAACCACTGCGGGAATCCTGTGTCCAGTCCTGGTGCCTGCAATTCAGGAAGGATGTTAATCAATTGGCGAGTGTTCAGAGAAGAGTCAGGAGAATGACTGAAGGGTTAGAAAACCTGCCTTATAACGATAAATTCAAGCAGCTCAATTTATTCATTTTACCAACGAGACGGTTAAGGGGTGACTTGATCTATAAGTATCTACGTGGGGAACAGATATTTAAAAACGGGCTCTTCATTTTAGCAGAGGAAACTAGAACATGGTCCAATGGTTAAAAGTTGAAGGCAAAGTAGACAAATTCAGACTGGAAATAAGGTGGGTATTTTTAACTAATCGTGGGAACAATTTACCCAGGGTTGTGGTGGATTCTCCATCACTGGCCATTTTTTAACCCAGATGGGATGTTTTTCTAAAAGCTCGGCTCCAGGAATTACTTGGGGCAGGTCACTGGTCTGTGTTATGCAGGAGGTCAGGCTACATGATCCCAGTGATCCCTTCTGGCCTTGGAATCTACGATTCAGAGCCCGTCACAGAACCCCTGCTCTAACCACCACATGCACAGGCCCTCCAACCCCCCATGAAGCTCAAAACTCTGCAAAGCTCACCCCAGCTTCCATAATAGGCATAGTTCTTGCCTGGCTCGAAAGGTTGTAAATAAAAGGCAAACCCTGTGATCAGATCAGAATGTACGACTCTGCCCCACCTCTAATAAACAGAGATTGAAGCAGATGTTGCAAAATCCCACAGGCAACTCGGGAAGAAGAGGGTGCGCCATGAGCTTCATCCAGGCCCCTTTTCAGGGTGCAAGACACACACCCCTCCTTTGGCCCCACTCCTGAACTGTATTTGGACCAGCACAATTGCAACATGCAAAGAAACTACAGCCAGGTGATGGAGTACGGATGTCACAATCCAACCACGCAGTGCCGTGCTGTGCCTGCCAGAACTGTTTGGAAAGGGAATTGTAAATGTCAAACATTTAGACAATTTTTCAGGCCGTTTCTCTGGCTAACGCAGGTTTGACACCATTGCTGTTTATGATTTCTATTAGAAAAATCCCATGGTTCCCCCGCCCCCACCCTTGTTAGTCTTACACCATCTATCACACAAACACCAAGTGGGAGAGCAGTGACTCAGGCTGTAGCCTGGACTCAGGATTCAGATAACATTGTCCGCAGCTGGAGATTCATGGGCCTGGATACCTTGGTGTTATCTGACCTTCCTGATTTGCAGGCAGAGCCTCAGAGCTAGTAATTACACTTCTCTCTCTGCACTGTGAAACTGATGCTTCATGCGTGGAGTTGTGTACCGCAGCTGGGGGAAGATCAAGGCTAGCATGTGTGGGGTTGCAATACACACAGGCAGAAGAAACACATGGTTTTGTTTGGAGGCCAAACACCACCTGTGCTCAGTAAATGTACTTAAACATGGTTAGCTTCACAGCTGCCATAAATCAAAGGGAGCATTCCAGTGGGGACCAGGTTTGGGCCCCAAGAAGAGGCCTGGTTTGGGACCAGGAGTGACCAAAATATAGGGGGTCTTGGTATGGCTTTTGGAGCTACTGGGCTTCCCTGAGCTGATCCCATCTGCACTGCAAGATGCAATTGGATCAGAACCCGCAGCTGTAGTTGGGGACATTTTCTCTCCCTCTCTAACAGACAGGCACAGCAGCCCCTCTTCTATACAGATTTACACCATGTGGAAGGAGATGCAGCTGCATGGCCATCGTAGCTCCAGCTCCATGCATGTTTTGCACTTCTTTAGTCCTATGGGTTTCTACACTCACCTGAATGGCCCAGGGCTCTGGCTGGAGTCCGTCCTACCCTGAGGCTACCCTGCTCCACTCATTTGGGGGATCTTGAAGATAGAGATGAGCGAGATTGCCCAGCAGAGACCTGGATGGAATGTGGATCTTCTGCTTGTTTCAGGAGTGGTTGATACGCTGGAGGGTAGGGACAGGATACAGAGGGACCTAGACAAATTAGAGGATTGGGCCAAAAGAAATCTGATGAGGTTCAACAAGGACAAGTGCAGAGTCCTGCACTTAGGACGCAAGAATCCCATGCACTGCTACAGACTAGGGACTGAATGGCTGGGCAGCAGTTCTGCAGAAAAGGACCTAGGGGTTACGGTGGACGAAAAGCTGAATATGAGTCAACAGTGTGCCCTTGTCGCCAAGAAGGCTAACGGCATTTTGGGCTGTATAAGTAGGGGCATTTCCAGCAGATCGAGGGACATGATTATTCCCCTCTATTCGGCACTGGTGAGGCCTCATTTGGAGTACTGTGTCCAGTTTTGGGCCCCACGCTACAAGAAGGATGTGGATAAATTGGAAAGAGTCCAACGGAGGGCAACAAAAATGATTAGCGGGCTGGAGCACATGACTTATGAGGAGAGGCTGAGGGAACTGGGATTGTTTAGCCTGCAGAAGAGAAGAATGAGGGGGGATTTGATAGCTGCTTTCAACTACCTACAAGGGGGTTCCAAAGAGGATGGATCTAGACTGTTCTCAGTGGTAGAAGATGACAGAACAAGGAGTAATGGTCTCAAGTTGCAGAGGGGGAGGTTTAGGTTGGATATTAGGAAAAACTTTTTCACTAGTAGGGTGGTGAAGCACTGGAATGGGTTACCTAGGGAGGTGGTGGAATCTCCTTCCTTGGAGGTTTTTAAGGTCAGGCTTGACAAAGCCCTGGCTGGGATGATCTAATTGGGTTTGGTCCTGCTTTGAGCAGGGGGTTGGACTAGATGACCTCCTGAGGTCCCTTCTAACCCTGAGATTCTATGATTCTGTCTGTGAGCGGCATCCTAGTGGATTTACAGCTATCTTCCTCATACAAACATTTGGAGAAACCCTCCACAGGTAAATCCTTGCCCCTAGTAGACACAGGTTCAGGACTATTTCTTTCTTGTGACTGGTTTATGTCATCAATTTGACTGAACAAAGGTTTAATATCCCCAATCAAAAAAATCCTTGGGCAATAACTTCCTTACACTAGCTATAACTTCATGTTTAACATCATTCCATTCAAGATGGATTCTGGCTAAAGGCACACTTACAGTAAACTCAGAGGATTACAATATTCACACTCTGATTTGGTAAATAATCTTCCTCTTTGACAAAATCTATTTTAACAAGTGTTGTTAGAAGCTGTAATTTGCCCTAAATTTTACCATTGACTTATACATTCTCTGCACAAGTTACAGGGTTACCTTCACCTGAGCTTACAGTAAAGGCATTTACATAAAAGGTGGTGGTGTTGGGGTAAACTTGGTTACACACAGACAACTGCTTAGATTCAAACATACCAACATTGTTACAAACTGAATAGATTCTATCCCCATCTTTGTTGTTGAGAGGAACTACCTAGGGTTCCTCTCAACAAAGCTGGCACCGCCCCTGACCACAGACTCTCTTTCAGCAGCCTCTCCTTCCCTAAGAGCTATGGGTTTTTTTTGTTCAAGTTCTAGCTGCTGTTTTCTCACTGCAAGCATTTTCGCTGGGTCTTCTTCCTTATCACTGGCAATTAACAGATTTTTCGGTTCCTGTTCTGGGGCCTTTTGCTTAAAATATGACCCCCTCTGTAAGCACAATTCTTCCAGACTTCTTCTGTCAGGATCTTGATCATGGGTCACTCACTGTAACTGATTTTTAACCCTTAAACTCTCCAATATCAAAATTAAATTTTGACAAGCTTGTGGTTCTGATCCAAAAACCCAATTAACTTGTGGTAATGTGTATCCAAGCATGACTACACCATTGTGACCCGGGTCCTAGTGGGGGACAGCTGTGGTCACTCAATTAGGGCAAAATGCAAAGAATGGGGCAGCCAAACCCCAAAAAGCTGGTGGATATCCCAATACTTAGTCACCAAGTCAGCATAAAACAGCTTCTTATTTACCTTACTGATTACTCAGAAGTCCAAACAGTTCCCTTAAAGTGATCCAGCCTCGGGCCTCCATCCAGGTACCCACGTCAAATATGATGAACATTTTTGTAAAAAACTTATATCATATAAAAGAAAAGGTTCGACCAATCCCCAAGGATAGGACACATTACCTCCCAGGTTAATGAATGTTTCAGATCTTACCCAAATACATGCTACAGCCAATTCTTATTAACTAAACTAAAATTTATTAAAAAATGAGAGAGAGAGAGAATGGTTAAAAGATCAATATACAGACAGACTGAGTTCAATTCATTGAGGTGCAGATTCATAGCAGATATGGTGAGCTTTGTAGCTGCAAAGTGTTTTCAGAAATAGTTCATAGGTCATAGTCCAATGTCCAAATCTCATATTCAGGGCATACCAGCATAACTGGGACCTCAGTCTTGCGACTCAAACTTCCCCTGATGAAGTCTAAGCAGATCTGAGATGACAGAATCAGGATCCAAGGATCTTTTATACAATTTCATGTCTTTTGACAAGTTGGAGTTCCTCAGGGAACAAAAGGTAATTCAGATGACTTTGAAGGAGGTCCATCATCTTCGGTACTTGCTATAGAATTAACATAAGGCCATTTGCTTGTTCCTCCACTGTTCACAGTACATTTCAAAGAGAGATGAATACCAAGATATCCAGGGTTTACAATTCATTTAAATGCTAGGATCTTCTTTTGACCTCTGATCAGAATACAGCATAGACAGGGACTGTTGATTACATTGTGGACCCAACTCATACATATGTAAATACATAAAAACACAAACATTATCTCCCCACCTGTCTTTTGAGGGTTATTTATTTTGCAGGATGTTTAACCCTTTCTAGCCCTGCATCACACTGTCCACTGGGGAGGGTCAGACCTGCCAGCTTTCTTCCATCTGAGGTTCATGCTGCTCTTTACGAGTTATGAGGTCAATGTGATGAATTATTCAGCAGGATTCGCTTCCTGTCCAGATCTCACAGCGGACAAAAGGCAGATGTTCTGGGAGGAATCTGGATGCTGCGTTCAGTCTTGGACCTCTTCACACGCATTTGCCATGGGAGGGGGAAGAGTCGCCCTCTCCTGGGACAGGAGAGGAATTTGGTCCCTCTGAAGTAAGGCTGGAGGCCTAGTTCTGTTCCTCCCCAGATGGTGTGCTAGCCTGTTTCCAGCTTCCACCCACTCCAACTGGTGCTGTGGCATGAGAGCACCAGGGCTGATTCTCATTTACTCCACTGCTGCCAGCGATTGCAGGGAGCTAAGGACACTTTAACCCACCTTTGCACTCTGTATTCTGGGGCAGGGCTGGGCCCTGCCTGGCCCCATGTGTAACTTAGAGCAACCTCAGGGCTCCTCTAGCGCACTCTGCTTCCCAGGCACTGTAGGAATCAGCGAATAGAAGCAGTGCAGTGCACTTGGGCCATGCTCCCTGCACCAGGGGCCCTTACACAGCAGCTGGCGAGGCCCCCTGTGGAAAGCTGCACAAAAAAGGCCATGGTATAAATAAGATCAGGCCTGCTGTGCCAGCCAGGGATGAGGGCCCTAAAGTCACGAACACTTGGGTCCCTTTGTGCCACTTTGGGACCTATTGGAGCTACTGGGTGTCCTGCAAGTTGTGCCATCATTGGGTCCGAAACCGACACCACAGAGCATGGGGAGAGACCCTCACACCTGTCTCCAGTGGAGAAAGGGGGAATTCATTCTCTGGGCCAGACTCAGCCGGTGTAAATGGGTGTCAATCCCTAGATTATAGGGACTTACACCAGCTGAGGATCTAGACCTCTACATTCATTCATTTGATCCTGGGGTAACTCTGGCACCTGCCCCAGTCTTGGAACATCCCAGTCCTGCTGAGTCTCCAAACCAGTTCACGTCACTCCCCCTCTGGGCTCGGCTCCCAGTGGATAGTTTGTGTGTGTTCCTCACTCCTTCCTCTCTCCCTTGCTTGTGCTTTATTTGGGGATTATTAACCATGGCTACAATAGCTTTTGTTTATACAGCGGGGATGGCTTCTCGGAAAATCAAGATGGGGGAGCGAGCGAACCGGGGCCGAGGAAGGAAAGACATGAGCTGTGAGGGAGGAAAGGGATGAGTTTAAAATAAAGCACCATCTGGATTTTCAAGTTGGAGGAGCCCAAGATCTTGGGTGCTGCCTCAGGTGCTGCCCACCCGCTTCTGTGCCATGCACAGTGCCCAAAAGAAACCAGAGTCCCCACATCAGTGCTGGCGTGGAACAAAAATGCTCCTGTTCCACTCCTGGGCCCCTTCTACATGTGGGAGCTGTGGAACAGGGAGGACTTAGCTGCAAAATCTGCTCCAACCAGCCTGTTTGGTGCTGCAGGGCAGGTGGGGTGTGGGGGGAGCCAGGAGCCCACTTTGGGAAGCAGGACTGGGCAGAACAGGTGTCTGGAATGCTGACTTGAGGAGTGACTGGGGCAGAGCCATTAGCCCAATGAGCAAACAGGTTACCCGCTAATCTCAGCAGAGCAGGCGCAAAGCAAAGGGAAGGCCACTCAGTTAACACTGGATTCCATCGGAAATGCTGGGTATAGCACCACAAGGAGGGGGTGCCCTGGGAAGGGGCTAGCGGCACTGAGTAAAGATAAAACTTGCCTTTGAGCTCATTCTCAATAGAAAAAAAGGAGGTTTTGACGGTGACCTAACCTCCCCACAATAGCATGTCTATTGAGTAGAGCCGACTCCTGCCCAGCTCTGGGAAGAGAGTAGGGTCTAGTGGTTAGAGCAGGGGACTGGGAGGCAGGATTTCTAAGGCCTGTTCCTGACTCTGCCCCTGAATTGTTGAGACACCTTGGGCATGTTACTGCCTCTGTGCCTCATTTTTGGTCTGTCAAATGAGAAGAATTACACTGGCCCAGCTATGTAAAATGCTTGAGGAAGGGGGCAGGGACTAGTCACCCCAATGAAGGAATGAGGAGACTATAAAAAGGAGGAAGCTTGGAGGAAATGATAGCAGCATATTTTCCCTGTTGGTGGCACATCTCTGAATGCTCTCAAAGTCCCACAACTGAGGAAGAAGGCTGAGCTGGTTACAAAACACCTAGTTTAGCAGGAAAGTGAAGGCACCTGTGGTGGGCTTTGTACCTCATCACCCCTTTGACCATTGGGCCATACAGCCCTGACTACCAGGGAGGTAGTAGAACTGCCATAAGAGCAGGGAGGCGGGGTTAACCTTGCCCCCAGCCCCCAGCATCAAAGTCCTTCTAAATCCTCTCCCCCCTCTCTGGGCGATAGCACCGCCTAGTGGCCAGAGTCAGTCTCTCCCCTTTGACCTAAGAGAGGGGTTGGTGAACTATGTCTTCACAAATTACAGGGTTTGGTGTTTAGAGACCCCTGGTAGGGGAGCCTGGGCCCACCCGCCTTCACCAGGCTCCAACCCAGGGCCCTGTCATTGACGGCGTGATCCGCCATGGGTCAGTGGGAAATCCTACCGCAACACACTGCCCTCAGAGTGGTGGGAGATATCACTCCCTTCCCTGGGTCACTTCCTATCCCTTCTCCAAATGTAGCAGTCCCTGTGGCATCAGGGTCTTCAGGTTCCCCAGCCCTCCCTGGGGTTGCAACAGCTGACAGTCTCTGGTCCCACTTCCTGGCCCCACAGTTCCCTCCTATACAAGGCACCACTGCTCCTGGGCTGGAGCTTCTGCTGGGCATCTTCCTCCCTCAGCCACCAGCCCTGACTGAGCAGCTCTGCAGGTTTTCATACTTGGCTCCCTGTTGGAGCATGCCCAGCAGAGCCTCAGGGGCATGGCTTCCTCTGCCAGCAGGGAAGGGTTAACCCTCTCAGTGCCAGTACAGGGCCAGTCTGCCCCATCACAGCACCCATTAAAACATTTTTTTTTAAAAAAAAATATATAACAAATGGAAGGGGGAAGTTGATAGAAACAAATAAAAGTTAAGAATTATAGAAAAAAATCGATAAGGGAAGCAAAAGGACCCAAGGAGAAATCTGTGGCCAGCAGAGTTAGGACAATAAGGAGTTTTTAAACTATATTAGGAACAAAAAGGATCCTGATAGTGGTATTGGTCTGTTACTAGCTGGAAATGGGAGAATTCTCAATAATGCAGAACAGCCAGAACTGTTCAATAAATATTTCTATTCTGTATTTGGAAAAAACACTGATATACTCTCATCATATGATAACACTCTTTCCACTTCCCTAATATCTGTGGAGGATGTTTAACAGAAGTCACTAAAGCTAGACATTTTTAAGTCAGCAAGTCCAGATAATTTGCATACAAGAGTTTTAAAAGAGCTGGCCAAGTAGCTCTCTGGTCCATTAATGTTGATCTTCAGTAAGTCTTGGAGAACTGAGGAAGTCCCAGAAGACTGGAAGAAAACTAATGTCAACTTTTTAAAAGGGTAAATAGGATAACTTGTGTAATTATAGGCCTGTTAGCCTGACATCCATCCTGGGCAAGATAATGGAGCTGCTGATATGGGACTTGACTACATGACCCTCCTTTAGTTCTTTATTAATTAATGCAAATCAACATGGGTTTATGGAAAATAGATCCTATCAAACTAACTTCATATCTTTTTTTGATGAGATTACAAGTTTGGGTGATAAAGGTCATAGTTTTGATATAATATACTGTGACTATATCAATATACTTCGATATAATATACTGTTGGACTCACCCCTGTGGCACCTCCTGCTGGTCAATCCAGGGAATTAGCTCACCAGCCTCTGGAGCGCCCTCTGCAGGCCAGTGATCCTCCTGACTGCTCTGGCCCTGTGTCCCTCCCAGGACCCAGTGCCCCTTTAACTGGGGTGCTGCCCCCTGGCAGTACCCCACAGATCTGAGTCTCCCCTCCCTGGGGGAACCCCCAACCCATTATCCCCACCTCACCTCAGTCGTAGGTTACTGCCAGTCACCAGCCCTGGGGCAGACTGCAGTATCAGCCACTCATCACAGGCAAGGTTGCGTTTGGACCTGCTGCCTCAGCCTACCCATGGGCTGCCCCCTGCAACTCCTGTACCCAGTTGGCCTAAGCCTAGGCCACAGCCTGGGGTTCTCAGACTGGGGCTCCCCAGCTCCTCTGATCTTTCCCCAGCCCTGCTCCACTCTAGGTACTTGCTCAGGTCGCTGCAGCCAGGCCCTTCCCTCTCTGAAAGCAGAGAGAGTCTGTCTGCTCCAGACCCACTGCCCTCTTATAAGGGCCAGCTGAGCCTTAATTGGGGCATGGCCCCAGCTGAGCCTGCCTTTCCACTCAGCCTGGGGCTGCTTGCACCTGCCTACCCCCCCCCCCCAGGTTTCCAATAGGCCCAGCCCTCTCCTGGGCTGTTTCAAGCCCCTCAGGGCCTGAGCAGGGTGCCACCCCGCAACACACCCCCCACCTCAAGATCCCCTCCACCGGGGGCAGGGGGGTGTTGTCCTTAGCACCCCAGCATAGCTCGCAAGGAATCCCTTTCTTGCCACAGGCCCTCCATGATCTGGAGCCACCTGCCTCCCTCTTCTAGGTTTGGGTTCCCATGTTAGCCCTTCCAGCTCCCCCATAGGATCCCAGGTTTGTCTGGGGCCTCTCTGCCCCTGACAACCCCTTTCTAGGGCCCTGATCATCACCACCCCATGTCTCAGACCTGGCCCGATCCTCCAGCCTCCCCCCTCCTTCTTTGCGGGCTAGGCCACTTCCCCTGGCTCCCCTTGTGGCAGAGGAGGCACAGCCAGTGCCCACCCCTAACCACCTCAGGGCTAGCCTGGGCCCTGCAAGTTTCCCAAAGGCACTCCCTCTTCATATGCCCCAGTTCCCCACAGGCCCAACAAGTCTAGAGCCCCCCTGTTGGCTTCAAAGGGGGTGCTCTTGCAGGTCCACATTGTCCCAGGCAGAGCCTCTTTGGTCCAGTCCGGTAGGGGCACTCCCTTTGCAAGTGTCCCCTTCGCCCAGAGGTGAAACAGTCTTTAGGCCTTGGCACCAGTCTCTCACCTCTGGCGCCTGGCCTCTCATAGGATCTGGGTGCCCACTGCCGCAGCCGCCAGAGCAACCCCATCTGCCGCTCTGCCAGATGGGCTGCCCAGGCCCTCTAATGAGAGCTCTCCAATGGCCCTCCACCATCTTGCTCAAGTCTCTCACACTGTCTCTGGACAATAGTCCCACTGTCCTTGCCCTTGCCCCTTGAATCAAGGGCCGACCACTTGTGCCTGCATTCTCCACCACATGTAAGCAGGCGGACTCACCCCCACAGCACCTGCTGCTGGTCAATCCAGGGAATAAGCTCACCAACTTCTGGAGCACTCTCTGCTGGCCAGTGATCCTCCTGACCGCTCTGGCCCCATGTCCCTCCCAGGACCCAGTGCCCCTTTAACTGGGGTGTTGCCCCCTGGCAGTACCCCACAGATCTGGGTCTTGCCTCCCTGGGGGGAACCCCCAACCCACTATCCCCACCTCATCTCAGTCATAGGCAACTGCTAGTCACCAACTAGCCCCCACACTCTGGGGCAGACTGTAGTATAAGCCACTCATTACAGGCAAGGTTGGGTTTGGACCTCCTGCTTCA
The DNA here is from genome assembly GCA_033296515.1 of Macrochelys suwanniensis. Lineage (NCBI taxonomy): Eukaryota > Metazoa > Chordata > Testudines > Chelydridae > Macrochelys > Macrochelys suwanniensis. The sequence continues at coordinate 5,986,006 of CM065796.1, forward strand.
GCCTACCCATGGGCTGCCCCCTGCAACCTCTGTACCCAGTTGGCCTAATCCTAGGCAACAGCCTGGGGTTCTCTCAAGCCTGAGTTCCCCAGCTCCTCTGACCATTCCCCAGCCCTGCTCCACACTAGGTACCTGCTCAAGTCCTGCAGTCAACTCCTTCCCACTGTGAAAACAAAGAGAGTCTGTTCATGGCTGGCCCACTGCCCTCTTATATGGGCCAGTTGAGCCTTAATTGGGGCGTGGCCCCAGCTGAGCCTGCCTTTCCACTCAGCCTGAGGCTGCTTGCTCCAGCCCCGCCCTCTCCTGAACTGTTTCAAGCCCCTCAGGGCCTGAGCTGGGTGCCATAGATTTCTGTAAGGTGTTTGACTTGGTATCGCATGACATTTTGATTAAAAAGCTAGAATGATATAAAATGAACATGGCACACATTAAATGGATTAAAACCTGGCTAAATGATAGGTCTCAAAATGTAACTGTAAACGGGGAATTGTCATTGAGTGGGTGTGTTTCCAGGATGTCCTCCAGGGTTCAGTTCTCGGCCCTACACTATTTAACATTTTTATCAATGACCTTGAAGAAAACATAAAATCACCAATGATACTTACAGATGACACAAAAATTGCAGGCGTGACAAAGAATTAAGAGGACAGATCTCTGATTCAGAGCTACCCAGATCGGTTGGTAAACTGGGTGCAAGCAAACAATATGTGGTTTAATACAGCTTAATGTAAATGTATACATCTGTAAACAAATAATGTAGGCCATGCTCCCCAGGACTGGGGACTCTATCCTGGGAAGTAGTCACTCTGAAAAAGTTTTGGGGGTCGTGATGGAAAATCAGCTGAACATGTGTGACACTGTGGCCAAGAGCTAATGCGATCCTGCAGTGTATAAAGAGGGGAATCTCAAGTAGGAATGGAGAGGTTATTTTACCTCTATATTTGTGTCATGGGGTGTTCACCCCACACTTGTCCTGAAGGGGTTAATGTAGGCTAAGACAGAGGGCCAGTTAACCAGACAGGCCACAGCTGAGGGGAATCAGGAGGCTGAAGTAATCAGATTGAATAATAAGAGAGCCCAGCTGAGAAGGAAGGAGCCGGGCTGAGTTTATAAAGACAGGAAGGTGGCCGGGGATAGGGGACTGTAGGGAAGTGCACTGTTTGGGAGAAGGGAAGTGTGGGGGCTGGTAACCCCACAGCAGGGGGAGAGCCTAATGGTTATGAAAGGCTCAGGGAAAAGGTAGTAAGGTCCAGGATGGTGCAGTCCTTGGCTGCTGTGGGTGTCTGAGCTGGACTCTAGAGCAGAGGGCAGGCTTGGATTCCCCTACCAGCCCCTGGGGAAGTGGCAGAGAGCAGGCATGGAGAGCAGACTGCCTGGGACAGTTTGTCCTAAACAACTTTGATACTCAGGACAGGGAGGACCACAGTGACCTGGCTGGAGGGCCAAGTCATAATGAGGAACCTGTAGCTTCTGGAACAAGAGGTAGGGTGACCAGACAGCAAATGTGAAAAATCAGCACAGGGGGTGGGGTAATAGGAGCCTATATAAGAAAGACCCAAAAATCAGGACTGTCCCTATGAAATCAGGACATCTGGTCACCCTAGCAAGAGGGGTCGCAGGGTGAGAGAGGACAATGGGTGGAGAGACCACCAGAGGAGGGCGCAGAACCTGGAAGGAGCTAATCCCCACAGTGGGCAGAAGAAGTTGACCCTAGCGGTCAGTTGACCTGTGACAATTTGTCACCGGTGTGATTGCTGCTGGTATGCTGTGCCCAGTTCTGGTGCCCGCAGCTCAGGATGGAGGTTGAAAAATTGGAGCGGATTCAGAGAAGTGCCACAAGAATGATTAAAGGGTTAGAAAACCTGCCTTGTAGTGATAGACTCAAGCAGCTCAGTCTAAGGTTAAGCCATGATCTGATCAGTCTATAAGTATCTACATGGGGGGCAGATATTTAATAACAGGCTCCTCAGTCTAGCTGAGAAAGGTAGAACACGATCTAATGGCTAGAAGTTGAAGCCAGGCAAATGCAGATTGAAAATAAAGTGTAAATGTTTAACTGTGAGGGTTATTAATCACTGGGACAATTTGCCAAGGGTCATGGTGGATTCTCCATCACTGGCCATTTTTAAGTCCTGATGGGATGTAATTTCTAAAAGCTCTGCTCTGGGAATTATTTGGGGGCAGTTCTCTGGCCTGCGCTATACAGGAGTCAGGCTAGACGATCCCAATGGTGCCTTCTGGCCTTGGATCTGTGAAAGCGCTTCCCCTAGCAATAACCGAGCAGCCGCTCACTGTCGTTCTCCCCACTGCACGGCTGGCGAAAGGAAGGCACAAAGGGGGGAAGTGATTTGCCAGGGCTTCAGTGGGAGAATCAGAAAGAGAACCCCAGAGTCAGCCCGTCCAGTGTCCTTAAGAGGCACCTGCTGTCCTGGGATGGATCAGTCCAGCTCCCTGAGTTGCTGCAGAGAAGGATTTTGAAGCGGAGAATGGGCCCGAGGGTCCCACAGGAAATGAGCTGGTGCTGGGGGAAGAGCCCCCCCGCTGCCCCCGGCTATTTTTAACCTCCCTTTTCCTTTGCAAAAAGTCTGAGTTCATCTCTCCCTTAGCACATGCCCAAGAAAAGGCTTCCATTGTGCAGAGCCGGACAAGGTTGCTGAGACACTCACTCGCCTTCACAATGGCCGGGATTATACTGCCAGCTGGGGCGGGTGTCAGGGGAGGGGAGGCCCCCAGCTGGAGCAGCTGTCTCCCAGATTCTCCCTTTTCATGTGCTAACTAACTAATTAATCCAAATAAATAAGACTGGCTGGCAGGGGGAACGAGGGCAGGAGGCAGGGCTCAGGGGCTAGCGGTGATCGCAGCAGACAGGGAAAGTGAGGCTGGGGCCCAGGTGGCAGGCTGGATGCTGGGGACATTTGTCTCCGTTACTGGAAATCTCCAGGCTCCGGATAAGATGGGACAGGGTGCCGCTGTCAATCAGTGTCTGGCATGGTGCTGAGCTGCCCAGCGCTTGCTGAGTGTGCACCGGGGAGGATCAAGGTCTGATCAAACAGGCTGGTGTCTCCCGGGCCCAAGGAACACAAGGGGCCCCCCAGAATATTTTATTTTCAGTGATCACCGGTGCCATGAATTGTTTCCCTACCGCCTCCTCCCTCCTAGCTTCTACCCTGGCAGCACTGAGGGAGAGGAGCCAGAGAATGGCCTCTAGTGGCGAGAGGCTAGGACTCCTGGATTCTGTTCCCTTCCCAGCTCTGCCATTAGCTCAGTGGTCAGGTGACATGTGTGTCCCCTCTCCAGGCTCCAGAAGGGCAAAGCATCCTTGACCATGTTGGTTCCCAGATGCCGGCCTGACCCATTCCTGAGTGCCGCTGGGAGGGTCACTCCAACATTCAGAACAATCCCGTGGAGCTGGGGCACATGGCACCGGGAGGCATCCTTGCCCCAGGGTGCTGTGTTTCCCGCACTGATCTGCCCATCTGTCCTGCACTCCACACACGCTCATCCGAGCTGCTTCTTAGGGTCCGTCTACACTGCAAAAAACACCACTGTGGCAGCGAGTCTCAGAGCTCGGGTCAACTGCCTTGGGCTTGTGCTGTGTGGCTAACAATAGCCGTGTAGACATTTGGGCTTGGGCTGGAGCCCAGGTTCTGAGACCCTCCCTGACATCCCCTGTCCCCTCTCCAAATCCTTCCTGCTGCCGCTGATCTGGAGCAGACTGTGCGCCCTGCCCGGCTCCATCCTCTCCAGGTGCCAGCTCCCCTTATTAAGGTCCATTGTGTTAGCAGGCTCGGGTTTGGAGCGTACTCACAACAGCCCCTGCTCTTTGCTGTCCCCAGGTCTGCGTTTCCTTGCAGGGCTTTATTCTGTCTGGTATCCTGGGAAGGCAGCTCTTACGTCGTGCTCTGGGCTGCGGCAGGTTGGAGGCAGCCTGGCTAAAGTCACCAGCTTAGGGCAAGTCGCGGTGTTTTTCTAGGCTGGTGAAATAGTCAAGATGGGGTGTAAGGGCTGGGTAATTTCCAGGTGGCTTTGCCAGGCTGATTGCCACACTCTTCTCCAGCGAAGATTCACGTGCTGACTAGTGATAAGGAGAGGGCTACTGCCAGGACTCTGCCCACAGCACTTAGCTCTCCCCTGAACGCGCATTTACAGGGACTGCCTAACTCCTGTCCAGCCTGTTTCCTCTGCAGATCCCCCCATGCTATATAAAGGCAGGTCACTGCCATTGCAAAGGGGGAAACTGAGGCACGGAGCGGGGTAGTCCATTGCCAAAGGCCACCCAGTGAGTCAGTGTCAGAGCAGGAAGCCGGACCCAGGGCTCTAGAGTCACAGTCTGATGCTTGAGCCCCTGGGCCGTGCTGTCGCCCTTTGGATCTCTTCTCAATTTTCCTGTTTTATGGCTGAGGTTTCGCAGCTGCTCCCTGCCCCGCTCTGGTCACTGCAGCCAGACCTAGTTATGACCCCTGTGGCCTAGAGAGAGAGTCTCAGCTCAGCAGCTAATATCTCAGGCCAGTGACCATTAGAAAACCATCAGGCAGGCTGTGAAAAGGGGAGAGGGGAACGGAAGCCCGCTGGCTCGGAAGAGCGGGTTTTTCCCATGGATTTTGCATGCTTTTCCCAGCGCTTTTTGGAGACTTTCCAGAAAGGATATTAGTGCCCCAGCTTCCCCAGGACAGCCATCCCCCTGCTTCAGAAACCTTGCTCCGGAAACCCCTCATCTTCGGCGCTACGGCCGACAGAGCTCCCCAAGGCTGCCAGGCTGAATAAAGGTGCAGGAGGAAGGAAAGCCCATTCTTTTCCTGGAAAACACAGATTCTATCAGCTTTATTCCGGGGGGCCTCTCTAAGGGCCTGACCCTGCATGGAGCTGATGAGCACCCTCCACTCCCACAGACCCCAAAGCGTTGAGGGTGCTCAGCACCCTGCAGGACTGGGCCCTAAATCAACTGCATATAATTTTCTTCTTTGCATCCTATCGTAATCTGTTGTGCCTCATGGCAGTGGGGCTGTTAAAACAGCTGCCATGTACCACCCTAGAGGTGGCTGCATCTTAGTGGTGGGTGAAGGAATTCCTATACCTTGGGGCTCACCTCTTGGATAACAGCTGCTGGTGAAAGTAAGGCCCTGAGAAATGAAAGGCTTCTCCATGGGTCTGGTTCCCTCTCACCTGCACGGGTGTAAACTGGAAGCAAATCTGACAGGGACCAGGCTGCCTGCACACCTCTCTTCCCCCCAGCCAAGGCTCTCCATTCAGCAGGCTTGTTTTAACGTTGACACCATGCTGTGTTGCCGCTTTGTCACCCCTGGGCCTACCCCAAAGCGCAATGAGGTCATCCTAAATATCTCTGCTCACATCCATAGAGGAAACAGGAAAACAGGGGCTTCCCCAGTCCCAGAGCAGATGCAGCACAATCACCCATTGTTTTAAATGAGTCAGAAAAAAATGAACCCTGCTGTGTTCTGCTTCAGAGACAGGGATCTGGGAGAAGCTCCCACCCCCTGGGACAGTTCACAAGTAATAGGGGAGGGAGGATTCCCGAGGAGAACTGAACTCAAAGCAGCCAACCCCAAAGTGATCTGGCAGGGTGAGATCGGACAGGGCTTTGGTGGCTCTCTGCTCCTCCAAAGCATTGCAGGGAAGCTGTGATGGGTGGGTGGGTGGGTGGTGCCGCTTGCCCTGAGCAGAGATGGAAGCTGCACGTGGATCAGGGAGCTGGGACAGAACTGCTAACAGGATGGAGCAGGGAAACTCATGCCCAGGCAGGAGCTGAGCGGCTGGATTTTCACCCAAGAATAATTCATAATCAATGGAGTTTACGGCCACACTCCTGCAGCAGATCCCTGATGCCCCTGGAGTTACACAGCGATATAAACCGGTGACAATGACAGCTCTGGCCAAGGGTGGGGGTTCATTCAGTTTAACCCTTTCTAGCCAAAGATGGTTAAAACTTTGGGGTCCTAGTGAAAATGAGGGAAAGACGAGGTTCTGTAGGTGGGCCCCAGGAGCTAGATTCACCTCTCCAGGCAAAGCGTGTGCGACGAGCAGCCCAGTTCCACGTATCCTGCCCAGGGAGCACAGGGCCCCCCACCAGGAAGCCCCGTCTTTGATGTTTTGGACAATGCTTTGGTTTCCGCTGAGGATCTCATTCATCATCCATCAGGATTTGTTGGACGTTCCAATCTCCGGCCCTTTGTCCAGGCTCATTTTTCCCATTCCACTGACATCCCCCAGCTCATTCCTAGCATCCCCGCTGGGCTCTGCCCAGGGTGTGCCCCGAAGGCACCCGCAGCCCAGACAGCTGGCTGCAGGCATGGATCAGGGCTCAGAATTTCATCAGGCCAAGCTCCAGAAGAGCTGGTTCTTACCCCAGCTTTGCAGTCCTCCAGCAGGCCCCTCAATACGAGTGCTAGTGAAGTGAAGCGCAAGTTTCTCTAGGCAAGTTTCCCCCACAACAGCTCTTCCAGTGCCCCCCGCTCCTGACACACTATTCCCGCTCTACCTGTGCCCCGTGATCATGCCCTCAGTGCCGCTAGGGGGATGTTCTTCTGCAGATGAGGTGTAGAAGTCGGGGTCCTGCTTATACTGAGCCCTTCTATTGCACGCTGCATCCAGGGACCTCAGGGTTGTATCAATGTCCCCATTTTACAGCGGTGGAAACTGAGGCAGGGAGGGGTGACTTCCCCAAGGTCACACGATGAGTCAGTGGCAGACCTGGGAACTGAGCAAAGGTCTCCTGATTCCACCGCCTGCGTATCCGAGCCCCTCACGGAGCATCAGCTGGAGACAAGCGGCTTCATTTCTTGTCTGAAACAATTACACAGCAAGCTGCTGAACAGCTGCCATGTTCCGCCCCCAGAGGTGGCTGCATTCCAGAGGCAGGGTCAGTCTCTCCACCCCTTACCTAGCAACGTCTCTGTGAGCTGGGACTAAGGTTTACAAAGTCAGAAGATGAAACGGTCTAGGTACAGGGGGTGCTCGAACAATGTGGACAGTGGGGGTGCTGAGAACCATTGAACCAAATTGTAAACCCTGGATATGATGGAAACCACTTGAAGCCAGGGACTGCGGCAGCACCCCCAGCACCTGTAGTTCCAGCATCTATGTCTATGTATGTGCTAAAATCAGGCGCTCACCAGTCTGCCTAGGGAGTCCCAGTTTCCCTCCTCTCCTGGGGCTCAGCAGTAGCTGCTGTGAGCTGGAACTCCAGCTACCCATCATGCCAGCTGAGCTCTGGGTCTGTTTCACTGGCCTGCCCACGTCCAAATGAGCGTAAATGACTTCTAATGAGGTTAGGGGAGGCTAATTCTTTTGTTCGGCTTGGAAGGCCCTGATGAGAGCACGGCGCAGTGAGTTCATTCAGTTCTGGTGGGCGGCTGTAATCACGTTAGAGCTGCGCAGGGCACACGGGGTCGATGGGCTATATCCAGAGAGGAGGGCGGGGGGCTAGCGCCTGCTACTGTTGCTGTTAGCACAGCTGTCGATTCCTCTTCCAAGGCAAATCAGCGTGACCTCCAGCAACTGTCTAGCACGGCCTGCAACCTCTGGGGGTCAGGCTAAGTACTCGGAGACATGGAGGAATTCGGGGCGGGGGGAGGGGACGGACGGACGGGTAGACTCGGTGATAGGGCTATAATAGAGGTGACAAAGGAACTTCAGTGACAGGGGTTTCCAGGCAGATGGGATGCAGTCAGAGCTTAGCAACAGAGATTCCTGGATGCTGTGATCTACTTGCTGTCATGCAGTCATCAGCGACAGGGATTCCCAGACGCTGCAGTGTACTGGCGGACAGTGGGAATACAGTCATGCCTTTGTGCCGGCCGTTCCTTCGCGCTGTGATACAACAGTCAGTACCAGGGTGTCTCCGCCCTAGGACAGCTCCCAGCCCCCTCTCTCCAAGGGGTGACGCTTCCCCATTGGAGGAGGGAACTGCCAGCACAGTCGAAGCAACCATGTGCCACTTTCCTCCCTCCCTTTCCAATGGAAGGGTGGTGCACGCACGCCCCCGGGGCCAGGGCCGCAGCTACAGTGACCCTGCGTTTGCTAAAGGGGTTTTAGCACCCACACAGACTGGGGAGCAGTGATTCTAACTCTAGCTCTGCTTGATGTCAGGAGGGACAGGGGGACTGGGCTGTGGGCAGGAGATGTGGCCACGGAGGAGATAGACACAATGAGCAGAGGGTCCATCCCGACTGGCTGCCAGAAGAAAGAGGCGAGATGGTGGGGGAGAGGGAAGCAGGTGCCACGAGGGATGGGCTGACATGGTGCCTGCTCATCCCAGGACGACTCGGCTCCCCCTTCCCCAGCTCCGGGGCCTGAACAAATCGGCGAACGAAACCGACAGAGGCTGCCTCTGGTTTGTGAAGAATTAGAAATCCGAACATGACCAGAAATGCTCAGAATATCTCCATGTATCCCCATCCCATGGGGAGCCAGGTACCTGGAGCGGGCGTGAGCCTGGAGGGAACGAGACACACATGGACGGAGAGAACCCAGGGAGGACGCGCCCAGGTACATGCATGCACCCCGCCCCCAGAGTGCTACACGCAGGAAGAGAAGCACAGAATGGGTAAAGGGGGACGTGGGGAGCACAAGGTGAAAGCCTGAGCGGCAGAAGGGAACCCTGGCAGGAGGAGAGTGGAGGATCCAGAGGGATGGGGGTGAGAGAGGGTAGGTTTTGCTGCTCCAATAATTAAGATAATGATCCTGAAAGTGACCAGCATAAGCGCCCGGGAGTTAACTCTGCACTGTTTGGGTTTGTGCAGGGGCTGGCACGAGCCCTGGGGCAAGTGGCAGCGCTCTCTAGTGAAATCCTGGGAAGTAGCAGCTAGCGAAGGGCAGAGTGCTAGGACAGGACACTGCTCATTTGGACAAAGCATTTCTAGACTGGGCTCGGCCCGTCACAAGCCCCTTTCCCCTTTAGGATGGCAAAACGCTTCAAAAGCACGGGCACGTTTCGGCACTATCCCCATTCCACAGCTGGGTAAACAGAGGCACTGGAAGAGGTGGCGCGTCCTGCATTAAGGTCACCCAGCAGCAGAGCCACAAATAGAACCCAGGAGTCCTGCCTTCCTTCCAGCCCCCAGCTGTAACCACTAGCACGTCCCAGAGGTGAGAGAAGCCGGGAGTCCCACCCCTCAGTCCTGGGCTTGAGTAGATTCCGCTCCCTCTCAATATCCCCAGCAATGCCTCCTAACGCCTGGTACCGCTTGGCCAGTCTAGGGAGTGGCAGTGCAGAGCAGCTCCTAAGGCCCCGGGATTGCTCATAGCCAGGAGTGCAGCCAGCTCCATGGATAACTTTCCCATGGCTCATCCAGTTTGCTGCTTTCCCCTTCCTTAAAAAGCCTTTGGGCTCCAGGTCCCGCACAGAGAGCTAGTGGCTTGTCGTCACCGGCTCCAAAGCCTGACAGGCCTGGAATGCGTCTCCCGGGGAGGCTCAGGAGCCGTTTGCAGTTTGCTGTGCAACCTCTGAACCTGTGGTGGGGGGCAGGGGAGTGTTGTGTGGGGAACCAGGGGCTGGAATGTCAGCCCAGTCCCTTGGGGCGAGCCTCTGGCACAGCCAGGGTGGCATGGGGCTTATTTTGGATACTGGGGAATTAAAGTAAAAAATATCCTTCCCAGCAGCCAATGCTGAGCCTCTGCTGCCAGACCCAGAGACCGTGGGTTCCTCTGACTGCAGGAGCAGTTGGAAGCTGGCCAGAAATTTAATGCTTGTGATGAGAAGCTGATAACATTGGCTAGAGCCAGGCAATGCCGCAGGCAGGCAATGTGCAAGCTCCCCCCCCCCCCCCCGGCTCTGTAAATACACCTCAACCCCCACCTGCCTTATTCCAGTCCTGGGTCCTCCACACAGCTCTGCCAGGGCACCTCAATCCTGACCTGAAGCCCCCCTTGGTAGTCCAGGCCTGGCCTCCCACACACCCCAACACTCCTGCTCTTCTTGCTTCTCTAATCAGTCACTGCCAGTTGTGCCCGACGGTGCAGGGATTCCGCGACAAGCACAAACCTCTCCTGTGACTAGGCTGAGAACTCACTACGCTCATGTCGCTGGTGATCTTAACAATACATCGAAGCCAGCTCTCCTGAGGCACGTGCCTGGCGAGTTAACACCCCTTGCACCGCCCCGACCCTGCCGCCCTCCCCCTTTCTCCTTCAGCTCGCTGAGCGTCACCCTCTCAAAGAGGAGATCCGGAGATGGCAGCACGCTGCTGGCATGACAATACTGGTGCCGGGTGCTCAGATGCCACGGTGATGGGCTTGGTGTGAGAACCTGAGCAGAACAGAATGCCGGCTGGTCATCGAGCCCCGGCCGGTTACCCACTGGTTCTGCCCCAGTCCCTGGGGTGGGGGTCACATGTTGACCCCCCGATGCTGGAAATCCAGCTTTCCCAGCACTCATCTTGCAGGCCTCTGATCACTGTTCTGTTGGGTCCCCCATCAACACCATCAGCCTGAAGTCCAGCAGATAATGCCGCCTCCAATTCTGCTTCATCTTAACCTACTGGCCATACAGACCTGGACCCAGAAACTGCAGAGTCCTTTCCCCCCACCCAGCAGGTTCTCAGACACGGATCCAAGGCGAGAGAGGCCTTGGCGGCAGCTCCCGGCCACCTCATCCGCTCTCCCTCCCTTGTGTAGCCGCCCTGCAACCCTGCCCCCGAGCAGTCCCTGCATACCAGGAGTCCTGCATGGAGATCACTCTTGGGACCCCCCCCCCCCCCCCCCCGCGTAGCAAAACACCTGGCTTGCTGGCTCCCCTTCAGCCCCAGACACATCCTCCTGCACCCACTGACACTGCAAAGGCTGAAAATATTCCCAAGCTCAGTGGGAACAGCAGCAGCTGCACACCTGCCTGAGCGGCACACAGCAGGGCAGACCCAGTGCCACTTTTCGCTGTTCCTAGACAGAGGGACTCTATACATGCGGGGCACAGGTCGAGGTCATTCTCCATAGAACAGTCCTGTCGCCAGTTGCCCTCAGATTGCGGGGTGGGGGCTCAGATCAGTACGCGAGCGTCAAAGCTCACCTCCCCCTTTCTTTCTGTGCACCAGCAAAGCTCCCCAGAATAAATGCTTTGTAAACTGGTGCCAATGCCAGCAGAGCTCCTGAACAGACCCTACAATAACAAGCCATCACCCCCAGCCCTCATGAGCACCCCTATCAATCGCAACGTAAAGCCACTATGAGCCTCATTTTTAGACACAAGCCTAAACCATTATCCCAGATCCAAACATCCCCAGATTGTACAGATGGGGAAATAGATGCACGAGAAGAGGATGTAAGATCTTGCCCCAAGATCAATCAGCATGTCAGCAGCACAGCTGGGAATAGAACCCAGGAGTCCTGACTCCCAGACGTCTGATAACCACTTGACTATACTGCTGCCCTTTAATTAGCTATGGCGCTTTGAAGCCCAGGGAGGCTCAGGTGAACCAGCAACGGGGTCAGAGAAAGCTACCCTGGGGCAGTGGTCCCTGGCCATGGGGCTAAGCTTTTCTCTCTGGCTGTTTTGCATCAGCATCTTGCATACCCTGTAATCCTCAGGCGAGGATGCTACAGGAGTAGGGCTTGTCAGAGCTCAGGGCCAGGGGAGGAAACGCAGGACAGCACGCTAACAAACAGTCCTGAGATCGGGGTATCTGGTTTTTGGCAGGCTTAATAAATTCTGTTAAATCTATTAAATCCTCGCTTCTCCCAGAGAGCCGGGGCTTTGGAGAAAGGGCACCAGTGTAAACAGAATACAAACATTTCCTCATCATGGAAAAACCCAGCCCCAGCAGTGCAATGGGACAGCCCAGGCAACACAGGGGTGAAAATCACGGGGTTGGAGTGATAGGGGCAGCTGCTAGAGGTGGCAGTTTGCACTGCAGGACAAAACTGAAGCCAAGAAATTGTTCTAGCACATGACATCGGGTCGCAATTAACCCCTTAGTTTCCTCTTGAAACTCTTCCCCTCCCCACATATTTTGCAAGGGGAGGGGCAAGGAATTCAGGGGTGAGAGGTGAAGAATGTGGAGAGACCATGCAAAATGTTGCAACACAGGGATTCCTCCCCACGCTGTATTCCAGGATTATTTGTTGTTTTTTGCAAGCAAGATGTTGCAGGACAGGAGAGGTTGCCTGTGTAGTTTGGGTTGGTTGGATGGTGACTACCTGAGGCTGAATGACCCCAGTCACAGCCATTTGAGGGGAACTTTGGCAGCATCAATCTGTATATGTTAACAATAATAATTCCTTCTTGTGTTGAGATGATTAAAAGCAAGGTAATCTTAATGTCTGCTTTCCTTTCTCTCCAGTTCATGCTCGCTGCTAAACCACCACCCCTAACGAGAGGCCGAATGGGCTCTTGATAGGGGCAGTGGGCTGAGAATTGGGAAATCGGTCCCATTAGGATTTGTATTGCATTTGCAGTGATACGGCAGTGGCTCAGGAGGGCCAAGGTGAGAGGCCCGTGGTCCTGCTGCAGCCTGGTCTGGTACAATCAGGGGCACCTCTTCTGTGACACGGCCATACCATGGCAATTACATGTCCTGTCGTGATCTGTGGCTGGGGATTCCAGGGCAGGGTGCGTGAAGGCACCTCTCCTTAGGGAGGGGAATAAAGAGGGGTAGCTGCCATTGTCTTGGGGGAAGTAAAGGGGAGCTCTGGGGGTGGGAATAAATGGGGGGGCTGCCTTCACTCCCTAGGGGGAACACAAGGAGACCCAGGGGAATGGGAGGGAGGCACCATTCCCTACCCTTGGGGGTGTACCCAAGGGAATAGAGGGGAGTTGTGACCCAGGAACTGGCAGAGGGCTTCTCGGGGCAGCCAGGGCGGAGAGTTACCTTGTTGCCACCTGCCTCCAGCATGTGGGGTTCTTGCCTGTGCCAGCAGGGTGTTAGCTCAAACACACTCCTCTGGGCTACACCAGCCGTGCCTTTGCCCTGTAGGCTGACAATCCACATACCCCAGCCCGTGACTCCTTTCAAAGTGACCCGCTATGGTGTCCAGCCCCTGATCACTGGATACCCACAGAAATCCCAGAGCCTCTGTTCCCAAAGAACAATGTGCCCCGGTTTATTAGTTTTATCTTAGCCCACCCCGCCTGTATCACACACAGCACTTGAGTTCAATGATAAAACAAAAGGAAATGTATTTAAGAAAGAACAGAGATTTAAATATAAACCAGTGCGAGAGAGGGGAATACATGGTTACATTTAAAGCAACACCATTTCACTCATTCTTGATCCAAAATTTAAACGTCTTTAGACGGGGGAGAACTTGTTAGTTCTCTCCCCCGAAGTTCTCTCCCGTATCTTCAACCAAGCTTAGCTGAGACCCACTTTTTCCAAAACCAGCTCACTGCTAGTTTACTTCCTAGGTGAAGGATCCCAGGGGGTGTTTCCCAAATACACAAGAACAGGGCCTTTGATGTTCACCTGAACATCAGGCAGTCCCACACACCTGCTATTTACCTCTTCAGGTTAATTTCCTCTTTTTTGAAGACTTCGCAATCCTTCATTAGTATTCACCTCAGACTGTAGATGGAGGCCCATTGTGAACCATACAATATTTAATCTACACCTAAATAGACAGTGTAGTTGTAGGCCCTGTAGTTCCCAAGATATCAGAGAGCCTAGGTGGGTGAGGTAATATCTTTTATTGGACCAGTTTCTGTTGGTGAGAGAGACAAGCTTTCAAACTTACACAGAGCTCTTCTTCAGGTCTTGGGAAGGGACTCCCAGTGTCACAGCAAAAGGCAAGCACGAGTAGTTAGCACATATTGTAAGGGACCATTCAAGGACCATTCCCTTTCCTGAAAGGAAACCCGCACAACACTTTCAAAAGATGAGTTTGGGAGCTTTAATTCATGACTCAGCTAGACAACAAAAATCATGGACTGAACATAGACTCTGGATTTATGGTTTATTACGCCCCCCCCCCCCCCCCCGCCTGTAACCCACTGCCCCCCTCTTTTTGTCCTATGACTGCTGGGGTTTTAACCGGCCACGTCACCTCGAATGAGATTAAAGAGGACGGGGACAGTCCGGTTTGGACCAGAGACAAGGGGTGGGAGGGGGGTACGTGATCGAGGGCTATGAAATCATGACTGGTGTGGAGAAAGTGACTAAGGACCTGTAATTTACCCCTTCACATAACACACGACTCAGGGGGTCACCCTGCGAAATTAACAGGCAGCAGGGTTAGAACAGACAGAAGGCAGCCTGCCAGAGGTCACTGTAGGGCAGGGCACTGTCCCTTTAAATCCCCAGCCCAGAGCGTGGTCTTAGCCCCACCCACCCATCCGGAGCCCGCATTAGCCAATCAAAGGAGCCTCCGGACTCATAGGCCGTGCCCCTTCCGTCGGAACGTAAACAACACCCCCCCCCCATCGTCTCCCGGAGTCCTTCAAACAGCCCAATCAGAGCGCGAGGAAGGCGGATCTCGCCTCCTATTGGCCGGCGTCCGGCCCCGCCCACGCAAGATGGCGGTGCCCATCCGAGCCGAGGAAGCCTTGGGACGTGGATAAGACTAACCCCCCCGCGGGGGAGGAGGGGGGGGGGAAGCGAGCCGGGATCCCCCCAGTGGGAGAGCGGGGTGAGGAGCTGCTCCCCTGGCTGCGGAGGGATGGAATCGCCCAGCCGGCACTCCCCGCAAGGGGGTGACCCCGCCCCCCCCCCCCGCGCTTAAAGGAGTCGCCGCTGACAGGAAGGGGATGCAGGGAGCCAGGAACCCCCAAACCCAGAGGTTCCTCCACTCCCACCCCAGGGGACCCCCCAGATTAGAGACAGAGCCCCTCCCTCTGAGAAACTGAGACCCCTGCAACCCAGAAACCCTCCCCCATACTTGGAAGCCAGCCCCCCCCAGCCTGAGGATTTTACACCCCAACTTCTGTCTGAGAGCCCCCCCGGTGTGGTAGCAAGGGACCCCGCCACAGCCAGGACCTTGGAACACTAAAGTGACCCCCACCTCCCCGGGCCCATTTACCCACCAGAGGATCCTCTTGTCCCCCAGGTGCATGGCAGGACCCTCCCCATCCCCTGGGAACCATCCCCCCACTTTTCCAATCAAAGCCTGACCCTGCTCTTTTCTAACCCATCTGCTCTAGTTCACGCCGGGACCACCCTCGTCAGGGCACGAGCCATGGATCTAGTGTTCCTGGTCATCAACGGCGTAGGGATGGCCCTGGATTTCCTGGGCCTGCTGCTCAATGTGAACTTCTTCCTGGTCTCCACCTTGGTCTCAGTGCTGGTCTGGCTCATCACGTTCCTTTACAACCTGCCCAATGCACTGATGGCTGGTGTGATCCACTGCTGGAATGGGACTTTGTTCTCCTTGGTGTATTTGGTGGAGGCGCTTTGCTGCCTGGCTCTGGGCTCTGTCCAAACTGTCACCGGCCTATTCCGAGGCTTCTGCTCCAGCCTGGAGAGTCTGAAAGTGATTGGGAACCTGTTCTCGCACCTGGTCCTGAGAAGCAAGGAAC
Organism: Macrochelys suwanniensis; assembly: GCA_033296515.1. Classification (NCBI taxonomy): domain Eukaryota; kingdom Metazoa; phylum Chordata; order Testudines; family Chelydridae; genus Macrochelys; species Macrochelys suwanniensis. The sequence goes on from CM065796.1 coordinate 6,001,463, forward strand.
TTGTGCACCGAGGGCTCTGGAATGTGGTTGGCTCTGGCCAGTCGCTCCTGAGGCAGGTATGCGAAGTGTTTACCATTGTCATGAGCCTCCTCGCCTACTTCGTTAACAGCATCATCAACATCTGCCTGATTGGCACCCAGAATCTGGTGCTGGCCCTGTGGGACTCCATCATCAGCCCTTTCCTAAGAGTCACAGACCTCCTCGCTGCTTTCCTTGCTCACATGTCTAGCAGTGCCATTGCCATGTCCATTCTCGTGTGGTCACCCTGCCAGCTGGCATTCGAACTCCTAGAGTCCATGAGCAAACTCCTGGTTAATGTCTTCTTCCTGAATCTTTATGGCCTAATGTTGCTGGCCCTAATTGTCACAGTCAGCACCTTAGTCCTCAATCCTGAGCTGACAAGGACGCTGGCAAACCACGTGTTGGGATACCTGAATACCTTGCCTTCCTACCACCGCCTGCGGAGGGACATCTGGCGCCTCTATCAGATTGTGCTCTTGTCGCTGGAGATGGTCGTGAGCTCCCACGCTTGGCGCAGGGTAGCAGGCTGGAGTCTCCAAATGGCCATCTGGAATGGAGGAGGCAGAGCAACAAACCAACAGGTCAATCAAGGGCCACAAGGTGCAGAGGCCAACCAAGGCAGGCAAGGGGCAGCTGCAACCATTCATAGGCCAGTTGCTCCGGGAGGAGCTCATCAGGGAAGACCAGGGCTGCCTGGAGCCAATCAGCAGGGTGCAGGTGGTGCCCGTCAGGTGCAGCAGCCGGCAGCCAGAGGACACGGGGACCAACATGACACGAATGTTGAGCAAGGATCAAATGCGCAACCAGCCTCTGGTCGAAACGCCACAGCAGGGCAGCGCCTCCAGCCACCAGGTGAAGGACCAAGCACATCACGAGCCAAAGCTCTGAGGAAAGAGCAGCTGAATGCTTCGGAGGAGGACAGCGATGATGTCGCTTCGGAGAATGACCCGTGGATGCTCCTGAAAGAACAAGAAGAACGTAAAAAATGTGTCATCTGCCAGGACCAAACCAAGACAGTCTTGCTCCTGCCCTGCAGGCACTTGTGCCTCTGCCAACAATGCACCGAAATACTACTGCAGCAGGCCATCTACCAGCGCAACTGCCCGCTCTGCCGGCAGATGATACTGCAGACTCTCGACGTGTACCTGTGAGCTCGGTGTGTCGCTTAATCTACATTCCACCGGGCTTACCCGGTGTGCCAGCCAGCACAGGAGAATCCTGGGACCCTGGCTTCACGATGGTGTTACTTTCTGTGCCAGGTACCCAGCAGCAGCTCAACGCTTTCTATGCCGCCAGGAGTTTCCCAAAGAACTGACAATGGCATCGAAACAGAGAGAACATTAGAAGCTTCGTTTCACTAATAGTATGGTGTAACTTGCTTGTCACTGCCGCTGGAAAGCACAGTAGCCGATCTCAATAATGGACTAAAAGGTTTTGGCAGTTGAAACTTCTGTATTTCAAGGACTTTTGCCCAGAGTGCAGAATCTTCCTTTGTTGGTGCATCATACAGAGTATCCAAAGCAAGGCTTGAAAAAGGCTCCAGACACTTCCTAGCCAAAGTCTGCTACAAAAGATGAAGGCTGTGCCCTGGTAAGAAACTCAGCTGTTAGGAAAGGGCAAACTCTGGGATTCCAACCCTGCTATTAGGAGCAAGGGAGGGCTTTTGTGGCAGGCTTGGCTAGTGACTGCCTGAAAATCTTGGCATTTCTGCTCTTCTCTCAGCTATTGGGAGGGAGTTCTTCTTGTTCCCCCTTACCCTCCTGCTTTCATGTAGCCGGGCAGGAAGGGAGTTGAGTGGCTGAGAGCCTGCAGCAGCAGAGTGAAATTGACACGTTCGTGGTCAGTTTCACAGCAAACTACAGTGCTGTCTTGTCAGTTTCATACTGGTGCCCCAGGCTCACAGGCCCAGATTCTGAAAGATATTCAGGCTTCACACGCCTATCAATTTCAATGGGAGTTGGGCACTTAAATACTTTTGAGGATCTCGGCTACAGCCCCTAACGAGTGGGTAAGTGCATCTTTCAAGTCTGATCCAAAAGACTGGCTAGTGATTTCCACAGCAAGAGGCCTATTTGGCTTTTGGTTGCAGAAGCACACCCTTGCAATCTTTAATCATTCCTTCAGAAACCGTCACAGTATTTCGGATCCTGGTGCCATCTGGGGTCTTTATTTTTTCTTTTTCCCCTTCAACAGCTGGTTTCAGGGGGAAAATTACTAGGCTGTGGGATTTTTCCAGCTCATTTTCCCCACTTCTCTCAGGGCCCCACCTCGAGAGAGAGATGCAAGTTAGAAGCCAAATGTTGCTACTGGGGAGAACACAAACTTCCCAGTTTAACTTACCGTAGAGTTAAGTCAGCACCTCATTGGATACACTGGCATGTAATTAGCACAGATCACCTATGCAAGATAGCACATTCCAGACTCCTTGCACAGCTTTTCTTTTTTGGGAGGGGAGGGCGGATTGAGTGAGGGAGAGGAAAGCTGACTCTTTTTTCCTTTTGAAGATTGTTTCTTCTCATGAATGTAGTGCTGTCTTAACAGCCCTGGAGACTGCTCTAGAGCCATCCCGTTGTAGCAGCTTTCACTGTCTCCCAGTCTGGGTTGGAATTGGAGGAGAGGTCTCTGAGGCTGGAAGCTCCAAATCCCAATGCTGGACCTCTGAGTCGTGCAGGCTCTGGGGAGCAAGGGCTTTTCCATGTGGGATGAAGCTGTGATTGCACATATAGGGGTTGTAATTTAGAGTGGGATTATATTGTGGTGTGTTTTACCGATGGCCTGAAAATGTGAAACGTATCATGAGATCTCCTTTGCTTTTGCACCATCCCCCTGCAGTGAAACTTAGCAGTCGTCTCTGGACTGGGAGGTCTGGAGGGCCTGTCAACATTTTGCCAGTAAGCGTAATTCCAAGAGATCGGTGAGGTGACAAATAGATATTTAAACTAAAACCCTCTTGTGTTCCCGGATGCTTGAGATGGGTTATAAGAGTGCCAGAATCAATTTAATCGTCAGTGCTTAAATTGGAAAGAGCCCCGGGACCACAAGACAAGAGGCTGAGGGATGTTTTTGTTCTCTCTCAAGCTAATAAATAATTTGATAGTTGGTCTAACCCCAAATGAAGCCCTGTATTAAGGCCAGAGAGCACTTGGGGAGGATCGAATGAGTTTGTTTACACTGCAGAATTCTATGTCATAACGAGATGTGGGCATGTAACTGAATAGTTATAAGCACTTCGTGGGACGGTGTTACAGCCTCAGGGTGAAATGCTGGCTGTACTGATGGCAATGGGAAAATTGACGTCATTGGGTGCAGGATTTACCCCCTGGTCTCTCTAAGGTGTTAGTATATGGGGCGGCCCCTGCGTGGAGGCTAGAGCCAAACACTTCTACCAAGGGTGAGGCACAGCACGGCGCTCAACAGCCTGTAGGAAGACCACCCTTATTTGTGTGCTTGAGGTTCTCAAGGGGAGGGGTGGGGGGGGCTGATCTAGGCATTGGCGGAGAGTTGCCATGTTTCGGGGCGGAGCGTCACCTGGCAGACGAGCGTGAAGAGTGAGATGCAGAACCTGTGAGGTTAAGCTTCTAACCTCGAAAGCTGCAAGGGAGCAGTGCTGCTACTGGGCCACTGAGACATAAAATGATGCAGCTGTCCCTTTCTGATCAATAACAAAAGAATCCTAGACAAGCAGTTGAATGGCTGCTGTGTGATGCCGCTGGCAAGCAGATGAAAAATATCCTTCTCTGCCCCTTCTGAGCGCCTTACGCTTGAAATCTAGGGTGGCAAAAGCAAGATGTCACCAGATCAAGTTCTGCTGTCGCTTGTAACCCACACAGCCAGAGGTACAATGTGGGCCCTGCCTATTCTGACACGCAGCCAGGCTTGCAATCCTCGTGTTTACAATCTTTTATGTTGCTATTTTAAAAAGGTTTCCCTCTCTGCCAGCTGCAGTCTGTTTCAAATGTTGCTTTCCCCTCCGTCTGGCCAGTCCCTTTCATATTCCGCCTCACCTGCATTTTCAAACACTGCAGGGGGATGTTGAAATCCAAACGGCGAATTGTTTATTTTCTGTGAATTCCCCTGGAAACGCTCTGATTGATTTGTAGAGTTTGTATACTCCTCTCACCCCCCCCCCCCCCAAATCACCACAAGAGTGTCTCGAAGCGCAGCAGACTGGTGGCTGCGGGGCTGGGCCAAAGCTCTTTCCCGGTGGTACGTGTGTTCTGTCCCTTCAGAAAGTGCTCCAGTGCCTTAGTGCTGACTGGCCGTGGGGAAAGACCATACCAAATAAGAAAGGGGGAAGTAGCTGCATCACTAAAAACCCAAGTGTATTTTATTCATGCCACAAATTGCACAGGCACAATCTAATACAATCGGCACGGGTCAGCCGGTGTAAATGGGCAGGGAGCTACGCCCATTTCATCCTGAGGAGGATCTGGCCGAGGAAGCTTCGTAGGCTCTTGGGGAGGTGCAGCGTCCGTAACGGTATGTAACGCTTTCCACCTGCTCCAGCACAGACCAGGCTGTTCCACTTCTTCCTAACCACCCGCCTTGGTCGCTGGAGGCAGCCAGACGCCCGCGCAGCGAACCCAGCCCCCTTTGTAAAGTTAGCCAGACCCTCCCGATTTGTGCCTTCGTGAAAAGCTGGCTCCCTCACGGCTGCTCTCTGGCTGCCCTGCTTCAGGGGGTTATTTTGAGCGATTGCTTTTCTAACGCAGCTCCCTGAAGGAGAGGGGTGTTTTTTATCAAGCTTTCTGGGGGACTTCTCTTCCCAGAGCTCACTGCTGCTTCCCTTCCTACCCAATCTTTTTTGATGTTTTAAAAGTCAGTCTCTTTGCCTTTTTAGGGGCTATTTGCTGTCCAGAAAAGCTGTGTGTTTTAAGGTTAACTCTTTGCACTACGAACCTGACTGCAAATTAAAGTCTCCTTTGCAAAAACCAAACTGCCTACAGCCCTGTTCTTGGGAGTGCTCCGATTGGGGGAGGGCCACCTCCCCAAAGGGATACTGGTGTTGAACTTAATTTCCCGCTCATCGCTGGCCCACTGGAAAAGAGGGAGAGCCCTGCAGCCAGAGATCCCAGGCTTTGATCAGCAGGGAACCTGCAGCTTTAGCAGGAGAGTTCTGAGCAGAAACTACAAGGGTGAAGAACAGGGTAGGACATGGTGGGTGTGGGCAGAGAGGTGGCTGGGAGGAACATGTTGAGGGTGTGCACACAACCAGAGAGGGTGAGGAGGGGACACTTCAGGGGTGTGTTCAGGCCCTGGGCAGATCTGGGGATGGTGTGTCAGGGGTGTGCTTGGGTGTAACACAGTTAACCTTCAACTGGGGAAGCTTTGGCCACTAGCATGCACAAGGGCAGCCACTGCTGTTATCCTTCCCCCCACTTCCCGGTTGTGTGAAACAAAATGAGCAGGCAATAAAAACTGGCCGAGTTCTCGGTCAATATCCCTGCTCTCCAAACTCTTTCAGAGCTGTGTTCCCTCACTCGCTGATATCTGTTATTTTTATATATGTTCTTGCAAACAGCAATCAGGCCTTGGGCAGTGGGGAGAACCCAGCCAAGGGAAAGCTTCAGCGTTTACAGGTTAGCTGGGTTTTGAGTTATGCTTTACGGAAGGGAACAACAACAAAAACATTTTCCCAGCAGGAAAAAGCTTTCCCCTCACCCGCTTATAATAATAATGATGATTGGAAAACTAGAGCAAAATCTAAGCACTATTTTATTATATCAAGAGAAATCTCCCTTTGAGCTTAGCCCAAGCATGGAAAAGTTCAACCCCCACAGAAAGTTTTGCAGAAACTTCTGAGCATGCGGAGACATGTGGCTCGGCATAGACGCCACCTTATCTGATACTCTGGGGGGCCTTGGGCAAGTTGCTTCCCTTCTCAGTGACTCAGCTTCTCCAGCTGTGAAATGGGAATGATGATCTGGACCTAGGGTGGTTGGGAGGCTAATTTATTCATGTCTGCAAAATGTGACACTCCAGGGTATGTCTAGGAGGCAGCATAAGAGGAGAGAGAAGACCCAGAAAGGAGGATGTTTCACTTATTATGTGTCTAGGTAACATTCCCTTGTAACAATATGGAAGCCACAACTATCCGGCTTCCTATCAATTATGCTTTGAGGTCTGTAAAAGTGCAGTGGCTGTTGGATGTGTTATCCTTCATGTTCTGTCCTGAGTTGTTGGGCGGACGTGCATGGGTAAGCACCTGCTGCTTTTCAGCCCAGAGGTGGCTGTATTTCATTAGTGGGTGAACTATTCTTGCATATAGTTTGGAGCCACGAAACAGGAAGGAGTTCTGGCTTCCAGTTCCCTGATCTAAACGCTCGACAACCCCTGTCCCAGAGTAAGGAACATAATCCAGGAGTCCTAAAGCTCAGACTCCCCCACTCTAGCCAATAGAAACCCCCCCCCCCCCCCAAGCCAGGACTAGAACCAAGGAGTCCTGGCTCTCCATGCCCGCTGTAGCCACTACAAAGGTCTGCGTTCCTTTGGGAGATGGATGTCTCTAATGCCGCCTCATCTGTCTGCAGCCCTTGTGTGGGAACTCCCACCCCCACCTTTCGGCACTTATGCAGCACTTCCTAGCTCTGAATGTTAGCTAACTCATCCCCTCGCCCTCTTCTTCGCTGGGGAAACTGAGGCATTGCAAGGTTCAGCCCCACATTTTCCAGGGGGCCCACCGTTAGTCCAACACACCTGATTTCCAGAGTTGCTCAGTGCCGGCGGCGCCTAATGAATTCAGGTAGAACTGCAAGGGGTGGGGGTGCTCAGCACTTCTGCAAATTAGGCACCCCAAAATAGAGACCCCCACAGTTAGAGGCCGCTGTTGAAACCCTGAGCCTAAAGGGCTTGCCCAAGGCTACAAGGGTAAGCCACAGCAGAGCAGGGATTAAAGCGGCTTTGCTGAGGATCTGGTTATCTGTACAGATGTGCCAGCCTAAGGCTTGTGGGGAGGAAACAGCCCATGCTGGAACCTGGTGGTGCTCTCTCTACCCGGCCGCCCTGCAGCTGCTGCTGGCCTAGCAGAGGGAAGTTATGTTTTGGGCTAATATTCCTGTAGCCCATTAAGACTCGTTATTACAGGCAGCAGAGAGCTGGGTTCGGAAGGCCGGCTCTTCCCCTGGGAGCCATCGGGCCTGTGGTTTTACTTACTCCCTGGCTGTTACAGCAGGCAATTAACAGAAAAATGCAACTGTACATTCCCCGCCGCCCTGCTCCCAGCGAGTCCAGGCAGATCGCAGGGTTATTGATACCTGCACTCAACGTTTTCCCTTAATAACTCACCCATTAAGTGGCAGCTCCTGGACTCTCTGTTCAGGCTGCCATTAAAAATGTACCTTCCAGCCGGCTTCGTGTTAGCACAGGGCTAGGGAAATATTCATGGGCCGAGAGCTGGAATGCAGATCAGCTGAGGGGTGGGAAAGTGACCCTGCGCCGTGATCCCTCCGTGCAAACTGCTGTCGTGGTTTGAGCAAATCCCAGCCAGCTCTCCTGTGCCCCTTTGTCCCCAGTGGAGGGCCCCATGCGCGGACTGAGTTTGGCTGGTCTCAGTCCAGCTCCTGGCTCGCACAGCACAGAATCGCCAACTCTGCTGGCACCAATGGTCTCAGAAGGGCCACAGAGTGACTGGGCTCGTCATGCGGCCTCTTCCAGCAGGGCTATGGTCACGGGTCCCAAGGAGGGGATAGTAATTACAGGCAAACTCCGCCTGGACGAGCCGAAGCTCATCTGACTCCCATTCCCTGGGCACTAGCCCCTCTCTCTAGCAGCTGCTGCCTTGTCTGGGCAAGATGCCCTGGGGTCTAACTGTGGCCCCAGCTTTAATGAGATGGTGATTTCCATGCTCCAGAGACAGTGGCAGTGTGGGGAGGACAGACAGATCCACCTGCTCACACCCTCCTGCTGCCTTTCTCTACAAGGCAGGTTGTCTCGTGCCCAGCAGGGAGGCTGGCTAATGATGCTATGGGCAGCAGATGACAAATGGCTGCTGGGCCACCGGGGACCTTTGCAGTTGTGGGCTTGAGGCGCAGGGAATGAGGTGGAGCAGGACTGTAGTCGTGTGCGTGGAAGCTCTTTGATGGCACCATCTGGCATCCCGGACAAGGCTCCTTCAGCTGTTGATGGGTCAGAATGGTGAGCCCAGGTCTGGCCTCCTTCAGCTCGGGACGTGGGAATCCAAATCCTACATCTGGGTCTGGCCAGTGGCCTCATTGCTGCAAATAGCAAAACCAAACCCTTAGATGCAAACTCGGGGGTGTCCAGAATACGGATCCAGCGCCTGCAGCTAAGGCCCGCGTCTGCTTGGGACTGTGAAGGGAGCTGCTGCTTTTCTGCAGCGATGGGATCCAGGGCGGCTGCAAGTCACCTGTTTTGAGGAGAGCTCTGAGCAGCCGAACCTCTAAGACAGGGGTCCGAACCATGGGGTTTCACCCAGATGTCAACGGGTCACTCCCCTCCGCATATTACTAAGGGGAAGGAGGTTTGGGGGGGTCCCAGCATGGAAAAGGTTGAGTACCCCAGCTCCAGGGGCTTCCCCACCCTTCCTGTTTGCCCACCCTCAGCCCAGCCCCGCCAGGAAGCGAGGTTCCCTCCCCCTGCACCATCCCCTGCAGCCCCCGCAGCCCAACGCAGCAGCTGAGCTCAGCTGCAAAAGAGGCTTGTCCATCTCCAAGAGCAAGCAGCTCCTGCCATCGATCCGTGGATCCATTTAGCCCCCAGGCGGCTCCGCTTACGGAAACAGATCAAACCCACGCAGACGTAAGCTGTGAGTCCACTGCTGTCCTCAGGCTGCTTCCAGGAAGCAAGTGCTGCTGCCGGAGCATTCGGATTCCCGGGGCTCTGGCTAACCAGCCCCAGCCTAGCTTCTAGGGGCCCCGGGGCTCTGCAGTGAGTACCCAGCAGCCTCCTAACACTCTGCAACCGCCCCCCACCTCAGCACCCACTGCTGCGCCGCAGCCACAGAGCCGGCAGGAGAGAGGTGTGGAGACCCGTGCTGGGGCACCGCTGTGGGCAGCACTCATTGCCCATCGCATCGGGTACATACTCACTCTTCTGTAGCACCCACCCCGCCCGGGCTCTCAAAGCCCTGTGCATTAACCCTTCGAGTCCCAGAGTGCCCCTTCCCTCTTCCTGCAGGGCATTATCCCCATTTTACCCATGGGGAAACTGAGGCAGGGAGCGGTTAAGGCCAAGGTCGCATGGTGAGTCAGTGATTTTGGGTGCCCACCAAGAGAGCCTAGAGCTGCCGGGCTCCTTTCTGTCAGCGGGAGCTGCAGGGGCTCAGTACTCACTCAAGATCAGGCCCAGGGCCTCTCCGCCTGGGCCCCCAACCAGAGGCAGCTGGAGACAGTGGCCGCTTTGGCAAGCGCCTGCCGCACATGGCGACTAACTAGCCAGGGTAGCCCCAGGAGCAGCCTCTCCCAGGGGACCCAAGGGGCGCTCCATGCTGGGGTGGGCTCATCCACTAGCAGGACCGGTGCCTGCTGAGGGGAATATCAGGATAGAATTCCTTCAGCCAGGTCTCTGGGGCCCCTCTTCGGGCTGGGCCTAGGAGCCCGGCTACAACCCCTAGCTCCCGAGCTTCTGGGCCAGGAGTCCACAGCTTCCCAGCCCCTCACGCAGGCCCCTCTGTTCGTTCATGCCAGCCTCAGCCCAGAGCTGGAGGAGAGATGCACCTCTGGGGAGAGAGAGGAGGTCCAGCTCCCTGGCCCTCTCAGCCCTTGGCCCCCTCCTGACTCAGGCCCAGTTAGCACCTGGGGTTCTGCGGCTTCTAGGAACTGGACTGAGACTTGCCCAGCTCATTGCATGGGGGCCACTGAGCAGCCCTTGGAGGAGAACGGCTCCCAGCCAGGCCTGGCCTCTGGCTCATTTCACACCCGCAGCTAGCCGGAGCGGCTCCAGACCCTTTTGCGGGGAGCAGCCGCTGAAGCCAGACTTGCTCTCACTAATGCAGTGAGCTCTTGGTCCTGTTCCCAGGGCCTCGTTGCTGAGGCCTCCGCAGCAGCAGAGCTGCTCTGGTCCTGCGTTCCCTTTCCGGGGGCTTTGGTCAGCGGCAGCCCAGGGGTCCACTGTGGGACCCCCAAGACCTGCCATGCAGCCCACCAGCCTGTACCCACAGGTGTCGGCTGCAGGGACTCTAACAAGCAGCAATTTCTATGTCTCAGGACAGGCACGAGCCAAACGGGGCCCTGAGTGACACCCATTGCTGTAAGAGCCTATGCAGCCCACGGGCCGGTGATGGGGTGTCCTCTCCACACAGGACCTGGCCACGTGGGCCAGTTACCAGCCCAGGCTGCACCAAGGAGCAGAGCAAGGGTTAATTAGAGATGAGGCTCAGCTGGACAGGAACAGGAGGGGCCTGTATAAAGCCCAGGAGCTTGCAAGCATTAGGGGCTGCAGCCTCTCAGGGTGAGGGAAAAGGAGGTAGGCTGTAACCCAGGGATAGAGCAGTATGGTTCAGAGCTGTGCGGACCCTGGCTGCTTGTTGTAGGGTACCTGGGCTGGAGCCCAATGTAGAGGGCCGGCCTGGGTTCCCCTGCCTGCCACTGGGCGGGGGGACTGTTAAGGGGCAGTGAAAGAGAACACTGCCTGGGACGGTGGATCCTGAGATGCTTTGAGAACATGCTCCTCCCGGCAGGGGAAACTACAGTGACCTGGTTGGGGGTGGGGGCAAGCCACGAAATGGGAGCAGTCGAGTCCCGAGAGAACCAGCCCTAGAGGCGTGATGGAGAGCCCCTGCAGGAAGGGGTTTAGACCCACAGAGCTCATCCGCAGATGTGGCCAGGAGGAGGCGCTCCGGCGGTGAGTCCAGCACCCCGTGACAGGGCCCCTACCACAGCCTCCAGTCAGGTGCAGGCGGCCCTATTCCCCCGTGCTGGGAGTTGAGGTTAAAGCCCGTTCCAAAGGGGCCTCTGATCCCGCCCCCCCCCTCCCTCACCCCCCAGCAGGCCTGGCTCGCAGTCACCGCTCTAAGCACTAGCCCATGCTCCTGCCCAGACCCCGTGTATGCTCCCAGGCTGCTTGCCTAGCCTGCAGCTCAGCGACGTGGGGTGGAGCAGGGCATGGGGCACCTGTCTCTGCCCCTAGCCTCAGGACCTGGTGTGGAGCGGCTGCTTCCCGTCACAGCTGGCCAGCACCCAGCATGCCCAGCTTCTACCCTCAGCAGGGCGGCAGATGTCAGGTTTGGGGCTGCTCCCCGGCTTGAGAGCCAGGCTTGTGAGCTGGACCCCTGGGGTATCCTGCGTTCTCCCTGTCTCCTGGGCTGCCATGTTCCGCCACCCTACTGGCTACTGCCTTTTTCCCACTCCCAGGTCTCCTGCTATTAGCCTCCCACCCCAGCCTTCTTCCCTGCAGACTGGCTTCTCCTCTCACCCCCCAGCTTTCTGGGCCTCTCTCCTCTCCATGGGGCCCTGCTCCTAGTCCCCAGCCCACCTGGAAACCACCTGCGCCTTGATGTGCTCCTGGGAGGAGAAGGGTGCCCTCTTGTGGAGCTCAGAGGCCATCACTGACTGCAGCAGGGCATAGCATGGGAGATGCACCAATAAGATGTTGTTGGGTTCCCCCTTGTTCTAGCCTTGGCCACACTCCCTTGCTACTTCCCCACCCTTCCCAGATCATGCTGTCAGCTCCCCACATTAGCAATTTCTCTCCTGCCCCCCAACACTGCCCCCCTCCCTGTTCTGTGGGCCTGGCCTGGCTCATGCCTGAGCCCGACTGGCTTCTTCGGCGTGTCTTTTAACTGACAGAATCAAGCTCTGCTTTTACAGGAGGGGGGCATGAAGCATTCAGTCTGGCACTGCACACAGAGGGCTAGCCGCTGTCCCCTGCAGTATTTTAATAACCATCGTATGTTGGCACTCTCAGGTCTCCCACCCAGGCACTGCTTGGCAGATCATCTAATGAGCCCACCGCCTGAGCAGGGCAGGCAGGCAAGAGCATTGCCTCTTCCCATGCTCTGCTCCCTGTCTGGGCAGCCCTGATTCTCAGGCCTGGGACACACACGAGCTCAGGCTTGGTGATCACAGCTGTCCTCTCGGGGAGATCTATGACGCCTGCTCCCCCCTGGGAGCTCACAGGGCCTAGACTCATTTGCCGTCCCCCTTCCGGGCTCTCACAATAGGAAGCAGCCCCCAGCTGGGCACGCTCCAGCAGCGTTTGGAAAAGTAGCCCTAGGGCTATCTTGGACAGAAGCACAGAGGGCCCTTGCTAAAAATAGGGACCTTTTCCTGAGCCAGGTCACAATATTCACATTGGAAATCTGCAAGGGGAGAGAGGGAAGGGAAGTGAGAAAGCGCTGTCTCAGCTACTCCTGCCCCCAGGGAGGCAGTGAGGGGAGCCAGGCGTCACTCTCCGGGGGAGCTCTGGAGTTCAAAGAACGAGGGCACTGTTCCAGCTCCGGATCTCCACACACCTCCCAGCTCCACTAATCCTCACGGCAGCCCTCTGGGCAGAAGGGAAACTGAGGCACGGAGCGGCCAAACGACATGCCCCAAATGAGTCGATATCAGAGCTGGGGCTAGAACCCGGGAGTCCCAACTTCCACACACGAGAGGCTCGTAAGGGGCTGGCTGATACTCCCTGTTGCTGTGCAGAATGTGGGGAGTGTCGGCCCCCGGCAGCGGGGCTGGCACTGAACAGAAGCAGGAGCTAATTAGCGGTGGGTTAATCTGCCCAGATCTGCTGAATTGATGCTTGGCCCAAGAACCCTCCCAATGTGGGGAGCTGGTGCCCCCTAGGGGAGAAAGGGCTCTGCGTCTGCCCAAAGCTGGGACTGGGGGAGTCAGCAAAGCACAAGGGCGTGGCCTTGCCAGCGTGGGTGCAAGCAGGGGCAGCGCTTGCCCACAAGAGCAGGAGCAGGCAGCATTGACAAAAGCGTCTGTAAATGGGGCTTGCTGCTGGTGTCCCTCTGCCAAAGGCTGGGAGGCAGCCAGTCTGGTGGTTAGAGCAGGGATGTGGGGGAGTCAAGACTCCTGGGTGCTGTGCCCAGCTCTGGCACTAACTCACTGTGCAGTCTTGGGCAAGTCGCTTCCACTCCCCGTGCCTCAGTTTCCATCTATAAAACATCACTGAAGAAGACTGGCATCTGCTGGTGCCCAGGCTGCTGGAGAGGAGATCAGACCTCTCTCTCTCTCTCGCTCTCTCTCTCTCAGCCCCTGCTAGCAGAGACCTGTCTAGGGGAAGTAGGTTGACAAGATAGCAAGTGTGAAAAATCAGGATGGGGACAGGGGGTAATAAGAGCCCATATAAAAAAAAAGCCCCAAATATCGGGACTGTCCCTATAAAATCGGGACATCTGATCACCCTAAGGGAGAGATACTTTCCCCCTCTCCCCATCCTTGTACCAGAGGGGGACACGGGCACCCAGAATGCCATCCTCCCGGAGATCTCCAAAGGCTGGCTTCTGCCCCCTTCCCAGGGCAAAGTGGGCAGCTGGGTTCGTGTTTCTTTTCTATACCCAAGCCCCCAGCAAGTAGGACAAGGGGATAGCATAGGCTGTGAGCCATAGGGCTTGCTTGCTGCTTTGTCCGTAGACCCCAGACAGGCCTAGGGCTGGAGCCCTCAGCTATCCCCTTAGTGTAGTCAAAGCTGCAAGCGGCGAGAAGCCCTTGGCCTTGCCCGCAGGGGTGCCAGCCCGTGGGGAGAAAGGGGATGGATGCGGTCAGTGTGCATGCTGAGTGTAGGGCAGGGGTGCATGCCTTGGAACTCAGCCTCCCCCAAGCCAAGCATGCTGGGTCTCGGTGGTGACTCTGCCCCCTCAAGGAGCTGGGCTCCAGGGGTCCATAGCAGCTAGCGGAGCTATAAATACATCCCACTGGGGACTCCAGCAGCAAAACCAGGGGTGACTGAGGTTAGTCTTCTGTTTCCAAGCAAAGGGATGTTGCAGCTGCCCTCCAGGGGCTAGTCCCCGGTATCTGCTATTGGAGAGGGGGAGCACAGCCTGGCTCACTGCTGGGGGGTGTGGGAGGGGGGAGTGTGTGAGAAAGGAGAACTGCCAAGCAGCGCTAACAGGGGCTCCCGGGTTGACCCAGTGGAGGCAGGGCCCCGGTGCTGTTCACGTGACTGTAGAGCCAGGGGAAAGGGAACAGTGCTATGGAGTGTAAAGACGTCTCCTTCCACCCTATGGTACCATGTGACACACAAACAGCTGCATGGCGCTGACACGCTCCAACATGCCCTAAGACCCATATAAAAAAAGCGGCCACATGCTAATGCCCTGATGTGCGTACAGGAGCCAACGCAGGCTAACGTGCGCTGACATGCATGCAAGAGAAGATCCTAACGCACCTAGGCACGCATACAAGAGAAAACACAACGCTCGGACATGCATTTGTGAGCTGATAATACAGATGTGCCCTGGTGAGCATACAGATGATGCACACAAACATGCCCTGACATGCCTACAACATACTAACAAGCTTTGATGGACGTACAAGAACCCAAACACAGGATCATGCCGGACACGCGTTCCAGAGCAGACACGCCAACAGGCTGATGAACGGTTAAGAGCCCATTTATTGAGGGTTCACAGGGAGGTCATATACACTGTGAGAGCAATGTCGGGGTGGCATGAAAGCAGGGTGGTCCCTGGACCTAGTGCCTGTCAACCAAGCTCCTGCTCCATGTCCCAGCCGCGGCCTGATGCAGGGTGCGCTTGGAGCAGGTCCAGCAAGTACTGGAGTCAGGCCATGCGTGGTGGCTGCTTGTCAAACGGCAGCACTCAGTGGGAGCAGGGTCCGCCTGGAGCCCCCACATTGGCTTCAAGTGTTTCTTGGTTTCTCTGTATCCCTGTGGGTGTAAGTGGGAAGAAGACCCGGCCGGATCCTCAGCTGGTGTACAGCTCCATGGAGGAGCCATGTGATTTACAGCAGCGGAGGGTCTAGGCCTGTGCATTGGAAGCCCCTGAAGAGCCCTGTTTATGCTCAGAGCAGGGAGGGCACCGCGGCAGGCTTCCCCGGCACAGCCCCAGCCACACGCCGGGAGTTCAGTCCCCACTGCCCACCCAGCCCTTGGCTTATCTGCTGAGACAGAGGGCGAGTGAGCCCCACAGACACCGGGGGTTTTGTGCTGCGGACGCTGCCCAGTCCCGCTGGGATGCGGCGCTCGCACCTCAGGGAATATGCTTCAATACTAAATGGGCTATGGGAAGTAACAGACAATAGCCCCGTCCTTGCGTCTATATTGCACAGACAGCGCGTGCCTCAGGGAGCCAGGAAACCGGCTGGACTGAGACCTCCCAAACTTCATGCACCAGTGATAATAAGACTACTTCGCTCTTATGCAGTACTAACTAATGAATCCTCACAGCGTCCCCCTCTGGGGTAGGGAAGCATCATTATCCCCACTGCACGCAGTAGTGGAAAGCGTCGATGGCGAAGAACCCAGGAGTCCTGGCTCCCAGGACCATGCTTGGGCCACTGGACACTGATGCCTCTTGGGGGGGTCCCTCCCCAGGGGACGTGCCGGGGTTTGGGCTGTGCGCCGAGGGGGCGGCACTCCGCGGTCGCTCCCCCCGCCCCTGGCAGCCTGGGTCTCAGGCGAAGACGGCCGAGTTCTGCCAGTAGCTGTACACCAGGAAGCCGGTGAAGGTGCTGTCCGTCTTGATGCTGGAGTAGAAGCCGAAGTAGTCGCCCACCCCGACCTGCACCCACACCTCGTCCTCCGGCTCCAGGCGCACCAGGGCGCCGCCCGACAGCGACGTGGGCTTGGGCCAGTTGCCGTAGAACTGGAAGAAGGAGGCCACCGAGTGGCCGTTTTTCATGATGTCAAACTGCAGGCTGGTGCGGTACACGGTGGCGTGGACGGCGAAGTAGTAGACGCCGGGGATCTCGCAGGTGAACTTGCCCGTGTCCGCGTCGTAGTGGCCCTGCTCGTTGATCAGCACCACGTCGAAGCGGATGGGCTGGTCCGCCAGGGGCGGGCTGCGCGACTCCGAGCGTTTGGCGGTGAAGGCTGAGCGGGGAGCGACCGCGCACTCCCCCTGCGCCCCCTTCTCCCCGTTCAGACCGTTCGTGCCGGGGCTGCCGCTGTCCCCTCGGGGACCTGTGACTCCTGAGTGGGAGGAGAGAGAACATCACTGGGGCCACTAATAACCAGCCAGCCCATCCATCGCTGGACCTAGTTCGTGATCCACCCATCGCCATGGGATCTGTGCCCCTGGTTGCATGTCATGGATACCAAACACAGCAGATAGGACCTACTCCCCACCCCCCACATCAACTGCATGGCATCTCATTTATTCCCCCTCCAAGGAAGAAGACTGAAACCCAGGTGCTTTGTACCTGGTGCTTAGCCCCTTTGGATCTATCTGGTTGGCTGATTAACCCAACTGGCCCAGTGCAGTAGCCATGGGTCCTGGTGCATTCCCCAGCAGGGAGGTCTCCTTACCAGGTTGCCCGATCTCTCCCTTCTCTCCCTGCATCCCGGCTGCTCCGTCCCGGCCGTCACGTCCATCTCTGCCTGGAAGACCCTGGCTTCCGTGGATGCCGGGTGTGCCCGGGATTCCGGGCTGCCCAGAGCACAGGCTCGGGATCTTGTTGTCCTCGATCTGGATGGAACTGGCGATCAGCCCGAGGAGGAAGAGGAGCTGCTTCATCTCCGCTGCCGTGGAGGGGCTGGGAGCAGAGTGAACCGTTATGTCTCTAGCGGGCTGAGAGGTGGAGGCCCTGGCTTGACAGCTCTGATTAGAGTCTGTGGCCTGTACGTTCCCCTCACTTCACAGCAACGCCCTGGCTGAGGGATGCTGGACACCGGACTTGATGGACCAGCAATCCGGCCCAGAAGGGCAGGAGGTATGGGATACTGGCCTGGGTAGGCCACGAGCCCGGTCAGTCCAGTCCAATCTGCCCCTCACCAGGGTATCTGAGAACCATGGCAAGACGGGAGGGAGGACAATGGGCTAGATGAGCCAGGTGTGTGTGTTGGGCTGGAAGGGGTGTGTATGTGTGAGTTGTGTGTATAGTGTGCTGTGAGCTATGTGGTGGGTATGTGCATGGTTGGTTGTGAGCTGGCTTGAGGGGTGTGTATGTGGTGAGTTGTGAGCTGTGTGGAGGGTGTCATGGGTTGTGAGCTGTGGGCGGTTCTGAGCTGTGTGTGTTATGGGTTGTGAGCTGTGGGGTGTGTGGGTGGTTGTGAGCTGCATGTGGAGAGCATGTCGCAGGTTGTGAGCTGTGTGGCGGGCGTCATGGGTGTGTGGGTGGTTGTGAGCTGTGTGGTGTGTGTGTGTTTGTGGGCTGTGTGGGGGTGTTTGTGGGCTGTGGGGTGTGTGGGTCTTTGTGGGCTGTGTGTCGGGGTTATGAGCTGTGGGGTGGGTGGTTTTGGGCTGTGTGTGTTACAGGTTGTGAGCTGTGGGGTGTGTGGGTGGCTGTGGGCTGTGGGGTGTGTGTGTTACAGGTTGTGGGCTGTGTTTGTTACAGGTTGTGAGCTGTGTGTGTTACGGGTTGTGGGCTGTGGGGTGGTTGTGGGCTGTGGTCAAGGATCCTGTCTCTATTTCCTGCCCTCTAGGGCAGGGGACCTCAACCTTTTTCTTTCTGAGCCCCCATACCCCGCCCCTGGCAACATGCTATAAAAACTCCATGGCTCAGCTGTGCCGCCACAGCTGGTTTTCTGTGTATAAAAGCCAGGCCCGGCATTAGGGGGTAGCAAACAGGGCAATTGCCTGGGGCCCCACACCACAGCGGGCCCCGCAAAGCTAAGTTGCTCAAGCTTCAACTTAAGCCTTGCTTCGCCTTGCTGCCCTGGGCTCCAGTGAGTCTACCACTGACCCTGCTTGGCAGCCCCCCTGAAACCTGCTCGCGGCCCCGCAGGCGGCCCTGGATTCCTGGTTGAGAACTGCTGCTCTCGGGGTCCCTTTGCCCCACGCCCTGCGCTCTGCGCTCATTCCCCAAGGGGGCTCCTGCTGGGCCGACGGTGACTCCCGTGCGCCTAACTTTCCCGTCGCACGGGGCATGAGGCCAGGACCCTTCCAGACACGCCAAACCCACAAAAAAACTCCAGAAACTGGGCTTGTGAGTTGCTTGTTGGCTAGTTTTTGGCGTGTAGCTTGTTGCTTGTTGTAACTAGCTGCTTCTTTTTTTGGATGGGCTCCCGGCAAGCAGGGGCAATGAGGGGAGAGAGTCAGGAGTGCACAGCGGGCCCACCACAGTCCCAGACTGCACTGGGGGGATCTAGTCACATAGAGTGCTGGGGTTCTTAGGGATTGGCTTGTTTTGGCCTTGTTTTGAAATGGGATTAGCTTGATTTTTGGCTTATGGTGAAAGTCAGGGTGTTTATTTACTGCATGAAAGTTGGCAACTGTGGCTCCTTCCCAGCTCTATGGTGAGTTACCCAGAGGCAGTGGAGCACCTCTCCCCGAGGCTGTGGAGTGTGCGGACACCCTCCCAGCTTCTGCAGCATTACTGCCTTCCCAGCGGGGCCAGAACCCAGCCCTTCCTCCTGTCTGCAAGAAGGCTAGTATTCCCCGCCCCGTCCCCCCAAAGCAGGGCTGCTATCCAACTCACTTCAGCATTGGCCTCTCCTGCATTGCCCCCCACAGGCCTCTCCCCAGCCTGGCTCAGAGCGCCCACATGAGAGAGGATCCACTGGGGAGCAGGTCTCTCCCCTTCTGGACTCCTGCAGGCCACTTTCTCCAAATAAAAGGGAAAGAAGAAAAACAGAGCCTGACGCTGGAATGTGTGCTGACTGGAGCCGGGACCCGGCCAAGCTCCCGGGCCTGGCCGAGTTGCTAAGGGAAATCCCATGGCCTGTCTGGCCCCATAGCTACACCGCCAACTTTGTTAGGAGCAGCTGGAGCTGGTTAGCTTTACTTACTGTGTATCCCGACTCTCTTGCTGCGCCTGCTTTGCGTCCCCTTCTCCTGCGAGCTCTTCCTGACCACTTCAGCTCTGAGGGAAGGCTGTCTCTCTCCCCCTCCCCTTCCCTTCCTTATGTCTCTCCTCCCAAACGCCAAAGGAAATCAGGGACTTTCAGAGCCAAGAGCTACAAGAGGAGGGGAAAAAAATCCCAGTGTCGGAAATGCTGTAACCAGTGGGAGGAGGGTGGGAGAGACAGAACCACAGACCGGACTCGAAAAACCCCTTGGCTTAACCCACCACCCTACCGGAGCCGGCAAGGGAAAGAGGCAGAGAAAGAAAAGGAGAGAGGGGAACGGCAGAACAGGGAAGGGCAGGAAAAGCTAGAGGAGGGTGAAGGAGGGGGCTCGCATCCTCTAGATTACGCCAGTAGCCATGAATGTGTCAGCTCCCCCATTCTGGAAGCACCAGGGCCAGTCTTTGTGCTGCGGGGAGTGCTGCCATGGCAGAGACGGGCCGGCTCGTTTTGGTGGTGATTTCTCTGGACGGAGCGGAGCCCAGTGACAGGGCTGGGGAAGGAGGGGGAATGTGAGGCGAGCTGAAAACCGGCCTCTTGGAGGGGACCACTGGGCCAGGCGGGTGTTTTGTGGAAGGTCTTAGGGGAGGAGAGGCTGCGGGTGTGGCAGGTGGGAGCGAAGAGCAAAGGGAGTGAGGGCCCCCGCAATTCGGTCCTGCTTAGGGGTGTCATGAGACACGAACTAAACCACACACCCACGGACGGCACACGCGCCACGCGCCGATTGTTACTGTCCACGGCACACATGCCAGCAGCAAAGCCTGCATGGCATGCACAAACGCTACCCACGGGCACACCTCTAAAGCCACGGACCACACGTGCGTACCCACGAATGCTGAGCACGGTGGCCAGGCACCTGTCAGCACAACACACAAACGTGGGGTGCACCCTCGCTGGCACAACACACAAACACCCTCCCCTACTAATGTGAAACACTAGCCAAAGCCATGCTATTCTAGAGGCTGAGTGAGACCTTTTACTTGACCTGGGCTCACATTTCTCTCCTTCAGCGCCCCAGGTCGCTGCAGGTTTCTCCTTGGACAGCAGGCAAGCCGGACGGACAGCAGCAACTCTGAGAGCCCAGCAAGGTCCCTAATTGCTTTCACAGGCTGGAGTTTTCTGCCTGGGGGCTGGCTGTAGAGCCCCCTTGCTCCCCTCCACATGGCCTGGGGCTCCCCAGCTCCAGGGTATGCCGAGCTCTGGGAGCTGGGGCTGAGCCGTCAGCAGGACTCGGTGTGGCCGATCCGTGAGTGCCCACAATCCCAGGGAATAGGCAGACGGATACAGAGACGCAATGCTGCCGGCAGGCTGGGAACACGGAGGAAACCACCAGGGCAGCCAGTACGGGTGTGAGTGGAGCTCTCTCTCCCATCGCTGGAGCACGGGACACGGCGTCTGAGGTGGGCCTTTGAATCGCTTATTTAACTCATTTCAGCTCTGAGCGGAGTCCAAAGGGCTCTCGCGCCTGGCATGGGGCTGGGGGGAGAGGTTCTCCGGCCAAGGAAGCAGCCAGCCAGAGGGCTGATAGCCAGGCAAAGACCTGTGTGCCCAATGAGGCTGTGGAGCTTCCCACGGGAGAGGTGTCCCCATCACCGAAAAGCCCGGCTCATCACTGGCAGAAATTAACCACAGTGATACTCTATCCTGGTCAAGTGCTTTCAGCCGTACACTGATCCTCACAACCCTCCTGGGAGGCAGGTCAGCCTCAGCATCCTCATTTTACAGATGGGGGAAACTGAGGCAGGGGACAGTCACGTGACTTGTCGGGACAGTCACGTGACTTGTCCAGACAGTCTGCAGCAGAGTTGGGAATAGACCCCTGAAGTCCCAAGTCCCGCTCTAACTGCTTGGCCCCACTGCCTCCTTTTGGCAATTGAGCCAGAGGCTAAGAACTGAATGGGCCACTCTCAGAGCTAGAGGCAGACCCTCCAGGTAGAGAAAACACACAACTGGGGGTTGGGCTGAAACAGTCCATCTGCCTGATTTCCTGACACCAGTAACAATTCCTCCCAGAAGTAAATACAGTGAAGAATTCTCTCTCCTCCTCCTGCTGACATGTGCAGACGGTTTTACTCTGGCGGGCTTGTTTTTTACAAAAAGCAGCTTAAATATTTTGAGAGTTGCGGATTGCAGGGGTTTGGGGCTTGTTTCCTTTGGAGGTTGCTTACTTGGGCTTTTTTGCAGCAGGTGACGTCAACACGAAGTGATCGTTTAAACGTGGTTGTAGGGAGTGGTGTCTGCGATCGAGCAGTGTCAGGGTGATGCACTTCCTTAGAATTTGAGAATCCTTCTGTCCCCACTCCCGTTCAATTAAGAAAACACACCCACATTCATGAACTTTGTGGGCCGCCCCTTGACACATCCTATGATCCAATTTTTTGTCCCATACCAGGATATGCTCCAACGATTCAACGTGGGAATGTACCACACTGAGGCAACAGAGACCACGGAGGATGGAAAGAATGAGAATGACCCTTTTTAAATCATGGAAGTAGACACGTACGTACGTATTATTTTAATATTTTTCATATGTAACTTAGTGTATGCAACAAAACTAGAACCACAAAAAATGGAATTTGTATAAACACCCCCCCCAGTGCTCCCTCTGAAACGGGCTGGGCTTGTTTGGAAAAGCAGCGCTGCAGGCGTTGTGACAATGTGCAAAGGCAGCATGAGGTAGTGAGCAGTAATGTAGCAGAGGGGGCACGGTCACCTCTCGGTGCCAGGGGTTCCCGGGAGCTGTGCACTAGCGAAGGGGACGCAGTCACCTCTTGGTGCCAGGAGTTCCTGGGTGCTGCGCTGTAACGGGGGGGGGGGCAGAACATAGTCACCTCTTGGTGTCAGGGGCTCCCGGGGGTTGTGCTGTGTGTGTGTGTGTGTGGGGGGAACATGGTCACGTCTAGGTGCCAGGGGTTCCTAGGAGCTGTGCACAAGCTGGGGGGACGCGGTCATGTCTAGGTGTCAGTGGTTCCTAGGAGCTGTGCACTAGCCGGGGGCACGTGGTCACGTCTAGGTGCCAGGGGTTCCTGGGAGGTGTGCACTAGCGGGGGGGATGCAGTCACGTCTAGGTGCCAGTGGTTCCTAGGAGCTGTGCACAAGTGGGGGGGACGCGGTCACGTCTAGGTGGGTTCCTAGGAGCTGTGCACAAGCGGGGGGGATGCGGTCACGTCTAGGTGTCAGTGGTTCCTGGGAGCTGTGCACTAGCGGGGGGCACGTGGTCACGTCTAGGTGCCAGGGGTTCCTGGGAGCTGTGCACTAGCGGGGGGGATGCGGTCACGTCTAGGTGCCAGGGGTTCCTGGAAGCTGTGCACAAGTGGGGGGGATGCAGTCACGTCTAGGTGCCAGTGGTTCCTAGGAGCTGTGCACAAGTGGGGGGGACGCGGTCACGTCTAGGTGGGTTCCTAGGAGCTGTGCACAAGCGGGGGGGATGCGGTCACATCTAGGTGTCAGTGGTTCCTGGGAGCTGTGCACTAGCGGGGGGCACGTGGTCACGTCTAGGTGCCAGGGGTTCCTGGGAGCTGTGCACTAGCGGGGGGGATGCGGTCACGTCTAGGTGCCAGGGGTTCCTGGAAGCTGTGCACAAGTGGGGGGGATGCAGTCACGTCTAGGTGCCAGTGGTTCCTAGGAGCTGTGCACAAGTGGGGGGGACGTGGTCACGTCTAGGTGGGTTCCTAGGAGCTGTGCACAAGCGGGGGGGATGCGGTCACGTCTAGGTGTCAGTGGTTCCTGGGAGCTGTGCACTAGTGGGGGGCACATGGTCACGTCTAGGTGCCAGGGGTTCCTGGGAGCTGTGCACTAGCGGGGGGGATGCGGTCACGTCTAGGTGCCAGGGGTTCCTGGAAGCTGTGCACAAGTGGGGGGGATGCAGTCACGTCTAGGTGCCAGTGGTTCCTAGGAGCTGTGCACAAGTGGGGGGGACGCGGTCACGTCTAGGTGGGTTCCTAGGAGCTGTGCACAAGTGGGGGGGATGCGGTCACATCTAGGTGTCAGTGGTTCCTGGGAGCTGTGCACTAGCGGGGGGCACGTGGTCACGTCTAGGTGCCAGGGGTTCCTGGGAGCTGTGCACTAGCGGGGGGGATGCAGTCACGTCTAGGTGCCAGTGGTTCCTAGGAGCTGTGCACAAGTGCGGGGGACGCGGTCACGTCTAGGTGCCAGGGGTTCCTAAGAGCTGTGCACTAGCGGGGGGGACGTGGTCATGTCTAGGTGTCAGTGGTTCCTAGGAGCTGTGCACAAGTGGGGGGGACGCGGTCACGTCTAGGTGCCAGTGGTTCCTAGGAGCTGTGCACTAGCGGGGGGGATGCAGTCACGTCCAGGTGCCAGGGGTTCCCGGGTGCTCTGCTCTAGCAGGGGGGACACGGTCACGTCTAGGTGCCAGTGGTTCCTAGGAGCTGTGCACAAGTGGGGGGGTCGCAGTCACGTCTAGGTGCCAGGGGTTCCCAGGTGCTATGCTCTAGCAGGGGGGAGGGGGAAGAAACGCGGTCACATCTAGGTGCCAGGGGTTCCTGGGAGTGGTGCACAAGCGGGGGCAACGTGATCACCTCTCGGTGCCAGGGATTCTCAGGTGTTGTGCTCTAGCAGGGGGAAGCCCTGCTCTGAGCCCATGCTGAGATAGCCCCTCTGTGCCCTTGCCAGCGGAGATCCCGGCCCGGTGGGTGGCAATGCCAGAGTTCTGGATCACAGGGCTGGTGTTCAGCCAGCCACACTGGCCTGAGGATCCTCCCAGTGGATGGGAAAACAGGATGTTGCCTTTGGTCAAGAGAAGCTTGTTTGTGGCTTTAAGGCACAGCCAGCCTTAGTGGAGTGGTCAGGAGTCAGGCCAGGATTCCTAACCCAGCCAGCAACTCCAGCTACGGCCCTTCCCCTGCTCCAGAGCTGAATCCACCTTCCCCTTCCTTGGGAGTGGAACGCCTTCCACCCTCTCCCCAGTTCCTCCCACCCTCTCCTGCTTGGGGAGGGTTCAGTATTTACAGCTGGGGCAGAATACTGCCCCCCCCCCACCCCACACCCGCTCTGGGTGAGATGGGCCCAGACCAATGCAGAGCCAGGAACCTCTTCCCCCCCACCCCTGAAATGGGAGGGGTTTGGGTAACAAAGGGGCCTAGGTCTTCTCCTTCGCTTTTGGATCTCCCAAACAACGCCCCCTACCAAATTTAGGGCCATGAAAAACGCGTTACGGACTGTGAAATCTGGTCTCCCACCCATGAAATCGGGTCTTTTGTGTGCTTTTACCCTGTACCATACATATTTCAGGGGGGAGACCAGCATTTCTCAAATTGGGGGTCCTGACCCAAAAGGGAGTTGCGTGGTATTGTCCCCCTTACTGCTACACTGCCTTCAGAGCTGGGCAGGTGGAGAGTGGTAGCTGCAGGCCGGGTGCCCAGCTCTGAAGGCAGCGCCCCGCCAGCAGCAGCGCAGAAGAAAGGGTAGCAGTACCACAACCGGCCCCCCCTACAATAACCTTGCGACCCCCCCCCACCCCCCCGCAACTCCTTTTTGGGTCAGAGCCCTACAATTACAACACCGTGAGGTTTCAGATTTAAAGAGCTGAAATCATGAAATTTACGATTTTTAAAATCCTGTGGCTGTGAAATTGACCAAAATGGACCCTGAATTTGGTAGGGCCCTAGTTATGAGCCATGTCTGCTTCAGAGAGACAAGGGCTCCTGCTCTCACTCCCCAGCTCCTTGTCCAGGGACCCCTCAGGTCTCGGTTCCCAGTGACCCCCTCCAGTGATTCCACCCAGCCCAGGCATATTCCAGTGCTTAGAGCAGGGGATTCAGACATGGGCTTCCTGGGTTCTGCTCCTGGCCTTCCACCTGACCTGCAGGCAAATAATTTCCCCGCTCTATGCCTCAGTTTCCCCAGCGCTGATATTGGGGTAATATTGACCTTCCCCCGTAGGAGGGTGTGAGGCCAAATTACTATTTGAAAGGTTGTACTTGCAAAATGCTGCAGCTGTTTATTAGACACACAGAGTCGTGCCAAGGGCCTTCCAGCACCACACTGCTGTTCTGGCCAGCACACCAGGCCTTGCCTTAGCCCACATGTCTGCATGGTGAGATCATTAACTCTTCACCCTGTGCACAAGTGGCAGCCGTCCGGTGCCAGACCCGGGCCAAGGAACTGAAGCGTGCCAATGGGTGCTATGCCTTAAGCTGCCGTGGCATTGGGGAAGCAGCCCTCCGGCCCCCTCCTGCCCAGATGAGATGTCAAGTTAGAGGCGCGGGCACGGGAAGGTTTGTGGAACGAAGCATGATGCTGGGGTAGGTGCCATTTCTTATGGTGTTTTTTTGGTTATTCATCTACCTAGGTACTTCCATGCGCCGCCCCCCCCCCCCCCCCGCAATCACAACAGGGCCTGACACTCCCCCAGGTAGCTATGCTTTTATCCTCACAACCCCCTGGTTGTTAGGGAAGTAGCATTGTCTCTGTTTTACATATGGGGAAACTGAGTCACAGAAGGATTTGTGTGTATCTCCCCGCCTCCCCCGGTCATGCAGGGAATCTGTGGCAGAGGTGGACTCTGAACTCGGCTCTCCTGAGTCCTAGGCCCAGTCCAAAAGCAGCCTTCCCCCCTTCGGCAGCCTGTGTATTAACACAGCGCTGGGCCTTGTCGGGCGCCGGGCAATGGCCACTCAGCCAGGCCCAGGTGTGTGCTCTGTTGGGACTGGGGATGTTAGGACAAAGAGGGCCACCCCCTGGGCTCCTTATGTCCGCGGGGGCGGGTACTGTTCTTGGGTCAGCTGGGAGGGAGCTGTCACCTTGCTGCAGGAAGTAGGCTGGGGCGGGGGGAGCAGAGAGTGGCCTCCCCCTCTGCTGGGACGGGGTGTATCGGAGGATGTGGTGGGCGAGAAGAAGGCAGGAGCCGGCTGACCCTTTGGCCCCACTGCAGGACTGGGGAGATGGGGCCAGGCGTTGCCGAAGTGCTGCGGCTATGCAGTGTGGGGATCCCAGCAGCCAGTCACTCGCAGTCCGGGCACTTAGGGCCAGCCCTGGTGGCTCCCTTAGGGGACTGTTATGGGGGATACCATGGGGCGTTATGGGGCAGCAGGCTCCCAGTCTCAGGGTGGGTGGTTTCTTCTCCAGCAGCTTTATTTGGGTTTCCTGGGCCCCACAGGCTCTCCCCGTGTCCTCAGGTCCCCGAAGGGAAACACGTAGGAAGGGGAAGGCATAGCTCAGAGACGGGTTCGAGTCCCCACCTGCCCCAAAGCCAGACAGGTTGGGTCTCTGGCCTGGCTGGGGCAGGGGAGAGCAAGCCCCACCCCTCCGCTCGTCAGCCCCTTCACGGCTGGAAGCACTCCACGGGGTCGTTGGAGTCGGGGAGGACGTTGCAGTTGATGGGCCAGAGGATGCTGAGGAGGCTGAGGGCCTGCTGGCAGCGCTGCTCCGCCGTCCGGCACACAGAGCGGCAGGGCTGCAGGACGCCCCCGTCCGGCGTGCACTTGGGCACGAAGAGGCTGCAGATCAGCAGGCGCAGGTGCTGGTAGCAGGAGAGCCCCATCAGCGTCTGCGGGGAGAGAGGGAGGCAGTGGGCACCACAAGGCCTGGGGCACCGATGTTGGGTGGGGGGCTTCCCCGTTTATGGGTGCATTTACCCCCTGGATACCCTACACCGCTGGCACCCGATGCCCCCTCCTTCCACCCAAAGCAACTTCTCCACCCAGCCTGCCCACTTCCCACGGGGTTTCCCTTCCCACCCAGCTGACACCCCCGCGGCTGGGCAGCGCAGGCTCCCCCACGGCCCCCTGTGCTGGGCTCACCTTGTAGTCTCGGAGCATGGTGGCTGCTCCCTGCTGGTCTGGGATGGTCAGCCAGATGTTGGGGAAGGAGGTGGTGTTGTAGCTGAGACCCAAGCACATCTCCACTTGGATCTGCTGGCAGGAGGACTCTGCAGGGGGGAGAGCAGGAGGAGGGCAGGTGATACTGGGGGGATGCACTGGCTAGGACTTGCAAAGAACAGTGCTGAAATCGGGTGTCCAGACAGAGATGCTGTTTGCAGGGCCCGTGGGCTCCAAAATCTGGATCCCAGCCCAGCAGGCGCCTCAGGGTTGGCGGTCACATCAGCGTGTACGGACAGATGTTCCCTGGGTGCAGGGCTGAGGCCTACCAAACTCATTCCACTTGTGACCTGAACTGGCTGGGGGAAACTGGTGGCTTACGGGGTGGGAGGACTTTATCCAAGTGTTGGTCATTGCAGGAGCCGTGTTGAGCTAGGGGTTGTCACTCACCAAAGGAGGGGGGTGAGACACTCGTGCAGTTGAATTCATCGCTCCCGTCCGGGCAGTCGTGCCAGCCGTCACACACCGACTCCAGCGCCCGGCACTCCCCGTTTCTGCAGGAGAACTCCAAGGGGCTGCACGTTGCTTGGCGGGTGAGCGAGAAAGATGTTGGAATGAGCAGGTACGTGTCTGAGTACAGCGAAGGGGCCTACACGGGATGGGCTGCAGTGTGACTCTAGTCACCATGGTGACCCTGCATTTGCAGAGCCAACCGGACACACACACACGCAGTCAGCGACTGTAACTACAATGGGAAGCGGGGCCCAAGGCCAGTGTAACGACAATGTAACCACGGTCACAGAGTCACAGACCCAGCTGGACAGCGCTATCCTAGGGTGACTATAGCGAGTGTCCACGTGCCAGGATAGCTACGGTGGTATCAATTCACCACTTCCCATACAGACGAGCCCGTGACAAATGCGCTGAGGAGGAGCAAAGGTCCCCTGGGAAATACCTTGGAAAGAGGAAGCGGGGGAAAGGAGGGTGGAGGAGTGGACTCTCCTGAGGGTCGCTGCTGAGATTTCTGGGCACTGCTGCTTTCTGCTTACTCCAGTGATTGCCCAGGAATGGGGTTAGGGAGGCGATCCCATTGTTCTCCCTTGGTAACTGCAATCAGCTACTTACTGGGCAGCAACAGGGAAATGACAGGGTGTCAGGCCATTCCCTTGGTAAACCTCCCAAGGCTGTTCCCCTTCCCGGAGCAAAACTTCCCTGTGATCAGCCTGACTGAGGAGGTGTGGGAAGGTGTTGGGAGACTGGAGGATCTCACAGCTGGGGCAGCAGAGCACTGGCTGAGACCCAATGCTGCTTTCGCCACACGTGCTCTGTGCCTGCGATGAACCCGCTGCTCCCTGGCACACGGGTCAGCTCGGCACCAGGACATGCCGCTCAGAGGTGGGCGACCCTGCCACCCTGCTGGAGAAAGACCCAGGAAGCAGGGATGGTGCGTTTCAGACCCAGGGACCTACTTTCCGTGACGTTCCGGGCACGGTAGGTGGCAAAGAACCCGTCCTCCGCCACGCCCTCATCTGCCATGAACAGGACGGTCATGACATGTCGGGAGGAGGTCAGGACGGGCGGCAGCTGGGAGCCACAGAACCTGCCGGTAGAGGAAATGTGATGGGAGCGAGGGGGCTGAGGAGTGGGGAAGAGAGATGGAGAAAAAGAGGGGAGCGAGACAGAGAGGGAAAAGAAGAGAGGAGCAGAGATGGGGATGGACGGTGTGTGGGAAGGTGTGGCCGAGCCAAATGACTTTTGCCCCTCTCCGTGCAGCCCATCTTCTCGCTGTGTGCAGAATATTGGCTAGTACCTTGGGAGAGCAGTGATGCCTAGTGGATAGAACACTGGACCGGCGCTTGGTAGCCCTGGGTGCCCTTTCCCAGCTGTGCCACCGGCCTGCCTTGGGCAAGTCACTTCCCCGCTGTGTGAAACGGAGAGGGTAAGACTGACCTGCTTCGTAGAGCACCTGGAGATGTATGGCTGATGAGAGGCAGCTAGTGCTGGGTCTGGGAGGGGCAGGACCTGGGTCTCTCCAGTGCTGGTGGTGGGGGCATTCAGTCGGGTAGGAGAGAGATGCCTATTCCCCCCACAGGAGGTGGCTCTGCAAGGCAGCCCCGCTCAGGGAGTTCTGCCCCGCCCCTCCCTATTCCCTCAATCTCCGGCACCCAGCGGCGGATCGCCGAGCTGCGGGCGCCTGTACCTGCCCAGGAGGCTGGGGGCGTCCGTGCCTGCACTGTCGTGCACCTCCACAAAGTCGAAGGTGCAGTCCTCCTGCGACTCCAGGCTGAAGTTGTGGAACTGCAGATCGATCACATGGCCCACGGGCACGGCGATCTGCCAGAGGCACAGCTGGAAGAGACCAATGCCGGTGAGCCTGCGCCAGACACCCCCTGCTCGTGTCTGGATGGGGAACTGCCCCGGTGGGATGGTGTGGGAATTATTTCATGATATTTTCTATGACTAGTGTGTGTGTGCCTCAGTTTCCCCTCTGTGGTGTACGGTTAAGCAGGTGGTGGAAAAAGGTTGTTTCCTCTTTGCAGAGACCCAGAGATCTGGTGGTGTCTGAAGCCTGGCCGTCTGGCCCATGGAGAGTCCCAGAAGACAACAGCCACTCCAACTGGATGGATATTGGGCACCTAGCAACTAACGACCAGGCATGCCCCCTCGCCCCGGCAGGAAGCCAGCAGGATGTGACCAGCAGGGGAACAAGGACAAAGGACTGAGGAGGGGCTGGGTGGGGTAGCTAAGTGGGGGCTGCTGGAAGCAGGGGAGACGTTCCTGGACTGGGATTAAAGAGGGGTCAGATCTTCTATGCTGTAATTTTCGGTTCCCTGTGTTGACTAAGGGCTGTCTACCCTGTGTTCCAGACATCTAATAAACCCTGCTGCTGTTACAGCGCTGGCTGAGTTGTTGCAATTTAAGGAAGTTGGTGCTGGGCCGGGGGGTGTGCATGGATCCCTTTGGGTGCACCATGGGCGGACTCCCTACAGGGAGCTCACGGCGGGAAGCAGGGGTGCTGAAGGCTCTGAGGTTTGGTCCCCGGAGGCGGGGAAACCTAGTGGAAGAGTGTGACCCTAAGGGGGCTGGTGCACTGAAGGGCTCCTCCCAGGGACTGTTCCAGATGAGAGCACCAGACCTGATCCGTGACCCCGGGCATTAAACCCCTGCCCACCTCTGGATGGGGGAGCTGCTGGTGTGGCCCAGACTGGGGCATTTCTGGCTCTCCCTGGTGTTCCGGACACAGCGGGGGCCCCATCCCTCTGTGGCTTGGACAGCACAGGGCCAACCTGACCCGATCCCCCTTCCCTGCCCTCCATAGCCCTGGTTCTCCTTTGTGGTGCCAACAGCTGCCTGACGGAGGTTGGCCCTTGCCCTCTTGTGCCAGCTGGGCCACATGACCCACCTCCCCGTAGCCTCCACTGCTCAGCACACTTGCTGCCCCCAGCCCCCGGCTCCTCCCTCACCTGCTGATGTGGGTACGGCTGGGGGTGGCTTGGGGTGGAGAACTGCCCCTCCAAGCTGGTCAGCGACCCACCGCATTCTGGAAGGAGAGAGACACCATGGGGCTGGATCTCTGCTTTTATCCAGCTCTGTGACTGATGCACGCTGGTTGTTCTGCCTCCAGCCCTGTGACCCATAGGCTCTCCCCATCCTCGGCTCGGCCCCCCCGGTGCTGTCGGACTCAGTCCTGGCTTCCCAGGGCTCCCCCCCCGCTGCAGCACCCGGGCAAGAACATTTCAGCCTGTCCCTCCTGAGGGATTTGCTCTGGCCCCGCTTAGTCTGTTAGAGATCCCCCCCACCCCACTCAGCCCCCAACGCATGGACGTTTCCTCCCATGGCTCTGCCCATGCCCCTTAGTTCTGACCCACAGCATGCCCTGTTTTTCCAGTCTTGGACCCCACCCACTTCTGCCAATGCCCCTCAACTGTCACATGCCCCATCCCCCTGCTGTCCCAGGCCTGGGCTCCCACGCTTCACCAACGCCCTGTAAGCCTGTCCCGCCTGCCAGCCCTGCCATGTCCCTGAGTCCTGACCCCCAACACCCCATTGCAGCTCCAGTGCAGGGCCCGCCCCAGCTCTGCTGCTGCCCCTCACCCTGCCCTGCTGGCCCAGGCCTGGCCCCCCCACGGCCCAGCCCCTGCGTCGCCGAGCCGTGCTGGAGGCCGCCCGTACCGGTGTGTCTGGAGCTGCAGTTGGCTTCGTCGCTCTGGTCCGTGCAGTCGTGGAAGCCGTCACAGACCAGGCCCAGGCGCAGGCAGAGCCCCCGGTCGCAGAAAAACTCGTCCCAGGCACAGCTCTCTAGGGCAGACAGACAGATGGACGGGGAAGAGGCGTGGCTGCTGAAAGCAGGAGCCAGCGGCTGGGCGAGGGCCTAGGAACCTGGCAATGCCCCTTTGTAATGTCAGCAGCTCCCTGCCCAGGGCAGTGCCCCGTCTCCTGTGGGGTCACAGATCTGAAGGCCAGAAGGGACCGCTTTGATCAGCTGTGTGACGAACTAGGACTGTTGTTAAGGTTTCCCTGAGTACTGTGTGGGTGCCTCGGTTTCCCCTATGCAGTGCTTGAGTATCTAGGTGGTGGGACAACGGTGCATGATTGTTACAAAGCCCTAGAAGGCAGGGGTGGGCAGAGGCCTGGACACAGAGAATGGCCCTGTCTCCTGGCAACAGATGGCCCCAGCCCCTCCCCTGCAAAGGTGAGAGATGAAGGTGTTGGAACAAAGGGATCAGGTGACCTCCTGGCCTGGGAAGGAGAGTTTCAGTTTGGAACTGTCTGGAGAGGAGGGGAGAGAGGCAGACAGGGTCTGGCCTCCCTGCCTCCGTTTGGAGCTGTGGGGTGAAATGCAGGGAGCCCCGAGCTGGGGTCTAAGCTCCCTGCCCCCCAGAAGGGCCTGGCTGAGGGGTCCTGGTTGTACTGACAAGCTCTGTTTGGACTGTGTTCCTGGCATCTCTAATAAACCTTCTGTTCTACTGGCTGGCTGAGACTCCCAGTGAATCCGGGGAAGAGGGGTGCAGGGCCGGACTCCCCCACACTCCGTGACAACCTGTATCACAGAGCCCCCCCACCCAGGAATGCCGAAGCCCTGTCCCAAGCGGGAACCCCACCCCCACCCCCGCCAGGGGAAGCCCCCCAGACCCTGTGCCCATTTGCACCCCATTTTGTGCAAGCTAAGAGACTTGGTGACCCGCCCTTGGAAGCTGCCAGGGCTCGGGGGTGGTCCTGCATCAGAGGGCCCCTGCTGCCCTGGGAGGGTGATGCCCCAGGTGGTGGAGTGGTTGTGGCGGGGGGGGGCTGCACTCACTGTCGCTGGGCACGATGGCGCGGTAGTGGGCGGTGAACCCCAGGGCACCCACGCTGTTGTCCGAGACGAAGGTGACGCGCAGCCTGTTGGAGTTGGTGTTGATTGTCGGGGGCGCCACATCCCCACAAAACCTGCAGAGAGCAGCAAGTGTGAGCAACCGGTGCCCCCTGCCCCAGAGACCCTGGCAAGTGGGGCAGGGGGCAGCGGCAGGCACCTGCCCATTAACCCCTTCGGCCCATGTGGCTGGGATGGCCTGGATCCCTTGGGGGTGGGATGAGGGGGAGGCTGGATCTGCCAGGGTGCCCTCGGGACAGCAGCGGAGCACAGGATAACCCACAGCCCCCTGACCCACAGCCCCCTGGGAGGCCCTGTCCCCCCACAGCTCTGCCAGTGCCCCTCAAGCCTGACCCACAGCTCCCTGCCATACCAGCCCTGGGACGCCCTGTCCCCCCACAGATCTGCCAGTGAGCCTCAAGCCTGACCCACAGCTCCCTGCCATACCAGCCCTGGGATGCCCTGTCCCCCCACAGATCTGCCAGTGAGCCTCAAGCCTGACCCACAGCTCCCTGCCATACCAGCCCTGGGTCCCCCTGTTCCCCCCACAGCTCTTCCTGTGCCCCCTCAGTCCTGACCCACAGCCCCTGTGCTGGGCTCCCGTGATGGCATGTACAAAGTCCGCACTGGATAAGAAGGGGTTAAGCTCTGGGCCTGGGTGGAGACACCAGCAAAGCCTGCCCAGCTGGAGGGAAGGTTTAAAAGGGAGACAGGGGGGTGGATTTCTGGGCTGGAGAAATACTACCAGTACAGCCGAGACTGGAGACCCCCCAAGGAACAGGTCAGAAAGTTTGTGGTTCTTTCACTTAGTTTGGGGAAAGGAGCAGTGGGTAGGAAGTGACTATGGAGGGGTGGCTGCTGAGTACCCTAAGATGCAGAACTTGGCTGCCCTCCTTTGGGCCCTGCATGGGGGAAAGGGTGGGCTTGGGCTCCCCCACCCAGAGGAGCCTTCTCCTTGGGGGAGAATCCCACTTGGGAAGCCCCTGGCTGGCCAACGGCCCAGAGCCCAAGTCCCCAAAGCTAGGGGGGAAAGCCCTGAAGTCTGTGGGTGTGGGAAGACTCCTCTGTGACTGTTGTGTCTTTGGGGACCCCCTGGAAAGGGTGGCATGGATTGTGTGACCCACTGGGGGGGGGGGTGAGCTACAGAAGAGCCTCCTCCACCCCAAGACAGAATTGTAAGGGACAAGGGGATGTTGGGAAGGGAGACAACCTGCTGCAGCCCTGGGGATGAGTGTCCCCCCTCTACCAACACAGCTCCCCTGGCCCTTCTGCAGACCCAGCTGGGCAGGGGCCTGGCCTGAGCAGAGGCTGCTCCTGGCTTTGGCAAGCTGCCTGCCCTGGCAGATGGGACTCCAGAGTGCTGCCGCTGGTGCAATGGACAAACCCATAGCCCGAAGGGCTGAGGCTCCGGTGGCTGATCTGAGAGTGGCTGGGTGGGGCTAGTGGGGGGCTGTGATTCACCCAGCCTGGCCGTGGGGTCCCTACCTGGATATCTCCCCCCAAGGGGAGCTGTTGGCCGCCCCCGGCTCCTCGTACAGCTCCACCCGGTCGAAGAGGCACCACCTCGTGCCTTCCAGGCTGAGGGACTCGATCTTCAGCTGGATGGCCAGCCCGTCCCCCACCTGGATGCGCCAGATGCACAGGGTGTTGGGTGGGTAGGGGGCAGGATACCCGGGGGAGCTGAGGGAGCCCTCGGGGCCCTGCAGGGTCCCCCCACAGGCTGCACAGGGAGACAAGACACAGGGGAGAAGGAGGGTTACAGTGGCTTGAGTTAAGAAGGGGTTCTCTCCCCATACCATCCCAGGAGGGGGGAAAGCTGTGGGGTGGGTGGGGGGCCCCCTCCCTGTGCCCCTAGCGCAGAAGTGGGAGAAGCTGTGGGGTGGGGGCCCTCTCTCTGGCTCCCTAGCCTAGGAGGGCAATGGGTGGGGGCTCCTCTCTGTGCCCCTGGCCTGGAGGAGTGGGGGGAGCTGTGCCCCTAGCCCTGGGGCTCAATGCTTACCCTAGTCAGGAATGGGGATCCCCTCTGCTCTTAGCCACTCTCCCCACTGCTCTGCCTTACTGGGGTTAACCTTGGGGCTAGTCAGGGAGATGGGGAGAGGGGCTGTGAATGTGGCTCCCTGTGCTCTCCCCGTACAATGGGGGTCTCGGTTCAGGGTCTGATGCCTGCCTATGCTCAGTAGGGTTGGGGGTAGATCTCTGGGTCCCCTGGCCTGGGGAGAGGCTCTGTGCTAGGGCCCAGGTACTCACCGGGCTCTGGTGTAGTGGCTGTGGGCGGCTCTCTCTGTGGCTCGGTGGCTGTGGGCTCGGACGTGCCAACAGGTGCCGCGGTGGTGGTGGTGTGGTGGTGGTGGTGGGGGGATGCAGTGGCAGAGGAGGGTCCAGCCGGGCGTGAGGACTGCAGCTCTGTTTCCACAGGGAGAGCCAAGAGTGGGGGTCAGGCACTGGAAAGGGGGTGTCTGGGCAGGGAGCTGGGACTCTGGTGCAGGGATGAGACACTTGTGGGGAGTCCCAGGCTGCAGCTGTCCCCTGTTGGGCACCCCAGATCTCTCCAACCCACCCATCCATGGGGGGTGGGGTAGGGGGCTCAGAGCTAGGTGTTTGTGGGGGTTGGGGGGGGGGGTCTATTCCTGCCACCCCAACCTCAGTGGATTTCAGGCTATCAGTGATTGCAGCTGGAGGACAGACTGGGTGTGGCCAGGGTCTTGATGGGCTAGCAGTAGTTAACCAGTACTCCATTCCCCCAGGTGTGCTCCCAGCCCCACTCACTGCCCAGACCCTGGGGGGGCTTTGCTGGCGTGTAAGTTTGGAGCTGGGTTGTGCTGCTGGCATGCTGCCCCCCTCCCCACCTGTTGTCTGTCCGCCTCCCCACTCTGGCTGCCCCTGCCCTTGTACTCACGGGAGACGATGATCCCCAGCAGCAAAGCGAGTAGCAGCAAGAGCAAGGAGCTCATCAGCGCTACGCACAGCCAAGAGAACTTGCAGTCAGGCCTGTGTTTCCTGCCTGCCCTGCTCCAGAGCTGCTGGCCTGCGGGGGGAGCTGTGCACAGCGAGGGGGTCACTGGTGAGCATGGCTGGGGGAGCCCCTCCTTCCTTCCCAGAGCCCTGGGGGAGAGGTCTTTGGGGCACCCATCACTGCCAGTGCTAAGGGCAGGGGGACAGGACCCCCGAGGGGACCCTGTGGGGTACACATGGCTCTGGGTACGCGCATAGGACCCCTGCAGCCAGTCTTGGGATACCCAATATCCTGGCGCTGACAGGCAGTGGGTGCTGTGTTGGGTGGGACCTGTGGGTCACTGCTCACCCTCACGCCACAAGCAGCTGTGGGACACAGGACCAGCTCCTTGGGGTACATAGAGTACAGGGTACCCCAGGTTGAGGGCACTGGTGTGACCGTGGTGGCCCCCTGCCAGCCAGTACTGTGTGCCACTATGTGTGGTGGTTGACCCCCCTTGGGGAGGACCCTAGGGTCTGCTGGGCCCATCTCCCCCAGGCAGAGGGGGCTCTCCTGCCTTTGCTCCCTGCTCCCCTCCAGGGCTGCCCACTCAGCTCGGGCCCCCAGGGGGCTGGTACCGAGGTCGTCCCACGGGGATCCAGCGCTGCTCCTGTTCTCCACCTCTGTCTGGTGCAGGCTGGGGGGCGTGCAGCCAGCCCCCTCGCTCTCGGGCTCGAAGATGGGATTGCAAAACTCTGTCTGCAAGACACAGAGCGGGTGGCCAAGGGGCCGGTGTGACGGCGGTGGAGGGTGGGGACCATGGGGCCTGAGCGCAGTGTGGGGCTGTAGGGAGGTGAACAGTGTTTCGTGGGGGGAGGTGGGAACATGGGGCATGCTGGGCTGTTGGTTAATGGAGTCAGTGCCGGCGCGGGGGTGTGTGCAAGGGGGCCAGCCCTGGGTGCTGGGAACAGGGGCACATGGCAGGGAGGGGTCAGTGCTGGGGAGCTGAAGCAGGAGGTATAGTGGGAGGGGAATGTGATGGAGTTTGCACACCACACAAGGCAGAGCAGGTTAAATTAGGTGAATTAACCTCATAGGCTGCCCCAGGAGGAGAACCTGGGCTCAGTGAAGCTGAGTGGAAGATGACCTTCAGGTGGGGCGGTCTAAAGGGATGAAGCTGAGAGCAGAAGGGGCAGCCAGGGAAGCAGCTGCTCCCTGGGGGAGGGAGTTGGGGCAGTAAACCAGGTGTGGGGGGTGCATAGGAAGGAGTCCAGGGCAATAGTGCTGGGGCCTGGGAGCAAGCAGACAGTGGCTACTGGCCAGAGCATTCCAGGGCTGGAACTGGGGCTAGCGGGCAGGCCTGGTTCCCTTCCCTGCTGCTGGGCAAGTGGCCCAGGGCCTGGCTTTGGTGCAGGACTGTCTGGAATGGCTTTGGAAGGGTGGATCCTGGAGGAGAGGACAGTACAGTGACCTGGCCAGGGGGCTGAGTCACAGAGGAAGCCTCATAAGCCCTGGAGAGTGAGGTGGGGATGAAGCATGAGCAGCTGTCGGATGGGGGAGCGTCAGACCTGAAAGGAGAGAGGCCCCAATGGTGAGTGAATCCCATGATTGGGGGGAGCAGGGTGTGTCAGTGCAGGCATTGGGGGAGGGGGACTGCATGGGATTGAGGGTGAGCTGGGGGGAGCACATGGCATTGGGGGGTCTGGGCTTGGGAGGCGACTGCCTGGCCCCCGTAGCAGGATGTGACACGGGCAGCGGGAGCTCTGGGCCAAGCGGGTTCACTGCCAAGACCCCAGGTAGCTCCCTCCCCAGTGGCACCTGCCACCACCCATACCTTGCTCTGCTCCAGCCTGTCGGGGCACAGGGTGATTTCAGTGAAGTCCTTCATCGCTGGGGGTGATTGCTGGCAGGATCTGCTAGAATCGCTCCCCCGGTGCATTCCCTGCCCTCCAGATCTGGTGGGCCCTGGCCCCCTCCCATGGCCCCTCTGCCATCGGCATGGCAGCGCCTGGTCACCGCGACAGCGCAAAGCGGCTTCCAAGGGCTTCGACTGGGGTTCGATCCTTCCCCAGGGATGTCCACGCAGCTCCTCCGGGGCGCTGGGCAGAGCCCTGGGAGTCTAACCAAGGAAACTCAGCTCTGGGTGAGCTCCGTCCGCCTGCTGCGGGGAATGTAAATGGCCGGGCTGGCTGCTTTGGCTGGTACCAAACTTTGGAAGCCAAGGAATGGCTGCACTGGGCTCCAGGGGGAGGGAGCTGGGAAAGCAGCTTGGGAGGGAAAGAATTTTAAAAGCATTAAAAAACCAGCCCAAGCACCAACCCCTCCTCCCCCCTTAATCCAACTCAGCTGAGGATGCTGAGGTCAAGTCCCCTGGCTTGGCAAACAGGCCTCTTAAAGGGACAGCACTGTTGAGCTGGCTTGGCTGGCCTGTTGCTCCCCAGGAGCTGAGGAACTTAGTGGCTCAGGCAACCAGATCTGGGGTGCATGGAGGGGTCCCCATCAAGTCAGTGAGCTGACAGGCCTTGCTTCCCCTGGGTCATGTGGTGGTGCTGTGGGTTGGTAAGCAGCTGTCGTGCTCCACCCCAGAAGTGGCTACATTGTGGTGTTGGAGGTGGTGGAAAGCACCCCTGTAGCCACACGCTACATGTCACTGCACAAAATAGGCCTTGTGAGGGATCATTTGAAAACTAATAACTTAATGTAAAGTGGTGAAATCCCCCCGTGCATTGGCACATGTTCAACATGCCACAGCCCTGCCTAGGCAAAAGTGTTAAACTGGTCTGTCCTGAAGGAGGCAATGTGTTGACTTGTGTGCAAACTGAGGTAAGCAGGGTCCTCAAAACAGCATGGGGAGGAGATGGCAGGAAACAACAGCTATTTGCTGCTCAGCCAATGAGTAGGGAAAGAAGCATGAAGCCTCTTTTCCCACCAGACTCCATGTTGCCTTCCTCACCACTAGCATAAACTTTGCTTTGAGGGGCAACCTTCAGCAGAACCCACTCCAAACGTTCCCTGGACTGTAAAAGTGCAGAGACCCCCAAGTGATTTCTTTTGCCTAAAGACCAGGGCATCTGCACCTTTGGGTCTCTGGAGGAGAGCCTGACCCAGGAAAGGGACAGTCTCCATCTTTGCTGGAAGGCTGGGGGTGAGATCATCTCGAACCAAGCGTTGAACCAAAACTTGCTAGACTGTTAAACTTTCAGATGGTGGTCACTCTTCTTTGCTTGTAGTTAATGTCACCTCTTACGCTTGAATTCACACTTAATCCGACCTCTTTGTTTTGTTTTTTTTAATCTAAAACAATCCAGTGCTGTGTGTAAACCAAACTGTTTCTTTAACTCCTGTTAAAGAAACAAACTGAAAGTTGACTCTTTACAGGGGCGATAAACATGAAGATCTGAACTGTTCAGGAGAGGGCTGGGCAGTGTCTTTGGGGAAAGCTGTGACTGGGAGTGTGGTGGGGTCAACCTGAGAGTCATCACCAAGGCTGCTGAAAGCCAGGGTGTTGCTGGACCAGGCGGCAGCTATACATGGTCACTTGCGGTGTGACTAGGAGCCGGATTGGGAGTGGTGCAGGGTGGGAGCGACAGCAGCAAAGCTGTGAAGTACCCAGGGTTACGGGGCAAGTGGTGACCCAACTCCTCACAGGTCTGGACTGCGCCCCAGTATGCGACTGTAAGGAAGGTACTACATACGCATACCTTAGGAGCATCTCTGAGCCCTTGGTTTACACTGCTCTATGAAGCCTCAGCCGTCCTTGAGATGTACAGAGGGGTATCGATGGAGTTTCTGTAATTTTATTTAGCCAATGCATGCCTCAGTTTCCCCTTTATTTTGCATGATTATTGGGGTTGGGGGGAGACTGTTGTCTCTCAGGGCAGGTGAACAGACATAAGCATGGATAACCCCTACCTGTCTGAACCTGAATGGGTCCTTAAAGGACTGGCGGAGGCTGACCCTGTATTGATGGAGAATCTGAGAGGACAATGGCAAACCCTGTCACTAGGACATGGACACCTAGCAACCAATGCCCCAGAGGGAGATGGATTTCCCAACCTCCCTGCAGGGAAGCTGAGCACAATCCCCCAGCTCAAGAGCCAAGGATTGGGAGGGGCGGGTGGGGGGGGGGAAATAAAAGTTGTCTGCTGGAAGGTGTCTGGGTTCTCCCCAGGGATCTCAGGAAGGAGATGACAGAGCCTGGGAAGCGGGGTTCACTACAGCTTGGCTGGGCTCAGGACTAACCTGAAGGACCTTGGAGACTGTGCTAACCTAAGGACTTGCTGCGCTGTGTTGCAGTTGACTAATAAACTTACTGTTTTGACAATGCTACTTGAGTCATTGCAAAGGCTGGGTGAGGTACCTTAGGGGGTGAGGGGTCTCCAAGTCTCTCCAGGAGCATCTCTCAGTTGGCCTTGCTGAACAGAGCTCCAACTGTGAAGGAGTGCTGGTGCCCCAGAGATTCAGTCAAAGGGGGTGAGGCTGCATGGCCTATGCTCTGCTAGAAAACTGAGACCCCTTGGGGGTCTGTCCCCCCTGAAGGGGTTCCATCTAGAGATTGTTTCAAAGCTGGGGGTGGAGTACAGATCCTGTGGTGCTGTCAGTAGGCCAGTGCTATTATCCCTGCATTGCAGAGGGGAAACCAAGGCATACAAGGAAATAGATCTTGCCCCCCACCACCTGAAGTGCTGCAGTTAGGAGCCAGTGTCCCATTTTCGAAAGTGCCTTTGGAGCCATTGGCTTCCAAGGAGTTCTGCTCCTAAGTCACTTGCCTGCTTTTGAAAATGATTTTCCTAGTGGCCCTCACTGGGGCATCTGTGCACCTGCGTTGCCCAAGGTAATGCAGCCAGTTGGTCAAGCCAGGGGTAGAACCCTGCAGTCCCAGATCCTAGCCCTCTCCTCAGTTGCACTGGCATCAGTGGGTGGGAATTCAAGTCTCCGCCTCTTCTTTTAGGCTTGTCATTGATGGGTGACCCAAGCTGCAGGGTCAAGGGCGTCTTATGACAGAGTACCTGGGGAGGGAGATGGAGCTGGGGCCTTCTCCCATGGTCTTGAGTCACTCCTAAGACATGATCCTGGCCCTCAAGCTGCTTGTTTGCTCCCCCAGAATGAGGCCCCTTAAGGGCTCATGTGTGGAGCACCCATGAGATCCCCAGCGCTGGCCCCAGTGCAGCAGGGCTGTCACTGCCCCAGGGGGTCTTAGGGCCTGAAGGGTGGGCAGCAGCTGGTGAGCATTCCCTTGCTCTCTGCAGGAGGGCAGCTCTCCTGTCCAGGCCTCGGCCTGTTCCCTGCACGGCTCGCTGTGGGGGCAGTTCCTGTCTAGAGAACTACCTCAGCCCCCCTGTGAGCAGCCAGCGGGCTGCATGGCCCGGCTCTCTTATGGTGCCCCTGAACTAAGGGTATTATTGACACCACCAGTGCCCCAGGGGCCTGCAGTGAGGGTGGGGGCGGGGCGCTAATTCCCCTGGCTGTTTACAGTTGGCTGGGATGGGTGCAGCATTTCCCTAGGGTCTGGGGCCAGGGCCCAGCTAGTCACATTCCTGCAGCCCCTCAAGGCAAAGCTGTTTCTCCGTTACTAAGCAGTGGAGAAAAGGCTCATTGTTCAGGAGCTTTGGGGAGAGCTGAGCTGCAGGG
Organism: Macrochelys suwanniensis; assembly: GCA_033296515.1. NCBI lineage: Eukaryota > Metazoa > Chordata > Testudines > Chelydridae > Macrochelys > Macrochelys suwanniensis. Next base: position 6,042,039 of record CM065796.1, read on the forward strand.
GGGGGGGGAGTCCAGTACTTAGGGCTCCCAAGCCTGGGCTGTGATAATGAGTGGCAGCGTGAGTGGAGGTTGCAGCAAAGGGCTTTGCTGTGGGCCGGGATCTCTGCTTCTCTAGCCAGGCCTGGGTCCCTTTTGCAGTGGCCAGGGGTCTCCTAGCTCCCATTCTGTTTCATGCTGCCTAAGCCAGAGTCCAGGAGGGCTGGAGGAGAAACTTGCTGCCTGCATCAGGCCCAGGTTAAATGTTGGTCGCAGCTTGGGTCGGGCTGTGCTGCCCTGCTCCATGGGACAAGGGGAATCTAATAAGCCCTCCAGGCAGCCAGGAGCTGTGCCCTGGCACAGAGCACTATCCAGCCCACTCCGAACAGGGAGTAGCCAGCGGTGGCAGGCACTCCCTAGCTGGCTGGGCTAACCTGGCCCTGGAGCTGCAGTGTTAGTCTGGGATGAGTGCGGTCACGGTAGTCTGGGATGCACACAGCAACGTGAAGCCCTGGGGGGGTGGTCAAGCCAAAATTTATTCCTGTACAAGTCTCCCTTGTACTCCACGCTCTTCTGCTCCCCCCTCATCTTGCTTACACAGTAAACAAGCTACAGGTATAACCAAAACAGCAGCACTGCTCCGCTCTGCCTCCCCCCAGCTGCCGGCTGGGCTGCTCCCAGAGCCAGAGATTCCTGCCCTTCACCTGCAGCAGGTGCTCCCAGCCCCAGCCGTGTTGAAAGGGGCCCCTGATTGAGGGCTTGGAAAATGTCCCTTTCAATCTTAGTGCCAGTCCTCTTAGATCTCTTCCTGGGGCAGAGCACAAGGAGCAGGTGGGGGTGAGGGGAGCAGGGGCTTCTGCAGACAAAGTGGCCGGGTACCCCCATGGTGCTGTGCCAACAACAGGCAAGTGGCACCGTTCAACATAGCTGTTGGGGTATCTCTGACCTTACCTGGGGGTGAGCTCGGCTGTAGGGTCTGGCGGGGTTCCCCCTGCCCCTAGGTGCTCTGAATGTGGCTGGGGGGAAGGGGAGGAAGAGAATAAATTAGAGAAAAGACTAAAAAGGCCATTGAGATTCCCTGGCCACTCCAGGGTGAGCCCAATGGGGCCTGCTTCATGCCTCTGGGGGCGGGAGAGGCCGCTGCTCACCAGCACCAGGTGCTCAAAAAGCCCCAAAAAGCCGGCTCCCAGAAAGCTGCTGGCCCCCATCGCATACGCTGGGCATGCCCCCAAGGATTATGGGAACATTAATTCAGCTCATATGCCCCTCCCTGCTCCCAAAACATTTTAAGGCACAGTTGTACAGCAGGCCGGTAAACCCCCCCAAAGCGAGTCTCTCCCTCATCCCTGGTGCTCCTAGCACGGAGAGCCCCTAGGAAACCGGTGTGCGCACTGTGGACTGAGACAAGTCAATTACAAATGAACTCAAGAGTGTGCCCCAAAGCGATGAGAGGTAGAACAGTCGCTCCGGGACCTGTCCTGGGCTCCGTCTGCACCGCCGGGCGTCATCCCTGCAAACCTGGTCATAGCCAGGCCAGGGGGTTTCAAATCAATAATTCACGGCTATGACTGCTCCACGGGCAGAGCTACCAGCCAAGCTGCCACGGGCTATTGGAGAAGGGCGGCGGGCTGTTAGTCCGGTTCGCGGGAGCAGCCTCCGGCTGCAGCGAGCGGGGTGGGGCCGGGCCGGAAAGCAGGCGCGGTGTTTCAATAGTGCAATTCCAGGCAGGGTTCCCAAGCAGCAGGCTCCGAACGCTGTGGTTGCATCAGGACAGGATGGAGGCACTCCTGGGTCCCCAAACCTCGCTCGTCTCTGCCCCAGGGTGGTAGGGGGTGGCTGCTTGGAGTTAACGGGACAGGCAGTCTCCTGCGCCCCTCGGCATTTATTACACACCAAAGAAAAGAGCAAAACAAGCTAAGAATCCAACCCCTGCCCCTAACAACAGGAATCGTCCAAACTGTCCAGCCCCATCTGTGCCGGCATCCTCTCCGCTGTCTGTGCCGCCGGTTGGTCTGGGGCTCCGCTTGTCTTCAGCCTCAGCCGCAATGGGTCCACGGGCCAGAGAAATCTACCCCCCGGCCACGGCGCTGGCCCCGTTTTAGGGGTGGTTTCTCTTGCGTCTCGTGTTGTTTTTTAAAAACCGAACCGATTGATAGAAATCCCCACCCGAGTTGTGGCATCCTGGGTCTCCCCGTCTCGGCAAGGCCATGCCAGGATCCAGGGGAGGCCGAGCGGGGCGGGGGCAGGAGCTACATGCGGGAAGACGGGCTGGCCAGCTCGTAGAAGAGCAGGTAGGCGTCGCTGCTGCGCACGTGGCTGGAGGACATCAGGGTGACGCTGCAGGGATAGAGCGATGGTCAAGGGAAGGGAAGCGTGGACACGGGAGCTGGGGGGGGGGGGTGTAGAGGAGGAGCCCCCCTAACACCCCATATCCACAGAGCTGCCCCCCACAACCCCCCTAGCCTGTGCAGCCCCCAGTAACCCCACATCTACAGATCTCCCCCCACCACCCCCTAGCCTCTGCAGCCCCGTCACCCCACATCTACAGATCTCCCCCCACAACACCCAGAGCCTGTGCAGCCCCCAGTCACCCCACTGTGACGTTGCATTCCATATGATTTTATGAAAATATGCTAATGAGTGAATAGAATGTAACTGGAATATGCTTCATGCAAAAGGTCTCTTGTAAGGTATCATTACAAAGTTTATAATCTACACAGTGTGGTCATCCTATTTGTATCTAAAACTAGAAATATAACATATAACTCTGAAGTCCTACTGTAGTTATGCAAAATGTGGGCCATTAATGGTGTTTTAGAATCTTGATGGCTCCCATCAACTAGGACAACTGATGGCTCTGTTTACTTGCAAGCCTTCCTGTGAGTCAGGCCAGGAGGAATGAAGGCTTGGGGTCTCACGGGACTGTGAACATGTCACCTGGTACCGAAATCCATCTTAAACCTGGTGCTTTTCCATTTAGAAGGAGGGGTGACAAAGAGACAAAAGATTCCCGCCTTGTGCCAAAGGTATATAAGGGGGTGGAACAGAACAGAGGGGGCTGCAGTCACGGAGCAAACAGCCATGCCTATCTCCCTATCAGCATTACAGAAGGTGGACAATTTATGAGATTACCCTCTATAAGCTTTATACAGAGTAAAGCGGATTTATCCTGGGTATGGATCCCACTGGGAACTGGGTATTTGGGTGCTAGAGACAGGAGCACTTCTTAAGCTGTTTTCAGTTAAGTCTGCAGCTTTTGGGAGACGTGGTTCAGACCTGGGTCCATGTTTGCAGCAGGCTAGCGTGTGTGGCTCAACAAGACAGGGTAGTCGAGCAGGATCTGTGCACAGCTGATTGGTTTGAAATGCTGGTAGTGATTTTAAGTGAGGTTTAAGTGTGCTGGCTGGAGAACAGACAAAGTGGTTACCGGTTTGTTATTTTCCGTTTGCTTATTTCGGGTAAGGGAAATAGGGACAGAAAAGGAAGCAAAATAAGTAAGAGTGAAGATCAGAAGAAGCTAAAGTTGCAAATTGTCCAGAAAGGCTGAACGTTGGGCGCTGGGAAAACGGGCTCAGGGGCAGTTTCAGCACATCAGGTGGCAGTCCCAAGGGGGTCCCTGTGACCGAACCCATCACATCCACAGATCTCCCCCACAACACCCATTGCCCATGCAGCCCCCATTCACCCCACATCTACAGAGTTACCCCCACAACCCCCCTAGCCCATAGTCCTGTCACCCCATATCTACAGAGCTACCCCTACAGCCCCCCTAGCCTGTGCAGCCCCCAGTCACCCCACATCTACAGAGCTACTCCCACAATACTCAGAGCCTGTGCAGCTTCCAGTCACCCCACATCTACAGATCTCCCCCCAACACTCATTGCCCATACAGCCCCCAGTCACCTCAATCCACAGAGCTGCCCCCCGCATCAGCCCACAATACCCATCCACCACCCCACACGCCGATACAGACCCCTGGCCACATGGGAAGTGGGACGGGTGCCTGGGATGCCACGTGTCAGCCTTACCGGGAGTCGTTGAAAGTGTGCCACTCGCCAGACACGGGGCTCTTGCAGTACGCTGTGTAGTGCCCCCCCATGGTGGTCCCAGAGTGATTTGAGACGGCATACAGGTTGTAAACGGCATGGTCTGCAGGGGTGGGGCAGAGCAAACCCAGCAATTAGCGAGGGCAGGGTCCAGCACGCCCATCCAGACCCCTGCTGCTGGAATCCCCTGCAGGGCTGGTACTGTGTCCTTGGGATCCCACTAGCAAGGTAGAAGGAGCAAGACCCCAAGGACTGAGCAGGAGACTCGGGGAGCCAGGAATTCTGGGTTCTATTCTCCGTTCGGGGAGGGAGTTCGGTCTTGAGTGAGCAGGTGATTGTGGGAGCCTGGATTCCTCAGTTCCGTTCTTAGCTCTGCCACTGGCTTAGTGCGTGGCTTTGGGTGAGTCACTTCCTCTCCCCGTGCCTCAGTTTCCCCACCTGAAATACAAGGCTAACGATACGGACCTGTCCCTCAGGGGCTGGGGAATTCATCCATCACTGTGTGGTTCCCTCGAGGGTGTGGGGTAGAGGGGTGCAGCAAGGCACAGAGCATGCCATGCAGCCTCTGCTGGGGCAGGACACAGTCCTGGGGAGACAGAACGCACCCATGCCCTGTCCGTGGGATGAGTGCACTGGCAACCAAGGACACACAGCTAGTGGGGACAGCTCCCTTGGGGCGGCTGATCAGCCACCAAGCTCCCTGCGCCAGGGCCCGAGTCGAGGTGGCTGCAGGCAGCACAGGGAAGGGTGCAATCTGAAGTCTCTGTTGGGGATTACTAAGCTTGGGTGGCAATTGGCTGGGTAAGTGGGTCGCTCTAAGTGGGAGGGGGAGGAAACGGGGGAGATGCTCAGAGGAGCAGCCTGGGCGGAGGAGAGGTGGCTGTGGGGAAGTCTGCTTTGCTGGCAGGCTGCAACCCGTTCTCTTGACCTTGGTCAGTGAAGAATAAATCCGCGCAGGGAGGAAGGGTCACGACCGGGCGTGTCTGATCAAGGGCCAGGCCGGGCAGCGTGGCACACTGGTTAGCGACAGGGGTGCTCCGTGACACGCCCCTGATGCCCAGGGGGATGCCGCGAGGGACGTTGCCCCAGCCCGGCCCCCGTCAGCTACGGGCATGTCGTCTCCCTGTGCCAGCGCACCCAGCCACCGCCTTGCCCCAGGGCACTCACTGCAGCTCTGTGCGGCAAACTCCCGCAGGTCCAGGTCCTTCAGCTGGAAGCTGATGAAGGTGGTGAGCTTGCTGGTTCGTATCCTGGCCTCGGAGAAGCGCTTCAGATCTGCAGGGGGTGGAGTCAAGGAAAGGGGGCAGGGCCAGGACGGATGGATGGGAGGGAAGGGTGGGAGGAGATGAGCACGGAGCCCTTTGCCCTCTTGGGGATGGGCCCCGGGCTCCCTCTGGTACATCCCACTCAGCAGAAGCTGGATCTGCTAGCGCCTGGGGGTGGGGGGTGACTCCCACCCATAACCCTTTGCCCCAAGACCCCCCCCACCCCATGGCACGTGCTGCCCAGGTGCTGGGATCTCTGCTGCAGGGAGCCTGATGGATACGAAGCACCAGGATCTTTGGGAACCTCTGGATGCTGAACTTCTTTGTACACCTCGTCCTGGTTTTGCAGCGGCAGCACGTCTGGGGGAGACAAACCAGGGTTAGAGGGGGATCCCGACAGCGTCACCGGGGTGGGGCTGAACCCAGGAGCCCTGGGCCGGGCCCGAGGGTGCCACTCGCAGGGGAACTTCAGCAAATAGGCGGAAACGGGGCCCAGCTCAAGCAGGTACACGCCTGTCCCTGAGCCAAGATGGTGCCCACCTTGAGGACAGGCGGGCTGGGATGTGGGACCAACCGCTACTGCCAGACTGTGACGATCTCTGTACCACATCTCCTGGTCCAGCAATCTGTCTGTCCGTCCATCCCTGCCCGTCCATCCCTTCCTCCCACCGTCTGCCCACGCATCCCTCCCTCACCGGCTTTTCGTCTCCATCCAGCACATCCTCCTTGGTGAAGAGCCGCATGCAGTCCAAGAGGGTCACCTCGCCGTAGCTCTTCTGCGGAGAGCAAAAAACAGGGGTCAGAGCATGCCCGGGCAGGGCAGGGGGACACAGAGCAGCAGGCGGGGGCACAGGCGTTACCTTGGCGATGGGCAGGGACAGATCCCAGAAGGGGTCGAAGGCCGTGGAGCAGTAACCGCACTCGCTGCAGGTCAGGGAGCTTTTCAGCTGCCCGACGAAGAGATCTGGGGAGGGGTGGGAACGAGAGGGGGTGAGAGACGCCCCAGGCGCTGCATGACCCAGCCCTCGCCCGGCAGGGCTCTGCCCCTCACAGCAACGGTGTCTTCTACCGATCTATCCACTCGTGTGCTGGATGTATGGGGTCTCGTGGACCCAGCTCTCTGACACTGACCGCTCCACAGACACTGCAATTCCCCCACCCGCCTCCACTTCACTCCCTGGGCCTTGCTAGCCTTCCATCCACTCCCTGCCCCCATGTCCTCCCCCCCACACATGCCCAGGCACTCACCCCCGATCCGGCTATCCTCCCTCTCCTGGTATTTCCGCCACATCTGCCTCCCTTTTTCGTCATCGCTGCAGGGGACAAAGAAGAGACAGAGCACGTGAAAGACGCCCGCCAGCGCCCCGCCAAGCCCCGGGCTGCTTTGCAGTCTGCAGGCGGAAGGGTGCTGATTAGGCAGCAGCTGCAGGGAATGGGCTCTGCCCCGTTTACGATCGCTGGTCCAGGACCGATGCTGGAAAAGCGTGTCTGGTCCTGATCTCCAGTACCGCGCCAGTGGGTCTCAAACCCTTAAACGGGTGCCATGCCGAGGGCCTTTGGGCTTTGCATTTAGTCCACTCGAATTCCAACACCGTCGGCGCACGTGATGGCTCGTGAGTTGAGTGAGTTAAGAGACCGGAGCCATCCCCCACATGCGTCAAGCCTGGGGACTCCATACATTGGGGATCTGTGAAGTGCGAATTCCAGGGCTAGCAACTCTAAACCCCACAGACATCACGGCAGGCAGGCATGCAGAATGCCCAACGGTTACAGGCCTGCCAGCTGCTTGGAATGCATGGGAAGAGATCGCCTCACACTAGCAGGGCTTTCTTTTGAGGGGGGACAGTTACCCCCCAGTTTGGGATCTGCTGGTGATTTTCCTTCCCTGGGACTCGTTTATTAGGCCCCAATCTCCATTCTGCACCCGCAGCCCCTGTCTCCCCCAGGCCCCATCACAGTTGGGTTCTGGTGTCCTGGGCGTTGGCTGCCAATTTGGTCCAGCCGCCACCACCAATGTGAACGTGCTCAGAATCCCCCCAAAGAGAGAAGCTGGCCAAGGCAGGCGCCCTGGGGTTGGGTTTAGCTGGTGGAAAAACCCCTCTGGGGACCCTTCGCCGGTTCCAGGCTGGGCTTGAGCCAGCCGGCAGGGAGCGCCGCCCCGTGGCGACGCTGGATGGATGCTGCTCTGCTGGGGCAGGGGCAGCTCCGTAGGGCACCGTGCGAGAGGCCCCAATCCGTGCCGCTGGCCTGGCTCTCTCCTCACGCGCGCTGCCTACTTACGGCAGGTGGTCCAGGTTGTCCAGGTTGGATCTGGGCCGCACTAGCACCCGGTTCACCTCGCTGTGGAGCCCATCGAGGAGGAAGCGCAGGAATTCCTGGGCGTCCTGCTGGCTGGAGTGGACAAGGGAAGGGGGTAAGGAACCACTCCCTGTGCTCCACAAGGTCCCCCCACGCCCCGTCTAGCCTAGGCGGCGGCAGAGCCTTACTTGTAGCCGACAAAGCGGGGCGCGTATCGCTGGATCTGGGTCTTGAATTCTGAGGGGCTCACCACTTCGTTGGGGGACGAGGTCCAGAGCAGCTGGATCAGCTTTGCGAACTCTGCCGAGAGAGCGCGCGAATGAGGGTTACCGGGGCTCGCCGCTCGCTCTGGCCCAATCCCCCAGGTCCCTGGGGGCGTGTTCAGAACCCCGGCCCCGTGTACAGCTGGCTCTCCTCCGAGGCGGGGGGGCCGTGCAGGCTTCTTACTCCGCCGATCTGCTCCCAGCGCATATTCACGGCCAGATTGGCCGAGCAGAGGAGCAGCAGAAAGCCTGTTCTGCTCCGCCTGTGAGCCTTCACCTACACCTCGGGTATTGACAGCAGAGCTGGCAAACCCTGGAGGAGGAGTCGTGAGCCAGTCACATTTAAAAAGGGGTCTTATTAATGAGTTAGGGTAGCCCATCAGCTAGAAACATTTTGTTGCCGGCACATATCAGGTGGTGATCAGCAGGCTGTTTATAGCTGCTGGAAGTGGTGCCGTTAGTCTATATCACGTCAAACCTTAACGGGCGTCCAACCTGAAAAAATCATAAGATCACCAAAAAGGCCACAACTCGGAGAAACGCAGTCTGTTTTTTTACCAGAAATTGGCAGAAGGGTTCTAAATGCAATTGACTGCGAACTATGTACTCAAAATAGTGCTGCTGTGGAAAGTTTGGGGAATATTTAGCCCCTGGTGATGTATTTTATGCATTTTCCCGGACTTGTCTGCCTTTGGTTAAAGCAAAAGTCTGGAGTCACATGACAGTATGAGCTTGTCTGTACCATGTAACACATCAAAATATTTGTCGTTATTTGTAGAATGGACTGATTAGAGAAGTTTTTCTGTCTGCTATTTTATATTTTAGGAATATTGGCTACTGTGCAATGATTCCTGCACCGGCAACTGATGTTAATACAGCGTATACCGTAATGAAATATTTTCAGGATATGTTCCAGTCTCTGGGCCAAGCCTGGACTTATTTCGTGTATGATGAAGCAATCTACTGCAAAGCACAGCTGATTAAATGGAGGAATCGAACTGAATTTGACAATGACCCCTTTGAGATGGGAGGTGTGCATCGTGCAGTGAATCTCCTGGGTGACATAGGCAGTGTGATACAGGAAAGTGGGTTTGAAGACATCTTTGTGGAAGCCAGCATCGATGGTGCTTCAGTCATCAGCCATGCTGTAAGAGGGAAAGCACACAACCGTGGTGTTAGAATCCAGAAACCTATGAATGAAGCAATGAATCATTTGAAATGGGTGGCACTTGGCAATTCCATGAACAATGATGTTCTCCCAGAAGATGAGAAGAGATGCATCTTGGAGAAAGCTTGACTTTGCACTGAAGCATTTGAAGATGTGGAGAAGGCGCACAGAGAAAACAGCATGGAAGCACAGAATGCTCTGGCAGACTTCATGAACAGAACCCAATCACTCCACCAGCTCATGGACACTTACGTTACCCAAGGAAAAAAACGGTTGAGATAAATTTCTGCACTGGGAAAACTATGTAATGGATTTCTCCCAACTCCTGAGGGATTACATAGCAGCAAAGAGACATGATAAGAAGTCCTTGTAGCTTGAAATTTTGGCAGAGATTATTCCATTTGATTTCCAGTGTGGTCATATGAACTATGCTAGATGGGGCTGTGTAAACGTAGCAGAAGCCAGATATATGTCCTGCGCCAGCTGACAGGGTATGTGGCATGATATCGCCATGCAGCAATCACTCAGCAAAGACTGTGGGAAGCTTCAGCATCTTTGCACAAAGGATAAGGCTCTGACTGAGTATTCCCTGACTGCACATTTTAAGTTATTTGCAGTGGTGTGTTTTTCCCAGGATATCTGAGACAAGGCAGGTGAGATAATATCTTTTATTGGACCCTGGTGAAAGAGATAAGCTTTCGAACCCCAAGAAAACTCGGTCCCGTCAAAGATATTACTTCACCCACCTCGTCTCTGCACATGTACAGGCAGCTGTCACATCTATGACAAGGCAGAGGTGTGGAATACAGCCGTGAGCAAGAGAGCTCCACAAAGAAGCGACCACAAAGGGCGTGGCTACAGATGAGACTGCTGTCCGAGATATTATAAAACTTGTGACTGAAAGTATGACAAAACCTTTACGCACTGAACCTGGAACAAGCCCAGACCACAGGCAGCCACTTGTGGACATTGCAACATCTACTGTCGCCCCACCTGAAATTGTAGAAAGTTTGCATGATGCCAGAGAATGGCACACAAGAAATGAAACAGTTTGTAACCAGGAGGTTGCAAAGGGCTGAGGGAGACGTCTTTGATCCCATAAAAAGGCACAATCTCAAATCATTTGATAATCTCAACAGAACTACTGATCCAAAGAAGAAGCAGAGCTGGGAACGGACATGTGTCTTATGTTGCCAAACATTCATGCTGTCAGTGGATGTGACTCTACTTCACCTTTCAGTGGCAAGGGAAAAAGAGCTGGCTGACCACAGCAGCTGAGCTGGAGAGAGAAGAGAAATCAAAGAGGTCTTTTGTCCCTTTTAAGGTTCCACCGTAGTTCATCTGCCAGTGAGGGGCCTTCTCTGTTGGGCAGGACATTACACCTTCGGCACAACAGCATTTCACGCTAGCTGATGTCTTTCTCCTCTTTGCATTGTAATCCTTGGGAACTGTACATCATCAAACACTTAAATATTACCTTATACCACCGGGTACAGATATTATAAGTGAGATTAATGCATGCAGCAATTTACAAACATTTTATAAATCTAAACACATTCTTGCACGTCTAATGCCTGTTTTAACAATATTAACACACAGGTGAGTCAGATGGGTTCCAGCCAGGTATTTGTCAATGTTCAGGTGAGACCTAGGGGCCTTGGCATAGGCTGGCACCTGGTCTCACGGTGTCTATTCTCCATTGCCCACCCAGATCTCAGGGCTTGTGGCATTCACAAACCATGCCCATTCTCACCTCTGTTGGTCTTAGTGATGTCTGAATGCCTCTTCTTCACTGGTCTCAGGACTAGATGCCCATGGCATGCCTGTTCTCAGCTCCCTTACAGTCACAGTGCTCTTTCCCTGTAATATGGACTAAGTCTACCCTGTCTCAGCACTGTGGACCAGACACACAAAGGGGTGTAGATGGGGCAATCTCACCGTTGCCCTAGCTTCTAGATGCCTAGAAAATCATTGGAACAACAATGGGATTCCCAATGCCTGAGTTAGGTGCTTGGGCTCTGTCTTGGAGGAAGGGGCAGAGACAGGTACCAAAGAATAGAATACATAAAAACAAGAATGAGCGGCACGGAACTGCCTAAGATAGCCACTGGGAGATGCTGAGAAGAGGGGCGGTGCTAAGCCCTGACCCTTTTAGACAGTTCGGGACATAGATCTATTTGCGATCTGCAGCCAGGAACCCCTTCTGGAATAAGGTGACGTAGGAGCATGAACCATTTCTTGTGAGATTGATATGTACCTGCCTAAGACGCCACAAAACAGATGTGAGCAGAGGGGGAAGGAGGCACAAGCAGGCCTTTTGTGTAGCTTGTAGTGCAATGGTAAGGGTCCTCACTTGGGCTGTGGGGGAGATGTAGGTTCAAATCTCTGCTGGTGGTGCTTGCCTTCTTGCCTGTCAAAGCTGTTTCACTTTAATTAAATGTGATTTGGGCCCCTTCTTGATACAGTTCCCTCTGTAGGCTGATGGTCACACTGTATGTCTGGGATGTGGGAGATGAGGGTTTGAATCTCGCTTGGTGTGTGTGCGCTGACCTTTCTGTAATAGCGAGGGGGTTGCCCTCCTTGCTCTTGCCTATTGGAGCTGTTCCCTTTTAGTTAAATGGGCTCTGGGCCAGGCTTCCGGCAACCTCCACTGTCTAGTCCAGTGGTTAGGATACTTGCTTGGGTTGTGAGAGATCCTTGTTCAAATACCCCAGCTGCCAATTCAGCAGGGGTTTGTACAGGGATTTCCTGCCTCCTAGGCGACCATCCTTTGCGGTGGGCTGTCCTTGTCCAAACCCCCTTGTGACAGGGTACCCCATAAGGCTTTATGGGGAGAGGCTTATAAATGTATACATGATGTAACTGGAATATGCTTTATGCTACATGTGCCGTGTAACATATCTCTGTGAAAGGTATGACCTACTGAATCTATTCCTCCTGTTTGTATGCATGTATCATTGTTGTAGTTGGAGTTATGAATATTGGTTTTATATTTGCTGGTTTTGTACATAGCCTTTGTAAGAGCCTGGCATCATGTCTTGAGAAAGGTATGTGCATGTAAAGAGCCCAATCAAGAAACCCTTACGCATACAATAGGAGGTGCAGACCCCAATCCACATCTGGGCCCGGTCAGGAATGCAACTGGCTGGACTGGTTAGGGTGCATGGACAGGTGATTTGCCCATGTGATCCCAAAACTCCAGGGTAAGATGATGCTACACAGGGAGTGGGGGAAAGGCTATAAAAGCTATTTATGAGTTTCCCCTGTATAAGCTTTATACAGGGTAAAACGGATTTATTAAGGGTTTGAACCTCATTGGGAGTTGGGCACCTGGGTGTCAAAGGCAAGCGCACTTCCTGAGCCGCTTCCAGGAGCCTTACAGTTGTTAGGGGACGTGGTTTGGACCTGGGTCTGTGTTTGCAGCAGATCAGTGGATCTGGCTCAAAACAGACAGGATTCCGGAGTCCCAAGCTGGAAAGGGCAGGAAAGCAGGGGCAGAAGTAGCCTTGGCACACCAGGTGGCAGCACCAAGCTGGTTTCTGTGACCCCAACCCATCACAGTGGCGTAGTCGAGCAGGATCTGTGCACAGCTGATTGCTTTGAGATACTGGTAGTGATTTTAAGTGAGTTTTAAGTGTGGTGGCTGGAAAACAGACAAAGTGGTTACTGGTTTGTTATTTTCTGTTTGCTTATTTCGGGTAAGGGAAGTAGGGACAGAAAAGGAAACAAAATAAGTTAGAGTGAAGATCAGGAGAGCTGGGAAAGTCTCTTAATTGAAAAGCTCCTGAGCTGAGTGCAGCCCAGTTTCAGTGAACTGCAGAGGGGCATGGCCCAGCAGTAGACAGCAATAACATGTCTGCCAGCGACAGACTAGATCTTGCTAGACTGGAAGCAACAGAGAAAGAAAACGAACACAGGAGACAAATCGAATTACGGAAAATGGAAATTAGTGCAGAGGAGGATGCCCACAAGAGAGCTATGGAACCAGAGGAGTTGGCCCACAAGAGAGCTATGGAAGCAGAGGAGCTGGCCCACAAGAGAGCTAGGGAGTCCCAGAGGGAGGCCCAGAAGCATGAACTGGCTGTTGCAGAGTTGAAGAGTCGAAACCCTTCAGCTGCCAGCTCCACTTCCCCAAAAATCCACAAATGGGAGGGTCTATGCCCCCAGTATGATGAATCCAACGATATAACCGAATATTTTATCACCTTCGAGAGACTGTGCACCCTCCATGCGATCCCTGAAGATCAAAAGATGACCACCTTGATAGCAAAATTGACTGGCAGAGCTCTGGACATATTCAATAAGATGCCCATTGGTGATGTCTCCAATTATGGTAAATTTAAGGAACCGGTTTTGAAACAGTTTCAGGTTACACCTGAAACCTACAGGGTTAAATTCAGGAGTCTTAAGAGGGGAGCTGGATTAAGTAATGTGGCTTATGCAAATGAAATGAGAGATCTGGTGGATAAGTGGGTGAGGGGAAAAGACATTACAAATGTGTGATTTGGTTGCTCAGGAACAATTCCTGAATATGTGCAGTGATGATGTCAAACAGTACTTGTGGGACAAAAAGGTAAATGCAGTGGGTGAGTTAGCTGGGTATGCAGACTCTTACGAGCAGGCACAAGCTGCAATTAAGCATAACCCACTGGCAGAGGGGTACAGGGTTGGGGGAAAACAGGGTTACTGTTTTACCCCTGGGAAAAAGGAGGCTGGGCGTTCACCTCCCCTTTCCCCTATTACTCATCCCAAATTCCCTGTACAATCAGAGGAGCCCAGGAGGTGCAATCATTGTAAGTCCACCGAGCACCTGAGAGATAACTGTCCCATGCTGAGTGAAAACAGGCAACAAGTGACCCATGAAGCTGATGCTTCTCCAAGTCCGGCTGCTGCCTCTTTCCACACAGGGTTTGTGAAGTTGACTTCTACACCACCAAGCAGTGAGCATGTGCATGCTGTTAAACTGAATGGGAAATGAATCACTGGGTTGAGAGATACAGGTGCCGAAATTTCTATAGTCAGGAGGGACCTGATCCAGGAGAAGGATTGGTTGCCGGGTAAAGTGGCAGAATTAGAACTGGTGGGAGGCTACAGAGTCCTTGCACCTTTAGCTAAAGTACACATGCAAACTGAAGATTTGTAGGCTGAGCTAACTGTGGCAACAGTATCACACAATTTTGCACCGTTTCTGCTGGGGAATGATTTCTTTAATGTGGCAGAATCTGTCTCAGGGTTGGGTGGCAGCAAGCAGGAACCTTGTGCTGAAAACCCCAGAGCGGGGGCGCGAAGTCACAGGGACTGCAACTGTGGGGGCAGGGATGGCCGTGGCCAGTTCCTGTAGCCCAGGGGCTCAAGGCAAGTCCCAGAGGGACGGGCTGGACGAAGCCAGCTCCTGTCCTGTAATTATCTCCCCGGGGGAGGGGAATGTTCTACCTCATAGCAAGGGGAGAATTTTGCTGGCCACTGAAGGGTCTGTCTTAGCTTGCAGCTGTGAGCCCACAGCTGGACCAGGGTCATCTTTTCTTCGGGGGGACACAGGAGTGTCTGGCCTAGAAGGAAGCCTAGGGAGGGAAGGTGAGGGGGGGCCAGAGAGCCCACCCAGCTTTTGTCAGGAGGATCTTGCCCAGGAGGAGGGTGAAAAGTCTGCATTTAAGATGCCAGACCCCTCTCCTGTGGATCAGGTTAGAAGGGAAAGCTGGGGGTCAGACCTCCTGGAGGGGAGAGTCCATCCAGCTGACCTGTTGGGAACAGATATTGGGGTGTCCAAGAAAGAGGTTGTTCTTGCTACACTGGTAGGAGGTAAACCTGTCTCTTCAAAGCAGAAGGGAGCAAAGCTCTGCATGGGTGAAGCCCCACAAGGGGGTGGAAACCAGCCCAGAGAAATTCCAGAGGCAGGGGCCGAGGGCAGGCCAGGTTGCAGTATACCCTTTCCTTGCCAAAGCCTCAAACACATGCCCGAATCAGGAGCCTTCTCCAAAGAGGCAGAAGAATCTGCATCAGAGTGCCTATCAGGGTACACAGATCGGTTGGTAATCTTGTGTCTTTACCTACTTCATCTATGGGTTGGAACAAAGGAGTTAATACTGAGGGCCAACCCTTTCAAGATGGGGAGCATACCTGATTGGTGGGGAAAAACTGTTGTACATGCTTGGGATGGTGACCAAGCAGTCCTACAAGCATGTTACCTGTCAGCCTATATCGGTTAACAGGCTGGAAGCTTGGAATAGCAGCAAAAGCATAACAGGCCTAGGCTGCTGTGTGGAAGGGGAAACTGAGGCACACCGCCTCACGGCACTGAGGGCTAAATGCCTAGGTAGCTACACTTTAACAGGTATTGCTGTCTGTATCCTGTTAGCAATACTACACCCCAACCTATTTTCAGGCATCCGGGGACCTGGAAGCCCAAAACTTGCTAGAACACTTACGAACGACATCATGTGGGGTAAAGGTACTGAAAGGGTGTGTGACCAAAGACAAACAGGGGTTTTATATGTACTGCCTCCGCCATGGACAGTGTCCAAGTCTCTGGCAGTAAGTTCAGGAGGAGGGTGTGATGGTGTACCCCATAAAGCTTTATGGGGAGAGTCTTATAAATGTATACATGATGTAACTGGAATATGTTTTATGCTACATGTGCCATGTAACATATCTCTGTGAAAGTTATGACCTATTGAATCTATTCCTCCTGTTTGTATGCATATATCGTTGTAGTTGGAGTTATGAATATTGGTTTTATATTTGCTGGTTTTGTACATAGCCTTTGTAAGAGCCTGGCATCATGTCTTGAGAAAGGTATGTGCATGTAAAAAGACCAATCAAGAAACCCTTACACAGACAATAGGAGGTGCAGACCGCAATCCACATCTGAGCTTGGCCAGGAATGCGACTGGCTGGACTGGTTAGGGTGCATGGACATGTGACTTGCCCATGTGATCCGAAACCTCCAGGGTAAGATGATGCTACACAGGGAGTGGGGGAAAGGCTATAAAAGCCCTTGGAAGACCCCTCCAGGTTGTCTTCAGCTGGCTAAAGAGAGAGGCTCTCCACCCCCCAAGGACATACCTGAGAGAGACTGAACAAAGGACAAAGACAATAGTGGGTGTGAGCGATTGCTGGACCCAGGCTAGGAGTTCTACAGCCTGTGAAAGGAAAAGACTTAAAACTGGTGAGGCTTTTATCTGTGTGGAGTTGAATTAGTCCTAGATGTGTGTGTTTTATTTTATTTTACTTAGTAATTCACTTTGTTCTGTCTGTAACTACTTGGAATCACTTAAATCCTACTGTCTGTACTTATTAAAATCAGTTTTTACATATTAAGTTACCTGGAGTACGAGTTGGGGGGGGGGGGGGCAAACAGCTGTGCATATCTTTCTATCTTTGATGTAGAAGGCAAACTATTTCTAAGTTTACCCTGTATAGGCTTTATACAGGGTAAAACGGATTTATTAAGGGTTTGAACCTCATTGGGAGTTGGGCACCTGGGTGTCAAAGGCAAGTGCACCTCCTGAGCTGCTTCCAGGAGCCTTACAGTTGTTAAGGGACGTGGTTCGGACCTGGGTCTGTGTTTGCAGCAGATCAGTGGATCTGGCTCAAACCAGACAGGATTGCGGAGTTCCAAGCTGGAAAGGGCAGGAAAGCAGGGGCAGAAGTAGCCTTGGCACACCAGGTGGCAGCACCAAGGTGGTTTCTGTGACCCCAATCCGTCACACCCCTCTCTTTCTCAAGCCCCTTGATCTCTTGCTGCCCAAGTGTTCTCCTTTAACTCTATATTAACCGGGGCATAAACAACTCTCCAGTCCCTCTATGGTACAGGGGTTAAGGTGCTCGCTTGGAGAGTGAGGGTGGCTGGTTCAAGTCACCTGTGTGGTGGTTGAGAAGAGAGGGGTGTTTCAATCTATTGGCACTCAAGCGTTCCACTTTAACTCTATATTAACCGGGGCATGGTAAGCTCTCAAGTCCCCCTATGGTGCAGGGGTTAGGGTGCTCGCTTGGATTGTGAGTGACCCTGGTTCAAGTATCCTGTGTGGTGGTTGAGAAGAGAGGGCTGTTTCAATCTATTGGCGCTCAAGCGTTCCACTTTAACTCTATATTAACCGGGGCATGGTAAGCTCTCAAGTCCCTCTACAGTGCAGAGGTTAGGGTGCTCGCTTGGATTGTGAGTGACCCTGGTTCAAATCCCTGCTCTGTGTGGTGGGAGGGCCTGCGATGTGTGCATCCACCCCTCAAAAGAGCAGCGAAGTTCCGTGGGATCTGCCACAAGGTGGGTAAGTATCCTGATCATGGTGGACTAAGAAAGAAGGTGCTCGCTTGGATTGTGAGTGACTCTGGTTCAAATCCTGGGGTGGTGGGAGGGTCTGCAATGTGTGCATCTACCCCTCAAAAGAGCAGGGGAGTTCCCTGGGGACTGCCAAGACCTGGGTGAGTAGAGGGGGGGGTAAGAGGAGGAGGAGGGAGGGGGGTGGAGTGGACAAGAGAAAAAGGGGCTTTTACTGTTCTGCAGCTGCTTACCCTTTAATGAAAAAAGAGCAAGAGGCCCTGCAACAGGCCTCTTGCTTAGGTAGGAGGGGGTCACCACTCACACAGCCCAGTCCCCCCCCACTTGAACCAGCTCACTCACACTCCAAGTATGCACCCTTTCCCCCTTGGCCACCCCTCTTCATCACCCTACTCCCCCAGGTCGTGGCAGACCCCAGGGAACTTCCCTGCTCTTTTGAGGCCCTCCTGCCACACAGCACCCACCCTCCTGCTGCCCTGGGATTTGAACCAGAGTCACTCACAATCCAACACGCTCTTAGTCCACCATGATCAGGATACTTACCCACATTGTGGCAGACCCCACGGAACTCATCTGATCTTTTCAGGGGTGAACGCACACATCACATGCTCTCCCGGCACACATCACAGGCCCTCCTGCCACACAGAGCGGGGATTTGAACTAGGGTCACTCACAATCCAAGCGAGCACCCTAACCCCTGTGCTGTAGAGGGACTTGAGAGCTTACCATGCCCCGGTTAATATAGAGTTAAAGTGGAACGCTTGCGCGCCAATAGATTGAAACACTCCTCCCTTCTCAACCACCACACAGGGGACTTGAACCAGCCACCTTCCCTTTCCAAGGGAGCACACTCACCCCTATACCATAGAGGGACTGGGGAGCTGGCCATGCCCCGATTAATATAGAGTTAAAGGCGAACACTTGGGCGGCAAGAGATCAAGGGGCTAGCTCTTCTCAGCAAAGGGAAAGGGGGCTTGAACCAGCAGCTTGCAGGTTCGGAGACAAGGAGCCACAACAAAGGACCACAGAGGGAATGACTGGGAGCAGCTGGACTAAATCTCATGTAGTATCTACTGAAAGGGGCCCACCTTCAACAGAAAAGATGGAGGAAGACCCCCACTACCGTCTAGACAGGTACTTAAGCCATTCAGTTGACAGAGAAGCGCTCAACTCCCTGCTCTTCAAGAAGAGGACAAAGGGGGAGAGGAACCGCCAACCTCCCACATGCTGGGCACACACTCCAACCACTGGACTAGCCAGTCCTGCTTGCTTGGTCTGCGGCCCAATGACTGTGTAACCAAAGTGGCCCTCCTTCTACAGAAAAGACTGAGAGAGCCCCCACATGGGAAAACTTCCTAGCCCAGCACTTACGCCATTCACCTAAGAAGCAGGCGATCAAGGTTCAAATCCCTTCTCAGCAAGAAGAGAGAAGCTTTGAACCCTAACCCCTCACTTGCTGGGTATGCATCCCAACCACTAGACTACACAGGGCTGTTGACTGGCCCCAGGGCCCCGTGAATATGTAATGTAAGTGGGACAGCTTCAGCAACAAAAACTCACAGAGGCCCAAGCGCCTCAGGAGAACACCTCGTAGCCCGGCAGCTGGATATTCACTTGAGAACAGGAGA
Source organism: Macrochelys suwanniensis (assembly GCA_033296515.1). Taxonomy (NCBI): domain Eukaryota; kingdom Metazoa; phylum Chordata; order Testudines; family Chelydridae; genus Macrochelys; species Macrochelys suwanniensis. Next base: position 6,060,958 of record CM065796.1, read on the forward strand.
CAGACCGACCATCTCTTAGTCCAGCAGCTGGACACGCATTTCAGAGCAGGGAGACGGCTGTTCAAGTTCTTCCTCAGCAAGCTGGGGAAGGAATTGAACTAGCATCACCCACATACTGGGCAAGTACCCAAACCACTGGACTACAGCGACATTCAGTTAATAAAGCTGGCCAGTTACTACTTCATGAACGTGGCACAGCCTCGACAAACTACAACAAGCAAGCCAGAGGCCTCAGGTGTAACTTTTAACCTAGTGGTTAGGGGCCTCGTCTGTGATGGAGATTGGGGTCAGCCTGTGGAACTCGTTGCCAGTTGCCGCGGGGTGGGCCAAAACCGTCAGTGGGTTTGAAAAACGAATGAGAAAGTGCGTGGTGAATGGGTCCATCAGCGGCTATTAGCCAAGACGGTCAGGGCCGCAGCCCCGCGCTCCGGGCGTCCTTAGCCCGCTGACTGCCAGCTGCTGGGAGGGGCCGACGGGGCGGATCGCGTGTTAATTGCCTCTTCTGTTCATTGCCTTTGAAGCAGCCGGCGTTGGCCGCTGTGGGAAGACAGGGCAGTGGGCTAGTTGGGCCTTTGGTCTGATGCAATCTGCCCATTCACGTGCTTAACCCTCCCCTCTGCCTGATGAGCCCAAGGGATTTGCAAAGGGCTCGCCTACCGCCCGGCTGAATCCCCTAATCACTGGGTCCTGGGCTACAGTGACGGGAGCCGCCTCAGTTGAAGCTGTTGCACTTTAATGAAAGGCTGCTGGGCCCAGTTAAAGGCTATGGCTCCCTCTGTGATCCTGTGGTTAGGGCTCACAGAGGAACGACGAGAAGGGCTTGTTCAAATCCCCCTTCTCCCTGTTGGGAAAGGTGCGGGGGCGGCTCGAAGAGGGCTTTCGTGCCACCTGTCTATGTTGTGTGGTTCCATGGCTCTAGTGATGTGGGGGTGGGTTTCGTGATCTTTTCCTTTTGCTCGTGAAGCTGTTCAACTTTAATGAACTATTATTTGGGCCAGAAAGCCCACCACATTTTTGTGTAGTGCAGCGGTTAGGGGCCAGGGCTGGCTTGTCACTGCTCTGGGTTTGAATTCTCTGCCTGTCTTTTGCAAAGACCTCTGCGAAGATATCGCAGACAGCTCTCTTGCTTTTTGCGCATAGAAGGTGTTCCACATTAATTAACTATTGTTTGGGCAAGAGCCTAGTAATCACCCCTTCTGTGGTCCAGTGCTTGGGCTGTACATGTGGGTTGTGGGGTCTGGCAGTTCAATTCCCTCCACCTCCTGCTGATTCAAAGCAGCACTTGAGATGAATCTCCTATGGCGACCTAGTGGGTGTTCTCTGCTTCTTGGGTTCTGCACGGGGGGTGCTTCCCTATTGCCTGTGGAAGCTGTTCCACTTTAATTAAGTGGTTGTTCGGCCACTGGCTGATGTAGTTCCATCTGTAGGCTGATGGTTAGGTGGTGCGCCTGGGGTGGGAAAGATGTGGGTTCAAATCTCCCCTAGTGCGTGTGCTCCCATTTTTCTGGGGTAGTGTTGGAGCTGCCGCCCTTCTTGCCTGTGGAAGCTGTTCCCCTTTAGTTAAATGGTTGTTCGGCCTCACTTTAGTACAATTCCCTCTGTAGGCTGATGGTCACGCTGTATACCTGGGGTGCTGGAGATGTGGGTTCGAATCTCACCGGGGCTTTCTGTAATAGCCAAGGGGCTGCCTGCTGCCTCCTCCTTGCCTGCGGAAGCTCTTCCCCTTTAGTTAAATGGTTTTTCGGCCCAAACTCAGCACAGTTCCCTCTGTAGGCTGATGGTCACGCTGTATGCCTGGGGTGTCGGAGATGTTGGTTTGAACCTCCCTTGGTGTGCGTCCCTGGGTCTTTCTGTAGTAGCAAAGGGGCAGCCTCCTTCTTGCCGGTTGAAGCTGTTCCCCTTTAGTTAAATGGGCTTTGGGCCAGGCTTCCCGCAACCTCCACTCTCTAGTCCAGTGGTTAGGATACTCGCCCAGGTTGTGGGAGATCCTTGTTCAAATCCCCCAGCTGCCAGTTCAGCAGGGGTTTGCACAGGGATTTCCTGCCTCCTAGGCGACCGTCCTTTGCGGTGGGCCATCCTTGTCAGAACCCCCTCTCTTTCTCAAGAGGCCATTGTCTTCTTGGGGCGGAGAGGGGATTGGGACAGGGATTGCTCACCAGTGACTCTCCCCAGGAGGTGGCGGCCCCCAGTTCACACCCCTCGAAAGAGCAGGGGAGTGCCCTGGGGTCTTCCACGGCCTGGGTGAGTACCCTGATCATGGTGGACTAGAGAGAGGGGGTTTTACTGCTCAGCAGCGCCTCTCCTTTAATAAAAAAGGAGCAAGAGGCCCTACCACAGGCCTCTTGCTTGGGTAGGAGGGTTCAGCACTCACACATCACAGGCCCTCCCACCCCACAGAGGAGGGATTTGAACCAGGGTCACTCACAATCCAAGTGAGCACCCTAACCCCTGCACCATAGAGAGCCTTGAAAACTTACCTTGCCCCGGTTAATATAGAGTTAAAGTGGAACGCCTGAGCGGCAAGAGATTGAAACACCCCTCCTTTCTCAACCCCCACAGAGGGGACTTGAACAAAGCACCCTCATACTCTTAGCGAGTACACTCACACCTCTACCATAGAGGATCTTGAAAGCTTACCATGCCCCGGTTAATATAGAGTTAAAGTGGAACGCTTGAGCAGCAAGAGATTGAAAGGGCCATTTCTTCTTAACCACCACAGAAGGGATTTGAACCAGGACTGCTCACACTATGGGTGAACATCTTAACACATGTTCCACAGAAGGCTTAAAGAGCTATTTTTGCCCGGTTAATATATAGTTAATGTGGAACACATGAGAGGTAAGAGATCAAAGCACCAACCCTTCGCAATAAACAGAACGGGGGTTTTAACCAGCAGCTCAACAGTTTAGGGGGAAATAGCCAAACCATAGAGGGAGAGACAGAGCGTTACTGGCCCAATTCTCATGTAATATCTACTGAAAGGGGCCCACCTTCAACATAAAAGACGTAGGGAGACCGCACATCCCACTACCTCCTAGCCAGGTACTTAGGTCTTTCAGTTGAGATATATGTCATAGAAGCTTTTTCAGGGGCAGCAGCTTGTGTCTCACTGGTATCTTCACTGTGCTGTAGTACAAGCAAGCAGCTCTGGAGAACGTGCGCTACGGGTTGTTTGCTAAGAAGAACAAAACAAGTGAGAAACTGCCACCAACAGCGGCCTCCTGCAGGCGGCACCGGAAACGTGCACATCATCAAAAATATCTGTTTTATATTTAGGGGACAGAGGTGTTGTTATCTGTGTAACTTATAAAAACAGCAAACAGAAAAACATTTCCCCCCATCAGTCCATTCTACAAATAATGACAAATATTTTGATGTGTTACATGGTACAAACAAACTCATGCTGTCATGTGATTACAGACTTTTGCTTTAACTGCATGCAAACAAGTACAGCGAAATGCATAAAATATATCACCTGGGGCTAAATAGGTCCCAAACTTTCCAAAACAGCACTATTTTGAGTACATAGTTTAATTTTGTCCAAAATTGTCAGCAAACTTCTGTTTCTTCGCGTTATGGCTGTTTGTGTGATTTTTCCACATTGGATGCCTAGGAACCTTTAAACATCACGTGACACAGAAAAACTACCCCACTTCCAGCATCTACAACCATCCTGCTGCTGACCACCAGATATGTGACTAACATGTGGTAGCAACACATTTGTTCTAGTGGATGGGTTTACCCCTTAGTGTCCCCCAATGAGTCTGGGTGGGTAGACTAGTGATGGTGTGGCAAAGGGGTCACCGAGGGCAAGGGCTGGCAAGAAGAAAAGAGCCCGCATGACTCTCGCATCCCAGGGAGAGTTTTGCAGGGAAATTTTCTTGTGCCCATATGACACGGAGCCAGAGGGCCAAAAGGCTGGGAGCCCCGTTCAGACAGGGTCACTCGCTGGAGGGGAGCTGCACCAAAAGACCAAGCTGTAGGCACTGGCTCAGCCCCCAATCTGCCAAAGGGACCAAGTGGAGCACTGGGATCTCCCAGCCCTGGCTGCAGGCACCTGGCTCTCCTTACCTGCCATCAGCGCGGTGTGCATGCGGCTGTTGCTGTTGAGGTCCCGCGCGTACTGGTTCTGCAAGCAGTAGTCCCGGAGCTCCTTCGTGTTGCTCAGACACTGGAGGATCGAATTCATGAAACACTGCAGGGGAGGCAGAAGAGAAACCATGGCAACAGGAGACAGGACAATCCCAGCTGTGGGGGAGACCCCTGGGAAAGCCCAACTCAACCTGGTGTTTCAGGCCACATCACTGATGGGAGGGATCATCTCATCTGATCTATGTCTCTAGAGCAGGGGCACTCAGCCTTCTTCGGAAGGGGGAGACTGCCCCTTAGAACAGAAACACCTGGGGATCCCCCCTCAAAGCGGGGGGTTGTAACTCTGCTGGACCTGTCTGCACCCCCCCAGGCTGAGAACCCAGGCAGTCTGTGCCATGCAAACCGGGGAGTTTGGGCGGGAGTTTGTTGGAGGAAGAAAGAATAAAATCAGCATGGTCTGGAAAGGCCGTGTGGCTAATACCAGCACTGCTCCTGGCTCCTCCCCCTCACCTGCGTCCGGACAGAGAACCCGACCAAGGACCCTAGGTCCTGGTTTGCAGAGACCGCGGCCTGCATTTCCCAGTCATAGAAAGCCGGGGGCCGGGGGGTGTCCTGTGTGAGAGGTGTCCTTTGGTAAAATCTCTCAGGTAGCAGGTGGGAGTGCTACTGGAGGAGGTGGCTAGGCCGAGGAGCACCCGTGAACCAGGAAGAATTAACTGAAAACATACACACGGAGACCCCCAAGGCAGAGGAAGCAATCCAGCTCCAGAGGGGGAGGAGAAAATGGCTTCTGAACAGTGGGGAAGCTGGCTGCTGGCTAGCTCTGGCTATCCCACCCCGCTCCCAACCCACTGTCCATAGAGATAAAAAACCACTATGCTGCCCTGGTAACAAGGGATGAGGAATCTCCCCCAAAGGCGGTGGAGGAGGAGAAGCTATGACCCTGAGCAGATCAGCAGAGACCACAGGGCTCTGGCAGTGAGGGTGAAGGAGTTGGGGGCACAGGCGGTGGTCTCACCAACCCTTCCAGTCAAGTATAGGGGCCCGGGCAGAGACAAACGTGTCCTGGAGGTGAACGCATGGCTGCACTGTGATAGTGTCACCAGGAAGGCTTCAGCTTCCTTGACTGTAGGATGCTTGTAGAGGGGCAGTCACCCCGCTCCGGTTTAGAAGGGGTTAAAAGCCAGCCCCTGGGGAGGGCTGAGAATCAATAAGAAAAGGCTGGGAGGCAGCCAATCAGGGCCAGGCTGGGCCCTATAAAAGAGCTGCAGGCCCCGCATGCAGGTTAGTCTCTCTCTAGCTGTGGAGAGAGGTGGACCTAGCTGCCTGAAAGAACAAAGGGTACTTTGGATGGAGCAGTGCTGGGGAGCTCAGGCCTGGTGACCGCCCAGGCTGAGGCCTGACAGGAAGGCCTAGGGAGGTACTGAGGCTGCAGGGAAACCCCCTTGCCAATGAGGAGTGGCCATCACGGACTGCAGTTTGCCCCTGGTGAGAGGGGGCTAGATGATGACTGGCAGTGTTCACTGAGGCAAGGTAAGCAAAGGGGGAGAGGGTTCTCCTGGGAAGGGAACCCCAGCGAGTGGGGGTGCTGCTGTAGGCAGTGCCCCAAGGGAAAGGGGCACTGTGGTTTGGGAGGGACATGAAGGCCTGAGGGACACTGGCCAGCAGGAGGTGCTCCAGGGCTGAAAGAGCTAATTTGAGAGGTAACCAGCAGGAGGTGCTGTGCCGGTGAGTGCTTGACCTGTTACAATGCTGTTCTGAGAAGGACTGCTGAGTAGAGATGGGGCCCACCTAACAAGGAAGGGGAGCAGTATCTTTGGCTACAGCCTGGCTAACCGAGTGAGGTGGGCTTTAAACTGGGTTCGAAGGGGGCAGGAGTCAAGCCCCCAGGGTAAAGGGTCAGAATTGGGGAAGAACATGGACAAACAGCAGGGACAAGCGGGACTATAGAGGGGAAATCAAATGAACCTCTTAACTGTCAGTATGATAAGGAAAGAAGTATGGAGAATAAACAGGAAGAACTATAGAACCGACAGTCCTGTGGGACTTTATAGACTAACAGACGAATTGGAGCATAAATTTTCGTGGGTGAATACCTGCTTATTCAGATGCATGCAGTGGAAATGTCCAGGGGCAGGTATAAATATGCAGGGAAGAGTCAGGCTAGAGATAACGAGGTTAGCTCAACCAGGGAGGATGAGGCCCTCCTTAGCAGTTGCGGTGTGAACACCAAGGGAGGAGAAACTGCAGATTTAAAGGTAGCCATCCTGCAGCAAAAAAACTTCAGGACCAGACTTCAAAGAGAAACTGAGCTTCAGTATCAGAGGGGTAGCTGTATTAGTCTGGATCTGTAGAAGCGACACAGAGTCCTGTGGCACCTTATAGACTAACAGAGGTATTGGAGCATAAGCTTTCGTGGAAGTGGGTATTCACCCATGAAAGCTTATGCACCAATACCTCTGTTAGTCTATAAGGTGCCACAGGACCCTTTGTCGCTTCTGTTGAACTTCAGGTCATTTGCAAATTTGACACCATCAGCTCAGGATTAAACAAAGACTATGAATGGCTAGTCAACTACAAAAGCAGTTTCTCCTCCCTTGGTGTTGACATTGTGACCGGTTGGGGTCACAGAAACCAGCTTGGTGCTGCCACCTGGTGTGCCAAGGCTACTTCTGCCCCTGCTTTCCTGCCCTTTCCAGCTTGGGACTCCAGAATCCTGTTTTGAGCCAGATCCACTGATCTGCTGCAAACACAGACCCAGGTCCGAACCACGTCCCCTAACAACTGTACAGCTCCTGGAAGCAGCTCAGGAGGTGGGCACCTGGGTGTCAAAGGCAAGCACAACTCCCTTAATAAATCCATTTTACCCTGTATAAAGCCTATACAGGGTAAACTCATAAATAGTTTGCTTTCTATTTCAAAGATGGAAAGAGATGCACAGCTGTTTGCGCCCCCCCCCCCCCCCCCCCCGGCCAGGTACCCACTCGTACTCCAGGTAACTTAAGTAAAAAGTGATTTTAATAAGTACAGAAAGTAGGATTTAAGTGATTCCAAGTAGTGACAGACAGAACAAAGTGAATTACTAAATAAAATAAAATAACACACGTCTGTCTAATCAAACTTAACACAGATAAAAGCCTCACCAGATTTAAGTCTTTTCCTTTTACAGGCTGTAGAACTAGCCTGGGTCCAGCAATTGCTCACACCCCCTCTTGTCTTTGTCGTTTGTTCAGTCTCTCTCAGGTATGTCCTTGGGGGGTGGAGAGCCTCTCTTTAGCCAGCTGAAGACAACCCGGAGGGGGTCTCCCAGGGCTTTAAATAAACTCCCCCCTCCCTCTGCAGCATCATGTTGCCCTGGAGTTTTGGGATCACATGGGCAAGTCACATGTCCATGCACATTTCAGAAACTAGCCCAGTGACATTCTTGGCCTAGCTCAGATGTGGATTGGGTGCATACCTTTCTCCAGACATGATCCCAGGCTCTTACCAAGGCTGTGTATAAAACCAGCAAATATAAAACTAATATTTATAACTTCAACTACAACAATGATACATGCATACAAACAGGAGGAATAGAGTCAGTAGATTATAACTTTTACAGAGATGTTACATGGCACATGTAGCATAACATATTCCAGTTACATATATACATTTATAAGCATCTCCCCATAAAGTTTTATGGGGACACCGTCACACACACCTCAACTGCTAGAAGAGGGCCTCATCCTCCCTGATTGAACTAACCTTGTTACCTCTAGCCTGACTCTTCCCTGCATATTTATACCTGCCCCTGGACATTTCCACTGCATGCATCTGAAGAAGTGGCTATTCACCCACAAAAGCTTATGCTCCAATACATCTGTTAGTCTAATAGGGTGACCAGACAGCAAACGTGAAAAATTGGGATGGGATGGGGGGTAATAGGAGCCTATAAAAGAGACACCCAAAAATCAGGACTGTCCCTATAAAATCGGGACATCTGGTCACCCTAGTCTATAAAGTGCCACAGGAGTCGGTCACGTCTACAGATCCAGACTAACATGGCTACCCCTCTGATACAGGAAGAACTAGAAATACTAATTATCACAATTATGACCGAATAGGCATGTAGTAGGGTGAAAAATTCAAGATTGGCATATTGGTATAGAAGGGTACAGCTTGTTAAAGAATGAGGCAGGGAAAAAAGGGAGGTGTTGCCTTGTATATCAAAGCTATCTACACTTGCACTGAGGCTGAGATAGAAGTGGGAGGCCGACCTGTCTCTGGGTAAGGATAAAAGGGGTAAAAGACAAGATCGATGTCATGGCAGGGGTCTATTTTAAACCACCTAACCAGGAAGAAGAGGTGAATGAGGCCTTTTTAAAAGACTAAAAATCATCCAAAGCACAGGACTTAGTGGTCATGGGGGACTTCAACTACCCAGACACCTGCTAGGAAAGTGAAACAGCAGGGCACAGATTATGCAAGGAGTTCTTGGAATGCAAGGGAGCTAACTTTTTATTGCAGAAAGCTGAGAAAGTGAGTAGGGGAGAGGCTGTTCCAGATTAGAGTTTGTCAAATAGGGAGGAGCCAGCTGAGAAATTGAAAGTGGAAGGCAGCTTGGGTGAAAGTGGTCATGAAATGAGAGGCTTCAGAGTAGCAGCTGTGTTAGTCTGTGTCAGCAAAAAGAACAGGATTACTTGTGGAATCTTAGACTAACAAATTTATTTCAGTATAAGCTTTTGTGGGTTAGAACCCACTTCATCAGAGGCATGGAATGGAACATACAGTGAGCAGATATTTATAGATTCAGAAACATGAAAAGGTAGAAGTGCCTATACCAACTTTAAGAGGCTAATTAAGAGGAACTATATCATTTCAAAAGTTTTTTCCCCTGCTGATAAACAGGATGGCCCATTGTGGACAGTTGACACAAAGGTGTGAGTGAGGATGGTTAACTTAAGGGAAATATATTCCATTAAGGTAATGGCCAAGCCATTCCCAGTCTCTGTTCAACCCTGAGTTGATGGTATCTAGTTTGCATATCAATTCAAGGTCAACAGCTTCTCATTTAAGTCTGTTCTTGAAGTTTTTCTGTTGCAAAATTGCCACCTTTAAGTCTGTCACTGAGTGATTAGAGAGGTTGAAATGTTCTCCTACTGGCTTTTGAATGTTATGATTCGTGATGTCAGATTTGTGTCCATTTAGTCTTTTGCATAGACTGTCCGGTTTGGCCAATGTACATGGCAGAAGGGCATTGCTGGCACATGATGGCATATATCACATTGGTAGATGTGCAGGTGAATGAGCCCCTGATGGTGTGGTGGATGTGATTGGGTCCTATGATGATGTCACTTGAATAGATATGTGGACAGAGTTGGCATCGGGCTTTGCTGCAAGGGTAGGTTCCTGGGTTAGTGTTTTTGTTGTATGGTGTGTGTGGTTGCTGGTGAGTATTTGCTTCAGGTTGGGGGGCTGTCTCTAAGCAAGGACTGGTCTGTCTCCCAAGATCTGTGAGAGGGATCATCTTTCAGGATAGGTTGTAGATCTTTGATGCACTGGAGAGGTTTTAGTTGGGGGCTAAAGGTGACGGCTAGTGGCGTTCTGTTATTTTCTTTGGGCCTGTCCTGTAGTAGGTGACTCCTGGGTACTCTTTTGGCTCTGTCAATCTGTTTTTTTTACTTCAGCAGGTGGGTATTGTAGTTTTAAGAATGCTTGAGAGAAAACAGCAGAATAAAGACCATGGACTTCAAGAAAGCAACTTTAGCAAACTCCGAGATTTGGTAGGTAAGAGCCCATGGGAAGCAAGCCTAAGGGGAAAGAGTTTAGCAGAGTTGGCAGTTTGTGCTTGTGCCCTTCATGTCTCTCTTTAAAAAAAACTATCCCCATGCATAGGAAAGATGGGAAGTACGGCAAGAGACCACCCTGGCTTAACCAGGAGATCTTCAGTGACAGGAAACTCAGTCATACAAAAAGTACAAACTAGGTTAAATTATGAAGGATGACTATAAAAAACCAACACAAGCATGTAGGGACAAAGTTAGAAAGCCAAGGCACAACTAGCTAGGGACATAAAAGGTAACAAGAGAACATTTTACAAATTCACTACAACAGTGGTTTTAGACGGACTGCCTAAGATTTCCAAAGGGGTCTGCAGCTCCTTTCAAATTTTTAGGAGTCTGCAATTGAAAAAAGGTTGAAACCCACTGCATTACAAGCAAGAGGAAGACCAAGGAGAGGGTAGGCCCATTACTTGGTGAGGAGGGTAAGCCAATAACAGTAAATGCAGTAGTGGCCGAAGTGTTAAATGCCCTTTTTGTTTCCATTTTCATCAAAATGGTTAGCAGACATTGGCTGACGGTGAACATCAGTGTATATGGAGTAGGATCTGAGGCTAAAATAGGGAAAGAACTAGTTAAGAATTACTTAAACAAGTTAGGTTTTTTATTTTGCAGGTAGGCATTCCTAATGAAATACATCCTAGAATACTTGAGGAATAGGCTGAAGGATCTCTGAGCCATTAGCAATTATCTTTGAGATCTCATGGACAGGAGAGATGCCAGAAGACTGGAAAAAAGCAAATGTAGTACCTATCTAAAACTGCGGGGTGGGGAGGACAACTCAGGGAATTATAGACCACTCCTCTTAAATTCAGTAACCATAAAGGTAATGGCGCAAATGATCAATTTGTACAGATCTAGACAATAAGGTGATCAACATAGATTTGTCAAGAACAAATCCTGTCAAACCAACTACTGCCCTCCTTTGACAGGGTAACAAGCATTGTGGATGGCGGGGGAAACAGGAGGTGATATATCTTGACTTCAGTAAAGCTTTTGATACTGTCTCACATCAGTGTCTCATAAACTAGAAATATAGCCCAGATGAACCTACTATAAGGTGGGTGCACAACAGCTGGAAAATCCTATTCAAACTAGTTATCAATGGTTCAGTCAAGCTAGAAGGGCATACCTAGCAGGGTCCCACAGGGATCCATACGGGGTCCAGTTCTAGTCAATATCTTCATAAATGATGTGGGTAATGGCACAGAGTACACTTAAAAAGTTTGCAAGCTAGGAGGGGTTGCAAGCCCTTCAGAAGACGGGATTCAAATTCAAAATGTTCTGGACAAACTGGAGAAATGGTCTGAAATAAATAGGATGAAATTCAATAAGGACAAATGCAAAGTACTCCCCTTAGGAAGGAATCATCAATTGCACAAATACAAATGATTGCCTGGGAAGGAGTACTGCAGAAAAGCATCTAGGGATTGTGGATCACAAACTAAATATGAGTGAACAGTGTAACATTGTGGCAAAAACAAGCAAACCTCATTCTGGGATGTATTAGTAGGAGAGTTGTAAGCAAGACACCGGAAAACATTCTTCCACTCTACTCAACACCATTAAGGCCTCAGCTGGAGCACTATGTCTAGTTCTAGGTACCACATTTCAGGAAAGATGTGGAGAAAGTCCAGAGGAGAGCAACAAAAATGATTAAATGTCTAGGAAAGTTGACCTAACAGGAAAGATGGAAAAGATTGAGTTTGTTTAGTCTGGAGAAGAGAAGACTGAGGGGAGAGAAGTACATGAAAGATTGTTCTAAAGAGGAGGGTGATGAATCCTTCTCCCTACCCACTAAGGAAAGGACAAGAAGCAATGGGCTTAAATTGCAGCAAGGGAGATTTAGGTTAGACATTAGGAAAAGCTTTCTGACAGGGTAGCTAAGCACTGGAACAAATTCCCTAAGGAAGTTGTGTAGAATCTCTGTCAGTGGAGGTTTTGAAGAGCAAGTTAGACATACCCCTGTGAGGGATGATAATACTTAGTCCTGCCTCAGCACAGGGGAATGGACTAGATCAGGGGTCTTAAACCCACGGCCCGTGGGCCACAATGCGGCCCGCGGAGTTATTTCCTGCAGCCCACTATAGGCGCCAACTCCACTGGCAGCCAAGCTCCAAACATTACTGAGTGTTTATATTTTATTAAAACCCCTCTTTGCATTAGTTTTTAAAAAGTTAATACATTGACTTTTAATAGAGTACTATTACTCTTCATTTTTGACTATACCTTTGTATCATTGTATGAAAAGGTTTCAGTGATGCGGCCCTCGGGCCAATTTACTATTCTCATGTGGCCCTCATGGTGATTTGGGTTTGAGATCCCTGGACTAGATGACCTATCAAGGTCCCTTCCAGTTCTAAATGTCTGATTTCTATGCACAGGGCATCTCAGCACCACTCAGTGGCCGGCTCCAATCCACACTGAGGCAGTGGGGACAGAAAGCTGCTCCCATCTGATAGCGGTGGTCGGGGATTGGTGGAGTGAGTTCCACATGAATGGGTGTCCACATGCCAACACTTTCCTGCACCTGTTGGCAGTCTCAGCAGAGGGCCCTGCTGCCCTGGTACTGCAGAGCATGAGATGGGCAAGTGACCGACCCCTGGCCTGACTCAGGGGTGGGATGTGGGAAGTGAGGGTGCCCATCTGCCCATGGTGAGTGCTGGTTGTACAGCTGGAGAACTTACAGCCAACTCTCTCTCTCAGAAAAATATGACCGAATGCTGAGGCTGGGGGATGGGGGCAGGGCCCTTTCACCCAGGTGTAGCCCCATCACCACCTCTAAAGCCAATTAAATGGGGCTGAGAGCCAGGCACACCCAGTGCCACAGCTGAGCAAGCAGCGTGGGGTGGCTTTACTACCATCCCCAGCCCAAATTAATGATGCAGCGCCTGGCACCTGCTGATGAGCCACAGGGGAAGGAAGTTTCCAAACAGGCCCTTTCCCCTGGGGTTAACACCCCACCCAGCAGGGAGAAGGCAAAGCATTGAGAGCAGGCACTGGGCTGCTCAGCCCCTTGGGGTTGGTGCAGGGCATCCTGAGACTCAGTCCGTTGGGGTGGGTGCTAGGGAACCCTGGGTGCTCCACCCCTGGGGGTGGCTGCTGGGGATTCCCAGGCTCTCAGCTGGTGGGTGGGGGACTGCCTGCTGTCCCTTGGGTTCCTCTTTTTGTGGGTGTGGTGCAGAAGTGAGGGGCAGGCTCAGTGCCAGGGGAGCTGATCGGCCATGCTGCCGCTGCCGGAAGTGGTTACAGAAGAGCAGTGTGGTGGGTGGGGCGGGCTGGGGGACGGCTGGCAGAGTCAGGAAGGGAGTTCCTAGCATTAGCAGTGTTTCCTGAGCAGGAACTGAGAAGGCCCTCTGCAGATCGGGTGCATGAGTCAGGGCAGTGGCTGGGGCCGGCCGCCAGCCCCTTGGGTAATGTGCACCGGAGTGGCTTGGTGTAGGTGGGTGACGGTGACTGGGTGCAGTAGCCTGACAAACCAGTCCAGCGTTCAGGGCTCCCTAGTGGTGCATGTGACGTTACTGACATAATCTGGGACAGTATAGATCATTGTTGCAACCAAGGTCCCGTAGTGGCACCAAATCTTGTATAAAGGGGGTCAAATCAGGTTTCTCAGACATGGTTACGGTTTGCTGATTATGATTATGCTATCTGTATGCATGTATCATTTTTGTATAAAGTTCTAAGTATTGGCTCTATACTGTCTATATTCCAAAGTTATGCTATGCTTCTGGGTGAAACCCCAGACAAGTTGGTGTCAGCTCTGCCTAGCCTGCTGGATGGCCCATTGAGGACCATCAGCTACACAACTGACCCATTGAGAGAAGGCAGACCCACCTTGTGACTCAGCAAGGTATGCAGGGACCTGCCTATGGACAGAACTGTAAGGTTTTTCTACGCCATGTGCTAGCTAACTTGTCCTTGGGACAAAGAAAGCAGAGCCCACATGGCAAGCGACTATAAAAGGCTGATGCTTCATCTCCATCTTGTCTTCAATCCTGCTTCATACCTCTGGAGGGACTTTGCTACAAACTGAAGCTCTGAACAAAGGACTGATGACCCATCCCAGCTGTGGATGTACTCCAGAGACTTGATTTGAATCTGCAGCTTATTCTATCACTGCTACAAGCCTGAACCAAGAACTTTGCCATTACTGTATGTAATTGATTCCTTTTAACCAATTCTAGCTCTCTCCTATACCTTTTTTCCTTTTATGAATAAACCTCTAAAGGATTGGCAACTGTGATTTGTGGGTAAGATCTGATTTGTATATTGACCTGGGTCAGGAGCTTGGTGCTTTGGGATCAGGAGAACCCTTTTTTCTTTTACTGGGACATTGGTTTTCATAACCATTTGTCCCCATAACAAGTGGCACTGGTGGTGATACTGGGAACTGAGTGTCTAAGGGAATTGCTAGGGTAACTTGTGGTTTGCCAGTGGGGTAAAACCAAAGTCTTCTGTTTGGCTGGTTTGGTTTGCCTTAGAGGTGGAAAAACCCCAGCCTTGGGCTGTAACTGCCTTGCTTGAAGCAATTTGTCCTGAATTGGCACACTCAGTTGGGTTCTGCCAGAACCAGCATTGTTACAGTGCAGCAGTCCCATCAGGGGCCATGTCTCCAGGGTGACCCCAGTGAGCATGTAGGGATGGGACATGGCATGAGGGGACCCCAGCCCTGGGAGGGAGCCCAGCAGAGAGATGCTGTGGGGAAGGGACTCACCGTGTTTCCAAGGTTACGGAGGCCAGTCAGACCCTGCACCGTCTTGGAGTTCTGCAAAGAAAGAGCACCGGGGGCAGATCAATGGCAGGGCTTGGGCAGCTCTCAGGCAGTCAGTCTAAAACCCCTGTCAGACAGTGGGGAGCTGGGGGGGGGCCATACCCTCTGTAACCCCCTCTGCCCATCTGAGTATCCATGTGGAGATCTAGGCTAGGAGTAAACAAACAGGCAGCCTTCTACAGATGCTCATTGACTCCTGCATCTCCACAGCCTCCCTGGGGCCCAGGCCAGTGTCACTATGTCCATGTAACAGATGGGGAAACTGAGGCACAGGCTCAGATTAAACTGAGCCAGGCTCAGAGGAGCATGGCCAGGCTGAGCTCAGCTGCAGCTTCTCCTGAGCACTCAGCCTTCCCCTTCCATCAGCCTTTGGGAACTGGGAGGGGACGGGGTCTGTGAGAGGATGGGTGCTGCCCTGCCCCTGGCCTGGCCCTGCCTTGGCAGGGGGCGGGGGCAGGCTGGCAAGGGGCAGGGGAAGTCAGGCTTTCTCCCTGGAGTTTATTAATTCAGGATTCATCAGACCCTTGCTGCAAGGGCAAAGTCCAGAGATTCCTCCAGACACACAGCCTGGCCCAGCTGCAGATGGCTCCTGGGCTCAAAGTCCCAGGCAGCCTTTCCTCTGCAGTCTTTCATCTCTCACCTGTCTCCTCCCACCCCCTTAGCACCAAGAGCTCCCAGGAGCAGAGTTCTGTATGTCTGAGGCAAAGGCAATCCCCACACAGCTGATCTCTGGCCCCTGGATTTCCAATTCAGTGTATCCTTGGAGGCCAGGATGGGGGTGGCTGGAATATACTGCTGCCCAAAGATCCCCTCACTAGTGAGGAAGGACGGCCCAGTGATTAGACACAGGTTCCCAGTTCTGCCTCAAACTCCTGGTGTGACCTTGAGCAGGTCCCTGGGGGTGTGCCTGGTCTGCCCACACAGTGGTGGGGATAGAGAGTGTTTAAATGGGATTCCTTGGTCCTGACCAGGTTCTTGCTGAAGGACCAGTGAGTACACTGGGACTGAGAAGCCCAAGGGGAGTAACATAAATAGCAACCAGCCTGTGCCATCATCTTATTGGTTAACAGCTCTGTCCTTCTACGAGACCCAATGGGATGTATGCTCCTGTTCCAACCTGAAAGCTGTAAGTCACAGTGGGGTGGAGGGGTTTGGGGTCCCAGCCTGCTCAGCCACAGTAGCCAGATGAGGGGATGGGAAACCAGGACTCCTGGGAATCTCTTGCTGCACCTTGCATCCCAGAGCTGAGCCATAGCCCCAGACAGACACCATACATCACGTAGGAGACAAACTCATTGTGTGGCCAAGAAGGAGTGCAGCTGGCACTGACAGAGGGTGGCCATGCCAGAAAGCCCTGGGCAGGGGTTGGGGGGGGGGGGTGCCCATTGCCTGTAATACTGAACTAGGATGTGGAAGCAGCTTTCTGTCACTACTTTCACCCACCCAGAAGAGCCCCCCTTCAACATGCAACACTCCAGCTGGGGGAGCATCAGGCAACCAGACCTTTGGAACTCCCTCTATCCGGCTAAAGTACACTCACTGAACTGCAACCCAGCCGGATTCAGCAGGGCAGCGGACTCTCTGTTGCCCTGCTGCCCAGAGTGACAGCGCTGTGAGCTTCCTCATGACAGTGCCCTGACACTGCCAGCCAGAGTGACAGCGCTTTGAGCTTCCTCACAGCAGTGCCCTGACTATCAGCTAGGAAAAGGCAATGTGAGCTTGCTCCAACTGGTAGGTCTCCAGAGGCATGAGCTCCCTTCCAACAGTGCCCTATCACCCCTCAGCTAGAACAGCTGGAGCAGGGAGGCATCTCATGCAAAGTGCAGAGATGAGTGACAGACTCCAGCAGCTGGGCAAGTTCAAACTGACATGCATCCTGGCCATGTTACCAGAACGAACGAGAGGGCAGAGGCAGGCAGAGAAACAGGCAGTGCTGGGACCAGGAGCCAAACCCCTGGGAGCAGAGAACTATGGGATTGAACAGATGAAACAGACACAGGGAGGGGTAAGGACTTGGCCAAGGCCACAGAGTCAGTGGTAGAACTGGGGCTAGAAGGCAGGAGTCCTGATTCCCTGTATTGCGCTCTGTGCTAGAAACCACTCCTTCCTGGGGCAGAAGCTAGAATCAGGAGCCCGGACTCCCATCCGTGTGCTCTCACCACTAGCCCAGCCTGCCCATGGGCAGGAGGAGGAGTGCTGGGAGCCAAGGGGCGTGAGGTGTCAGAAGGCTGGGCTATGGTGCTGTAGCTCTCCAGATGCCAGCAGCATGCAATGCCCAGGGGGTTAAGGAAGAGACTCTCACCCCCCCCCCCCCCAATGTGAGGCTTCATGTTGGTGACGTTACCCCTCCCCAGCAGCAAGAGGAAGGGGAAGGCGCTGTGCCAGCAGCTCCAAAATAGCAGCAGCTGGTGTGTGTGTGTGTGTGTGTGGGAGGCCCCAGCAACAGCCCAAAATAACCTAACTACAATTACATACGCTTAGTGACAGCGTGGGCCTCACAGGCCAAGTCCCCATGGGGAGCAGGGCCAGGTCACCCTTGCAGGCTGCCCATGCCCTGCCCACTGCCCTGCTCACAACCAGGGCGCCTGGGCAGGTGACGGTGGAACCTGATCTGATCTGAGAGCAGCAGGATCCTCCTGAGCACAGAGTCACCGGGCCAGGGCGCTGGGCCTGGCTGCCCCACAGCAGTGCCCTGTCACTGCCAGTTCGGGGGCTGCAGGGATGTAAGCCTCCCCACAGCAGTGTCCCGCCGGTCCCAGACACTCCTCACCTGGGCACCGACCCTCTTTGGACACTTTAACCCTCTCTCTTTCAGGGCAACTCCTGCTCTGGCCCTGAAGCGCCCAGCACAGCCAAGCAGCCCCTCGCAATCAGGCCCCAGTGAAGACACTGCTTCAGCAGGGGAAGCGAGGAATCCCCAGGTATGGGCTCACCCCTCCCTCCCACTCTGTCCCCAGAGGATGGGGGCTGGTTGGCTGTCCCCTCTCCCCCACTGCTGTGAGTGAGCCAAAGTTGGGTCAACAGCCCCCGGGGTAGCATGATAAAGGGGAACACGCCCCAGGGCAGGATCCTCCTGAGGCCCTGCCATAGGCCTGCTGTGGGGCTACCGTGCAGGCGCTCCTTGCTAGTTCAGAACTGGATGCTGATAAATTGACGCAGCCCATCTAACTCGCCCCTGAATCAGCTGCAGGAGACAGGCCATGGCATTGCCTGACGCCCCTACGCAGCTTCCTGCCTGCTCTGCACAGGTAGCCTCCGAAGCCTGCGAGCTTCCCCCTCAGCAGTGCCCTGACTCCGTTGGTGCTAGGCACCTTGTGCAGAGCCCAGAAAGCGGTGACTGATCTGGCAGATGCTTATGGAAAAACTGACAAGGGACCTCCTGGATTATCATGCAGGAGAGAGGAGTGGGAGGGGCGGCAAGGGGGCTGAGCACAGGGAGCCAGGCGTGCATGCTGGCTGCCTCGGGTCATTGTAACACTGCAGGAATTTGGCTGGGTCTGTACCTTTATCAAAGGGGACTGATGCAAGGGGCAGAGATGGGGGATCTCCCGTCCTACAGCCACCAGGGCCATATAAGTACATAGGTGGAGTGGCGGGGCCCGGATGTGTGCCCTGGGGAGGAGCTCAGGAGGTGACAGCCCAAGGGGAACACGGACAGAGCTGATTTATCAGCTAGGGGGTCTGGACTGCTGGAAGGGCCCCCTGCCTAGCCGGGCCTATCTCCACAGTCCCCTGAGGCCCAACTTTCCCCTCAGCAAGGTGCATTCCCTCTAAAGCCCCTGTTGGCTCCTACTACGGACCATCCCCAGGGGCTGCCCAGGAACTTGTCTCCCTGAAATGGCATGGGCTGGCTTTGGCCAACTTCCTCTCCCTGGCTCTGCCCCTCAGCACAGGGGCTAGTGAGGCGGGCGAGGTGAGGACGGAGGACGAGGAGGGAATGACTAGCAGAGAGGCTGGAAGGGCAGGGCGAGGGCAGGCGACTCTTACACCTCTAGTTGGGGTAGCACAGCCAGTGCTCTGGCCCCGCTCCCCACAGTGCCTCCTGCTGGGCAAAGGCCAGGACTGGAGTAGCTGGGAGCTCCCCCCCCCACAGCCCACGCTCCTGCCCCACTCTGTCCTGGGAGACAGACCATGGATGGAGCTGGAGCAGCTAATGATCCCTAGTTTGCAGGAGATCAGCTGTTCCCCTGGAGTCCTGACCTGTGGCCCCCTTGGGCAGAGGCCTGCTAATGCTGGGGCATTGTTGGACAGCGTGCTCTCCTTCCCCATGATTTGATGCTGGCTAATCCCCCCTCCCTGGCCTTTATTTAGGAGGCGGGCCGGGCCCAGCTGGGTGAAATCCAAGTGAGGAGTATGGACAGCACAGGCAGAACAAAAGATGTCCCCCCGCAGGGTTCACTGGACTGAAGAGACCAGCCAGGACTGGCTCCACTCTCTTAGCTGCGGGGCACTCCCCCCTGCCCCTCCCCAGTCTGTTCAGCCCCTCGGGTTTCCCTGCTGGGGCAGAACATGAGCTGCAGTGGCCCCAGCGGGACACGGGGAGCCACAGAGATGGAGCCACACCAGGGCAGGCGACTCTTACATAAGCTCCTGCAGCCTCACGCCCCCTTTGCTCTCTCCATTCATCCCATCTAACAAAGGAGTGAACCTGCCCTGAGCCTGGGGTACTGCGGCTCCTGCCCGGAGGGGGCCCCAGGGACTCCTCAGACAACAGGCCATCAGCCCTGGTTATACTTCACAGGGGGCCAATACGGCCCAGGATTCTGCATGTACAAAAGGGGACACTGAGGCACAGGGAAGGGGAAGAGACTTGGCCAAGATCACACTGTGAGTCAGAGCCGGGAAAAGAACCCCCAAGTCGGGACTCCCCCTCCCTCCTTGCTCTGGCCACTAGACCCCGCTCCCTTCCCCAGGCCCGGGACAGAACGCCGGAGTCCTGACTCCCAGTTCCTCTGTGCGCTAGCCATTAGACAAAACTTCCTCTACCAACAAAAGCCAGAGGAAACTCTGACAAATTCTTTTCTGATCCACTGACAAGCTAGCCTGCAGCTAACACAAACCCATGTGGGGCCAATGTCCCAGCGTAAGAGACAGCTGACAGCACCCCCCCACCCCCGGGTCAGTCCTGAGCAGGGGCAGTTACAGAGGCATTAGAGGAAAGTCTGGGCCCTTTAGGATCAGCTGCAGGTGCACAGATGTTCTCCTTCCAGGCTACCTGTTGCTGTCATGGGTAAGGCCCAGAGGGGCAGCCCTGCTCTTTGTGGAGCTAGGCAAGCGAGTATCCCCACCCTGTTATGGGGGAGGCTGGAACACAGAGCACAGTGAGTCTGGGGCAGAGCCAGGAAAAGAACCCAGGAGTCCTGGCAGGCGCCTGCTAATCTCACCACTAGTCCACCCTGCCTCTCACCCGCACAACAGACCTGGCAAGGGCAGCCTAGGCTCTGGGTGGCAAACCCAGCACCGCCCTGACCCCGACAGCATTTAACACCTTGCCTCCCCCATCCTCTGGGAGAGCTAAGGTGCAGGGCAGTGCCCGCGTGGGACACAGACCACCCCCCAGACAGGACAACACAGGACAGGGGTTCTCTCTACCTTGGTCTTGTTGAGAAGGAGCCCCACGAAGGTGGAGACCACCAGGGAGCCCGGCACGGAGGTCCTGCCGGGGCGCAGCTCCTTGTGGAAGCCGGGGAACGCGGGGGGCTCCGCGGGCATGGTGACGGTGTAGGAATTCCGCATGCTGCCCGGCGCCCGGAGTCAGAGCCCGGGCATGGGGCGGGGGGCAGCTTCGGGGAGCTCCCCCCGGTGTCCCTCCCGGGCGTGGAAAGTTTGTGCTGCTCCCCGCCCCGCGGGCTTGGCCACGGCCAGGAACCTGCCTGCGCCCCCAGCCCCAGCGCCCTCCTCCCCGGCTGCCGGCAGCTTGCAAACTCCGCGGGCTGCCTGGCCGGCTCGGGCTCCAGCCCAGCCCCGGCTCGCTCGGCTCCGCCTGGCCCCGACCGCCCCGTGCGAGCCGAGCTGCTGACGGCACCTGGAGGCTCTGACATCAAGCCGGGGGAGGAGCATAGCGCTGGCTCCGGCGGCCCACGGGAAGGGGTAGCCGAGGGGGGCACGCGTGGGGCGGCTCCGCGGGGCAACGCACAGCGTCATAGCAACCCTGGCTGTCCGTCCTGGGGGACTGGGGCCCACGCGTGCCTAGCTGCAGCCCCGGCACTTCAGGGGGGATTGACGGTGAAACTGCTACCGGCTGCAGGAAACTTTGGCTTAGGCTGCTGGCAGGCTAAGAAACCCCTGCCCAGCATGCTGGCCAATACTGGCTCCTTGTCTGTGTGTCTGTCTCCAGCTCCTCGCTCCGGTTTTAGCCTTTGATCGGAAGCTCTTGGGGCAGGGAACTGTCTTTTTTGGTTCCTGTTTGTACAGCGCCTAGCACAAGGGGGTCCTGGGCCACAACTGGAGCGCCTAGGAGCTACCATCATATAAAGACACAATGAACTGGTTTAAACCTGCAGCTTTCAACCTTTCCAGACTACTGGACCCCTTTCAGGAATCTGGTTTGTCTTGTGTATCCCCCAAGTCCCCCCTCACTTAAACAGTACACGCTTACAAAATTAGACATACAAATACAAAAGGGTCACAGCACACTAGTACTGAAAAATTGCTGACGTTCTCATTTTTTACTATGTAAAGACAAAATAAATCAATTGGAATATAAATATTGTACTTACATTTCAGTGTATAGTATATAGAGCAGCATAAACAAGTCGTCGTCTATATGAAATTTCAGTTTGTACGGACTCTTCTGCTGCTTTTTATGTAGCCTGTTGTAAAACTAGGCAAATATCTAGATGAGTTGATGTGCCCCCTGGAAGATCTCTGAGAACCTCTAGGGGTACAGGTACCCCTGGTTGAGAACCACTGGCTTAAATCATGGCAACTTTGACAATTAAATAGACTAATGCCTGACTTAGAGCAATTTCACCAGCGTTAGTAAATACAGAGTTTGCGGACATGGGAAAGTGGCCCTGAAAAATTTAGGATTGAAACGAGGCTTAGTGCGGTTTAGCTTACGTCCGTTAGAAACAGGCTGAAGTAAACCCCAAAGAAGCCCCTCTTCTATTGAACACCCAGCTCTTTGCACTAGTTTAACTAGACAGGTTGAAAAGCTGATTCAGGATAGTCTGGTGCAACCTTGCCATGTAGAGGAGTCTTACACCGAGCAAGTTAAAGTGACAGAATGGATATAAGAGTGTCCACACAGAGGTTTGTGTGTGTCGGTTTTCAAACTGGTTTAAGTGAAACCAGTGCAACGTGTGTGTGTGTGGAGACAAGCCCACAGGGTGTGTAGTTCTGCTCCTGGGGGATCATGCTACCCTCCACTGGAGACCCGAGAGGTGCTGTCTCCCGCTTTACGGCCTGGCAACACTCGGACCGGTGGTTGTGCCAAGAAAGGTTGATTGGATTGAACTGAATTGCTATTTCTCAGGACATTTTTCATCTCCATATTTTTTGTAATTATTTTCTAATTTTCTTTCTTTTTTCTGCACTAGTAGGAAACAACCCCCAACCTGCAGACTCATGCTATTTATTCCCTTTTTAATGGTCATTGAACCCGTGATTCAGAAATAAAACTGTGATATTGCCTCCAGCATGTCCATGCACTGCTGTCCTCTGCTGGATTAAATCAGAACTGCACAGCTGTGTGCCATAGGACCGGTACTGCTTATAGTGAATGGGGATTCTCCTTCGGCTCAGAAAGATGGGCCTGGGCTAGCGGGAGGAACTGGGCTCCATCTTGACTGCTACTGTGCATTTCCAACTGGCCACACATTTGCTACATTTAGCGCTTGTGCAACACTGGACTCAATCCTGAAGCCATTACTCAAGCAAAACTCCCGCTGGCCCTGATGGGAGCTGTGGCTAAGCAAAAACAAGAGGTGCAAGCTCTCATCTGATCTGTGTATAAGGAGCCTATCACTATGGTATCCCACGAGAGCCGACTGTGAGGCAGGTAAATATCATTAGCCCCATGTCAAATCTGGGGAAACTGAGGCACAGAGCAGAGCAGTGACTTGCCTGAGTTTCTGCAGCGAAGGCAGTAGCAGAGCTGGGCAGAGAACCCAGGTGTCTCAATCACAGTAATACAGTTCTGTTAGTCTGTTAACTGACCACCTGCCATGCTGGTGGACTGATAGATAGCGCAAGGGGCTGCATTTAGATAAGAACCCCATGTATCAGGTGTCTTTACCTTCTGCTCTGGGTAAATTTCCATTATTAGCCTCAGCATGTTTTCCTCCTGAGTATTTGGAAGAACAGACTGATAGCTTCAGCCCAGCACAAACTGGCTTCCAAGCCTCCAGCTGACACTCTAAGCAGCGCGCGACACGTGAGCGGCCCAGGTCCAGCACGCAGGGCGTCCTTCTAATAACCACACTGGGAGAAGCACAGAAGCCACCCCCCTCCAATCACCCCACTCCAGGAGTCAGGGATAGGAGAGGCCCTGGGCCGTTGTTATTGTAACGCTAATTGCCCCCAAACCAAGGTAGCCTCCCCCATCCTCAGATTGAGGCTTCTGCAGAGCCGTTCTGGGGGAGCTAACTATAGGTTGGAGGGTGAGAGGAGGACACTATTTCTGGCAGCTTTAAAAATACCCAAGGCAGCGCCTTGCAGTGTGCATCTGCAGGGGACTTAGATTTCCTTGTCAAAGTGTGACAGTCATTTCATTTAACAGTGTGTGTTAAATATACACACACACACACACATACAGAGAGTATACTGTACACGGGCACATACGCAACGTGGACGCAAATGCCCAGCCTCGCTCCCAACGCACAGCCTACAGTGTATACACACACACACACACACAATGCATACGCAACGGCTTGCACTCTGCACCCCCTGTACGTAGGCTTGGCAGAATTCAATTCTTTTTACATCATTTCAGTGGTACTATCAGTTTCTTTTTAAACTTTTAAAATGTTGTATCTGTTTCAATTGTCGAAGCTGCAGGAAATTATGGGGAGGGGAACAATAAGTATTGTATGACAGCCAACCCTGAGTTTCAAAACATCTGTCCATTTCAATGTCAATAGACTGAAATGTTTTTTCATCCGTTTGTGCGTGTGGCGAAATCAACGTTTACCAACAAAAATCTAATCCTTCCAAGCTTAAATATACTGTGTACGCGCCCCCACATGTAAACATGCAGCGTACACACATTCACACGCACAGTATGTAGACACACACACACACACACAAAGTGACTACACAGGAAGACACACACAAACAAAAGTGTATACTGTATACATACACACACAAACTCAGTATGTACACACACACACGCGGGTGCTGTATAAATAGACGCACACCGCGTCACCGGGAAGTCCAGGTCAAACCCAACCATGCAACGTGAAGCCAGGCTCCCGTGACAGAGGGTCCACCCTAGCGGGACTGTCCGTGCAGCATGATAGCAAAGCTGGAGCAGACCCACACTAATACAGACTGGCAGATCACGCACTAGACATGGAAAACGGGAGACGGCGCAAAGCCAGAGGCCAGTGACCGTGCAACCAACGAACCAGGGGTGAGATCAGAAGAGAGGCGGGGGTGTTGCATGGCTGGGGGGAGGGGGGGGGCTGCATGGCGGAGCTGCCTGTCACCCGCTCAGGTGAGCACAGAGCGGGGGACAAATCCCAGACACCCTGAGACACCCCGTCCAGGGAGCACAGTCAGGGGAAGCTTCCATTCACTCCCCGGGCAGCTGGTTCCCCCTCAAACTCCCCGGCGATGTCCCCATGAGGGCATCAGGGTGTGTGTGTGGGGAAGGGATGGCAGATCCTCTCCAAGCAGCCCCAGAAAGCCCCAGCTTTGCCCTCCAGGCCCCGCTTGGAAGGTCAGCCAGTTGGCTCCCAGCCACCCAAGTGTTCTCTCTGCCCTCCCAAGGGCAGAGGGTTTGCCTGGTCGCGCCAAGCCCGCCCTCCCCTCTGGCCAGCTCAGGCCTCCCGCTCTAGATGCTCTTCCCTCTGTTGTGTCAGGCAGGCCCAGAGAGCACCGACCCCCAGGTCGGGCCGGAGTCACCCACCAGAAGTGGGGGGAGCCAGGCAGGGGGCCCTCAACGGAGCTCTGAGAACCATTCCGGGCGGGTGGTGCCCAGGGGCCAGGCTGCTCCTGCTCAGCAGGTCCCACAGCATGACAGGGGTCATTATGGGATGGAGCGCCTGGGGGGTGAACCCTTTACCCTCCTGGCCCCAACTCACACTGTGCAAACTCACGCTCCCCGGCAGCTTCCCACTCTGCCGGCCGCTCTGCAACGAGCCATCAGCTGCAGGGACAGCCCACAGCCAGAACCAGGGGGCGCAACCCCGCCCCCCTTCCCCAGAGCTCGGGGCCGGTTCCCCTCCAGACCCAGGTCCGAATGGACCCATCTCCCACCCCAGCAATGCAAAGAAGAAGTCAGTAAAACGACACCCCACACCTGGCTCAGGGGCTGGGGAATAGGACATGTGCCCGTTCCCCTCTCGCGGGCGCCAAGTCCAGTCTGGTTACAGGTGGGGAGAACTGGCTGGCTTGGGTGGGTGGGGCGTGGGATACGGGACCCTCCCCCTCCAGGGCACTGGTTCCAGTCTGGTCCCAGGTCAGCCACGGCCGAAAGTTGTTACTCGTTGCAGGGGACAACCTGTGCCGAGCAGAGCGGCCGCTGCATCCCTGGACCCCACGGTTTCATGCTGCCCCATCCCCGGGGGGTACGTGAGGGCTTGCCACGTCCCTCGCTGCCAGTGGGGTAACAGGAGCCAGGGCCACAGCTGTGGTGGCTGCTGGAATCCAGAGAGAGGCCCCCGCTGACGACAGGCTTCCCAGAAGCCAGGTTATTGAGGGAACGCAGCAGGGCTCTGTGTGATCCCAGAAGGGAGCCGAACCCACAGCCCCAGGAGCTGACACTGAGGGCAAGGCGGGGCAGGCACCAAGCTGAACCCATCGGCCCCACTCTCCCTGGGCCCTGGTGCAGCTCCCAAGCAGTGACCTTCCCAGCAGAGGATGCCAAGAGCCAGCTGGCGGTAAAAGGGCACTGGGTTCAGGCACTGGCTGCAGGCCAGTCCCAGGAGCTGGTTGGGACGGAAGCGTGAGTGGCTGGCGGCAATTTTATGGGTGGCTGCAACCACCGGATACTCAGTTCACCTGGTGTTCTGGGCAGTTAATGGGGCTGCACAAGTCCAGGAGCTCTACCAATACAGCTGGGAAGCAAAGGGTGCCAACCTGCCCCCTCCGGGGGATCTCGCTGACTGCCTTGCCCTTTCACCCAAGGTTCCCAGAGCACTGAAAGGACGTTCATTTAAGAAGCTTCACAGCTGCGACCAGGTTGTTGTCCCCAGTGGCAAGGTAAACTGAGGTGCAGATCACTGCAATCACATGATCAAGACTAGAACTCAGGAGTCCAGATTGCTTTAACACTAGACAACGCTCCTTTCCAGAAACAAGAACAGGATCTGGGAGCCCTGACTCCCATTCCTCCTACTCTAGCCATTAGACACTACTCCCCTTCCATCGCTGGGAACTGAACCTAGGAGTCCTGACTCCCGGATTCTTGCTCTAATAACTCCTGTGATATTTGCTTTCCACCACCCAACATCCTAAGTGGTCCAGGCTGAGGTTGTGGGGGAAACGGCCCAGGGACCGTGTAGCCAAGAGAGCGTAGCTTCAAAGACACGACGACTCCAAAGTGACCGCAAGTAACCAGCGTGACCCACGCCTCCTGGTTAATGGAGCAGAACCGATTGGAGACCTGGACTGGCGGCCTCTCCTACCCCCCTCCACAAGCCGCTTCCGGCACTTTGTGCTTGTGGTTTAATTATTTTTTATGATTTTGCTTCTCAGCTCGGAAAAAAAAATAAGACCGGAAAACAGCAAAGAACATTAAACTGCCAGCAAGCACTGTAACCTCAGGCCAGGACAGCTGCCCTCACACTGCACCTCCTGATCCCCCCCCCGCCCCAATTAGTACCCTCTACACTGCCATCACACCTATGCCCCCAAACCTAGAGCAGGGCTACAGCTGGGCACAACTTTTGATTAAAACTTTTTTGGGGTGAAAAATGCAGATTTGGGTCGACCGAAACAGTTCACAACTTTGTGTCAATTTCGGGATGTTGTTGCCGCAAAAAAAAGAAAAACGGTGAAAAAAGGATTTCCAAAAAAGCCAAAGTGTTTTGACCTTTCGATTCAAAACGACCTTCACTATTTTTTATATATTAAAAATGGAGGAAAAAAATAAAGCGCAACATCAAAATGTTGCATTTGATCCAAACACTTAAAAAAAAAATTTGTTTTTGATTCACGGAAATTTTCATTTTCGATTCAACTTTAAACGATTTCCCCCCCAGTTTTTCAGACTTGCCGGCGAGCGGAAAAATCCATTGCTCATACAGCTCTAACTGAAACCCTGCTGGACTAGGAGAGGCTCTGAGACATCGCCAGAGGTGGGCCAGGGTCTGGGCTAAGGTCACCATTCAGAACATACTAAGTGTTTTGTTATACCACAGTAAACATTAAGGCACTGCCTGGGAGAAGCCAATTGGGATCACAGAAGGGGAGAAAAGGGTGCTCAGGACCAGGGTAACAGAGGGGAGGAAATCCAAGCCTGGGGTCTGGAGGGAGTCCCTGGATCAGGTGGATGTGACGGGCATCTGTGGCGAGCTCAGGGAACAGGAAGGAGCCCGAAGACAGATTTCTCCTGCCCATCATGCCTGTGTACATGGAAAAGCCAAGTTGCCTGCGGGGAGCGTAATTCCATTCCAGGCCCCGAGGAGGAGGTGGGAATGGTCCACCTGCAGAGCGCAGCGAATGGGAAATCACACTGCCTGCAGAGGACAGCTGATGGGGGGCCTGCGAAGGACCCAGTCAAGTCTCTGAACACGCCCCCACCAAGTAAATGATCCCCTGCAGGGAGGGGAGAGGCCCCCACGGCTGCCAGATTGTGTCACACACTGCATGGACGGTGGTGGCAGGCATGAGGCCTGATGGCTAATGAGGTCGGGATGGCAGTGTCCCTAGAGACAGGTAAATCAGTGCCACACGTAATCCATACCCCGTGGTTTGGAGTCAAATCCCATCATTGCTAGGAGGGGAACCCAGAGCCCTATGCTGCCCATGCGTTTCCGCTGGGGAAGCAGAGGGACTGGCATTGCCAGAGCCCGGGTACCGAGCCCAGCCTCTTGAGCCAGGAGTTGCCAGGGCAGAGGGAGAGCTGGGTGCGTGCAGTGATAGATCAGACAGACGCTGCTCCCGACTCTCTGCTACCTGGATTTTGTTACTGCTCTACCCAAAGCAATTTCCCCTCAAACACAGATGTGATCCCTGGGTGTAGTGCCCTGGCCCAGCTGCTGGAATTTAGGGTAGGTTGGGGGCAGGGGTGCACATGATTCCCCGCTTCCCACACAGCTGATTCTCAGGATCTCTCTCCACCCGTCCAGCTCCTCCTACAAACCCACAGCCAGAAAACAGAGCCCCCAGGGCAGAAGGGGGGCAGAACTGGTAGGAAAGTGGAGCAATTTGAAGCCAGTCACCATCTCTTAGCCCAATCCCAAGGCCCAGTGGCGAGTCCCCGGTGCCCTTTTCTCAGCCAGTCTCGCTTCCCTTGGGGAGGAAGGGTGAGAGGGATAGAAAAAGTGACCAAGGGGCTGAGACGAGATCTTGGAACGAAATCCAAGCGGAAAATTACCAGCCTGGCCCCGTGCGCTCACACGATGGGTGTGGGCGGCTCAGCCCCGGGCTGGGGCTTTGGGGACACGACGTCTCTGATCTGTACCCAAGGTATTAAATGCTCCACTGCCCGCTTCACAGTTCACCAGAAACCAGCAGCCAGGGAAAGGCCACAGAAGGCAGCTGCACCCTCCCTGGCTAAAAAGCCCCCTGCCCAATGGTGCCACTGAACGGATCCATTGTCCCATACGGCCCAGGGCAACCAGCCGAGGCATCTCAGGAGAGAGGAATGGGACTGGATGTTCCCAGTGGCAGTCACATGGGAACAGGCCCGTGGAGAGAAATTTGGGTCTCCGGTAATCATGTTTGCTTCCTATTTCACTTAATTTACATGGACGTTGCAGGCATTTTGCCCCCCCCCCCCGCCCCCCAGTACAACTGTCCGCCCGTTCCCCCTCTCATCAGCCCTGCATGGGAACACTGTTGTCTGGCCCAGGTGCCCAGCCCTGCGGCCCCTGGGATAAGTAGGGCACAGGGAGCTCCAACAGGGCACAGCTGGGAGGGGTGCGGTTGGGTTCTGGGAACAGGACCGTGTCCCCATCGCATACTGTACAGCAACTGGCACGCACCAAACCAGCCGCCCGAGATGGGCGTCTCCAGCTGCCGGCGCTGCCCGCTCCGGGTTATGTCACCGGAGCACCTTTTCCAAGCAGGGCTGATTCGGGTGATTAGTGACAGCGAAGAACTGATGGAGCGGGGGGCCAGAGGCGGTGGGTGCAGGTGCAGTGCAAATGTCTCGCATGCAGTCCTGCTCGGCAGCATCCCCTGCCACGCCAGCCCTTGGCATCCCATGCACAGCTCTGCCACTCCCTCCCGACCTGCTCTCTCCCCAGCCTGCTGCGACCCCTGCTCCAGAGCTGGCCGTCTAGGCTTCCCATGCACTAGCAGCACAGACCCGCTACCGGCAGGGTGATTAAGGGGTTGCTGCGATGGCATGAGGATGCAGCGTCAGGGGAGCTGATGCCCCCCTCCGGCAGCAGCGGGAGGGGAAGGGTTTGACCCCCCCCGACCCCAGCTGTCACAGGGCAGCCACAGTGCGAGGGTGTCTGGCTGGACTGGGTCCCTGGAACAGGACTCCCGGGAGAACCCGGCCCTGCGCAGCCTAGGCCAGAGTGGGAGGCTTGGACATCAACGGGTGAGCTGGCAGCGCGGCTCAGTGCCCCTAATTAGGTCTCTGTGTCCGTCTCGCATTTTCTCCCAGGCGCCAATCCCCAGAGCTTACATAACAGGTATAATTGTTTCTCTCACTCACACTCACACTCACACACTCACACTCACACTCACACACAGCATGTCAACAGGCAGCTGAGAAGCAGCTCAGGACACGCCTAGAAATCTCTTGGGAGTACGTCACAGCAAGAACCCAATGTCCCCGCTCTGCCCTGCCTCTTCCCAGGGATCTGTGAGTGAAGCGAAGCGTGTGCGCACAGGCATGGAGTGTTGGTGTGTGTGTGGGCACATGAAAGTGGAAGCTTGTGCACGGGCGACCGGGGATATTGGCCTATGCAGTTCTGTGCTCTCGCTTGTGTGGCCTTGTGTGTAGGCGTGAGCATGTGCACGCACATGCATTCATGTATGTTCCCGAGTGTGCGCGCATTCATGTGTGTGCATCTACACCTGCCTAGCGCAAGCACTCAGCAGGGCACGGTGAATCTGGGGCTCAGCAGAGGACCTGATGGATTCTCCCCATTCCGTCAGCAGACCCTAAGGCACCAGGGGTGTCCAGAAACTAGCCATCCCGGCCAGGGCCTAGACATGAATACAGGTTTCACGTGTAGCACCTGGCCAGCAGGAAGCAGGTGCCCTATCACAGATCACAGCTGCCCCAAGCACGCTCTGTGCCCTGGGACGGAGCCCACAGACCTCGGGTCCCACCCCCGCAGCCATGGGCAGAGTCCTTCCCGTGGGTGACGAGAACCAGATCAAAGGATTGAAGGGGGTGGGGGCATTGCTGCCGAGGTGCCTCCCCCACCCCTCTCCTTCCCCCGGGTGCAAACCCTTCCTCACTTTGAGTGAGCAGGAGATGCTGTGAGCAGATCCCAGCCCGAGTCCTCACTGGGACGAGTCAATCTTGCCCATTCCCTCTACTATTGGAGGGGACGAGACACACGAGGGGGCTCAGGTGGTGTAAAGCCCAAAGGCACCGCAAATCCAGCCCACCCCTCTCCAGAGGGAATGTGAATCTGGGAGGGGCAGCTTGGGATCAGGGACTCCCCACTCTGCCCCTCCGTAGACAGGGGAGCCCAGTCTCTATGCACCAGCCATTCAGTCCTTAGCCTCACTGCCCAGACTGCCGGTACGGGGGCCAGGCAGTGCCAGCAGGGAGGTGGTTTCAGTGATGGGAACTCGACAGAGCCGCTGAACTCACCGCCTACGGGCCAAGCCCCAGCTGCAGATGCTGCTGGCCCAGGCTGGATTCAAACGGGTAACCGAGAGGGGCCAGGCATTTGCCAGACGTTCCTCTCGCCAGACACCCGCACAGAGAGACCCCACTACCACAGCACATGCTGGCCCCGGTTCCCCTGGGAATCAGAGGGCATTTGGAGCATGCGGGGCTGGCCCAGCCTCACCCAGAGCTCTCTAGGGGAACCTCCTGGGCTCAGCGTGTCTCTAACCTAACCTGAGTGCGCACACAGCCAGCCACAGAGATTGGGCATGTGCGGGGGCCTCTGCCTGCCTGCCCCAGCTTGCTCCCTGCACAGCTCTCAGCACATCCAGGCGGCGGGGCAGGGCAGGCCCAGGGACAGCCATGGCTCGAGCCGTCCACCTCCGTCCCAGGTGGGAGGCTCCAGCCTGTGATCCCAGCGCTGCAGGTCAAGGTACTGCTTGGGTCCACACAGAGGCAGAACTAAGAACAGAACCCAGGAGTCCTGTCTCCCAACCTCTGATCTGTTAGAGCCCAGGAGTCCTGCCTCCCCTGCTTCTGCTCCAATTACTGGGCACTACTGTCTCCACGGCTGCTCCCTGCCCCTGACCCCTCACGGAGGAGAG
Organism: Macrochelys suwanniensis; assembly: GCA_033296515.1. NCBI lineage: Eukaryota > Metazoa > Chordata > Testudines > Chelydridae > Macrochelys > Macrochelys suwanniensis. The sequence goes on from CM065796.1 coordinate 6,092,380, forward strand.
GAAAAGCCTCACCTGGCCCAGCCCAACAGCCCGTGCGTGGGTGCAACACAACAGGCCACCTCAGCCCTGCTGGGATTGGAACCTGTGACTCCCGACAAGCTTGCTGCCCCAGCCACGACATGGGGTGTCCCCGCACTGGGGAGCTGTCATGGGGGTGGGGATGGGGGAGACGGCTCCCCCTGGTCTGCAGAGCTGTTCAAGTGTCCCCAAGAATTATCTTGGGCTGGCGCAACACTGCCATACTGCGACGCCACTTCGTCCGGTCAGGCGCCAGGCCACGTCACGACGCCCCACGATGCGGCAACCCCACAAGCCTGCAGAGGCCAAACCCTGCCTTGCTTTAGGGCCGCAGAGAATCAAACCTGCTTGTCCCTGTGTCAGCACAACAGCCCCCGCCACATGGACACCGGCCTCCTGACCCCTCCACACAATGCAGAGAACAAAGACCCCGGCGGGCTCCAGGAAGCAGCGCCCACGCGGCGGCACCACCTTCTTCGCCTCCTGGCCGCAGAGGAGGCGGGAATTCCCGTGGGAGGGTGACCATGGGCAGTGCCACCGTGGGGACAGAGCGTGCTGTGCCCAGCGGGCCCTCTGCAGAGAAAAGGGCCTGCTATCCCTAGGGACGTGCAGAGGCTGCTTGAACTCCCCACCCGTCCCCACACCGCTGGGACGATCCCAGTTCGCGGGATGTTAAAGGCTCCAGGAATAACTCTGGGGGCGTTTGTGCAATGTCCTTGCACCATTTGACACCACCACCTAGCTCTTCTCCAGCACGTTCATCGGCAGATCTCGACCCACTGTACCACAGGGGTCGGTATCATTCTTCCCAAGGCACGGGGAGGTTGAAGTGACTTGCCCAAGGTCTCCCAGCAGGCCAGCGGCAGAGCTGAGAATAGAAGCTGGGTCTCTCCTGAGCCCCAGTGTTCTACCCACCAAGCCGCACCACCCACCTGAGCCAGGGCCAGCTGGAGAACACAGTTCATAGAGACCCAGGGTGAATCAGCCTTGGGCAGGGGGCTGTTTTGTTCCAGCCCCATCAGCAAGTCCAGCCTGGCTCACACCCACTCTGCTGCATGACTGTGGGGCTGTATCCCCCCGAGTTTCCACCCCCCCACCCCCCGCAGCTATGGGCTGCGCTGGGAGGGGGGCATGCACAGCATGTGGCTTCAGCTGTGGCTTCTCCCCAGTGTCTGTGGGGCTCAGGTTTGGGGAGGGGGACAGCTGTGAAGCTTCGTTCTATTCTTGGGCCTCCTCCCAACACCTCACCTGCTCTTCCCCCTGTGCCCCATGGGCCGCCAATCTCCCCCCTGTCCCTGCTCCCCATCAGCAGCCCTGTGAGGTTACTCGCCCCCTCCCAAACACACGAGATTCCCCACGCCGAGCCGGCAGCACCTACCGCGGGGTCCCGGGCTGGGGAGTCCGTCCGGCTCTCGCTCCTCTCCCACGGCTGGTTGGGGCAGCGGCTGCTGGGCCGGAACGTAGGGGTGAGCACTTCTTGGGTGGGACTGCGGGGGGAGCCGGGGGTGCGGCTGCCCTTCCTGCTGCAGGACTCCAGGTACTCCTTGACGTACTCGGAGTGGCTGGCGGCCTGATACAGGCTCTGCAGGGCGCTGAGCTCCTGGCGGTTGCGGGCGAGGAGCGGGGTGCGGGTGGGGGAGTCCAGGCGATAGGGCTCGGAGGCGTGCAGCCCGGCGAACTCCCGCGCCAGGTCCGAGTGGCTGCTGGACTTCTTGCGGCTGAGGGTGGACGGTGTCGCCACGTAGCTGGTGGGGCTGCTGGAGGTGCCGGTGTACGGGTAGCAGGATCCCCCGCTCAGGCCCCCGCTGCCCAGCGTGCGGCCATAGCCCGGGCTCAGCCTGATGCTGGACTCTGGGCGCAGCGCCAACCGGCCCGCGTCGTAGCTAGCAGTCGGGGAGGTGCCCGAAGTCCGCAGCCGGCTGGAGGCCAGGTAGCTGCCGGGGGGGCTCGGCTTGAAGCTGACCTTGTCCTTGTCTGGGTACACAGCGGCGAAGCTGGAGCCGTAGGAGGAGTAGGAGCCATAGCTGGTGGGGGATTTACTGTAGGAGGAGGCGGGGTAGCGGGAGGTGTCTCCATAGCGCTTCAGCGGGGAGGAGAGCTGGGACATCCTGGAGACTGGGGCTCCGGGGGCACCGCTGGTGGCATTGACTGCAAAGCAAGAGCACAGTGAGCACCTTGAGTCCCTGCCCCAATGGGCACCCGTCCCAACACACTGCACACAGCCTGCCCCAGGCTTGGAAGCTGGGGGGCTGGACCTGGGATCTCCCCCCGCTCCATATTGAGAAAAGTCTGGCGACCTCCTTACAAGCCAGCATTCGGGGCAGGAGACCCTCTGCTATGGGAGCATGGAGGTGACTTGGCCAATGTAGCTGTGGGAGACTAAGAATCTCTGGAAGGAGGAGAGACAAACCCGGGCACTGGAGGGGCTGGGATGTGCGGGGGCAGGGCCCAGCACGCCCCACAGCGGGGACACACCAGCTGGCTGGAGCCCTGTGCTGAATATGGCCAAATCCCACGCACAGCAGCGTGGGTACACTCTATGGCAGCGGGGACAGGCTGTGCGAAGCCAAGTCCACCAGGCGCCCCGTATCCTGAGGGATGGCAAGGGTAGGAGCATGGGGTAGGCTCAGGCGTGGCATAGCTGGGTCCTGGAGGGGGTTATGGTGGGTGGGATGGGAAGGGGGGGATGTACTTGTGTGGGGCAGACATCAGAGAAGGGCCAATAGGGGGGTGGGATCCAAGAGAACCCCAGCCAATCCAATCCAATCCAAGCCCCCTTCCTAACTCCCCAGTGCTCCTATTTGGGGCAGACGCTCAGCACAGAGGGCGAGCAGAGCAGACTGAGCCACGCGATCCCCACAAACATGAAACCCACTGACCCCACGGCAGGGAGGGAACCACCTTTCTATGGGGCTGCATTTTAGACCCACTTTGAGCTGGGGCCAATGGCGACCCAACGTGCAGGGCAGGGTCACCCATTCAGAGGATGATGAGGGAGGTGACTCCATAATGCCCCAGGCCCTTTATGCAATGCTGCAGCAGGTCAGTGAGTGTGTGTGTGCGTGTGCACATCTGCCTGTGTGTCACTGTGTGTATGGAATTCCTTCCTGACCCCATTCAACAGTCCACTTAAGCCTCGGAGCATGAGCGTGGCTGACAGATTTATGGCTTCTCATGTTATCATTATCCCAGGACAGCCCAGCCTCCCTGGCTCCTCTCTCCAGTACAGCCACAGCACTTGACTCAGTAATCTCTGAGGCTTAGAGCCGACACAACCGCTCATTACATTCACTGATCCCAATCAGGTTCAAATCCAGCCTGGCAGGGTGGTGACCGAGAGCTGGTCCCGGCTGACAGCCATTTGGTGGCCACATGGGAAATGAGTTTGTCAGGTCTCAGTCCAGCTGCCGGGGGACATAGCACACCACCAGAAATGCTACTAACTGACTCTGGGTGGGCGGACTCAGCAGAGAAACCAAGGACTGAATGGGTCATGAACCCCCCCTCTCATTCCCAGCCCATCCCTAGCTCTGAGGTTCCCCCCAGAATCTATCACCGAGACCCTACTCTGTCTGGAGAGATGGTGGGGAAATTCCTGGGATGCTTGGCTGCACCCCCACCCCAATCCCGGAGCACTTACCCTGCCCCACACATCCCCACCCGGGGGAGAAGGGGACGGAGGGGGGGCAAGGATCTCACACATGCTGGGGATGCTCTGTCCTCTCAATTAGACACAAAGCCAGTGACCACTTGCCCCAGGGGGTGCTGCGATCCAGTGACAGGGGCAGAGCGAGCGGCAGGGACAGATGGCAGCAGAGAGCAGGAGCCTACGCAGAAAGCAAGGGCCCTGGATTCCTTGCGGGTTTGTTTACAGCTGCCTGTGCCGCACAAGGCAGAGGGGCCTGCTTCTACCCAGAGGCCCCCCCGTGAGCAGGACAGGCGTGGCTGGGAATGGAAAGGGATGAGGGAGAGCGAACTGGGGGAGAGAGAAAAGAGCCGGGAGGAAGAAGAAAGTGAGGGCGGTTCGGGGCTGGAGGGTGAGCCCGTCCCCCGACGCAAGGACTTGCGGGCGGGAGCCGCTCAGCCCAGGCTCTCTGCTCTGCTGCGTCTGACCCCGCTGAGAGCTAGCTGCTCCCATCAATAATTCAGCACCACGCACAAACTCCAGGCGGGAGCCAGCAGCCGGAGCCAGTCCCCTGGCCTCCTGCCCACCCACCCGAGTGAGCCAATGGGATGCCCAACCTGAGCGGGTTTGCATGGGAAGTGGTTTAATCAGCTCAGACCCCTCCTCCCCTCGCCAGGCCTGCCGGGGGCATTGGTATTCCTGAGGCAGAGTCCTGGGGCCATTCAACAGCTGCCAGCTCCACTCTCCAGCAGCCGTGCCATGCAGCCGAGCTGGCTGGAGATGCCATCCCAGTGCGAGTGGCCAGAGGCTGGCAGGAGAGCAGTAGGACGGGCGTGCTGGGCTGGGGGGGAAGGGTGCTACTGGGCTGACCTGGGAGCCAGCCCGGAGAGCACAGAGCTAGGCCAAGCCCCAGCCGCTGTAGCAGCTCCATAGACTAGGCAGCTCTCAGGTGCGGGAAGTTTTTGCCACCGTGGGGGCCAAGGGTCTAGCTAGGACTGTGCAGTAGCATCATGGGAAGAAGCACAATCTGCAGCCGTCTTGGAGATGGCGGGGGGCTGCACCTCCAGGGGACATCAAGCACCAGCCGGGGCTGCCCTGTCCCCAGGGTCTGGCCAGCGAGGCTCATCTCTGGCCTCAGCATCGGGCTCCATCCAGAAGCCAGCAGAGAGCAAAGAGGCGCTCGGCTCAGTCCTGAGCCGAGCGCCGCCACTGGGCCCGCATGCCGGGCGCAGACACCGTCCCGGGCCTAGCCCAGGGGGACTGGGCCCAGACTGTGCAGGGCTCCCATGGAAGGGCAGGGACTGTGTCCCCCTCCTCCTGTGGCTCCCCAAGCCCTGCATAGACATGAGCCCCATTCTACGCAAGGCGGAATGAAGCGAAGAGACTTGCCCACGGCCACCCAACGAGTCAGTGGCAGAGCCGGGAACGGAACCCAGGAGTCCTGAGTCCCAGTGCCCAAAAGCACACTATACACTGCGGTCACCTGGGAAGAGGCCGTGTAGGTGTGAATGCCACATGTGCCAGAGGCTTTCTCCCCAGGGCACCCCCTGGGCCTGCCCACGTTCACCCCACCAGCTGTCCAGAAATATAAACAGATCCCAGCAGGTCACGAACGGCCCGTCGTAGAAGTCGAGGACCTTACAACTAGCGGCGAGGAAGGGGACCCCGGGCCCAGGCTGGAGTATGGCCAGCACAAGACACCCCCTCACAAGCTCACCAGTGGCACTTGGGCCCCTCCAGAGGGGACACCCACAACAAACACTATCCCAGACTTGGGGTAAAAGTCCTGCCTAGCTAAGCCGATCGGCGTCACCCCCTGGACAAACTGGGGTTGCCTCGGAAACGGGCCCTAACCGGGTGGGAACTTTGCTCCTGGCGTGGATCCATTGGGTCAGAAAACAGCTGGCACAGGGCCAGGAGGGGGGATGTTACACCAGACGGGGCTCTGGCTGGTCCCCAACCGGCTCCAGGGATTTACCTGGTGGCTGGGGGGCCGAGGGAGCTCCGGGACGTCTCCTCCAGCCCTGTTGCTCCCTCCCTTCGCTTGTTTTCCTTCACTTGCAGGACAGCGGCTCACATGGCTGAGAGTCTCTGGTCACCAGGGAAACCACCCTGATTCAAAGCCCTTTCAAGGCGGGCTCACCACGCACCTGGACGTGCTCCAACCTGGCGCACTTGGGGCGGGTGACAAGCACAGACATGCTGTCCTCTGCTCGGCCTCGGGGCACGGCCTGGGAGACGTGGCCCATGCCCCTCGTAAGCCCCACGCTCGTGCAGCACCTCGTCTCGGGGATCTCAAAGCACGTTGCAAAGCCGTTTGTTGGCGGCGCCCACCCCCGCCCAGGAAAGGAGTAAGCGGCTCTCACGCCCCTTGCACAGGCAGGGAAGTGAGGTCACCGGCTGGGGACACAGCAAGCCACGGACGAAGCAGAGACTAGAGCGTAGGAGACTCTAACCACGACAGCACACTCCCTCTCGGAGGCAGGGGTAGAACCCACGAGTCCGGACGCACCACTCCGTGCTCTCACCATTACACAGAACTCCCCCACTCAGAGTCCCAGCTCTGTGCCCTCTGCTCTAACCACCAGGCCCCACTGCTTCCCATATACAGCCACATGAAAGACCTCCTTGTCTCTCTAGCCAAACCACGCATGGGGGAGAAACTCCCCCAACCTGCTGCACCGAAACCCCCAACCTTAACTGCAGATGCCTCTCAGGCCTGCTCAGTTGGCTAGGTCATCCCCCGAGCAGGTGCTGTGGAGAGGCATCGGGAAGCCACGCTCCATTTAAGGCACCCTGCACAGGCTCAGCCCTCACGACCGTCTGTGTGTGCGTGTCCCTACACCCAGTGGCGTAGGGGAGCACCGTCTTGCTCACCTGGCCTGGTCCCAAGGGGCTGGGCCATCCTGTTGGGAACTGAGAGGGTCTCAAGCTTCCAAATTCAGCTCTAGATTCCGAGCTCCCTCAAATTCTGGGGTGTCTGGGTCCACTTGGGTTTATGGTTCACCCCTTCTGCAGCATTTGGGTGCCTGCCTAGGAATCAGCACTAGTCAGTCCCTAACCCTACATCCCAGACAGTGTGAGATTCAGCCCCGGAGACCCCATTTCCAAGTGCACACTCACCCTGCCCCACTGCACGCCCCCCAAGGCAGGGGTTCGGCCGAACAGAGTTGCACCCTTCAGCCCCACTGCCGCTGATAATATGCACTCCGGATTTTCCACTGGCAGCCAAGTGAAACTGAGCCGGGGCCGGGTGTGAAATTGGAGTCAGCCGGAGGGAACATTACAGATCCACAGGGAGATGAGCCATTTCACCTGCTGTGCTAACCTAGTTCAGGCGCTCTGTTGTTCTGAGCTCAGCAACGCCACAGGGAGCTGCCAGTCACCAGCGAGATGAGTTTCCCAGCCTCAGCCCACGCAGCGACGGAACACAGACCCTTACAGACCAGGAACACCCCACTGTCAGCCCTTACACACAGACCTGCGGCAGGCCAGTCTGGCACACGGAACCACTCCAGATCCAGTCCAGAACTAGTCCCACATGTGGAAACACCTCTCCTCCAATCCGGGAATTTACCTGAGATCCTCATCCCCATAGTATATTGTCCAGGGGATCTAGCTGCTCTAACCCAGAACCTTTGGTGCCCCATCCAGCTGCACCGGCTCTCTGGCAAAGTTGCCAGCTCTCTGGACTTCCTGCTTTTCCCATGCAGTAGTCATCCCAGAGTAAGTAGGAAACTATTTATGAGCAAAAGCAAGCCCAAGTGCACAAACCTGTTAGGGAAGGAGGCTTCGGGGTGAATAATCCCCCTGCAGGCAAATACTCCAGTGAGACACCTGGCTCTTCCCTGCCAGAGCTCGGCCTCTTTTACCATGAGCAGGCCAGATGGGCTGGGCTTCCCAGGTGAAGCCTTCATCTGCATGGTGGAGATTTTGCTTCGAGGAACGCAGGATGGCTACAAAGATGCCAGCTGCACCTGACAGAGGGGCACTGGCACAAGGCTCTGGTACCATCTAAATGCCATGAGAACCCAGCATAGACCCCCCTGCTCCCTGGCCGGGCCATGGGAGCCCAGCACGGAGCCAGCTCAGATTTTGCAGTGCCGAACCCAGAACAGACTCCTCCGTGCACCACGGCTATAGGGACTGTCTGGCCGTGGGCTAAACTTCCAGTGACTGCCCTGCACCATTCGCTCTTCCCCGCTGCGCCCATATCGCCGACATCCGTTTCCGCCTCTAGCCCCTTCCGTTTTGAAAGCACCTTTCATGCCAGAGGCCCTGCCAAGCTCTCACCTCAGTGCCACTCCGCCAAAGCCCACGGAAGTGCATAGGGATAAAGGCAGGGTAGGATTTACCCCTTTGGCATGCCGAGGTCACTTCCCTCGCCCTTAAAAAGCAGCCACCTCTGGGGTGGAACACAGCAGCTGATCTACAACAGCAAAACTGCTTTTAGAAAGAACACAGTATGCCTTTGAAATGAAAGGGGGTAGGGGCTGTGAGAGTATGGGGCTGTGTAGAGAGGGATGGGGGGGGCAGGATGGGTTATTACTCAAGGACACAGGCTAACACCTCAATGCTTGCCAAATGTGCCAGAAGATCTTAGAAGATCAGAGGGGCCAGCTCTTCATGGGAAAGTTTTCTGCCCCATATGACCTGTTCTACCCACCCTACTCCAGGAGGGTCCCCCTGCTGCTTACCGTCTAGGACTGCCACCTCTACAAGAACTGCCTTCCCTGTGGGATTCACAGGGCCACGTCACACCATCCTGGTGCCCAGGGCTGCAAGAGACAAGCCGAGCGCACCATGAGAGCCGGGAGAGGAGAGCCGAGGTGCGAGAAACTGTCTGGCCGAGCGGCTCTCTCCGGTGACAGCGCTGCCATTGCACGCACAGCACCGCTCCTTAGCAGACACCGGTGACTCAGCCTTCCACCGCCCCCGCGAGGCAGGGACACCCCATCATTAGCCCCATTGCGCAGCTAGGGAAGTGGAGGCACAGAAAGATGAAGCATCTGGGCTAAGCTCACGGGGTGAGTCAGTGGCAGGGCTGAGACAAAGAACCCAGGAATCCTGGCTTCACGTCTACCGCTTCCACCACCCTGCTCCCTCTCAGGTCTATGTTAAAGCTCTAGGGGAGACTAGAGAGCCAGGGCACAGCTCCTCTCAGTACAGACAGCTACTGCCTCCTTCCATCACCCCAGCCTGCCCCCTTCTCGTTACCTTCCATTGTCTACACATGGGCCAAGGACATGTGGGACGGGGGGGTGGGGGCTGCAGTGGGGGAGCTTCTCTAGGTACCATGCACAATGCAGGTGACAGTCCCTTCCATGAGGGCTTTGTCCAGGCCAGGGAGACCCCGTCTGGACACCAGTCAGCTGAGGCCGGGTCAGTCATACTGGGAGCTAGAGAGCCAGAGAGAACCGGAGGGTCTGCCTGTGTCCCGCTGCCGAAGCCCCTTGATACTATTGTCATTACACCAGAGCATCCCACAAGGGAGCCTTCCTGAGCCCTGTCCAGGAGAGCTCAGGTCAGCCCCAGCCTGTTCCTCCACCCGCTCCCCAGACTGGGGGCTGAGCTCCCCCTGGGAGTCCCGTGACCCCAGCCCCTGTCGATGAAGGGCCCGGAGACTACTTCCTGGGGCAGAGGAATGGGGGAGCCGAATGCTGGCCTCTCCTTGGAGCCGTGGAGGGCAGGAGCAGAGCCGGCCCGCTGGGCCTGACACAGAGGTGACCCTGAGGTCTTTGCAAACCTGCAGCCTTGGAATGCAGCAGCCAGAGGGAAAACAAATACCCACAGCAGCTCATCTCACAGGAGCAGCAGGGCAGGCCCCCAGAGGGGCAGCGCCTGGGCCAAATGTCTGCACAAGCGCGGGAGACCGCACTCCCCCTTCAGAGGGGCCCCTCCCGGCAGGCTGAGGAGCTTCAGTAGCCTGCTGCAGGACAGCCTTCCTTTTGGGGTGAGTTGTTTAGTGCCAGGAGGGGGCAGGGAGCCCCCCAGACCGAGCCTGGGGCATGTTATGCCAGCAATTCCTCCAGCTGGTTTGTTTTGTCCATTCTAATCAGCGCGGAACCTACCCCGGCTGGCGAGAGTCGCCAAGGGGATGCAGTTTGTCAACAGATAAGAGAACGTGCTTAACCCCTCCCGCGCTCCCTGCCAACAGCCCACACCCAGCCCCCCGCCTGCAGGGCTTCAGGGAGAACGGCTGTGACGCCAACAGGCTGCAGGTGATTTTGGTAGTGGGGCAAGTGACAGCCCTGGACTCCGGTCAGCCACAGAGCAGGCACGAGGTGGGTAGCAACGGGGCAGGCTTCCCCCCGATGCCCCTCCGGCCTGCCCTAGAAATAGGTGCAAGAGTCCCACTCAATTCCACACTCTGTCCTGTCTCTCTGGCCCCCATCACTCACTGCAGTGTCTGAGCACCTCACAGTCTGCACTGCATTTATCCTCAGCACACCCCTAGTGAGGGGCGGAAGTGCTGTTATCCCCATTGTACTGATAATAACAATACCCAGCTCTTGCCAGCCGTAGCTCTCCAAGCGCTTTACAAAGGCAGTTGGTATCATTATCCCCATTTAACTGATGGGCAAACTGAGGCACCAGCAGGTGAAGTGACTTACCCAACATCACCCAGCAGGTCAGCAGCAGAGCTGGGATTAGACCCCAGATCTCCTGAGTCCCAGCCCAGTGCACTACACATGAGGCAACACTGCTGAGTAAGTGACTTGTCCAGAGTCACCCAGAAAGTCTATGGCGGAGCAGGGAACTGAATCTGGGTCTCCAAGTGCCAGGCTAGCACCCTAACCACTGACCACCCTTCCTCAGTTGTAGATGCCAATTAGCATCTGTTGCCATGGTAGCTGTCAGCACGGGAACTTGCCCACTGAGAACAAAGCAGAGACTCAACCAACTCTTTTCACATGTGCCACCTAACAGCTGGCAGTTGGTGCTACCTCTGGCAACCTGAGCTGGATCTGAGCTGCTGATGACCTGCCTACCCCGCCAGATCACCGTAGCACCCAGCAACCCGGTACAATCCAAGTCATGAAGCCCCCGGCGCGGCCTCGGTTAAAAGTGGTGGAATGACGGAAGAGAAAAACCTGCTGGCGAAGAGCTCCCTGGACAGCTGATTGGAGCAAACAAGACCATGCGCAGAGTCAATTATTCGCCCACCACGTGCTTCGAGGTCTAGGGAGGAAGAGCTCGGTATTATCACCCCCCGGCCGGACACTTGGTCGAATGACAAAGATCAAGACGTAGTTAAAGGAAAATGACGAGATTGGCAATGTGAATAGAACACGGCCAGAAAGGCTGATCCCAGCCCTGGGTCCCCAGATTTTAGCTTTCATACAACGGAGGCACTTTGCCAAGTCCTCTCTGAAGTTTCTCAGCTTGTAGTTTACCCTCCCTCCTGGGACTTTCTAACCCTGTCCTCGAATGTCCCAGCAGCTCCATACGCACCTGCGTGTGGGGCAGCAAGGCTGAAGGGTGGTGGCTTGTCATGGGGTGACGCCCTGGCTGCTCGGATGGGGCCACCTCAGTGTCCGCGAGGCACTTGCCCTACGACAGAAGCAAAGGAGAAAAACGGGACTGAAAACAAACAGCGGCGACTAACCTGTTAGCAGCCGTCCAGGCCGTCTCAGAGCCAGGCTTCTCCAGCGGGCATATGGGTGTGTGTGTGTGGGGCGGGGGGGGGGATGGGGATATGGGTGAAACGGCCAGAGGGGCAGAGCCTAAAGGCTGGGGCTGTGTAATCCACTGCAGAAATTCTCGGCTCAGGTTACCCGCTAGATAAATATAGTGTCTTATCTGACCTCACAGGGAGCTGGAGCCCTCCTCTTGCATTCCAGCATCCCGGAGGCTTAAAGGGGCAGTCGGCAGAGAGGTTCTCATGTGTCACGGAGGCAGGGCCCGGCCAGAAGAGGGGTGCTACAGGGAGGGGAGGGGGGGAAAGGGTGGCGTTCTGCGGCAATGGGAGAAGTAGAGGTTTTGAGGGTAGGAAAAAGGGAGGTTTGGGAGGCAGAGAGAGAGGGTGGTAAGGGGTCTAAAGGGAAAGGGGGCTCTGGAGCTGGGGAAGGGAAGAGGGGGTCAGGTGTGACGGGGAACCCCAGAAGGGGGTTCTCGGAGAAGGGAAGAGAGGGGCTGGGCTGTTACAGGGGGAGAGGGGCTGGGACCAAGGGAGGGGAGATAGGATTCCTGGAGAGACGAGGGAACGGCAGGCGGTTGCCCACCAGGGTCTGGGGCACCCCAGAGATGCTCCTCGCTGGCCCCCAGCCCAGCCCCCACCTGGCGAGAGGAGAAGCAACAGCATCCTCCCCAAGGAAGCAGTGGGCTTCTCTCCCTGGGGAGCGGAGGAGAGAACACAGGCGGGACACTCCTGCACGCCTGGCAGGTGAGTGCGGTACAGGAACCGACACAGAACAGATGCCTGGCGGAGACAGTTAGGAGGAGCCTGGACATTGCACAACCCTATGCATCCTTCAAGGGGGAGGGGGTCTGCATGGCACCTACGGGTGCCTCTGGGATCCTCTGACAGCGTCACCCCCTGGCCATTAGTGATGGGAGCTGTCTCGGCCCCTCGACTCGCTCAGCCTGGCAGCGGCGGGACAGCCCACCTGGGGGACGGAGATGGGGCCAAGGAAGCCTTTTTCAAGGTAGGCCATTCACCCCTCCTGCCCCTTGAGGGCTCTTCAAGGTGAGAGATGCAGGGACTCCACGGACACAGAGGGACAGAAGAGAGTGCCTTGCCAGAAGATCCAGGGTTAAATTCACCCAGGTGTAACTCCACCCTAAGTCAGTGCCATGTGTGAATTGGGTCCAGCTGAGTCTACTCCAGAGCATTAGAAGGCAATGACTCAGTCCCCACCTCTATGAGTAACTAGGCAGGATGCAATTAAGATGCCACTTCCCTCCCTTCCCTGCTCATCTGTATGTTACAGCCCAGACATGGCTGTGGGAAAACTCTTGGTCCAGTTTCATCTCTGGTGTAACCTCGGTAGGGTGATCAGATGTCCCAATTTTATAGGGACAGTCCCGGTTTTTGGAGCTTTTTCTTACATAGGCACCTATTACTCCCCACCCCCTGTCCCGATTTTTCACACTTGCTCTCTGATCACCCTAAACCTGGGGGAGGTCAAGGGGATGATGCCAGGGATCTATTTGGTGCTACGACACCTAGTGCTTCATCCCATCCTAAGCCAGACATCAGCAACAGCCAATGCCAGATCCTTCATTGCGAAATCCTGGAGTGAGGTGGGTACACGAAGACCAGATCCCTGGCCTCACTCCTTGAGATGGACCCCCGTCCCCTCATCTTCGGGTTCCTGTTGAGGCCATTTTAAAAGCAGCTCCACCCTGAGCAGGGAAAACGTAATCCTCCTCCCAGTGTGTTCAGAGAGCCTCCTCTCTCTGGCCCCAGCCCGCTTGGCAGTCCTGCGGCAGACGCCAGGATGGCCCCACTCCCCCACAGCCCCTGGGGTAAGAAGCTAGAAGATCCACATCCGGCCCTCTCACCAACACATCTTCCTGGGGCCACGGGGAGCATTTGCACGGTGCCCGCACGCGTGCACACACACACAGGGCGTGCTGGCACGGTACAAGCGCTCGCACGCACGCACGAGGCGAGGCACAAGTGCACACAGAGGGGGGATGCAGACATGGCTCAGGGACACACAGATCACAGGTGGTGCTGAACTCGGGTCGGGAGGAATGAAGCAGACCAGTACATGCTCCCACACCTCCCCTGCCCCACAGCCCAGGCAGGCACTGCGCTTATTGCGTATTTTGGGGAGGGGGAGCAGCCCCGGCACATTCTCCTGACTCCCACCCAAGCCCGTGGGAGGAGGGGCAGGTAGGGGACACACCCCTACCACGGAGATGACTCTGGCAGGGGGTGAGTGGGGGGAAAAGAGACATTTTCTCCACTAGGCCCAAGGCCCGCACCCTCCACTTATACAGAGCCCAGTTAGGGTCTGGTGCAACCCACAAGGTGCTGGGCCTGCCCAGGTGGTTTTCAGGGGATGGGGGGGTCATTCACACAGCCAGAACACTGGTGGGAAGTAGAGGACATTGCCCCATTGCCTGGGGGGGGGCAGGGACTCTTACAGACACAGAGCCTTATTCTGCCCAGGAGGCATATGGTCCCTAGATCACCCCAGGTGGGGCTGGCCCTGCCCAGGGGGACCAGGCACCCCCTAGATCCTCCTCAGGTGGGGCTGGCACTGCCCAGGGGGGCCAAGCACCCCCTAGATCCTGCCCAGGTGGGGCTGGAATTGCTCAGGGAGACCAGGCAACACCCAGATGCTCCCAGGGGGCCAGGCACGCCCTAGATCCCCCCAGGAGGGGGCTGGCACTGCCCAGGGCGGCCGGGCACTCCCTCGATCCCCCTACGGGGGCAGGGCACCCCCTGGATCTCCCTGGGGGGGGGGCTGGCACTGCCCAGGGGGGGCCGGGCACCCCCTGCGCGCACGGAGCCCCGAGGGGTTGGCCGGGCGCGCATCCCGCACTCACCGGGCTCTCGCGGGGGGATGAGCCGGAGCCGGCCGCTTCCGTGGAGCAGCTGGGGGCCCGGCCGAGCCTGATGTCACAATCCGGTAGCAGCTGACGCGGGGCTGGGAGGCGGCTGCTGCCGCCGACTCGCCCCGGCGCACGTGGGGCCGGGGCCGGACCCGGACCCGCTGCGGGACAGGGAGCTCCGCTTTCCCCGAAGGGGTCGGGGCGGGGTAGACTCCAGACCCAGGACCCCCGAGACTCTACCCGACCCCCCCCCCCCGCCATGGGTCCGGGGTACAGCAGGGTGGGGCAGGGTAGTCGGGCCCTGGGTGCTGCTCCCTATAGGCTGGGGGGAGATCCCAACCCCTGGACTCCAGTCCCCGCACGGGGCTGGGGAGAGGTGGGGCTGGATCCCAGCCCCTGGGTGCTGCTCTGGCTCCCCCTGTAAGCAGGGGCTCGTCCCAGCCCCTGCAGAGGGGTATGTGTGCGTGGGGGGGGGGTCACCCCGGGGGACCCCCTGTGCGGTTCTACCAGCCCAAGTCCTCCGGCTCTAAGGCCCAGGGTGGGCTGGCAGCGGGAGCTCCAAGGGGCCGAGTTCTGGAGCGTCCCAGCCGGAGAAGACACGGCGCTGGCCGAGAAGCTGTCCCCCGCCGCTGCTTTCCGGCAGGGCGTGCCACTGCTCCCCTTCTCCTCGGAGCACGTCGGGCCGGCGGGGAGCAGGGCTGGTTACAGAGCAGAAACCCGCTCCCCTGGGGCGAGAGGGCTTGTGGCCGTATAGCGGCTAGGACACACAGCAAAGCAGTTCAACTTGTCTCCACTAGAGGGCAGGCTGCCCACAGCCAGCTCTTCTGGCTGCCCTTTAGGCAAGCAAAGTGAAAGCCCTTGACTCCAGTGCCGAAATAAAGAGGCAGGCGGCTGCGAATCCAACACACAACGGAGGGATTTATTGTGCAGAGGCTCTTGTGTTGTGGTTGTTTTCCCCCCCTTGAACAGCATTTCTCGTACACCAAGCTGTGGAAACACTACAAATGTTCACGAAACAAGACTAGGACACGTCAGTGTGGGTTGGCTGGGTCTGACCCCCCACCCCATTGCATTCATCGTCAGGTCAGGGCTGGCTGGTGGGAGATGTACACGGAGAGATACCTGAGCAGTACATCTGGGTGGGGTAGTGCACTGTACAGCGGACAAGCAGGGCGCGGGGCAGTGTGGAAGAAAGCAGCTCACCTTAGCCCGCCACCCGGGCTCTTCACAAGGCAGTTGCCTCGAGCTTAGCACACACAATCGGGGAGGGGGGCACCTTACAGTTAGCTGGGGCCTGCACCTGCCCCCCACCCCGTGAGCTCCCAGGTCTTGCCCCTGTCAGTTCCTAGGCGTAGGATCTTGGTTTCCCATTGCCTCCCCTGTGTGGCAGGGGGCTGAGTGGGACCTCTGCTTCCCAGTGCCACAGAGGCTATCTTAGCCCACCCCTGGGTGAGATGCCTTTGGTGCTCAGGAGAGAGCTCTGTCATGCCCTCCCCCATCTAGCCTGCCCCTGCTGGGTAGGTGAGGTCAGGAGGAGAGTTTCTTCCCTGATCAGTCCTGGGGCATTGATCCCCAGCTTGCTTAGGCCTGGTCCAGTCTCTGTCTCAGCTGGGGACGTTCTCTAAGCTTGGGGTCATTTTGTGGTGCATTAGCTCCCTCTTCGGCTAACCCGTGACCACAGGAAACACCCACCTCAGCCCTTTAGGCTCCCGTGCTAAGGAACAGGCCTGCACCCTGTGAACCTGCAAGGGAGGAAGGCGGGAGCCTTCTCCCCACCCCACACTAGTGTGACTGGGCTGAAGGAGCAAACCATGGGCCAGACAAGGAGTGGAGCCAGGCGGCCTGGTCTCGCTGATGCCTGGAGTCAAACCCAAGGGGTGGCCCTGCGGGGATACGAGCCGGTGGCTCGGGGGCATCCCCAGCTCCTACCATCTCCCCGACCCCCAGTGGGAGACAGCTGTATGTGGTAATGGGGGTACATGCACAGAGCTGCTTTGACTGGTGCCAGAGGAGTGGGAGGTGGCAGCTGCCTAGGCACCCTTCCCTAGCGGTGTATCTCCTCTCTCCCCCAGGACCGTAGCTTCTTCTCTGGGAGCGAGCTGTCCTAGTTCTAGGATGGGCTGTCAGGGAAAGACTGGCTCCTTTAAGAGCTAAGGACACTCTCCCAGGGCACAGGATCCCCCCGGGGAGAAAGGAATAGGTGGGTGCTATCTGCGTCTCTGGCCAGGGGGAGCACTGCCTGGAGATCACGCAGTGAGCAGTGCACCTGAGCGGGCACTAGCTCAGCAAGGGGGTCTCCCTGCACAGCTAACACCTCAGCTCCCCTGAGCAGGGTTAGCCAAGGCCCAGGGAGCTCTAGGCCTGGACACACTGACTAGTTTAAAGGGCTGCTGCCTCCCTGCCTTAGTTGAGAATTAAAAAAAAAAACAAAACCCCAAAATAGCCAACTCCTATAGCAACTGCCGTCCTCTGGTCTTACGGTGAGGGCTTACACCCAGGGGCGCATGGATGAGTGATGGGCAAGTATTTGTATGCAGGGCTGCAGATGCACCTCTGTCCTAAAAACCGTCAGCACCCCTTGCTATTTCAGTGCTGTCCCCCCCTCAGCATGAGACCTTCAGCACCCTTTGCTGTCTGTGCATTAGGGCGTCCTTGTGGCTCGCAGCCCCAAGACGGATCTGTTTCAAGGCTGGCCCTGTCCTATGCCGGCAAAGCCGTCATACCGACGATCATGGCTTCGTGCAATATGGAAGTGATGGCTGCCAAAGCCCAGGCTGAAAGCCCACCAAATTCATCTCACCCGGCAGGATTCAAACCCAGCTCCTTGGAGGTGAAAAGCTAGTGCACCGTATGCATTCCCATCTGCCTGACATTGCCTAGGTCGGGACAAGCCTTTACACTGGGCAACCCTGGGGTGCTGAGTGAGCATCTGTTCTCCAGGCTGGAGTGGTGGCCAGGACTCCCCAGTTGGTCCCCTAACTTTTTGACTGTCTCTCTTTTACCAGAGTCGGGTCTGGGGGCCCCGCTTTCCCCCCTGAAAGACAAAAAAATGGGACAAGAAAAGCTGCTCCCCCGAGGCTACAGATCCCCTGCCACCGGGGCAAACAAACAAAAAAACAAAACTGGCTATGGAAGAAGCTGCACCATCTAGCAGAGCGCGAGGGAATGCCGCCATGCGTCGGATCCTTTAATACTGCTTAATACCCCCACCCCGGCCCCCAGCGTGTTTTGGACATGTGGTGTGATGGCGAGGCGGGCGGGCTCGGTAGATATACAGATATAGAGAGAGATATACACAGAGAGAGATTTCCTTGGTTTCAAATCGTTCATCAGCTTCTCTTGCAAAGGGCCACGTTTGGGCGGTGGGGCTCAGCTGGGCGGTCCGGTCGCTCCTTCCCTTCACAGGGACACGAAGTCCACAGCTTGCAGGAGCGGCAGGGACAGGAGCAGCAGCAGCAGCCAGGAGGTGTTCTGAATCAAGAGGCTGATGCCAGCACATTTCTCCAGCTTGTCTGCCAGGGCAGGGGGAGGGGAAAAAGAGAGAAGAGACAAAAAATAAGATCCCTGGGGAAAGAGGATTGATGGGGCGCTGGGAGCCGGCACACCTGGGTTCTCTTCCCGGCTCTGCCACCGACCAGCTGCGTGACCTTGGGCAAGTCACTTCCCCTCCATGTGCCTCTATTTCCCCTCCCACTCTGTGTCTGGTCTGGCGAGACTGCAAGTTCTTTGGGGCAAGGGAGCCCTTCCCACTCTGTCTGCCCAGTGCCTGGCTCTGATCTCGACTGGGGCCTCTAGGTCCTGCTGCAATACAAACCATAACGATCAAGTCAAGTGCTCCATCCACTTCCGTGTCCTCTCTCTGACAATGGCCAGCACTAGCTGCTTCAAAAGCAGGTGGGAGAAACCCCTAGGGGACAACTAGGCAAGATCCTGCCTATAGGGAAGTACCTTCCTGACCCCAGGCCGGGAGAGGTGGGGTGCAGGGTGCTTTGTGGCACTCTGGGGTGGGAAGAGTCCTTTCCCCAGTGGAAAACCTACAGACACTATGTTCCAGTTGGACGGCCTTGGCGGCTGGAGTCCCCTCCTTACAGAACAGTCACAGGGTGGGCAGAGGTCAGGCTAGTTTTCCCTTATGCTGCCTTGCTGATCTGTCCTGGGTCTGATGTGTGCTGGGTCCCCAGCAAGGAGTGCTGGCCTCCTTCAGCCCTTGGTTTCTGCTGAGCCAGGGTAACAAAGGGGCCAATTCATACCAATGACGATGGGGTCTTTTGGGTGACGTGAGCAGCTGTCCACTGAGACTCGTCAAACTCAGCCCACGTGTGGGCCGCCGAGCTGCCAGCAGACGGAGACAGTTCTACAGACCTGGGCTAGGTTTGAAAAGGCAGTCGGCCGGCACAAGGCTCCGATCTGGCCCGTTCCCCAGTTCAGGGCTGGCCCTAGGATTTGCAGGGCCTGGTGGGAAGCTGGATGGGTGGGTGCCTCCGACAGACGCCTGCAAAAGGCACAGGGCGCTGGAGGGCGAGAGGGGTTTGGCTCCAGGCAAGGATGCGTGTCGGGGGAGGGGCCCTGCCCTGGCTGCAGTAGGTTGGAAAGCATTAGCATACAGGCCTTTATCCAAGAGGAGCATTGGGTACGGGGCTTAAATGGCCAGAGGGCATCAGGTGGGCCTGTGAGAGTCAGTGCCCCTCGTGTACTGGTGCCGTGGCCCATCAGTAACAGAGCCCCGGAGGGCAGAGGGAAGCCCAGGGGTGCTAGGGTCCCCTCCCCTGCCCACCTTTGATGACGGTGATGTTCTTTATCTGGTTGCCGGTGTAGTCACCGGTGATCTTCAGCTCGCAGATGTAGGTGCCCTCGTCTGCGGTGGTGAAGTCAAACAGCTGCAGGCACACCAGGTCCTTGGACAGGGTGATGTTGGAGCGTGCCTTGAGGGTGTTCTCGGGGACGCTCAGAGTGGTCTGGATCACATGCTTCCTGTTGTCCTTGAACATGCTGAACTCGTACGTCAGGGGGTTGGCGGTCTTGTTTTCGTAGCGGCAGTCCACGCGCAGGTTCTGGCCCAGCAAGCAGGCGCTCAGCTCCTTGATCTTCTGGCAATGGGCAGCCTGCAGCACTGGGAGAGGCCAACAGGGTCAGGTGGGGTGAGGGGGGGCGGGGGGGGGGGGGGCGCAAAGGCAGGAGTACCCCTGCAGCTGCCCCTTGCTCCAGTGCATGCAGCAGTAAATCCACATGCAATGGAGACTCGTCTCAGTTTCCGGCTAAACCACACGCACACAGGGCTAGAGAAGCCAAGACTTCCTGCTTGCAAAATGAGGGCTCAGCCACCGGAGACTCTCCGTTCGCCTGCAGCAGTAGTTTGGCTTTTACCCATTGTGGTCGTGCTGCCAGCGAGTGATCTCTCACCCCAAAGCCAGGGCATTCCACTGTGGGGTCAGTGCGAAGCAGGACAGGTGATAACATCCCCCCCCCCACCCCACAATGTCCCTGGACCCACAGCCTATCCAGTCGCCTCCTCCCCACACCCCAGCCCGCAAATCGCCTGCCACGGCAGCGCAGAGGAAATGAGAACAGCGAGAATTTGTTCTCATGCTACAGGGGAGGGAGGAGGAGGGTGCAGTGGGCCTGGCTTTCTCTGGAGTGAAGCATTTATTTACAGCTCATCTCTGGTCTCTCCAGTCAGCGCCACTTACGGAGCATGGCCACTAGATGGCAGCATAATTGCACCACTGGGGCCCTACCTGTCAGGATGACAGCGATGCTGATGGTGGGATTCATCTTTCCGCCCTCTTTGCCGGGCCGTCAGCGGTGGAGAATGGCGAGGGAGGCCTGAGCAGGAGGAGAACATGCCGGTTAGTGACCCGACAGGGATCCGTGCGACCCTACGTGCACAGCCACAGGAAAGCGCGTGCCCACACAGAGGCATCTGGGCACACATGAGCACACACAGACAGGTATCTGTGCGTGTGCACACACAAGGCACATCAACACGGGCACACACAGCGAGAGGTACTTGGGACCGGAGCCAAAGCCCGCTGCAGCGAGTGGAAAGACTCCCGCGGGCTTTGGCTCAGGTCCTACGTGACCACACACTCACCCGAGCGTGGAGATGGGTGCGTGCACTCGCACGCCACGTGCCAGTGAACGCACATGAGCAGAGAGAGGCCGACGCACCCCCTCGGTGAGCAGCATGCCCCTTACGTTTGTTTATAGGTGCGCTCCCGCATTCTGATCTCACTTATGCTGGGCCCATCACCATGGTATCTGTGCACCCACCAAGGAGAAACGTGGGCTGTGATTTTTCAGAAGAGTTGGAGGGGAGCGAGGTGCCTAACTCCTATCAAATTTCAGATCCTAAGTCCCTTAGGCTCCTTGGGAAACACCACCATGGCATCTGAGCCCCCCTGTGACACGCATTAAAGCAGGTCACACACACGCATGTGCCTGCAGATGTGTGTGCGCACCGCCACCTCTCCTGCACACCCAGCTCCAGGGCTCTCATGCACAGCCCTTGCACTAGCACTCTCTGAGCCGGGGGCACATTTACACCTGCGAGTTCCCACATGGTCCCCAGATTAAAAAGTGGGGGAGAGGCCGAGCTGCAGCGTCAGGCAGATCAAGCCCACTTAGTTCCTCTCTTTGACATGACTCCTCTCCACGCCCCCAAGCTCAGACACATGGCCTGGCCCCTTGCAGCAGGCTGGGTTGGTGGGAGTGAGCGAGGATGACTCATAGCCATGCAGTGAGAGAAAGGGGCCAAGAACGCAGCTGAGCAGAGGGCGGGGGGAGGCAGCCAGGCAGGCAGCTTCTACGTCTGGGGATTACAGTGCTTTTTGGACCCACTTTGGCTATTGCGGGGCCAGGAGCTGGTGGTAGGACACAGGAAGGGAGCAGGGCTGCTGCCACTGGGAATGAAAGATGCCCTGGGTCTGGCAGGCTTTCCCTCTGGCTTCCTTGCAACGCGTGCAATGGGAGGGAGCTGCCATTTGGGCTTATGCAATCCACAGAGCCGAAAACCGTGGGTGGGCCAAGTGACTGCACGAAGAATACAAGCACACGTCTTGGGAGCCAGATGGTCCAGCTCCCCTTGGGGGGTTGGGACAGAAAGGGGAACCAAAGAGAGAGAGAGAGAGAGAGAGAGAGAGAGAGAGAGAAACCTTCGCCCAGTGAGCAGGGGCTGGGGTGAAAGACGTGCATGTCCGTGTGCGGGCAATGGTGTGCGTGCGTGAAGTTGTGTTCACACATGAGAGAAAAGGGCGGTGCACAGCTGCCCGATGAGATGAGTGCGCGCCCGTGGCAGGAACGGAGCAGTCTGTCTGCCAAGCAGACGAGGGCTCTGTAGAGTCTGGGGGCAGGGTTAGAGGCATTCTGTGCCTACACCAGCAGGAGGTGCTGCCGAAGGGACCCAGAACTCCTCCAGCCCCAGGGCCATGGTGGTGGGGAAAGCAAGCTCCTTCCGCCCCATGGCTGCAGGGAGGAGAGCAAGCTCCTGCAGGAGCTGGGGCGGGGAGGGGAAGGGAGGGCAGAGCGAGCTCCTGCTGTGTGGGGGGCACACGATGTGACTGTCTGCTGCTCCTACGCACGCCATCGATTCTGCTTACCTATGGCAACTCCCAGAGGTCTCCTGACCCACCCTAGGCACCAAATCCTACTCCCTCCCCAAGCGCAAATGAATCCCAAGGGTGGATCAGCACCTAAACGGGGGCACAGATTGGCCCTGGGCGGCCACGTTTGGGCTCCTTACAGTCCCTGCTTCTCTCTTAGGCTACTGTCTTCAATGCAGCGACATCTCTGCTTAGCCTAGCTCCAGGAAGAGCTGACACTTCACCGCACAGAGCAGCTGTGTGGGCAGCTGATGAGCTGGCAAAAACTCTTAATTAGAAGCAGCATCTCCCTTGCATGGAGACGGGACTCACGCTGTGGATAACATTGGAGTCTGCGCTGCAGTGAGACAAGCCCTTAGCCTCATCTGAGCCAGAGCAATTGGGGGCCCCTCCCCATCCCTTCCACCTGCAGTCCCCCCTCCCACCACTCCGGCTGGGGAGCAGGGGCTTGCTCTACCCTGCCCGCTGGTCCTGCTGGGGATGGGGGTCGGGGCGCAGGGGCTTGCCTGCCAGGTCCACAGCCCCCTGCTTTCCACTGCAGCCGTGTCCCAGAGCTGCTAAGAGAGCGAGAGGCTGAGAGGGGGCGGGGGATGCGAAGGGATCTGTCTGGGCAGCCCTAGAAATGTGTGTGTGGCAGAGGTGGGGAGAAGGGGGCTGTTTGCCGGTGGGTGAGAGTGTGACAGAAAAGGGATGTGGCTGCAAAGGGCGTGGCTGCGTGTGCTTGCTGAAGGGCGGGTGGGGGCTGGGGGGAGAGCAGGAATGGAGCAGTCCTGACCCAGCTCCCCAGGGCCTGGAGAATGCAGGAGGCTCTTCCCCGCTTCTCATGTTGGTCTGAGTAAGGCCCAAGCTAAAGATGGGGGGGCGGGGAGGGGGGTGTTCATTCACAGATACCCTCCCCTGTTTGCAGCCCCCCGATCAGGAAACATGCAATGTTCCTTGCTTTAAAAACCAGACAACTCCCCCCCACCCCTTCTCATTTAGAGCAGAAAAACAAGTTGTTTAAATATACGAATTCTCCTTATTCCTTCCTCCAGCTGCCATATCCTGAGCGTGTGCAGCAAGGTCCCTCTGCTTCCCCTCCCCACCCCCGGGGGGGGGGGGGGGGGGCTGAAAACATCCCCCCACTCCAACGATCCCAGCCCCAGGGACTCCACCGCGAGGGAAGCGGTGACCACAGATGTCTTTGCTCCTCTGGCATCTGTCATCAGCAGCTCTCAAGGTGTTCTACTGGTATCGCCTGCCTCCTTACACAGAGGGGATGTAACCACCAAGGCTACATGGCTAGTCAGCAGCCAGGCCAGGAAAAGAACCCAGGACTCCCAGTGCACTCCTAGCCATTCCCTCCCCAGGCTGGGAAGAGAACCCAGGAGTTCTAGCTGCTAGGGCCCCCGCTCTAACCTCAGCCACCACCCTGACGGGCATGGAAGTAAGAACTGCTGCCTCCAGCACGGCCCACACCCACCTGGCACCTCCTGAGCCCCCCAGGGAGACAGGCTGGGCTGGGTGCTGATGGCCCAGGGGCTGTAGCAGGGGAGCACAGAGCTCAGATCCCGGCAGGTAAGTAAACCCGTTTCCAATGTCAGCGAAATCTCTACATGGGGACTGGCCTTATTCGGCAACCTCCTGCCCAGCAACTGGCCTCTGCTCACCAAAATATTGACCACCCTCCCCATCGCCCCTGGGGCAGCCTGAACTGAACCCCAAGGGCAGAGAGACTGCAAACGGGCTGGCCCCGGAGGATTTGCCATGGGGCGTGTGTAGGGATGGCCCCCGGCTTGGCTGAGCAGACGACCCCAGGGACCTCGACGGCCAACGTGTCTTGCAAGTCGAATGCAATGTGTCCTCCGGCCCCCCCCGGCTGCCCCGCTCCCGGGGGGTTCTAACCCCCGCCCCCAGGTGTGTGCGCTGCTGATTACAGGCCCTGGTTTATTTTCATTCCTGTGCCAGGGTTTTTGGCGCCATCCCCCCCCCCCCAGGCTGTGCTTTCTGGGATCCAGTCTGCTCTTATCTCATCAGGCGTGGGAGCAGAGATGAGTCACCAGAGAGGGGGCGGTGGAGAGGGAAGAAGAGATGCGGGGGGAGGAAGGCAGAAGGGGTGGGCTGAGAGGGGGCAGGCAGGGGGCAGAGAGGCGAGGGAGGGGTCCCCCCGTCTCATCCCGAGCTCCTCCCAGAACCTGCTCCCACGGCCTGATCTGCAGCCAGACCCTCCACCCTCTCCCGCCCCCACCCCGCTGGGTCCCCGTCCATCGCCCTCATTCTACTGGCTTCTCTTCTTAGACCAACGCCCCAATATTTTGCAGCGATGCCCCCTCCCCCGGCGCGTCGCTGCAGCATGCCAGACCGCTGCACCAGGCTGCAGCGCGGAATGCAGTGTGGCCGCTGCAGAGCGGCTGGGCTTCGCACTGGTGCAACGGCAGCGTGGCCGCAGCTCGCCACTGCAGTACTGGGGGCTCTGGCAGCATCCGCAGCGGTGCATTGCCGGGGGGTGGGGGGGGGGGGGGAGTGTGTGTGTCCTCGCAGGGCGGCTGCTGCAGAGCCCTGGGGAACAGCACTGCAGTTATTAACCCCGCCATGAAGCTGCCCCGGCTCCGGTCTCTCTGCTGGGGAAAAAGGCAAAGGAGGCCGGTGCCCCGGGCCATGAACTTCACCCTCCGCCCCCCCGCAGCAACCTGGAGAGAGGGTGGGGCGGGCGGGGCAGGCAAAAGCTGGCGAGCAAGACAATGAGACGCACAGGGCTGTGCCTCGGCGGGCATCCAGCCCCAGTTCCCCGGCTCCCCACCGCCGCCGCCGCCCCCCTTCTCCCCGCACCCCTCGCCCGCCATCCTGCCGGGCGGCGGCTGCATGGTCTCGCCCCCCTGCCCGGCTCCTCCTTCCCCCAGCTCAGACCCCGGGCCCGGGGACCCGAGCGGCTCATCATCCTCTCACCTGCCCGGCCGCTGCGCTGCGCTCAGTCTCCGCCCGGCGCCTGCTGCTGCGGCTGCTGCTGCCGCTTCCCCTGCGCTGCGCTGCTCTGCTCTGGTGCGCGCCGCGCTGCGCCTGCAGTTTGGGGAAGGGAGGCGCCGGCGCCCCCGCGAATCAGGAGCGGGGCTGCGCGCCCAGCCCCACCCCCTGCAAGCCCCTGCAGTGGGGACGGCCCTGCCCTCTGCAGTCCGGCTGCTTCCCAAGGCCTGTTGTCATCAGCGCCTGGCAGGCTCGCAGCCTGGGCGGGGGGAGCCAGGCGGGCCCCGGGAGACAGGTGCAGAGGAAAGAGCCCTTTGCCCCCTCCCTGGGGGCTCCAGCCTTTGAGCCCATCTGCCCCGTAGCCCCGGCACAGCCGAGATGCCAAGAGGGCGTTAGTGGCGCCCGCTGCACCCAGGGGGGTGATCACTGGGTGCCGGGGGGGACAGGGCAGCCCGGGGCCGGTGGGGACAGGGCAGCCCGCGCTGCTACCTTCCAGGGGCACCCCTGACGCTCCCCACTTTCCATGCCCCGGCGCAACGAGGGCCCCGCTGCCGGAGTCTCTTTTGTGCAAACAGCCTCCTGCTGGCAGCTGGCGGGGTGGGAGGCGGGGCACGCGGGATCAGGGCCCAAACCCACCCCGGCTGGACGGGCTGAAGAC
This sequence comes from Macrochelys suwanniensis, assembly GCA_033296515.1. Lineage (NCBI taxonomy): Eukaryota > Metazoa > Chordata > Testudines > Chelydridae > Macrochelys > Macrochelys suwanniensis. The sequence continues at coordinate 6,117,728 of CM065796.1, forward strand.
CCCTCGCCCTCGGTCTGGAAGCAGAAGTGAACAGAGCGGGGGAACCATGGCACAAACCCCCTCCTAAGCTGGGACATGACTTAGGGCAGCAGTGGCTAACGGCGGAGATGAGGCTGACTGGGCTGATGGCCCCGTACCCAGGCACGTGCTGACCCATAGGACGGACTGCTCCGTCCTGACGCCAGCACCCGGGCCACGGAAACCCCACCCAAGGGAAGGGGGCGAGCGACCCTCGTGGCTGGAGTCCCATGGCCTTGCACCCTGAGTTGCCAATTTCTGCTGTGTGCAGGGAGCCTCAGAGCCTCCCCGCACTTGAAGGCTGGGGGGAGGCCGAGGGGCTGGTGATTGACAGGTGGCAATGGGGGACAAACTGTAAGGCACGGGCACTAGATGTGTTTGCTGCAGACCCAGATCGGCCAGGGCAACAGCTAGCACCTCGTGTAATTTTGCCACATCCCCTCTCTACCCCCACCCCACCATCGTGCACCTCCCCCCCGCCCAGCGCAGACACACACACACACACACAGACTTTTGTGAAGCCCCCACCACCTCCCATTTCAGTTTTGGCCCCCTTTTTGCAAATGGGTGGCTCCCTTAGAGGTGACGTTTCCCCCGGTTTCCATGGGAATGTTGCTCTTCCCTGGCGGAAAAATGTCAACAGCATGGGAGTCATCTCACTTCACTCCCCCAGGCAGGGTGGTCTTAAGGGAGAAGAGAGAGGCCTGTTTTCACTCCCAAACAGCTCTGGGCCCAGACTCCCCACAGGGCTCTTTGCACAAGCCAGCCAGTGCAAAAGCAGCTGCAGCCTGCCCCCCCCCCCGCCCCAGGACCTGGCTAGCTGACACCTCCCTCCAGCATAGAGGAGTGCTTTGGTGACGCAGGGCTTCTGGAGCATTAGCCAGGAGCAGCTGGAATAAGATAGAGTAGCCCTGAGACTGCTCTACTTGACAGGGGCTGGGCAGGTAGTTGGATGGTCCCAGAGCTGGGGATGCAAGGAGGACGCGAAGGTGACAAAGACTTTGCCTCCGTCACGGCCATCAGCGACTCGACCACGGTTGCAGCAGCACCGGTGCAGCCCCTAGTGTACGCAGGCAAGCGGCCGTTTGCACCCATGGAGCATGCTCTAACGCAGACAAGGCGGTCAAAACACCTTTGCCCTGAGTGCAGCTCGGGCGGAGCCCAGGGCCGGGCCCCGGGGCTTGAGATAAACTTGTGAAATGCCCCAAGTTCTTGGCAAAGCTGAAGCGAAGGCCAACAAGCTCACAGGCCCAGGAGTTCAGATGCCGCTGTGACTATTGCACCTTGGCAGCAACCGTATTCTCAGGCAAGGTCTGACCCGCCCCCAAAGGGCCCCCTGGACAAGCAGCTGAACAGATCTGTGCTGTGAAGGTTGATACAGAAGTCAGATTCTGATCTAGCAAAGGCCAGTCCCCGGGCACCATCCAAGCACTGAGGTTTTGCTAGCTGGCTAGGCAGCAGGATTTTTGCTAGATCTACAGAATCTTACCCACCACAGCTGCGCTCTCACAAGGCAGCCCGGTTTCCTATAGGTGGGGTGGGGGCCGTAAAGCTCTCCAGCGACAGCACAGCTGTGAAACAAGAGAAGGGACACAAGATGTTGTTGGACTCCCTATCCCTGGAGAGGAATCTGAAATGCAAACCTCGGAGGAGAGCCAGCGCTCTCTCTGCTGGGCGGAGCGGCTGACCCAAGGCTTTGATGGAGGCCCAGCGCTGCGTGAAAGACTCACACAGAGACACATCAGAACACAAACACACCACATACCACACAGAGAGAGAGTGCCGTCTTTTCAGGATTAGCCGAGGGGTCTGGGGTGAATAAGGACCACCTGCTCACAGCAAGAGGGGCACTGTCTGTGCCCACCACTGGTGCTATGCTCTGGGCTCCACCAGCTCTGCTCTCTCCCAAGGCCAACTAGCAATTTACACCCCACGTTGTTACACTCCAGTGACCCGACCCTTGTCTTCTGGCTACCCGCAGGGTACAGTGAGCTACTGCCTCCCGGGAAGCAGTGCCCCCCCACTTCACGGTTTCACCTCAGTCCAACGCTCTCTTAAGCTCAAGGCACTGAGACGTGTCTATGGTAAAACCAATCTGAAGTTTATTTCACAGTGTGTCGGATCGAGATTCAAATACAAGCAAGTGTAAGGGTTTGGAAACACAAGGTTACAGGTAAAAATATATAAAGCGCAATCTATAGCCTGTACTTATTAGTGAGTTATTTCCCCATCTAATAAGGTATTTCTCGCCCAATGGTCAGGTCTTACAGTGCTTGTCCAGGTGCAATCCACCTTTCATGAGCCACTCCTACTGCCAGTGTCTCCTCCATAATGAATAACATCCTCTTCCCTGTCCTCTTCCTTTGTACAGTTACAGACTACTGTCTCCTAGCCCAGGGGATCCCCTATTCTCTTGGGGTTCTTTTGTCCTTGTAAAGGCTCAAGCTTGCATCTGGTTCAGCCATTAAACACCAGATGTGGGCTGGCTCCACAGATGTTGATTGTTTGGAACACCATGTCCCACTTTACATAGCTCTGGAATTGTTTCCCGTACGAGCACTGTCGTGGTTATTGCGGGATCAGCTAGTTCCTAGCTTTCGGCAGAGACCACATGTGACCCCTGTTGGTGAAATATGAGAAGATAGTTGTGTGGCAGGTTGGATCACAGAAAACCCCTTGGGAACTGCCAACTGATGTGTTGAGACTCCTTCCACCCCTGCTTTCTTGCCCTGGCAGCTTGGGACTTCAGTGCCCTGCTTGGTTTGAGCTAGCCTGCTGCAAACCCAGACCCAGGTCTGAACCACGTCCCCTAACAGCTGCAGGCTTAACTGAAAGCGGCTTAAGAAGTGTTCCTGTCTTTAACACCCAGATGCCCAACTCCCAATGGGGTCCAAACCCCAAATAAATCCATTTTACCCTGTATAAAGCTTATACAGGGTAAACTCAAATTGTTCACCCTCTATAACACTGATAGAGAGATGTGCACAGCTGTTTGCCCCCTCCCCCCGGTATTAATACATACTCTGGGTTAAATAATAAGTAAAAAGTGATTTGATTAAATACAGAAAGTAGGATTTAAGTGGTTCCAAGTAGTAACAGACAGAATAAAGTGAATTACCAAGCAAAATAAAATAGAATATGCACTCTATGCCTAATACAATAAGAAAAGTGAATACAGATAAAACCTCACCCTCAGAGGTGTTCCAGTAAGCTTCCTTTTACAGATTAGTCTCCTTTCAGCAATCACTCACACCCCCTGTGGTTACTGTCCTTTGCTCCAGTTTCTTTCAGGTATCCTTTGCGGGGTGGAGAGGCTTTCTCTTGAGCCAGCTGAAGGCCAAAATGGAGGGGTCTCCCAGGGGTTTAAATAGACTTTCTCTTGTGGATGGACACTCCTCCCTCCCTCTGTGTAGAATCCCAGCTATAAGATGGAGTTTTGGAGTCACATGGGCAAGTCACATGTCCATGCATGACTCAGAACTTACAGGTAGCAACCGTGGTTCACATGCTACCTTGAACGTCCTCAAGTAGACTTCTTATGTGGATTGGAGCCTTCCAAGGTCCATTTTCCTTTAAGTGTTTCTTGACTGGGCACTTAACTTGCAATTCCTTTCTAAAGAATCTGCCCAAATGCTTTACTAAGGCTACTTAAAATCAAACTAGTACACAGCCAATATTCATAACTTCGAATACAAAAATGATACATGCATATAAATAGGATGAATAGATTCAGTAGATCATAACCTTTACAGAGATACGTTACATGGCATATGTAGCATTAAACATATTCCAGTTATGTCATATATACATTCATAAGCATATTTCCATAAAGCCTTATGGGGTGCAACGTCACAGGTCGGACACAGGGAACACACCTGCCTGGCCACGTCTGTGTCACACAAATCCAGAACTGATTTCACACACAGCAACATGCACAGAGAAAACCAACACGGTGTAAACACATGTCAACACAATATACAAACACTACATGCACATTATTGTAAGACACCAGTGCAAAAAAACACAATTCCGCACACAAACAGCAGCATACAACAAACAGAATTTAACACACCAAGCAGCACAACACACAGCAACACCAGTCCACGCACGCTGTGGCAATGAGAGATGAAAAGCGCTCGGTGACTTATAGCCAGGAGTGAGTGTGCAGTTTCTGGGCAGCGTTGTCTGGTTTTAATCAGTGCCTTTCCTTCCTGAGTGTTTTACAGCCATTTGGGCATTAAGCTCTTGCAGAAGTTTATAGGCTGGAGCCTTTACTGCAGATCAGAAGCTGGCTCCCTTCCATACATCAGAGAGCAGCAGCCACCCCAACCCTTCTGGACACATTTGATGAAGAGGGCAGGACTGTTTCTTAGAGTGAGCAGATACATCGCAATCACTGGACCCCCAAGCTCCTCTTTGGAGGTGGCACATCTCCTGGGAGGAGAGAGGGCAGAAGGCACGCTCAGCAGTTGCTCCTTCTCCCAGGCCAGCAAAGGAATCTCATGATCCAGGCTAGCCCAAGACGGCTGGGCAAACATGAAGCCTTAGAGGCGAGGATAAAATGGGGGAGGTCAGGTCTCCATGAAGGATCTGGGGGTGGAGGAATATCCCCCAGACACCAGGCGAAGGAGAATGACACAAAGGAAAAACAGAGAGCTGGCATAGCCCTCCCCCACCAGAAGTCTGCTGGAGTGATACCTAAGGCGAGAATACTCTCAGAGTGTGACAGACCTACAGACGGGGTAGGACAGGGAGGCACAGACAGACCTACAGACAGGGGGCTGGGCAGGGCGTCACAGACACACCTACAGACAGGAGGTAGGGCATGGTGGCACAGACAGACCTACAGACAGGGGATAGGACAGGAGGGCACAGACAGACCTACAGACAGGGGTAGGACAGGGCGGCACAGACAGACCTACAGACAGAGGGGTGGGCAGGGCGGCACAGACAGACCTACAGACGGGGTAGGACAGGGCGGCACAGACAGACCTACAGACAGGAGGTAGGGCATGGTGGCACAGACAGACCTACAGACGGGGTAGGACAGGAGGGCACAGACAGACCTACAGACAGGAGGTAGGACAGGAGGGCACAGACAGACCTACAGACAGAGGGGTGGGCAGGGTGGCACAGACAGACCTACAGACGGGATAGGACAGGAGGGCACAGACAGACCTACAGACAGGAGGTAGGACAGGAGGGCACAGACAGACCTACAGACAGAGGGGTAGGACAGGAGGGCACAGACAGACCTACAGACAGGAGGTAGGACAGGAGGGCACAGACAGACCTACAGACAGAGGGGTAGGACAGGAGGGCACAGACAGACCTACAGACAGGGGGTAGGACAGGGCGGCACAGACAGACCTACTGACAGGGGGTAGGACAGGGCGGCACAGACAGATCTACAGACAGGGGGGTGGGCAGGGTGGCACAGACAGACCTACAGACAGGGGATAGGACAGGAGGGCACAGACAGACCTACAGACAGAGGGGTAGGAAAGGGCGGCACAGACAGACCTACAGACAGGAGGTAGGACAGGAGGGCACAGACAGACCTACAGACAGAGGGGTAGGACAGGAGGGCACAGACAGACCTACAGACAGGGGGTAGGACAGGGCGGCACAGACAGACCTACTGACAGGGGGTAGGACAGGGCGGCACAGACAGATCTACAGACAGGGGGGTGGGCAGGGTGGCACAGACAGACCTACAGACAGGGGATAGGACAGGAGGGCACAGACAGACCTACAGACAGGAGGTAGGACAGAAGGGCAGACAGACAGACCTACAGACAGAGGGGTAGGAAAGGGCGGCACAGACAGACCTACAGACAGGAGGTAGGACAGGAGGGCACAGACAGACCTACAGACAGAGGGGTAGGACAGGAGGGCACAGACAGACCTACAGACAGGGGGTAGGACAGGGCGGCACAGACAGACCTACTGACAGGGGGTAGGACAGGGCGGCGCAGACAGATCTACAGACAGGGGGGTGGGCAGGGTGGCACAGACAGACCTACAGACAGGGGATAGGACAGGAGGGCACAGACAGACCTACAGACAGGAGGTAGGACAGGAGGGCACAGACAGACCTACAGACAGAGGGGTAGGAAAGGGCGGCACAGACAGACCTACAGACAGGAGGTAGGACAGGAGGGCACAGACAGACCTACAGACAGAGGGGTAGGACAGGAGGGCACAGACAGACCTACAGACAGGGGGTAGGACAGGGCGGCACAGACAGACCTACTGACAGGGGGTAGGACAGGGCGGCACAGACAGATCTACAGACAGGGGGGTGGGCAGGGTGGCACAGACAGACCTACAGACAGGGGGGTGGGCAGGGCGGCACAGACAGACATTCTAGGAGACCAGATCAGTCGAACGCCCACTATCACATCTCCAGCCTGCTCAGAGGAAAAGGACCCTCCCTTGCTGCCTGCTTGAATTCACCTGTCAGGGTGAAAACCGTCCCAGTGCAGCTCGGCCATGCTGGTAACACAAAGGGCTCAGCGTCTGTCATAAATATGAAGGGAGTGGGTCTGATGCAGTACTATAAAATCCTCTTCCCAGTAAAGGGTTAAGAAATGCAGGTAACCAGACTGACACCTGACCTGGCTGGCATCTGACCAATAAGGGGACAAGATACTTTCAAATCTTAGGAGGGGGGAAGGCTTTGTGTATGTGTGTGTGTTTTGTCTGAGAGAGGGTGATCTTGGAAGACAGAAGGAACCTACAGAAAATCAAACCTCCCTTTTCTGAAGTAAGTTTAGATAGCATAGCATATAGATTTCTGTTTATTTTTGCTTGGTGTATCCCCTGTGTTAGAAAGGGCAAAGGGGTGGGGGGGTTATTCATGGTTTTCTGTAACGTTAAGGTTTTGTCCAGAGGGGGGAAATCTCTCTGAGTTTGGAAATATAGTGCCCTGTGAAATAGTTACCATCCTGATTTTACAGAGATGATTTTACCTTCTTTATTTTTAATAAAATCCTTCTTTTAAGAAGCTGACTGTTTTCTATGGTGTTAAAACCCAGGGGGTGGGTTTTTAGATCACTGTGTAACCAATTGGTTGGGAGGTTGTTTTCAAGCTTCCCCAGGAAAGGGGGTTTACGGCTTGAGGGGGTATTTTGGGGGGAGGGAAGTTCAAGTGATTCCTTTCCTGGATTCCTGTTAGACATTTGATGGTGGCAGCGAGAAGCGTTTCTTGGGGTGCAGGGAATTTTATACCTTGGGGGGTTTAACCTAAGCTGGTAAAAATAAGCTTAGGGGCTCTGAATGCGGGTCCCCACGTCTTTACCCTAGAGTTTAGAGTGGGGAGGGAACCCTGACAGCGTCTCTGGGACCCCGCTGGTGCTATGGTCGCCCCAGGGACAGGTCAAGATGCTTTGGGGTCTTTGCCCCATGAAGCCATTGGGTCTCAACCCGGAGAGGCCCCTGGTAGGGGGCGTCTCGGTGGAAGGTCAGACTGCTGGGTACAGGACTGCTGCGAGAAGGGCTGGCTGTCCCAGTAGCTCAAGGGAAAAGGGAAGGAGCCAGGTGCTGTCCCCACTCCTGGGCAGACTGTGGCTGTACTGCGGCACGTGTTACATCTGTCCGTAATAGGGAGACATCCTGCTGCAGTTCAATGACCCCCTGCATCTCAGAGGGACGTAGCTGCCCCAGTGATCTCCATGCCCCGCTCTGCGCTCAGGCCTGTGACTACGTATATCCCACCAGCCCCAGAAAAGAAAGGGAGCAAATGCAGCAGGAGAACTTCTTAGAGGGGGACCTGTGGAGCCCTGTTGAGAATCCACCACAACGGCTCCCCCATGTGCCTGTTCTGATGGACAGAGGAGGGTCCACCCCAGCCCCATGAATCACAGCGCACAGGTGCATTGTGGGGCTTGTTCACAAACACAGCAGCCGAGGGCCAAGACGATCCCACAATCACACAGAGCCACCGAGAGACGGCCAGGCCTGGGCTGGGAACAGTCCAGCAGGATGCAGCCCAGGCCAGCAGTTCCGCACCTGCCAGCCCTGGCAGGGGGACCAGTTCCGGGGTGTGTGTGTGTGACACACTCAGCCGGCGAGCTCCTGGCCGACGGTTTGAACCCAGGCCGGGGCTGGTGCTGGCTGGTCCGTGGCAGATGCATCCTAGCCCAGGGACGGAGGGGAAGCAATTTGTACCTCTCCTGTGCAGTGGCTCTGGGGGTTGGTGCAGCCCCCGGTGTGGCTCTAGGTCAGTGCCCCCCCCACGGGCATTCACAAGGGTGCACAATCTTGGGGTGCAGGAATGTCCTGGCCAGTTGTCCCCTCCCTCTTTGGGCCCAACCTGTGCTCTGCATCTAGGCTGCTGAGCCTTCTCTATACCCGGGCATAGGCGGGGTTCCCTGGGCCAGCGAAATGCCCCTGGGAGGCCTGGATGCCCGGTAACAGAGACCCTACTGGACAGATGCCCCCATGTTGGCAGGCTCAGCAGAGAGGTGGGTGAACAAGCAGGCTGTGGAGTCAGACCCCCCTCTCAGCCCTTCCATGTCCCAGTGTCGGTATCTAGGGGGTGGGGCAGAGAGCTGCCCCTGCCCACCGGAGACCTGCTCTGTGGACAGAGGAATTCACGTGCCAGGACTCCCTGTTGGGCTCCTTTCCCAGCAGCCGATTCCCTGGAGATAAACTCAAAGCAAGAGCATGAAGCGGCACTGAGCCCCCAGCGGAGCCTCCCGCCCTGCACGGCTGCCACGGTGGCCAGGCGAAGAGCAGCGTGGCTGCATTGCAGTGCTGGGGGAAGCGGAGGGCTCAGGTGTTGCCCTGTGAGCTAGGGCCATGGAGCCAGGGCTGCACAAACCACGGCATCCACCGGTGCATCTTACCTAAGCCAGCTGCCCGCTTTGCTTCCCGCACTGCTCCCTCCTCCTGCTGCACCCCGTGCCCTCCCTGAGCTGCTTCACTCGGCCGGCTCACCCGTCGGGCACTTTAATGAAGCTAAAGATAATGGAAACCCATGGCATTCTCTCTCTGCTCAGCATGCAGCCAATACCCGCCACAGCCTTCCTGTCACAGGCAGCCAAGTAGTTACCGGACCAACGCGCCGAGTTCTGCAGGGACAGAGCAAAGAGGCCGGTGGGAGCAGGAGGCAATGGAGCCAGAGATTGCGGAGGGCTGATTAGTATCCCCACCCCCCACTCAGCACTGCAGCCTCCTCTGCTGGTCCCTGGGCTCTCCGTGGGACTCTCCCTTGGCCCCCAGAGCAGCAGTGGGTGGGGTTCAGATGTGCTGGGTTTCTGTATTCCATGCACGGTGCTAGGCTGCATCCAGGAGCCATCCTGCCCATCGAAAACAAAGCTGCCTAGCTGTGGGGAAGCCCTGCCCTCAACTGGGGATCCAAGAACTGGCCCGGAGAATGGGCTGGGCCCTATAGACCCTATACAGACCTCGGCCCACATTCTGCACTGAAATGCAGTCCCTTGGCATTGCAGCACCCCTCCCCCTTGGCCTCGCTCCAATTCTTCCAGATTTTCAGCATGTTTCTTGCTGGACACAGCACATTTAAAACCAGGGCAAGGTGCCAGAAAGCATTCCCGGCTTCACCGCAAGTCAACATGCCTCCATCCTGCCCGGGAGGGACCACTGCTCAGCCTGCACTCCCTTCTCCGCCTCCAGGGGCCCACTCCGTCCTTGGCCTTTCTGCTCAGGCTGCCGGCGAGCGGTGCCTGCTGTGAGATGGAAGCCTAGGGCCAGATTTGGACCCCACGCGCCTGTCATCACCATCAAAACCAACGGGACAGATGCATGGCTGGCCTAAGTGGGCAGAGCCATGCTGATTTTCACCAGCCCAATGGAGTGAGCAGGGTCAGACTCGAGCTCCTGCTGCCTTTGGGGGGGCTCTAAGCGGGGGTGTCTGGCAGAGGCGCCCAGCACAGCTTGCCTCCTTCTGTTCCTAGCGCACGCCAGCCTGGCTCTCATGCCTCTTGATTGGAGCTATGAATAATGCAGGCGACGTGAAATGGAAATGGCCTGGCTTGATTCCTTTACGCCCTGCCTGATGGGCCCCCAGGAAAGGAGACGGTTGATGAGCATTGTTTATTTACGAAGAACCCAGCAGCACCCATCCTTGTTAAGGCGTGCAGTTCTGGTCCCTGCAGCCATTTGAGCTGGGCTGGAAAGAGGGAGAACCTGAGAGACGCTCTCCTGACCTCTGGGAATGGGGGGTGGGTGGGTTTGGGGCACGCACTGCTGTTGGCTAGGACATGGCAGCAGAGTAGGTTTTGCTGCCCTGTGGTCATGCTGGCCTGTAACCATCTTGCTTCAAAGGAAACAGAGCTCGGAAGACTGCTGGGTCTCTCACCTGCATGAAGACCACTGGCCACGGGACTCTTTCTTGCTTTGTGCTGTGCTATGCTGCCACGTTCCACCCCAGAGCTGGCTGCATCTCGATGCTGGGGAGAGAGCCACAGAAACAAAAGATTATAAACATTTTCTGAGTAACCCTCCCAGCACAAGGACAGGAGGAGCTAGGCAGGCTGGGGATAATGCAGGAGCAGTGGACGAGGGAGAGTAGAGGATGAAAAATGGACAGACAGGAGGAAAGAGGAATGGCAGGGGATGAAGAGTTCATGGTGCACTCTCCCCGGAGCAGCACTGGAAGGGCCCCGTGCTGAGCTGCAGTCATCGGAGCACACACAGTGGTTCCCTTTAGAAACCAGACAGATGCTCCTCACACTTGGGTTTGAATCATCACCAGCTCTTGGGTTTGCTCATCTCCACGATTATGAGCAGGGACAATGGCAGCATTTAACTGGGGAGAGAGATTCCCACTGTTCCGTGCCTTCCACTTGGCCAGCGTCACCCACCCACGCCTTGGCTCAGTCCCCTGATGCCTGCCTCATGAGAGGCAGCCTGGGCCTCCCCTCCCAACCCCCCGGTCTGCCCCACGGATGTCCCCTCCTCCCAAGGGCACATTGGGCTGTGCTGGGAGGGAGAGGGATATTCCTTCCTGCCCTATGCAACAATCGGCAGCCCTGAAGCATGAGATCTGATTACCTGGATAGTCTGGAGCACCACAGAGGTTAGTGAACATAATTACTTGTAGCCTGAACAATTATTTATTACACTTAAAAGATTTTGTATTCAGATGCAACATGCGCTTGTCACAGCTAAAAGGTTCTTTTTCTAGGCGGTTACTTCAAGTTAATTGAGAAGATGAAATGGGGTGAAACACACCCAGAAACTGTATTTAATACAGACCACTACAATTTAATCATAGGCAAGGATCAATAGCCACGCCGATTAGAATAAGATAAGTACAGTGTAGCGGTTTCCTGAATTGTTCATACTTACCATCTTGCACTGTGCATACTTACAACGTATGGAGACTGTTGGAAACAGAGATGGAAGGGAAAGTAAGTGCAGGCCGTCAGAAAGGAGGTCCTGAATCATTTAAAACCATCTGGGAGACTAGACGAACCCAAAGAAATGGGGACCATATTTGATTCTTTACCCTGATTATTGCTGTTGGGATTCCCCCCGACCTCTTTCCACCCGACGTCCCAAGAACTCAGCTTGACTCCAGACTGTCACTCCGGGTCTCTTTATTTGACATTCAGCAACACTGTGCTGAGTTGATCAGACTCAAATGCAGGAGGGTGGGGGTGGATGCCAGGTACATCACAGCTCCAAAGAAACCTTCTTCCTTTATGTACATTTACACACCTCATTGCGTTTACTAGCCATCACATCAGACCTTTTAGGATTGGCTTGGGTATGTAGCAGAGACTGAGCCCTGTACTGCTGTCACGGAGTATGGGGGGGGTCATCGCCTGCACCCCTCTTGCTTGGATTCACTGGGAGTCTCAGCCAGCCAGTAGAACAGAAGGTTTATTAGAGTTGCCAGGAACACAGTCCAAACAGAGCTTGTCAGTACAAACAGGACCCCTCAGTTGGGCCCTTCCGGGGGGGCAGGGAGCTTAGACCCCAGCCTGGGGCTCCCTGCATTTCACCCCACAGCTCCAAACGGGGCAGGGAGGCCAGACCCTGTCTGCCCTCTTCCCCAGCCCGGCTCCAAACTGAAACTGTCCAGCCCCTCCTCTCTCCTTTGTCTCCTTCCCGGGCCAGGAGGTCACCTGATCCCTTGGTTCCAACACCTTCAGCTCCCACCTTTGCAGGGGAGGGGCCGGGGCCATCAGTTGCCAGGAGACAGAGTGTCGGCCATTCTCTGTGTCCAGGCCCCTGCCCACACCTGCCTTCTAGGGCTCTGTAACAATCATGCACCCTTGTCCCACCACCTAGATACTCAAGCACTGCATAGGGGAAACCGAGGCACCCACACAATACTCAGGGAAAACATTAACAACAGTCCTATTTCGTCACATCTCATAACAACAGTCCTATTTCATCACAACTGCTATCTCTGTCTACATGCTGTGATTCAGCTTCCTCTTTGCCTCATCTCTATCTTCGTAACTGACTGTCTCCCTTGTTATCTAGTTCCTAGTCAGCAGTTCCCTGAGTGGGAGCCCAGGTTGAACTAGCGCATTAAAAATAGAAGGGTAACCACAGCGGCACGAGCGGTGGGACAGGTTGGCCGCCTCGAATGGGGGCCTAGGGTCTTGGCCGGGTCTGTGATCGGGATGACTAGCCCCTCTAGCCACTGGGGCTACACTTCTATTATTAGCCTGCTAGCTTGATCACCGCTAGCCTAGGTATGTCTCCTCCAGCTGGAATGGCACCCCCAGCCGTAGGGTAGAGCCTTAGATCAGGGCCTGGCCCTCTGTGCGGGAAGACCCCACAGCCCCGAGTCCTTGCCTGACGCTTCAGTCCTCCTGCAGCCCATGAACATGGCTGTTCTGCGGAAAACTCTAATGAATGAGCCCGCTCGACCCGTGTCTCATTCACACCATCATTAACAGGCAGCTAATAACATTTGCTGCGGGGCACCACAATGAAAGCTAATTGCCAGGCAGATTCCTCTCAGGCAGGCAGTAACCACAGATTCATTATTTTAATGTATTCACTTGCAGCACTCAGCCAGATAAATACCTGGCTGGGAGGGGAGGAAACACTCTCTGAAGGGCCCAATCCTCCTCCGGCTGGCATTGGTGAGGCCCAATCGCCCAATGCCTTACACCTTGGGGAGTTCTTCCCACCAGTTCTGGGCTTGCTGCGGGAATCACTGGGTGAAGTTCTCTAGCCTGTGTTGTGTGCAGACTAGCTGATCCCGGTGGTCCCTTCAGGCCTTAAAAATCGATGAAGCATCTCCGTTTTCACAAAGTGAGTAGCGACCAAGATGAGATGGTATTCAGCCAAGAGTTCTGAAGGAACTCAAACATGCAATCGCAGAATTATTGACTGTGGTATGTAACCAATTGCTTAAATCAGCTTCAGTACCAGACGACTGGAGGATAGCTAATGTGATGCCAATTTTTGACAAAGGCTCCAGAGGTGATCCTGGCAGTTACAGGCCGATAAGCCTAACTTCAGTACCAAGCAAACAGGTTGAAACTATAGTAAAGAACAAAATTACCTGACACATAGATGAACCCAATTTGTTGGAGAAGAGTCAACAGGCCTTTTGTAAATGGAAATCATACCTCACCAATCTATTAGAATTCCTTGAGGGGGTCAAACAAACATGTAGACAAGGGAGGTCCAGTGGATATAGTGTACTTGGACTTACATGTTCAAGGTTCTTAAGCAAAGTAAGCAGTCATAGGATAAGAAGGAAGGTTCTTTCATGGGTCAGTAACTGGTTAAAAGATAGGAAACAAAGGGTAGGAATAAATTATCAGTTTTCACAGTGGAAAGAGGTAAATAGCGGGATCCCCCCAAGGGTCTGTACTGGGGCCTGTGCTATTCAACATATTTATAAATGATCTGGGAAAAGGGGTAAACAGTGAGGTGGCAAAGTTTGCAGATTATACAAAATTACTCAAGATAATTAAGTCCAAAGCAGACTGCAAAGAGTTACAAAGGGATCTCACAAAACTGGGTGACTGGGCAACAAAATGGCAGATGAAATCCAATGCTGAACTGTAAATGCAAAGTAATGCACATTGGAAACAATCTCAACCATGCATACAAAATGATGGGGTCTAAATTAGCTGTTACCACGCAAGAAAAATCTTGGAGTCACTGTGGATAGTTCTCTGAAAACAGCTGCTCAATGTGCAGCAGCAGGCAAAAAAGAGAACAGAATGTTAGGAACCATTTGGAAAGGGATAGATAATAAAACAGCAAATATCATAATGCCACTATATAAATCCATGGTACGCCCACACCTCGAATACTGTGTGCAGTTCTGGTCACTCTACCTCAAAAAGGATATTTGAGAATTGTAGAAAATACAGATAGGGGCAACAAAAATGATTAAGGATATAGAACAGCTTCCATTTGAGGAGAGATTAAAAAGACGGGGACTGGTCAGCTTGGAAAAGACAGGACTGGGGGGAGGTTTATGATAGAGGTCTGTAAAATCATGAATGGTATGGAGAAAGCGACTAGGGAAGTGTTATTTACTCCTTCACATAACACAAGAACCAGGGTCACGCCATGAAATTAATAGGAACCAGGTTTAAAACAAACAGAAGGAAGTATTTCTTCACACAGTGCACAGTCAACCTGTGGAACTCATTGCCAAGGGATGTTGTGAAGGGCAGAAGTATAACTAGGCTCAGAAAGGAATTAGATAAGTTAATGGTGGATAGGTCCATCAACGGCTATTAGCCAAGACAGTCAGAGAAGCAACACTATGCTCTGGGTGTCCTTAAACCTCTGAGTAATAGAAGCTGGGACTGGATGACGGGATGGATCACTCGATAATTGTCATATTCTGTTCCCTCCCTCTGAAGCATCTGGCATCGGCAACTGACGGAAGATAGGATACTGGGCTAGAGGGACCATTAGTCTGACTCACCATGGCCATTCGTATGTTCTTATGTTAATATCCAAAGAATCCCACTCATTAATATAACCATATGGCATAAAAGCTCCCCACAAAATAATTGCTCTTACACTAAAAGGTAACATAATGAAGGCTGTGAGTTTGTCACGCAGGTCACGGATTCCGTGACTCTCCATGACATCCATGACTTCTGCAGCCGCCGGTGTGGCTGGCCCGGGGGCATCTCAGGCAGCCCCTGGGCCAGCCGCACCAGCTGCTGCTGGGGCAGTCTCGGGCCACTGTGCTCCCCTCCCCCAGCAGCAGCAGGAGTTTGGGGGTGGGAGGGGGCTCAGGGCTGGGAGTTGGGGCACGGGAGGGAGTGAGGGTTATGGGCAGTGCTTACCAGCGACACATACCTCCCTCGGCTCCTAGGCGGAGGCGTGGCCAGGCGGCACTGCATGCTGCCTCTGCCTGCAGGCACGCCCCCTGCAGCTCCCATTGGCCGCGGTTCCCGGCCAATGGGAGCTGCAGAGTCAGCGCTTGGGGCAGAGGCAGCGTGCGGAGCCGTGTCTGGCCGCGCCTCCGCCTAGGAGCTGAGGGCGCGAGGGACACGTCACTGCTTCCGGGAGCTGCTCGGAGCCAGGTAGGGTGCCTGCTAGCCCCACCAACCTCCCCACACCCAAGCACCCTCGACGCCCCCCAGGCTGCCCACGCCCTTCAAGATTTAGCCAGGGGTATATAGTACAAGTCATGGGCAGGTCACAGGCCATGAATTTTTGTTTACTGCCTATGATCTGTCCATTACTTTTACTAAAAGTGACTGAAACGTAGCCTTAATCATAATAACTTGCAGCCTCTATTAAGCCATGGAAAACGAAAACAGTCAGTGGAGCACATCAGGAGATTGGTCCCAGTCTAGGCAAAATGCTAGTCTAGACCTGGATGCAAACAAGGAAGCAGGGAAATTCCAAATCGTTTATACCCTTGGGCTGTCCGGCCCACCCAGACACAGGCAACACCCGCCTGCCTTTTTCACTCTGGATCATCCCGGCTGACTATGTTTATGCTTCTAATACCTAAGCAATTTGTCTGCAGCGTTGCTGTAGCTGCGTTGGTCCCAGGATATTAGAGAGAGAAGGTGGGTGAGGTAATATCATTTACTGAACCTGTAAGGTGTGAGGCCTTTTTCTTTAGTACTCAGCAGCAGCCACATTAGGACAGCGGCAGCCATGAGCTAAGAAGCAGAAAGTCACATGCCATCTAAATTATATAAAAAACAATGTAATAGCGGGCTGTTAAGAAGGCGCTTCTGTCTTAATAGACAGAATAGACACCATCACCAGATAAGTAAGGCATCTCTTTAAGATGTTTAAAGAAAACTTTGCTTGATAGCTTTCTCTCTGCCAACGAACCACTTAACAGTTGTGATTGTGAAATCTATACGGCTATTGTTTTGCCTTTACGGTCCCCCACTTTTCCACTGTTTATCCGCATGGTTTCTGTCTGCTTCTTTAATTGTTTCTGCCTGTTGCATAACTCATTTTTTTCAGAATTAAATAAACTAAGGGGTGGGATGTGATTGGTTACAGAATTGTTTCGTTATGGGTTAGGACGGGTGAAAAATACTGGTTTGCAGGACTTTAGTTGAAAATGATTGGTGAAGGTACAGCTAAGCAGGACTCAAGTTTCACTATACAAACGGGTCCAAAAGGAATCTAACCCCAGGACGCAGCCGAAGATCAGAGCTGTCAGACCTCAATATCCTGCCAATCATACCACGCAGGAAACTGGAGCCTTGGATGACCTGATCATGACTGGCCTCCAGGAAAAGTTCGCCTGCCTCGTTGGGAGTGGTGAGCATTGTATGCTTAGTGTGTGTGTTCAGTTTTGGTGACTATTAATAAATAGAGGTTAAGGATATTACTGTGTAAGGCTCTGTGTAAAATGCCCTGCAAACCCTCAGAAGATTATGCCCTGAGTCCTAGGAACTGGGTATGAGTAGGTGCCTTTTTCCTGGAGCCCTAGGAACTTGGAAAGGGTAGGGATGCCTAAATTAACCAGGTTAAGCCTTGAGCCCAGGGAAGGGTAAGGTGTCATGCCCTAGCGTGTGTGGGTAACAGGCCAACTTCTCTTGGTGAGAGAGAAAGCTTCCGAGCTTACACGAAGCTCTTCTTCAGGCCTGATCAGCGACTCAACACAAAACCAAAAAGTGGAACCAACTCCAACCCGCAGAACACCATGCCCGGAAGAAACCAGGGCACCAGTGCCTACCACATGGACGCTGCACGACACCTGAACACCAGCAACCAGACCGGAAGCTGAGCTCTGTGTACCTCCAAAGCGTGTCTCTCTCACCCACAGAAGTTGGTCCAATAAAAGATATTCCCTCACCCACCTTGTCTAAGTCATTGGTGTCCATCCATTTTTTTCAATATTTATAATTTGTTATTCATTCTTTCAAATACAGCAACTATCCCAGATCCCTCACAATGTCGTAGTTCATCATATGTGTCCATGTGGTCTAACTGCCTAGTAACAAGACGGCAAAAAGTCCCCAGCTCCTTATGTCAAAACAAATGTTAAAAGTCCGTGGTGTCCCTGTTAACAGAACAAACAACTGAGTACAAGCTATCATGGGAAGGGATACAAAATAAGTGATCCAGGATCACACTACTTTCCATCAGATATGCTCACCACAAACAACTGCCTGTTAGGAGGATATTAGTAATACAGCAAAGCCTATGTGTGTGTGTGTGTGTTTTCCTTACTTGCCCCCACGCATGTTCCAAGTTCCTAAGCTATAGCACTTTTTATCAGTATGACCCTTTGGCAGTGTTATGACCCACCAGAGCAGGCCTAGCTATGCTGGCGGGTTAAGAAAGAGTCAGCAAGGTGGGAGATACAGCAGTCGAGCAGCATTCGGGCGCATTGTGACGGTGGAACGGGGTCGTGGGATTCCCGAAGCACCTATCCCACAGCCCTCAGCTCTGGTGCAGGAGCGGAGGCATGGGAACCTGGATCCATGAGGCCCAGGAGGCAGCAGAATAGCCCCCGGGGGGAAACAGCCGACCCGGGGCTGGATCCCCAGCTCTAGTAACTGCAGTGGAGCGAGGCTGATTTGTACCAGCTGCTGGCGGGAAGGATTTGTGCGGTGGAGTTGACCTGCTATTGCTCAGGGCCCCGGGGCCAGTGCGGATGCGCGGTGTCAGGGTTGACAAGTTGCAGGCTGCCTCGCTCAGCTGCTATTTTTCTAGGCTCCGGCTGGCATTTGGTGGTGACCAAGGAGCCCGCCGTGCAGCATCTCCGGCAGCCAAAAGACTCCTTGGTTGCATGCGGGGTGCCCTGGAAAGCTCCCAGCCTCCGCTCGGGGTCCAGAGACCACAACCGATGATGGAGGCTTGGGACGTGGCTCTGAACTGAAAAGCTTCTCGCCCGATGTGACGGAGTAGGGAGCGAGATGGATTTGACCTGGGAGGCTTGCGGGGGAGGTTCACTGGGACCTGCTGCACTGGGAATGCGAGACTTTACCTGGGGCTGTAACATGAGCCAGGAGGTGGGTTGGGAGGTGACACCTTTGGCTGGGAGAATGGACACAGGCTAGAGGAGGAGCCCCGGGGGAGGGGAAGAGCCTGCTGGAGGTTTTTGTCTGGTTGGTTTCAGTTTGAAGCTGGGTGGTGAAATGCAGGGAGCCCCAAGGCTGGGGTCTAAGCTCCCTGGCCCCCAGAAGGGCCTGACTGAGGGGTCCTGTTTGTACTGACAAGCTCTGTTTGGATTGTGTTCCTGGCATCCCTAATAAACCTTCTGTTCTACTGGCTGGCTGAGACTCCCAGTGAATCCGGGGAAGAGGGGTGCAAGGCCTGACTCCCCCACACTCCGTGACACCCTCCAGCTAGGGGCTGGAGGGTTTGGCTCACTCTGACCTGGGTGTGAGGCAGTGGCTTGCAGGGCCTGGGAAGGAGAGAACTGCGGCCAGCACTAAGGGGCTCATCTGCAAGGCAAGGCTGACACCCAGTGCCCAGTTCCTGGAAGAGCAGGACAGCTCTGCTGATGGGGGATATAAGCGACCATGCAACATGCCCCCATGGCCTACCCAGAGTCACGCCGGTTTAACTAAATAAACCAGCCAGGCTAAACTGGTGCAAAAGGCCATGTGGACACTCCGATTTCAGTTTAAACCAGGCGTATTTCAATGCAGCCTACACGTGGGTTTAAAAACAAAAAGTCAAACAGTTGGTTTAAAAACAAACAGACGTCAAAACCAGTGCGACTCCCTTCTGCAGGCAGGGGCACAGACCGAGTCCAGCGAGGGGGTGGAGGGCTGGGAGTCCGGCTGCCCCAGACAGAGGCGGACGGTGCCCTCCTTATCTCGCGCACCCCCCAAATGAATCAGAGGGTGTTGGTATCAGGGAGTCGCATCAGTTTGTTCAAATCCTAGCAACTGCGGGTGAAAAACCCAGGATTTGCCCCTAAACAGACTCCAGGACAATGCTGCCAGTCTTGCTGCCCCCTGCATCCCATGTTTCACTGCCACCCCAGAGCCGCCCTGCCTGCACAGGATCAATCTTCCCAGCCCGAGGCCACTATTAGTCATAGTATTACCGTAGGATCCCCAGTCACGGACCAGAGCCCCACTGTGCTAGGCGCTGTACAAACAAACAGAACAAAATCACAGTCCCTGCCCCAAGGAACTACAAGCTAAGGAAATGTCCATACTGAAGCCGGGAGGGGCAACTGCAGCTCAACGAGACATACCCATGCCAGCTCGAGCTCAACTCGCCCCAATCATGACAGTGGCTTAAACACCATGACATTATTATTATTTTTATTATTTATTGTTATTTTTTTCTTTTCTTTGCTTCTGGCTTTGGAGCCTTTAAGGCGGCGGGGGGAGGGGGGGTTCACATTTTTCAGCTTTTCTCTGCCACCCCAAGGGCAAGATCTATCTATTTGAAATGAAAGCTGAAACTCACAATCCCCTGACTCCTGGAGCTGGAGCTTGAACAAAAAAATACACACCAAATATCATCAAACCCGTGCTACGAAGTTAACCGCACCTCATCTGCCAGTGACAAACCCCCTCCAAATTCCCAAAACATCTCCCCCCTCATGCTTCAGAATTACGTCTCCTCCTCCGACTCCATCATAAATCCTCTGCCCTGACAGGGCGACCCCTCCCCTGAAATGGACACCCCCCCGCCCCGACATATCTCCTGCAGATTCTACCAGTGTGCAGCAGCTTGGCTTTGAACATGACCGACACATCCAGATGTTCAGCCTTCTTTTGCCGGCACCTGGGCTGAGGTCTCTCGCTTGGGTCCAGGCGAAGAGAAGCCATCTACAGCCAAGAAGCCTTGTAGCTCTCCCACCTCAGGCAGCCTTGCGAGCTCCATCCCACAACGCAGCACCTCATCTTTGGAAATTCCCCCAAGCGCCTTTGCTCCCAGCATCAGTGCTGAGCACAATGGGACAGGTGCCTCAAGAGGCCCAGAATGGGACAGCCACCCAATTGCCAGGTGGACTCGGTGTGTGGACACACCCAAAGGATTCTGCCAGGAACACGGCCCCTGTCATGGCTTCCTGCAGCTGCCTCCCCAGCTGGGACCCACACAGAAACCCCCACCCTCCATGCCCAGAGACCGCAGAGTGCCAAGTGGGGCAACTCATGGGGGCCGTGGGCAGGCACGAAAGAGCAGGAGGTGGCAGGACTTCACACGGTCTTTCTCCCCGGCTGTGCAGTCAGTCACACAGACTCATAGGACTGGAAGGGACCTCGAGAGGTCATCTAGTCCAGTCCCTTGCACTCATGGCAGGACTAAACATTATCTAGACCATCCCTGACAGGTGTTTGTCCAACCTGCTCTTAAAAATCCCCAATGATGGAGATTCCACAGCCTCCCTAGGTAATTTATTCCAGTGCTTACCCACCCTGACAGTTAGGAAGTTTTTCCTAATGTCCAATCTAACCCGCCCTTGCTGCAATTTAAGCCCATTGCTTCTTGTCCTATCCTCAGAGGTTAACGAGAACAATTTTTCTCCCTCCACCTTGTAACAACTTTTTATGTACTTGAAAACAGTTATGTCCCTTCTCAGTCTTCTCTTCTCCAGACTAAACACACCCATTTTTTTCAATCTTCCCTCATAGGTCATGTTTTCTAGAACTTTAATCATTTTTGTTGCTCTTCTCTGGACTTTCTCCAATTTGTCCACATCTTTCCTGAAATGTGGCGCCCAGAACTGGACACAATACTCCAGTTGAGGCCTAATCAGCGCAGAGTAGAGCGGAAGAATTACTTCTCGCGCCTTGCTTACAACACTCCTGCTAATACATCCCAGAATGATATTCGCTTGTTTTCCAACAGCGTTACACTGTTAACTTATATTTAGCTTGTGATCTTTGATCAACATGTTCCTCAACGCCCTTAGCAGCAGCAGGATAAATTCAGGCTGGCGGGGGTTTTTCCCTGTTGTGCCCTGCATCCACACGTGCTCCTGCGGAGCATGTGGCAAGCTGCCATTCCCAGCACCACGCTCCGTTCACGCCTGCACATGAGGGCGCAGCCTGATCAGACCCTGCTGGCAATAGGGAGCATGCATGGGCCATACCAAAGGCCGGGGCTACGTTTGCAAAACCAGACTGGAAATCAGTCAGGGAAAGCTCCATTTCACTCACCCAAGGTTTGCAAACGGGAAATAATTGAAAGTCCAATAATTACTGCAAACTGTCCTGTAATATCCTCCCACCCCATCATGTGGTGGCTGCGGGATCTCTCCCTTCATTCTCCTTAATGCTTAATTGATTTGGCTGCTGAGCCACAAAGGGAGAACTGAAACCAGCCTTGTCCAAGAGGAGTTGGAGGCAGCAGCAGCTCTGCAAATGAGATGGGGCTTTAGCAGGAGCCCAGCTCCCTGGAGAGCTCCCCACACCTGCCCGCTGTGCAGGGAGAGCCCCTCTGCTGTTTGCCAGATTTCAGCACTAGGTCTTGCCCATGGTGACCTTGCTTTGTGGGGTGCAGTGGGGAGCCCCCGGACTGGAGACTCTGCTCCCAAATCCTAGCCCTGCGGACGCAACCCATGGGTGTTTTGCCCCATCTGGGACAGCTGGGGTCATGGGTGGGACTAGAGGCCCTGGCTCCCATTGAGGGTCCTGCTTGCCCCAGAGCAGCCGTTGCACCCTCTTGGCTCCCCCTACCCAAGGTGCAGAGGCTGAGGCCAGCTGCTTCCAATGCGGTCACGGATGTTGGGGGCCAGGAGCTCGATTCCCATCCGGGCCAACCCCTGCCCCGCCCCGCCCCCAGCTCCCACTGACATCAGCTGGCTCAAGCTGGGCTGCCTCAAGCCACCTGCTGGGTAACACTGGCCCAGGGGCTTGCTGGATGGTAAATATGGTGCAGAGGGGAAACAAACCAAACCTGTCACCCCTCGCAGAAACTCTCCCGCCTGCCCTGCCTGGCTGTTGTGGAGCCTGCTTCTCCTTCCCCAACACCCAGGGAGGATCCCAAGGAGCTCCAATAGCGTCCCCATTCAGGCCAGGACCCTCGTCTAACGCCCTCCCCTCCTCTCTCTCCCCCCTCTGCTGTTCATTCCACTCACCTCTGATCCCATGGCCCAATCTGGCTGCTGGTGCGAGCCCCTTCTCCTCCGAGTGGAGAACAGCTCCCCAGCATCTCTGTGTTCGCCGCCTCTCCCTCCGCTCAGATGTCGTCTCTCCACGCCCAAGCCTCTGACTCTCACCTGCTCCCTCCCTCTGCCTTTGTGCCGCTGTGCAAAGCGCCGAGAGACAGGAGCAAGGAGCCAGCTGCATTGCTTGGCCAATGGGCCCCTCTGCTAGATCTTCTACAAGACCCTTCTTTTCCAGATTGGCCTCCTATTTCAAGTGCCTCGTGCTTTGCTGTGTACCAGCGTATGGCACCCAAAATCAGAGGCTGTCTTGGAAGAGGCAGCTGGGCACAGCATGGGGATCCGGTCCTCTTTGCTAGCCAAACTCCGCTCCCCAGAGCCTTGGTTGCTGCCATTGGTGCAGATAGACAAAGCTGCTATTTGCACTGGTGCAGTGTACCCCAGTTTCAAACAGGGCTAAGCTACTCCAGTGCAGACAGCAGATTACCGCAGGCTGCCCTGTTCACACCAGGGCTTTGGCACAGTCGTGCTAGTGACCCCAGGGGCTGGAATCTGGAGCAGACACATGGCCAGAGGCTTGCAGAGAAGAGTGTGAGACCCTGAAGACATTCCCCTCACCCCTGAATGTTAATCATTCTGTCATTGAGCCACAAGGCCAAGATATGGGGGTGGGGGAGGTTTGCATACAGGAAGAGCAGTTGGTTGTACCCCCACCCCCAGATGCTCCCCCAGCACGTGGAAAGTATAAGCAAAGAGCAATGAACTGCCACTGCATACAGACACTGTAATCACCAGCAAAAGCTGAAGCTGGATCCCTCCATGGCAGAAACAAAGGCCTCCGTTGCCTAAGTCAAAGGTGAGCTGCGAGCGGGAAGCAAGCTGCTGGAGTTGCTTGGGTGAGGCCAGACACTAGAAGGAAACGTGACCACATGCACTGAGCCAATGAATCACACCCAAACCACTGCTCTCTAGTGCCTGGAATGGCTGACCTGCTAGAAGACCTAACGCAAACACTGGGGCTGGGGATAGAGCTGGTCACGGCCAGGCTTTCAAAGCAGAGGGTCCGAGGTAGAGCTGGGCAAATCATTGATTTTTCAGCTGAGTGGCTGAACCCAAAAACTTGTTTTGGGTCAAATTCAATGAATTGTTTTTGTTTTGTTTTGGGTGTTTTTACCCTTTGATGGTTTGTTTCTTTTTTCCCAAATGAATCTAGCTAAATTTTGAAACAAAAGCTCGTTTCAAAACAAAGGAAACCGCAACAATTTGAAAATGGCAAAGGAAACATTTGAACATTTTCAAAAGTTGTTCTTGGTTTTTTTCCCCCAGCTGAAACGGTTCACCACATTCCACACCATTTCACAAACCGTTTTGATCAACCTGAAAGTGCATTTTCTGGTGAATAAACTACTTGTCTGAATAATGCCATCTGCTCTAATCTAGAGTTCTTTGCTGGCATGATGCTGGTCGGACCGTGCACCATAAATGACCACAGCAAAGCATGCACAGCCAGTGAACGCCCACAAACACCAAAAGGTCACACCTCCAAGGCAGACCTCAGGGGCTTTGTAAGCTCATGTCAAGATCTAGCATGCAATGAAGTTCTCAGCTAGACTCCATTTAACTCAAAGAGCTCCCCGGTTTCTGGTGTCTCTTCCACCCTCCCACGGAAGAAAGAACCCTGCAAACGCCTTGGGAAAGACACCTCAGTGGAGCTATAGTAAGGCAGCCCATTCTGGGACATTCTCCTGTGGCAGGGCACAGCACAGCAGATGCATCTGCCTCAGTTTCCCTTTTTCCGCCTGTGAAAGGAACAGAGCCTCTCAGTGTCTGATACACAACCCTCCTCTGGGTGTAATTTATTCCTGCACACCAGTGCAGTAGCTCCCCCAAACCCTTGTCGAAAAGCCACTCGACAACCCCCCCCCAGTAAACATGTAAAAGGCACAACGGTTTTTCCATTCCCCTCTTCAGGGCAACACCTCTAACTCACCCACGTGGGAGCCAATAGCAGTGATTCATTCCCAGTTTCTTCAGCCCTGAATCCAGGATCCTGCTCTCCAGACCTTCCTGAAAGTGACCCACCTTCTCCTGACGCCTGCCATGGCCCCAAGTCCCATCTCCTGCCAGAGGGCTCCCCGGCATCTTACCCAAGCTCAGGGCACATCCCTCCACAAGCCACCCTCTTGCTTCCAGGCTCAGTGCCCCCAGACCACGCTGCATCTTCCTCTTTGGGCTAAGGATCACTGCCCGAGCCTTCCCCCGTTGGGGTCCAGCTTAGGTCAGCGCTCACCAGGGTCTGTTCCAGCTCTTCTCAGAACTCAGCTGCTGCCCACCGGGTCTCCTGGAGCTCTCCCATGCAGCTGCTAAGGTGCATACCCAAATTTAGCCAACTGTAGACCATGCCGTTCAGCCAGCAGCCTGCAGAGGGTAGCATTGCCTTGCACTGAAACGCACCTGGAGCCAGGCTGGTGCTGCAGTCAAGGTGGGCTTGGGGAAAGCAGTGGGACCGGCAGGGCTGTCCACGTCCTTACAGGGGCCCTTGCCGGGGAGGGCGGGCCCCAGAATTTAGGGCTTAGCACAGCTGTGTCCTGCTTTTACATTCAATGCAAACTTGGCTCTCTTTGGAACGGTCCCTGGCGCCCGCGCCGGTTGATACCCATCTCCTCTCCAGGACCCTGCTTCTCCCAGGACACAGGAGGGTCTGTCTACAGTGCCCACATCCCCACTGGGTAGAGGGGCATTGCTGGCACATGACCAATGTGATATATGCCATCATGTGCCAGCAATGCCCCTCTGCCACGTACACTGGCCAAACCGGACAGTCTCTACGCAAAAGTATAAATGGACACAAATCAGACGTCAAGAATTATAACATTCAAAACCCAGTCGGAGAACACTTCAACCTCCCTGGACACTCAATAACAGATTTAAAAGTGGCAATTTTTTCAACAAAAAAACTTCAAAAACAGACTCCAACGAGAAACTGCAGAACTGGAATTAATTTGCAAATTGGACACCATCAAATTAGGCCTGAATAAAGACTGGGAGTGAATGGGTCACTACAAGAACTAAAAACTAATTTCCCCATGCTATTTTCCCCCTACTGTTATTCACACCTTCTTGTCAACTGTTTGAAATGGGCCACCCTGATTACTGCTACAAAAGTGATTTTTCAACAGTGTGATGTAGTTGCAAAAAAAGGCCAACATCATTCTGGAGTGTGTTAACAGGAGTGTCGTATGTAAGACACTGGAGGTTACTGTCCCACTCTACTCCAGCTGAGGTCTCATCAGTGCTGAGCACTGTGTCCAGTTGTGAGCACCACACTTTAGGAAAGATGTGGACAAATTGGAGAGAGGCCAGAGGAGAGTAACAAAGAGGACAAAAGGTTTAGAAAACCTGACTCGTGAGGAAAGGTTAAACGGAGCACGTTTCGTCTTGAGAATAGAAGTCTGAGGAGGAGCCTGATAACAGTCTTCCAATATGTTAAGGGCTGTTACAAAGAGGACAGTGATCAATTGTCCTCCAGTGTCCACTGAAGGTAGAACAAGCAGTAATGGGCTTAATCTGCATCAAGGGAAATTTAGGTGAGATATTAGGAAAAAAAACTTTATAAGGATAGTTAAGCTCTGGAATAGGCTGCGGAGAGAGGCCGTGGAGTCCGCATCATGGGAAGTTTTTAAGAACAGGTTAGACAAACACCCGTCAGGGATAGTCTAAGGTTTGGCCCTGGCTCAGCACAAGGGGCTGGACTTGATGACCTCTGGAGGTGCCTTCCAGCCCGACATTTCTATGAATCTATGATCCCAGCCTGGGTAGAGACAGGCCAGAGGGTGGAGAGGGATGCGGGGGGCAGGAGTGAGGGAAATGCTCACAGCTGGATGGGGAGAATCTGGGTGGCGACATGCAAGGCGGGTGTGTGGGATGAGGAGATGCAGGGTGTAGGTGACAATGTGAGGGAGAGAGAGGAGTGGGGAGGTCTGGGGTGCGGGGGGGGGGGTAGGAGGTGGTGCGGGTGCATGAGCCTGTGCACACGTGCACGGCTGCCAAGTCTCAATATTTTACCATGAGTCTCACAATGTTTGGTGCTTTTCTTAAAGCCCCAGCTCCTGGAGTCAGGTGTTTGAGAGAACCTCAGATTTAATTTAGAGAAAAAGAGCAAGTTTCTTGCGCTCCTGGTTGCAGAGACGAAGCTGGAAAATGTGACCCCCCAAGGGCCGAAAAAGTGAGTAAATCGGAAGACCCGTGTTAAAAAAAAATCTCCTGATTTTGAAGCCAAGCTCCTGATTTGTTGTGCCAGCAGAGAGGAAAATCACTGTGGGGCAGGGGGCTGGTGGCTCTTACCCTGCGCCAGGCTCAGCTGCTAGTCCTAGCTGGGCTGGGGAGGAGGAGACTTCCTCTTCCCCTGCACAGCATCCAAGGCCCTGTCAGACCCACCCCCAGATTTCTCCCCAGGCTGTAGGAAGCTCTGCAAACTCCCTTCCCGCCTGCACCCATCGCTCCTCGGCTGCTGCGGGAGGGACCAGATTCCATCATTCACAGACCCTCCTCCCACACCCAGAACTCCCCCCCAGTGAGCCCCACTCCCCCTGCACCTGGACTACCCCAACAAGCCACCCACACCCAGATCCCCACCCTACCAAGGCCCAACCAGCTGCACCTGGATCCTCACCCCACTGAGCCCCAGTCCCCCAGCGTCTGGACCCCCCACTGAGCCCCCCACACCCAGACCTCCCTTCCAAGCTCTGTACCTCCCATAACCAGACCCCCCCTGCTGAGCCCCAACCACCTTCACCCGGACCCCCCTGCAGAGTCCCATTACTGTTACACCCAGAACCCCCCAACAAGCCCCTGTGCATCCAGATCCCCCTGCACCTGGATCCCCCACTGAGCTGCCTGCACCCAGATTGCCCCACCCAGAACCCTCTGAACCCACACCCTGGATCCCCCCACACTAAGCCCCTCCACGCTTGGATCCTGCCTCGCTGAGCCTGCCTGCCCACACCTGGTGCACCTGACACGGAGGGGCGGGGCCCTGGGGTGTTTCTGGGGCAGGCCCGATCCTTGCGCTGTGTCAGTTTTGGGTGCAGCCTCACTGCTGAGTCCATATCCCGTGGGGGAGCTGCACAGTGATCTCCCACCTTCATGCAGTCAGTGGCCTGTGCTCCCCAGTGTCAGCCTGGAGCCTCCACATTTATCTGACAAATAAAATGTGCAGCATTTTAAAATAGTGTGTGCGGAATTTTTCATGTTTAGGCGCAGACTGCCCTCAGGAGTACCCGCATCCCGGCGCTGGCGTGTCAGTGACCGGGGCCCTGTCCCTTTCCGGGCAGGGCCTTCCCTTCGGCCCCAGCAGGTGTCCTTGCTGCTGCAGGAATGAGAGCGCCTAGTGCAGCAGCTCCAGTTGCTTAGTGCCTAGGCGCAGCAGGGGTCTCCGGGCGTCCTGGGGCGCCATCTCCCACCCTCATGCAGAATTAATTTTCTCAGGGGCTGAGCCCCCGCAGCTTCGTCTGGCATTGGAAGAGTCCCTCCTCACCCTGAAATAGAGCGGCGGATCATAAAGAACTAAAGGAGGGTCATGTCATTAATGCAAATCAACACCGCTTATGGAAAATAGATCCCGTCAGCCTAATGATGTCTTTTTCTAGGCGCTTACAAGTTTGGTCGATAAAGGGGACAGTGGTGAGGTGATATACCTAGACTTCTGTCAGGCGTTTGACTGACATTTTGATTAAAAATGCTAGAACGAACATGGCCCACATTAAAGCAGCCACCTGATAGCTCTCAAAATGTAACTGGGCAGGGGGAGCTGTCAGCAAGCAGATGTGTTTCCCGTGGGGACCCGCAGGGTTTGGTTCTTGGCCCTGTGCTATTAACACTTATCAATGACCTGGAAGAACATAAAATCCTCAGTGATTAAGTTTGCAGAGGACACACAAATAGGGGGAGTGGTAAATAATGAGGAGGATGGGTCACTGATTCAGCGGTGATCTGGATTGTTTGGTAAACAGTGCAAGCAAACAAAGAGTGTTTTAACACAGCTAAATGTAAACGTATACATCTGTGAACAAATAATGCAGGCCGTACTTAGAGGATTGGGGACTCTAGCCTGGGAATCAGAGACTCTGAGGAAGAGTTGGGGGTCACAGTGGATAATGACCTAAACATGAGCTTCCAGTGTGAATCTGTGGCCAAAAGAACGAACATGATCCTGGACGTATAAAGAGAGGAACCTTGAGTAGGAGGAGAGAGGTTATTTTACCTCCATATTTGGCACTGGTGCGACTCCTGCTGGAACAGTTTTTCCAGTTTTGGTGCCCACAATTCAAGAAAGATGTAGATAAATTGGAGAGGGTTCAGAGAAGACCCGCGAGAATGATTAAAAGATGAGAAAACCTGCCTTATCATGATAGACTGAAAGAGCTCAATCTATGTATCTTTCCCAGAGAAGGTTAAGGGGTGACGTGATTACTGTCTAAGTATCCACATGGGAACAAATATTTAATAACGGACTCTTTAATCTAGTAGATAAAGGTAGAACATGATCCAACGGCGCTAGACAACCTCAGCCTGGAAATAAAATCTAATTTTTTAACGGTGAGAATAATTAAACATTGGCCCAATTTACCAAGTATGGTGGTGGATTCTCCATCACTGACCATTTTTCAATCAGGATGGGATGTTTTTCTAAAAGATCTGTCCTAGGAATGGTTTCTGGGGCAGGTCTCCAGCCTGTGTTACGCAGGAGGTCAGGCTAGATGACCACAATTGTTCCTTCTGGCTTTGGAATCTCTGAAAGGCAGGTTTTTTTGCGGGGGTGGGGGGACACGGACAAATGGGAATGATTGACGGGACATTCTGGAGACATGTGCCCATTGCATGAGACAGTGGGAATGGCTTAATGGGCTAATCACCAGGCACGCCATGTCTGAAGCCCCAGGAATCACAGATTCAAATCCTAGTGCAACCCACCAAACCCTGCCTCCTTCCCAGTTAGATAAACCAAGCTCTGGAGTTAACTGTCTCTCTTACAGACAAGGCCTTTCAAATCCAGTCTTCTCTGCATGGGCATTAAAGATCCCCCAGGACTTTTAATCCAAGGTGGATTTTGCCCCAGTAACCTCAACCTCTTGTGCATTCAATTGTCATGCCCCACCCCAGAGGCAGCTGCATTTCAGCGGCGCTGCCACTTGCCAAGCAGTTTCAGGCACTGTACAGACAGAGCTCAGTCTTATTCTCTGAGCCTTTGGAAATGCACCCACCTCTCACCTCGCCCTGTCATTTCTGCGCTGTTTACATCTCAACAGCAGCTAAATAAATGGCTCTATTGTTTGCAAAATAAAAGGAAAATAAATAACCCCTCCTGCCCCTTGATGCATAGAACCTCGTTTGCCCTGCTGCAGCCCCGAGTGATTTTTTATGGCAGGTTATAAAGCCCTAGCGCAGAGCGAGCTCTGTAATGCTGACAGGCCTTTCAGCATAGCGGCTTTAACACCAGGCATCTCAGGGGACAGGATCAGAGGCAGGTGGACGGTTCCAGCTCTTGCCAGGCTTGCCCGGGAGCCTTTATCCTTGGGCTAAGAGAGCAGAGGCCTTTTGCAGCATTTCCTACCTGCCTCCTTTCCTAGTGCCTGGGGGAGGGGGAGAGAGACCATTTAGAGATCAACGCTGTCCCCGTACACAAGGCAACTCGCCAACCCAGCCAGAGCTCAGGCAGCTAGCTGCTCTGCTCTGTCACTCCGGCAAGTACTGGTGCTGCACGCTGGTAAGCAGCGAACGGGTCTCGCCCCAGAGGGAACTATGACATTCTTTGTACACAGGCTCTGGGATCCTTCGTGAGTAAAGCTGAAGCATAAGGGAATTGGGCACCCAAATCCCAATGCAATTTAATAGGATTTAGGTGTCTAACTCCCATAGGTGCCTGGGAAAATAGCAGCCCCAGAGTGCTCTTTGCATCTACTTGCAGGTGCATTTTCCAACAGGGATGGCTACGCATGTAGACACAGCAGGTCAAATTCATTTCCAGTACATCGTGAGCCCAATGAGCTACCGTTTGCATAGCAAGTTTCATACCAAAGCCCCTCCCATCCCACACATGGCTCACTTCAGTCACCATGAAAATGCAGCCATCTCTGGGGTGGAATGTGCCAGCTGCTTAACAGCTCACAGCAACATCAGACACAAGTTCAGCAGCCCAATCCTGCAAAAGGATCAACCCACCTGGAGACCTGCTGCAGTTAATTCAACTCCAGATAGGTGCAAGGGTCCAATGGGGTGGGATCCCTTCTCCAGCAGATATTCCAGGGGAATTAAGGGAGGCTGTGACATTCAGAGTGGCTGCAGCGAGCAGGGAGTCCTCATGTAGCTAGGGATTTGTCACAGCAGGGAGGAGGAGATCTGCAGACCTCCATTCTTAGCTGGAGGCATCCCGTGGGAGAGGTCCCTTGGAAAACTCCTAGGGTATTTCTCCACTGCAATTGCCAGTGCAGCTGCTGGAGAGACAACTTTCACCTTTCCCTCCACCCACCAGCCGTATCCCCACTGGCAGAAGCCCAGCCCGCCCCGAGCTGCCGTTTCCAGCCGCTGGCTGAGTTTGTGGCATTGGCAGTTAGGAGAACACAGCCTGCTGGAACCCCCTGCTGAGGGAACTCCAGGGAGCCTGCACCTAGATTCGACCCACTTAAGCTTTGACTGCCAAACTGAGCACAGGGCATCTGCGGAAGCAGCTGGGAAAGAATCGCACCCGGAGCCCCACCATGCCGCCATTGGAGTCACCACTCCCAGCTGCGGCTGGCTCCATGGCAGAGGAGGAGATGGAAGGGATTTGATGGATGGAGATTTCTTGGATCCCTCAGCTTCCCACACCCCCCAGCCTGGCTTGTATTCTTTAGCCCTCAGATCTCTCTTACCGTAAATCCTGCAGGATTTAACTTCCAGCTACCGATCCTTCTGAAAGTAATGGACCATTAACTAACTAGACATAAAACGGAAAGTATAAATCCCTCTCCCATGGGGCATTGCAAAGCAGGTTTAGGATGCAGGCCATGAAGCGCAAGAGTTCATTGTAATCACAAATGAGGCCTGATTAACTCTGCCTGCCCGGCCTCCCCCAGAGCCATGCCAGCAGAGGAGCAAAGCGGGAAGGAAGGAAATGCAAAGGCTGCGGAGCGGGCGTCTGTCCAGGGAAAGCAAGACAAGGCTCAGTTCTCAATGCCGTTTCCCCGCTAGTGCCTGGGCCATCCTGCATGGAGGCTGAAGCCTCTGATCTGCTGGGGATTAACTCCAGGGAGCTGTTTGGTCTTTGAATGGAAACTCAGCAGGGGAGGCGGCTCAGGCAGAGGTTGCAGCCCAGAGCTGCCAGAGGTGAATGGGGTCAGTCTGGGCTCATCTCAGGTATGGCGGGAACAGCCACAAGCCAGGAGGGGTGCAGGGGGGAGAAATGGGTTCACAGTGGGGTTCTGCTAACAGGGTGATGGGCGCCTTAGCAGCACCAGAGTTAGACTCTGGGACAGACTGGCTGCAGGACCTGGGGAAGGAACAGAAAGCGGGGGCTGGATTTCTGGGGCCCAGTGGGAACAGATGCTGGGTGAAGCCTCTGGGAGGAGGGGAACCCGGGCTGGGCTCTGGGCACACCTCGAGTGGGCTGTGGGGGCACAGCCTCTGCAGGGTCGCCAACCCCAAGCCGTTAAAACTCATGGGAAGGCCTTAAAAAGCGTGAGACTTTCTAAAAATAGTCACCCCTGGATTTTCCCCTTCCCTTCTGGTCTCCGAGCCTTGTGAGCATGGGGCGGGGGGGGGGGTGGACACTCATGATTAACCCCCCCAGGAGTTGGCTGCTTTGCCCAGCTGGCCGGAGACCGCTCCCTCAGAAGGTCGTCTCGTGCCGCAGGCCCTTGCAGCATGGCTGCGGGGAAAGAAGAGCTCTGCTAAAGGCCAGACAACCCCAGATTCTGCTGCAAAGCCCATTGGGGTGAATGGAACGAGTGGGCTGTGGAGCAGAGCGCTCCGTGTAGAGTGGTTTGGTCCAGTCTATCTTCTATTCCTTGAGCCAGCCCCGTCTGCCTCTCTCCCCATTGCTACAGCTTAGCCCTGCTCTGTTCCTGCAGCCCATGCCTCCTACAGTCACTCTCCCCAGCAATGCATCGGCCCTGTCCCTCAGCAACCTGGGATATTGCAAACTAAGGGCCCAGGCTTGCAGCCCTTCCTCACCCAAGTGGATGTGTAGGGTCTATAGCCAGGCAGTACAAGGCAGTGCAGGCTCCGTTTGAACAGAGCACCCGGGGCCAATGGACGGCTCAGCCCATCAATGCGGCCATCTGTGCCAGTGGAAACTGGCCAGCACAGGGCCTTGTTTGCCTGTTTTCTGAAGAAGCAGAATCTCTCTCCGCCTGTTTGGGACCGAGCAGCGTTTCCAGATCACAAAGAGATGAAAGAGCCCCCAACGCCTTTGAAAAGCATTAGAGACGACTCCGCTTCTGCGCTTCTCCCCCTCTCTGGTTCCTTGGGAGATTGGCGTGCAAAGAGGATCTGTGGTTTCTCCGACCTCCCAGGCTCTCCGTGTTGATTAGGACACTTGGAATCACAGAGGATGGGCAGGGTGGGCAGAGTTAAATTGCTGGGGAAATTGGCCAGATTCGGATCTCAGCCCTTGGCTGCTCTGTGGAACTGCCCCGATTCGAGCGTAGACCCACAGAACAGGCAGGCAAAGCTGCTCATCAGCAGGATTTGTACCAGTGAGACTTAACCTGGTTTCAAACTGGGGTGAGCTGCACGGGTGCAAATTGTGCTGCACTCGTGAGGGTCACGGCTACACGAGGAACCACGCTGGGACGGGAGTGGAGGTGCTCTGGGCACCCTGGCATGGAGGGATCCCCCCCCGGCCTCTGCGGGCCCTTCGAAGGGAGCGCCCCGCAGACAGGCTGAGGTGCATGTCATCACCCCACAAACACCTGCGCTTCCAGGCCTGCCCTGCTGGGGGACGGCAGAGCCAGAGACCTCCCTGCTGGCTCCTTCATAGCAGCGAGGGGGAAGGGAGCTCGGCCAGCCGCACCGGGGCTGACTTATAGCAGAGAGCTGGAGCTCAGCAAGCGAAGCAGAAAGAATCAATAGAGCAACAGTGACTGGAGGATCAACTCACCTGATTGGAGGGGCGGGGGGAAAGAATGAAATAGCTGAGGCTGAGACAGAGACAGAGAGAGCGAGACCATGCATGGGCGCACCAAAGCAGGGCCGGCTCCAGGCACCAGCCGACCAAGCATGTGCTTGGGGCGGAACCTTATAAGGGGCGGCCAATCTTGGGGCAGTGGGGCGGCGCTCGGGTTGGTTTTTTTTTACTTTGGCGGGGCGGGGCGGCGCTGGGGTGGGGTGGGGTGTGGGTTTGTTTTGGTGGGGCAGGGCGGCGCTCGGGGGGAGGGAGGTTTTGTTTTCGTTTCGGCAGGGCGGTGCTCGGGTTTTGTTTGTTTTTTTGCTTGGGGCGACAAAAAAATTAGAGCCGGCCCTGCACCAAAGAGATGGATAGGTAGGAGAAGGAAGAATGGGAGAGAGAGAGAGAGACAGGGAAAGAAAGAATGAGCTAGTTGGGAGAGAAAGTAAATAGCTGGACAGATGGGAGGGGAAGGAGGTGAAAGAATGAAGCTGCGGAGAGCAAAGGAAATGGACAGAGGTGAGATGCACACAGGTGAACTTTGCCCGTACAGTAAAACCTCCTTCCCCATCAAGGCCGCTGGCACATCTCGGCCACGAGCTTGTGGGTGCTCTCCCACGCCTGCCCTACTCCCCAGCCCCACGCTTGCAGCGCTCCCGCAGCAGAACCGAGCGCTCTGGCCGGAACCATTCATCATGAAAACGGTACAAAAGCAAACTAGAAAAAGTGTCTGGTGGGGCCTGGAATTTGTCATCCCTGGCAGGCGCTTTTGTGTATAATAAAACAAAGTCTTTTCTCTTCCCTCTCCCCCTCCCTTTGTTATTATTATTATTAAGAACCTTAATGCCATCTGTCTCGCTGTTTCATAAATAACCCCCTAATCGAACAGCGCCGGGTAAATGGGCAGCCAGGCCCGTGCAATTTGTTTGACAAAATGAATCCATGAGAATATGAGACTGCAGAGGAATCGAGCAGCTTGGATAAATGTGTTAAACAAGAGACAAACGGCTTGGCAGGGCGGCTGGCGCTATATTTATCCATGCAAATGGAACGCGGGGCTCATTTAGGAGAAATCAAAACAGCACCCGCAGCTGTCGGTAACTTGAGGGGAGGGGCAAGGAAACAGGCAGTGTGGTGTTCAGAGAAGGCATGCTGGAATCTCCCCCCCCTCCACCCCGTGCGGTTCTATTCAATAATGAATAATAC
This sequence comes from Macrochelys suwanniensis, assembly GCA_033296515.1. Taxonomy (NCBI): domain Eukaryota; kingdom Metazoa; phylum Chordata; order Testudines; family Chelydridae; genus Macrochelys; species Macrochelys suwanniensis. The sequence continues at coordinate 6,152,569 of CM065796.1, forward strand.
CTCAATACAGGGATGGGGGAGGGGCTGTGCTTATCAAGGGGCTTAATAGACCTTCACACTTCTGTGAGGTAGGAAGGGTTTATCTAGGGATGGTTTTGAACATTAAGGGGGGGGCAGCTCCTCCACTGATGTCCCTGGGCACAGCTCCACAGGAGCCAATACTAACATGGAGGGTTTGGATTAGTGTCAGATTTAGGAGCCCCAGTCCTGTACCAGGACACCATGGTGCTAGGTGCTGTACAGAACAAAAAGATGGTCCCTGCCTCTGCTGCCAATCTAAGCAACCACGTTCAGCGGGTGTCAGCCTGGTCCGTGGTACTTAGCATCCTTCTCTTCGAGGATCTCCAAGTGCTTGATAAATATTAATTCAGCCTCACAACCACCCTACTGTTGCAACACTTTTCGAGGTAAGTAGTGACAGGGTCCAAGTTGGCGCAGGGAGTCGGGGCAGAGAACTCAGCAGTCCTGACTCCGCGGCCAAGGTAAAAGCAGCTGTAAAACCCCTAGGGTCCGTGGAAACGGCTGCCGCGCTGGAGAGCCCCTGGCTGGGTCTGGCTAGCTGCTTCGTGCCAGCTCCAGGTGCCAGTTACAGACAGGGAACCCAGGGGAGGGGATGCAGGGCGATGCTAAGAGCTCTTAGAGTCTTGAGTTTTAGGCGCAGGGATCATAACACCAACTTTCCTTCCTGCTTCCTTCTCTTCTCCCCCGCACACTCCTCCCGTCTCTCCCACTTTTCCCAGACTGGGATATGCCTCATTCCTCCTCCCAGACACAACACTGCCTCTGCGGCACCCACAGCCCCCAGCAGTGGCTGGCTTAGCAGCAGCACCTTCCCAGAGAGGCAGCTGGCAGAAGCGACACTCTGCCCTTTCCCCAGACCCATTACCTGTTGCGCAGTCTCTCCCCAGCCCCAGGCGTGATCCCAGCACAGAGGGCTGTGTTTGACTTTCTCCCCCCTATGCAACAGGGGAGACAGAGAGAAATCCTGCCTGTTTGCCGAAAGCTGAAGGTCAGACAGAGACTGGCCTCACTGGCTCCACTCAGCCGCCTCCTCCCAGAGCCAGGGGCTGTTCACCAGCTTTCTGGGGACCTGCCCTTCCAGGTTTCTGATGTTTGCACTTCTAGAGAAAAAGCCATCCCCAGAGAACACATCCCAGGTTATATACTGTGCTTAGTGCATGCTGGGACAGGCCTTTGGGAGCCCCATGGGGGGGGGGGGTCACCTGGCCTGGTGCATGCTGGGACAGGCCTTTGGGAGCCCAATGGGGGGGGTCACCCTACCTGGTGAATGCCAGGACAGGCCTTTGGGAGCCCTGGGGTAGCAGAGGGCAAGGATCCCCCTCAGCTCTGGTGCAGACATGACCAACAGTGCTCCTAGCTCTGTACCTCGCTGGTGAGGGTTGGTGCTTTGATTTGAAGAAACCGCACCACCTTGGTGCTGCTCACAGCAGTAATGGGATCCCAGAGGGGGAGCAGGGCATGAGGCACAATTCAACGGGTAGGGAACAAAGTGGCATCTCTCTGGGTTGTGGCTAACCGATTGCAGAGAACTGGACCCAGGATCCAAGTAACGTTCAGCTCACAGTTCGGTCCATGATCCTGCTGAGCTTCGGGCTTGGGACCAAGGAGACCTGGGTTGAATTCCCAGCCCTATTGGAGGCTGTGCGTGTCCATTGGCATAGCTCAGCGGTGTGGAGGTGCAGCATCTGGAGCTGCTGGCCGGGAAGCCTCTGTTTCCTCACAGTCGCGTCTGTTTCACAGCAGAGACCATGAATAAACAGCAAGCATTTAGCACACAAATGCAAGAGCTTTTCATCTCTTTGCAAACTGATGCCCTTCCACGCTGGGTGGCGCACACAGCGTGCGTGCGCATGCGGCAGCTCCTGTAATAATCTCCCTGAGGCACCACAGTGGGGCTGAGTTCAAGCAATTGGGCAGATGGGCAGGGGCTGAGGGTGGGCCCCAGGCTGGAGCAGCTCAGCCCATTTCTTCTTCAGAACCTAGGTGCTGTCAAACCATGGCTTAAAACAGGTAATTATCACTCTGGGATGGAGCAGGCTTCCCCTAGGCTGGAAAGCAGGGATGTACCACGGGCCATATACAATGCTAGCACCACTGGAGACAGGCCAGCCTCACAGCAGGGCAGTCAGCAGTCCCTTCCCTGACTGTCACACCCAGGCCAGGATTTAGGGGATGGCGTATTAGCCTGGGAGCTAGAGAACCACAGGATCTGGCTGCGTCCAGCGGTCACAGGACATGTCTACACTTAGAGAGGTAAGTCGATCTAGGTTAGGTCAACTTATTACTGCGGTGGTTCACGTGCACACTACGCTTCTCCTGCGTGTCCTCACCAGGAGCGCTTCCACCAGCTTAAGAGGGGCAGGGGGCTGAGAGACCAGGCTTTCGGCTCCCAGGAGCCCGGCTGCCCCCCGGGATCTCGGCTCCCTCCTGGATTCTCAGCTCCCTGCTCCCTGCCACAGCCGGGATCCCACTTCGTCAACACAAACTGGGTAACCGTTGCCCATGTTTATTGGATAAACAGCTTTTTTTTTGTATTGGGGGTGTTTATTGGTTAAAACCTAAATCAGAAGCCCTATTTACATTACAACAAAGTCCTGTCCCTGGTCTACTACTAGGGGGCAGTACGGATTCCAGGCTCAGCCTGTATTTCCTTCACAGACAGTAAACAGAACTCACTGCAACACTTGAAGGAACTTCTCGCTGACAGCGCTGCCCGTGCCATGTCTTACAACCATGGCCAAGTCTCCTGGAAAATTGATGATAGTAAAAAAAGTTTTTGCACATTTTTTATTTTTGTAACGGGCCAAAAAAAATATTCCCACTTCTTGGCCCTTATACTCTAAAACGTCTGAAGGGTCTGTGCTCAAATCTTGCAAACCAATCTCCCTGCAGAAAAGGGAAAGATTAGCCCAAGGGGTAGAAGTTTCGGAAAGAGTGGAAGTGAATCAAAACAGGGCTTAGAATGGAAACATGCAAGCGGCTTCAGGTGCCGCCTCTCTCTCCCGCAACCCATTTGCTCGGTGGAGCTGTGTGCCAGAGGGAACTGCAGGTGTATTTTAAATGCTCATCAGGGGAAGGAAAGTTTGTTTGCTGCAAGGCAGTCCTCCCTATCCCTCTTCTCGTAGCATTCCCCTGCCCCCACAAGCAGCCGTGTGACACCTCTGCATACATCTCCTTCCCGGCTCCTTGTGCGTACGCATTTTCTTTTTCAAGTGGCAAACTGAATATTTTAAACAAACACGGCTTAAAATCTATAATTTATGGGCCAAGCTTCAGAAGAGAAGATCAGTCGCTGTCTCTCCCAGAGCCGATGCTATTTTACCAGCTGCAGCAGACTGCGCTATGCCTTCTGCATTTCTGTCTGTCTGGGGCTGGGTAACAGAACACCTCTGGGCAGGGCAGATGCCAGTTATCAGATGGTACCCCAAGAAGTTCCCAACTCCCGAGGCTGCTTAGATCAGTGAAGTTACACTAGGGTGAACAAGAGGAGAATCAGATGCAAGCGAGTGTTTGGGGCCCAGCCCAAGCGCTCAGAGCAGTTTGGATTCTCTGATTGACTGTAGGCCTGGATGGACAAACACCCGAGCGCTAGAATGGCTCAAAGATGAGAAGAGTTTTTATGGTTGGTGTCACCAGATGGTCCCATTACACACAGTTTTCCCTTGTTCTTTTTCTTAGGGTGCAAGCAAGATTTTAGGCTTGGAAGAAACGCTCGTCTTGTTTGTATTACCAAAAACTAAGTTCTGGGCAGAAGCAGCTATGCAAGCTACAGGAGACTTGGTGCTCTGCCTTGCTGATTAGAGTCAATTTTTGGGGCAGAGTTGTTCTCTGGCAACCAGGCATTGGTGTTGGGCTGAGATTCCAGGAATAAGGCACTGCCCAGCAGGCTGTTTGACCCCCACTGTTCCAGGACTGGGTATGTGTGTCAATAAAGCAAATTTAGAGTATACCTATATGCCATGCTATTGATTTTTCCTTAATGGGGAAGCCAACCTGTAAGGCCCTGGCCACGTGATATTGTTTGGTGGAGAGGAGACGAGAGTGTCGGAAGAAGGGGCAACAGTGTTTTTCATTTAAAAAATGCTTCATTTTGTTTGAAGTGTCAAGTTTTTCCAACAGAACATGGGTTTTCCATTCGGTTTCAGTTTGAACAGGAAGAGTGCTTAGCATTTTAGGGTCCCCTGGGGGGAAAAAAAGGAGAGGAGAAAAGGGAAAACCTCCCCTTAAATCCAGAGATGAAACCAATATTTCCTTTTTGAGTCTTTTCACCAAGTAAAAACTTATAGAAGGAAATTTGGTTTTTGGGGAGAGTGGGGATGGGACACAAATTTAGCATCCCCAGAAAAGCCATTTTCCCACCACAATTTGACAAGTTCTGCGGGGCTCCCACTTCAGCCACAGGACCACCAAAAAAGCCCTAATTTCACCTGGTCTCCCTTCTAGTGCTTTTGCCACGACTCTCCCCAATCCTCTTCCCTCAGGCATTCAACAAGGGCAGCCCCATCAGCCCAACTAGAACTGGTTGAGGACCAGTTTGCTGGCTGACCACGGGGACAGGTTATCAGGTGTGGCTCTGTCCAAGGTACCTGTCACCAATGAATCTAAGCAGCTGCTCACTGACTTACACTGAGCTCCCACCAGATGCTGCATCAATATGGATGGGGTGAGAGGATCTTCCCTGCATGGGGTTTTAATACACAGCACATGTGCCCTACTGGAGGAAGCTGGTAAACTCCATGTCATTAGCCCTCACGAAGGCAGCAGGCCTTGTGCGCCAGCCACAGCTATCACTGCGAGCTGGCTACGTCTCACCCACACCCTGCACGCCCATGGGAACAGGGGTTGTGTAGAACACTGCAGGCAATCTCCAGTCCCAGAGAGACTTTACAGCTGTCACCACGCCACAAACCCCAGCTGCTCAGAACTTCGTGCCAAAAGCAAGAACAAAACTCAGACCTGCCTGTTGGGAAAGACCAGGCTCCTCCAATGAGGGCTGAAGGAAGAGTCTCCGTTAGCTGTGTGGGGCTTAGGACACATGGCTGAGTAGTTCAGCTTCCACATGTGCGCACACACACACCAGTTCAGTGCAATATGCTGATATCTATGTTGCGAGGCAGGAGAAATGGAGGGGAGGGGAAAACCAGGAGCATATTGTAAACTAACGCAGCATATGGCTTCCAAAAAAAAAAAAAATCCCACAATTTGCTTCTAGCTCACACCTGAACCCAAAACCCACGACGGATCTTTAAATGGGCACGCTCATAACGCAGAGATCTCCACTCCTTCCATCCCCCCTTCCCTCTTACAGAATCCCCCACATGCCCAGATCAGGCTGCAGGGGGGCTCTGGAGGGGGCTCCAACCAGACCTCCGTACAGAGGTGAACTGGACAAGAATGCTGCCGGGGAATGGGGCCGGCGGCAATGGAGGCGCTGCTGGGCATGAAGCGAGAGGGAGAGGGTTTTGGAGCCTGTTTGATAGCAGGCTCAGAAGCATGTGTGAACAGAGATGGAATAGCGACAAATCCCCAGCCCACGTGAAAACACAGCCGCCTAATCCCTCCTGGATTAGGGGCTAATTTAGCTCCCTGGCAACCAGACACTAGTTATGAGGGGCACCTCCCCCACTCTTAATTAGGGACTGTGGGAGAAGAAGGGGGGGTTGGTGGGCGGATGCCGGCAGGAGAGCAAAAGCAGCCTTGGAAAGGCAAGGTTTTGTTTGTGTTACCGATTCATTATCCTCTGTACACACAGGCAGCATGTGCTGGCAGGGACCCGCTGAGTGCCATGGGAGAAGCCCTGCATAGCCAGGGCCCCTGGTTCCACTGCCTTGATGATGGGGAATTGGGAGCTTCAATCTACCCATTCAGTGGCTGGGGTAGACTGAGGCAGAAGGGGGAAGTCGCTCCCTCTGCTACCAACCCTGCACCCAGCCACCTCCCAGAACGGGCTCAGTTTGGCTCCTCTCCCCAAATGGGCCCCCGCCTTTAGTTTTGCAGGGAGATCAGCCCCTGCAAGCTCATCAATTCCTAGCTTCCAAGGCCAGAAGTTACCACTGTGATCAGCTAGCCAGGCCTCCAGCAGAGCACAGGCCGTAGGGCTTCCGAAATCGTTAACCCTTTTCTGCCTTGCTTGGCCCAATCGCAGCCACTTACCCAGCATGCATGAATCCCATCAAAGCTAGAGCGGGGCCTGAGCCGAAGCCCTGGATACCCCTAGCCTCAAAATTCTGGACCCAGCTCTGAACGCGCGCCATGTTTTAGAGGTGGCGGGGAGTGGAGACTAGGTGTTCGGATCCAGCCTCTAGCTAAAGGCTCCAACTGCGAACGCCAGTCCTAGCATAGATCCACTTCTCGGAGTCTGCGCCAGGCCCCTTCCAGGCAGGCCAGGGCCCTCCTGACTTTGTGGACAGCAGATCCAGCCAGCGCCATGACGCCCCAGGCCCCGAGCCCCCTGGCCTGCTCCCCAGGCTGAGCTGTGCCTGGGAGGATTTGATGCTTGTTCTTTAATGGGAGTGAAGAGGCTTTTGCTTAGATTAATTAATTTGCTGCTCTTCCCCGTTTTCTGGCCCATCTTTTATTCATGCCCAAGTGGTGCAGACGCTGCTGCTTTCACAGGACGTTGGCATTAATATTTAAACCCGCAGCCTGCCCCTATTGAGCAGAGCTGGTGTCCCACGCAGCTGCCCCCTCTCCTGCCCTGCGCCCCTCCCCATCATGATTCTCCCCACACCTTGTTTCCAAGCTGCCATTCTCCCCCTCCTGCATCCTCTCCCTGCCCATGTGCCTCCCCTGCTTTCCCCAGCTGGCATTCCTTGCAATAAGGCCAGAGGATTAAGTCCCTTGGGCACGATCCTCTCTTGCCTTATCCCTGAGCAGGGTTTGGGGTGGACTCCATGGGCACCGGCTGGGGGCCAGGCTGTTATCCAGGGCGCTAGAGGGAACCCCAGGCTCCAGCGGTGTCCAGCAGCCTCGATACGGACTCTGCCCTCTGCATTCCTCACAGCTGTGTCCTGTCTCCTCTCTAGCAGCCCAGCTGAATGTCCATGCATAGGACTCTTCCAGCCCCGGAGAGCTGCCAGACGGGGGTGACGAGACTCAAAAGCCCCAGGAATCCTCTTGCTAAGTGCAATGGCACCGGGCTGGGTAGGCCAGGATCCAAAGAGGACGCAGTGGCTTCATCAAAACTTGGGGGCATCGGCCCCAGCGTCTGGGCCCCATCCCTGGGGTCACTGGCCTTTGGGCTGCTGCTGTAGGAGATGCTGATTTCCAGAGGGGCAGGGCTCCTGTCAACTTGCATCTCCAGAAGGACCCGCGACCCCAGCTAACATTAATGCAAAGCACGGCATGACGTCAGGGTGCGAGGGGCTATGGGAAGCATTGCCGAGTGATGTATTCTCCTCCTGCTGCCTGCAGGATCTTGGCAAGCTCCTCTGCAGCGTTCCCAGACCACACCCACAGTGGAGAGCTGCCCCTGGGCCCAGCCCTCTTTCAGGACGAGCGGCGTTTGGAGAGGCACTTTACACGCTGAGTGCAAGGCCATAATCCCCTTCCAATCAAGGCCATTCAGCGTCGGCACCAGGAGCACGGTAACGCCTTTGCATTCAGGCCAGCGTTACACAAAAAATGTTTCCTAGCAGGATTGTGGAGGCCCCACTTTGTTTGTCTTAATTCCAGGCCTTGAAGGATTACGCCGTCTTCAAAGGCGCTGCTGACTCATTCCCGGCCCACTCATTAGAGCCATCGTTCCCGTACAGCATGGTGCGCCTCGTGCCGCCGGCACTCTGATCAGCTGCTCTGATGTTGAGTTAGCGCTGCTAAAGAGGCGGATTAATTGAGTTCCCATTCGCTACAGGTTCTGCTCTGGATTGGAGGGCCGCCTCCTACTTGAGAGCTGGTGGATGGGTCGGAGGTGGACTTCCGTTCCGGCTTCGCTCTGGCCCAGGGAAGGAGTGGGCAAGAAAGGATGGGCTGGTGGCAGGGGCAAACAAGAGTCCAGGGGGGAAAAAAAAGGGAGGGGGATTTCAGGGCTAGAGCCTGTCAAGGAGAGAGTGGGTGTGAAAGACGGCAGGAGCCCAAAAGGTTCTGAAGATGGATGCGAAAGGGAAACAGGTGCCTGGTCCCTTGAGACTCTTGTCACGTGGAAGCCAGAGACGAGCTCTCACCCGCTGCCTTGTTACCGGCAGCACAAAGTGAAACAGGCCAGCAGCTCCCAGGGGACGGAAGGAGATGCACAGGGGGATGTGCACCCTGGAGTTTCAGGCCTTCCACCCAGATCTCACAGCACCCGCGCTCTGGGACGCTTACAAGACGCCGCTTGACACAGGGCATGCCTCCACCCCACCGAAGCGGTGACTGCATCTCGGCGAGGCACACCGGCGCTGGCGGTCGTCTAGCCAGCCTGTGCCACCCACACTCCTGCTGTTACCTGCGGCTACAAAAGGAAACTTAGTTACTAGTGCCAACCTGTCCTGGGGAGGAGGGAATTACAAGTGCCGCTGCGGGTTGCAGCTCCATGGAGGCTGTGAGCAGTGGACTCTCCGCAGCCTCCTTAAACCCTCATGTCCAGATTAAACGTCAGATTTGTATATTCGTTGTGTGTTTTCAGCCCCGTTAGCCAGCAGTGGGGAGGAAGCGTGCGGGGATCCAGTCGGGAGATGCAGGCTCTGAGGATGCACCCTGTCGGGTGGGAAGGAAACACCCATTCAGTGGTCAGTGCGCAGGGCACGGAAGGGGCCAGTGTGTCTGCGTGGACATTTTGACTGTGCAAGGAGCTCGGATAGTTACACTTTGCTAAGGAAGTGCTGCTGTCTTCAGAGACTTCAAAGTGCTTTAAAGGGAGGGCACTGTCCCTTCTCAGCTGGCAGAGAGATACCGGTCCTTCAGAAAACTCAAGAGATACTATAGATCCCCATATTACAAATGGGGAAACTGAGGCACACAGACAGGCAGGGACTCTATCCAAGGCCTGTAGTACGGAAGCACCCTGGGCATGACAGTCACCTTCCAGAGACTTCAGTGAGGAGTAACGGGTGCTCAGCATCTCTGAAAAACCAGGCCTGGTATCTGAGCTCCCCATTCCGCCCCCCACCTCCCACTGCTGCCTCTCCCTGAATCGCACCTTGCAGGCTGCAGAGCTTCAGCTGGATAGGAAGAGAGCCAGAGTGCAGCAGCTGGCCCCTACTTCCTGGGGTCAATGACCCCATTTCTCTTCCTCCACTGGGGAGAGTTTAAGTCCCCCACCCCCCCAGATTTAGGGATGCAGGAGTGATGCAGGGAATTCGTCCCCCGAGCCCCTCTCCTCCAGTACCGGCTGTGTTTCCAAGCGGCGAGTTTCCATGAATGAACAAACCGTGGCAAGGAAAGAATCGAAGCAATTACTTGTTCAACGAGTTCCTCGTTACGGCCGGTTCCTGAAGGGATTAGAGTCATGACTTCCCCAGAGCCAGCCCAAGGCCTGCATTCAGATGAGCAGGACAGCACCTTGCTGACCACGGATTCAGAGCAGGGAGGGTAAGAGGCATGCAGAGCCTTCCCCTTCCCCAGCACCCTGGGCCTTGAGGCAGATGAAGCGATGACTACGTACTGGGGGGGAGGGAGGGGGTGTGTGAGATTTTATATATCTGTAGCTTGATGGGGTCTGCGTCAGGATATGCCTACGCTGTCGGGAACAGCGATAGGGAAGGCGCCGCGGCCATTACACACCTGGCTAGAAGGATTTATGGCTTTGGTTAAGGGGTAGCACAGGGACAGGTGCTTCACATCGAGAGCCAGCGTCTCAGCAGCTTGGTACCATTTGAAAAGGAGAACACCCATCATTAATAATCCAAATCTCGCCCCCCACACTGTCAGCCAGGGGAGCCCAGCCTGCCTTGGGGACATCCCCCCACTCCAAACTCTTAGCAAGGGCCTCAAAACCGACCCGTGAAGAGAGAGAGAGGACCACTCAGACAAGCCCTGTCTGCCAGACTGCCAGCGATCGGCACCACATATACCCCGGTAGCCAGAGCACTGTTATAGGCACGTAGGGCTGGAAGGGAAATGCTCAGTCATCAAGTCCAGGCCCCGGCTAACGTAGGCAACCCCAGTTTCCGAGCACAGAGCTGAGGGATGCCCCCTTACGTTACATCCCACCCCCTCTTTGCTCCAGCACATTAATACCCCTTAGGGCTGCCATCATAAAGCCCCACGAAGCCCGCCCCTTTGCAAACTTCCTCTCATTCCATTTCACACACCGCCTAGTCTAGGTTCGGTCTCTCCCGGGATCGAATATGGAGCTTAGCGCGATGACCCACAGCTAGCTTCATGACTTCCTTCCCCTCCCCGGCTCATAATCTTCTCTGGGATGAGGCTACCCCCGCACTCTCCCCCCTCCTCCACACACACACAATCCCAGCCTCTGCCCTAGGAACCAGCTAAGTGAATTATTGGCAGCAGAGCAGGGCGAGAGGCAGATAAGCGGCACACAGAGGAATAAGCAGCACGAGGGCTCGGGGGGCCGCGATACGAACGGGGCAGGGGTGAGCGCCAGCAGCAGCCTAACACTGATCGGATGTAGGAAAGGCCAAGCCCTGCGGGCCAGCGGACAATAGGCGAGAGGCCGCCTCCAGTGCTCAGTAAATGAAATGCAGGGGTTACTCACCCACCGTGGTGTCCTCCGTCTGAGGGGTCGTGGGAGCTGTGCAGCTGGCTGCATCTCTCCACACAGCTGCTGTGGCAAGGAAGTGAGTGCCCTGGGCCAGCTGTCTAAAGGGTGAGCTTGGCTGGCTTGCGCCTGCATTAGACAGGGCTGGAGCAGGGCCACTGCCAGGCACAACGTTCCTTAAGACACAGAAGGACACAAACCTGCCCAGGCCTAACCCCACTCCCCTCCTAATGAGCCTCAGACAGGGTCGGTCAGCCAGACCTGGAAGCCTATATAGTGGGCGGGGCAGGGGCTGATCTCTCACCCAGGGGAAGGGAATTAACCCCTTCACTGCCTCTGAGTGTGTGTGTAATTACATACACCCTGCCACAAGGAAGCCCCTATGGGGGGAACCCCCACCTGAACCCGAATGAGGGGGCAGGGGCTGACCTACCTTCAGCTCTAGCGCCGGCACCAGGAGGCTCTGGCTTGGCTGCAGACTGGGATCTCCCTCTGGGATGGCCCCGAGGAGCGGCAGGGAGGGTATTGATCACGGTGATTCCACAAGGGACTCCCCCATCCCCGAGAGCGGCCATTGTTTCTCCTAGTGACCCCGAGAGCCGTCTCACAGCCCCTCAGTGCTCAGGGACGCAGGTTGCAGGGAGCACTCCCTGGGCTCAGGGCTCTGCTGTTCAGAGGTGCGAACCAGTGTGTGAGGGGCACTCAAGGAGACACGTGATGGCCTCCCACTGGGCCCTGCCCCCCCACTCACTCTGGGCTGCTGTGATTCAGAGGAAGCAGTTTCACACCGGGCAAGCGTGTCTGACAAGAGAAGCCGGATGATTCATCACTGGGGCTAACAGAACCCATGTCCAGGGCTCGGTTGGAGGCGCTAGCAGGAGAGGTGATGGCAGCATCACCCATCCCAGGGGTTTAAAAACCACACGTCAGGCTCCACCAATCACAAGATGGGCTTAAAAATCGTGGCAGTAACAACATAATCCTGGGGTCTTTTTCTTGGCCTTCTGCTCTCTGAGGGAATGTCCACGCTGCAAAAAAACCCCCAACCCTCTGGCAGTGAGTCTTGTTCCAGGTCCACTGAGCAGGGCTCACGCTAGGAGGTTTAAAATAGCAGCATAGATGTTGGGGCTCCCAGAGTCTGAACATTTACGCTACTATTTCTAGCATGCTAGCTTGAGCTCCACTAATGTGGGCCTGTCGTGGCCGGAGAAGCTCATCCCACAGCTGCAGACGTAGCCTAGATCAGTGGTACTCAGCCAGGGATATGCGTACCCCCAGGGGTATGCAGAGGTCTTCTGGGGTTACTCAGCTCATTTAGCTCCGTGATCCTCAACCTGGGGGTTGCGCCATGCAGGAGGGTCACAGGAAGGGTTTAGGGGGCTCACAAGTGCAGGGCCTGCATTGGGGTGGCAAGCAGGGCAATTGCCTGGGACCCCACGCCACAGGGGGCCCTGCAAAGCTAAGTTACATGCTTCAGCCCAGCCGCCTGAGGCCCTGGCTTCAGACAAGGCTCCCAAGTGAAATTCTAGTATCTCACTGAAATGTACGCACAATATTTATATTCCAAATCGATTTATTTTGTAATTATATGGTAAAAATGAGAACGTCAGCAATTTGTCAGTACTAGTGTTCAGTGATGCGTCTATTTTGATGTCTGGTTTTGTAAGCAAGCAGTTTTTAAGTGAGGTGAAACTTAGGGGCACGCAAGACAAATTGGACACCTGAGAGGGGTACCGTAGTCTGGAAAGGTTGAGAGATGCTGCCCTAAGTGGCCCTCAGGTCACATTTTCAGACCAGGCCTAACCCTCTATTTTTAAATAAATGAAAACTGAGATACTCTCAATCACAGGAGTCCGGGAGCTGGAGCTTTAAGAGACATTCAAAATATCACAGACATGTGATACAATTATAATTTGCCCATGGTTGCCCAGCAGCAGAAGGGGCGCTAGAATCCAGCTCTCCTGAGTGCCAGTCCAATGTACTATCCCGTAAGCCATAGCGCCTGCCCGTAGGAGGACCTGCATGGTCTGAGCCCCATGGTGGTGGTGAGTTAAGTATCTCCGAAGGCAAAAATGGCTTTTCTTAGCCAGCATATGCTGCCCCTGGTGAACGCTGGCAGGAGACAGACCCTCTGAGTCTCCAGCCTGTATTTTGACACTGCCCTAACCCACAGCGAGGGAAATGTTTGTCTGTTCATAGAACAGCCCCCACTAGCCCGCATGGCAACCGTTAGACTCATTTCCCAGCACAGGGGCGAGTCTGCATGCCCTGCATTCCCCTGCTATGCAGGGCCTACATGGCAGAGAGGCCAGGAAGAACACTCTGCAGTGCAGCTGATGGGAGTGGGTAGGCCAAGAGTCTGCCAGGCAGGTGAGGGACACCCCTGGGATCCCAACAGGGGAGTGGGTCGCTGGGGCCGCTGGCACCCCCTGTTTCTAGGCGTGCTTTGGATTTGGCCATCCTTACCACCTGACCCCTCTATTCCACTGGGCATCAACCCCCAGAAGGTTTAAAGCATTCGCTGTAGCTGGCTTTATTTATCCACTGTGTAAATCTCTCCTGCTACTTCTCCGGCTCCCTTCCTCCCTCCTCTCTTGCTTTCCTTTGCATCCCTCTCTGCCTGCACCTCCTCCTCTCCCAACTCCGAGATGCCGCAGGCATCAGCGGCAATGCCTGCCCTCTGCCAGCCTTGCCTATGAGGGTCGCTGTTTGCAAGCTTTTGCAAGACCGTGCGCTCAACCAGCGGTGAGAGGGGTTAATGATGCCCAGTCACAAAACTTCCTCCCGCTCAGCACAGCTGCAGAGATGCAGAAGCTGCCTCTAGGGCTCATGACTCGGAGATTTAGAGAGCAGGCCAGAGGGAAGCCAGGAGCCGGCAGGACAATTTCTCCATGCGGGATCCTTTCTCGCCAGTGCAACGCAGCGAGCACAAGGAAGGGATTGTCATGTGGACACAAACCCCTAGTGAAACCTTCCCTGCTACATGGGCAGCAAGCAGGATGCAGGCGAGATTGTAAGCCTGCGTTCCTGGTCGGGGCGGCTCCAGGGAGGTTAGCCCTCCAGCCCAGACACTGCGGGGTTCAGCAAAAGCCATTGCCTGTGTGCTAACTAGAAGGTAGAGTTTGTGTTAAGGAAAATGCAGCAAGTTGCTGTGATGTTTGGGGCTGCTGCAGGCTGGGGATGGGTGTGCAGTGGTTAAGGACGCTGGGACTCCTGGGCTCTATTCCTGGCTTGCTAGGCTGCCCTGTTAGTGCCTCAGTTTCCTAATCTATCAAACAGGGTGACAGTCCCACGGGCTTAGGGGAGTCTTGAGGCTGCAGGAGTGTTTGTAAAGTGCTTTGAATGTCTTGGGGAGGAGGCAGCAGTAAGCCATGATTCTGCAGGCAGCAGAAATAGTGGGGCTGTTATCCATTGTTGGCTGATACCACTAGGGGTGACATGGATCACACAGGCTGGAACAGCTCTGTCTAGTGGAGAGGGAGGGGAAGTAGCAAGCTCCCTGTTCAGCTTGTATGTCAAGACAGGGAAGGGGGAAGCCTGTTATGTTCACCCCCCCAGGGGCCCTATTGGAATCGGTGGAAGTTACTCCTATGCTGCAGGGAGGGAGACGGGGCCCTGTTACCCACTTGCCCCTAGCCACGACGCCGTTCCTTCTCAGCCAGGAGAGATTGGCTGAGCCCAGCCCAGCCATGCCCCGAGGGGCTCTGCAGTGTGAGGGGTCATTGGCACAGCAGAGCAGTGCCAATGACTGGTCTGCATCCTGCATCAGCCTGGTTCCATGTCTCCCCTCATTCCAGTCCCAGAAACACTGCTCCCTCCCCGCTCCCCCGGCTCCTCAACTCCCTTCCCAGCCTGCTTAGCAGCTGTGGCAAAGCCGGTCCTCTCTGGCGTCGGTGCCATTTGCTAGCCGAGGAACATCCTCGCCCTCGCTGGCCCTGCCGGGACGGTCTGCATCGACAGTCCGATAATGACTGGAGCGCCGCCCCCAGCCGCTGCCTGGGCAGACACTTAGTGTGAGAAATGGCCCTAAACAAGCTCTGGGGCCTCTCGGCACCGGTGCACAATGTGCAGATGAACGCAGAGCGGAGGCGGGGTCTGAACTGCGAGGGGGGGGGGCGCGTGTGACTCAAGGGGAGCCCAGGTGAGCACAGATCTCTGTGCTGCTCAGCCAGGCCGTATCCCCGACCCGCAGGGCTACAGGCTCCTGAGGCCGCCTGAACATCTGCCTTCCAGTCATATTACATGTGGCCTTGCGCGTAAGGCTCTGGCTGGGACCCAGGAGAGCTGGCTTCCGTCCCCAGCTCTGCCACAGTCTGCCTGCGTGACCCTGGGCGAATCCCACCCTCTCTCTCTCTGCTTCAGTAGCATGGAATCGACCTGCCCTTTGTCTGTCTCACCCGCGTTGCGGGCATGACCGGGCTCTTGCTCTGTGTGCGCGGAGGCTACAATGCAGTGCTACCCCACTGCCTATAAATAGCAGTGGCGCTAGCTAAGGAAGAAGGCAAGGGGGCTAACACCGCAGCATCAGAGATGCCTCCCTGTGACGAACTAGGACTGTTGTTAATGTTTTCCCTGAGTACTGTGTGGGTGCCTCGGTTTCCCCTATGCAGTGCTTGAGTATCTAGGTGGTGGGACAAGGGTGCATGATGGTTACAGAGCCCTAGAAGGCAGGTGTGGGCAGGGGCCTGGACACAGAGAATGGCCGACACTCTGTCCCCTGGCAACTGATGGCCCCGGCCCCTCCCCTGCAAAGGTGGGAGCTGAAGGTGTTCGAACAAAGGGATCAGGTGACCTCCTGGCCCGGGAAGGAGACAAAGGGGAAGGCGGGACTGGACAGTTTCAGTTTGGAGCTGGGTGGTGAAATGCAGGGAGCCCCAAGGCTGGGGTCTAAGCTCCCTGGCCCCCAGAAGGGCCCAACTGAGGGGTCCTGTTTGTACTGACAAGCTCTGTTTGGACTGTGTTCCTGGCATCCCTAATAAACCTTCTGTTCTACTGGCTGGCTGAGACTCCCAGTGAATCCAGGGAAGAGGGGTGCAAGGCCTGACTCCCCCACACTCCGTGACACTCCCCACATGCCAGCCTCTGCTTTCTTCCCTGGTCTCTCCCTCTTTCCTTCCAGGGACGTAGAAGGCAAATCCCTGATCCCCTTTGCTGCGATTCCCCCGCGGCGACTCTGAAGGCTGTTTTCCCGGCTCCTTTTCTGAGCTGTCTCTCCCCGCAGCCCCCTGCGGTTGTATAGGCAGGGATGTCAACCAGCTGACAGCCCATAGGCCAGCATGGAGACTCCAGCTCATTACATGCACCGTTAACATTAAAAATGGGCCAAACTTACTGGGCTGCCGTCATTAGGAAGCAGCTTTTTATTTTTCTCTTTTTACTGCCAGATAAATAATCTTTCAGGTGCACGAGTTAAACAATTCCCACGAGAAAGAGGGGGTGGCTTCTTCCGTGCAAGAGCCGCAGATCCTGCCACAAATCAGAGTTAGCCTGGGAACAGCAAACCTGATTTAAAAACAGCAATAAAAGAGACCAACCCTCCCACAGCCCTCAAACTACACAGTGCAGGGCCTAATCCTGCTCGTGCCGCAGTCAACGCAGAGGAATGCCTTGAGCTCAGGGAGAGCTAGAGCCGAGCCAGAGGAAGAAATCCGGGGACTCCATGGAAATCAATGGGACTCTTGCCATTGACTATGGTGGGAACAATATTTCATGTGATGCAGACGGGCCCATTCTATTGGCTTCAATATTGTGGCTCCTGGTTTGCACCAGTGTAAGTCAGAGGAAAATCAAGCTCACTGTAGGTGACATTTGTACCTGCATCCAATTTAAATGGCCTGAACTAGCTTGGCTGGGGAGGTCCATCTAGCTCCACGGAAGCTCCACCTCCCAGCAGGATATCAAGTGACATCACCAGAACAAACACCCGTTGGCCAATAATACGTCAAAGCAAAGTATAAATTAACTAACATTTCAAAGTGTTTCAAAACTAGCCTAACAAAATGTTTTGATTGATCGGATGCAATTTTTTTTTTGCATTGTCGCTTTATGAAAATTTTTGAGATTTGAACTTTCTGGGATGGGTAAAAATTCAAAAATCTCAAAAACTCTCCCGAGATGAGAAAATCTTTCCCGCCCAGCTCTAGCCAGACCCAACCCCTCAGTTGAGCACCCACAAACTATTGGGGGGGAGGAGTTCAGAAGCCAAACCTAAATCCAGAGCCAAATGGGCTGAACCTACCAACCACCTCTGCATAGAGTATTGTTTCTCTTAGCTCTGCTTTTCTCTTCTGAGAGTAGGGTACCTGAGGTGTAGGTTCTGTTTCCTTCTCCCCAGATCCCCAACTCATAGCGCGTTAAAAGGATTCCTATCTGCATTTCAAAGTTCAGGCACCAATGGCTTGACTGTGCTTGGGCCAGGCATTCAAAAGAATCAGACCTCTGGAAAGAAGTAAGTCAAAAGGTACATCTGTCTGACTTTCGGTCTTTACATTTCTTATTGCTTTTCAGTGGCTGGAATTCGCCTAGAGGGACAGAAGCACTTACCTTGACCATCTCCATTAGCTCTCAGACATACGATCCTCTTCTGCAGTCCAAACCTCAGGGAGTTGTTAGTGGCAAGAATCTGAGAAGCACCTCTCATCCTGCCATCCAGAGGGGACCCACCCCATAATAAAAGAACGAGATGGGGCTTCCTGCAATAAATAGGCAGTGCAGTTATAATGGAGCAAAAGAAATAGATTATGCAGCACCCTGTGGAATTTGCTGTGTGGTAGAGGCAAATAATTTAGCCAAATGTAAAAAGGAGGATGTTGCATGTGTGTTTCATTAATAACTCATTCTACAATACAGCTTGTTTCCCAATATGCAAAATAAAACACAGTTCTTGTCCCTCTAGTGCTCTCAATCTGACACCCATGATGAAGTTAATTTTAATAATGGCTTCCATAGCATAGAGTCCAGACCTCAAGGTGTAATTGGCCAAGGGGTGTTTGTTCTGGTGATGTAACTTGATTCTGTGCTGGTGGGTGGAGCTTCAGTGGATCTAGATAGACCTGGAATCCTCCCCCTCCAGCCTGCACAGGCAGTTTAAACTGAAGAACTCAGGTGAGTTAATCTTTTCATATTCTTTTGTCCCCACTCTGTTATGTTCATGGCATACATACAGAGAAGTTAGATAAAAACATCAAATGCTCTTGCTGGAAGGTTGCAGTGTACTATGACTATTTTTAAAAATTAAAAACCTTACCACACAAGAACCCAAAACAGAGAGCGACAAAGCAGGCTGCTCCCTACGGCAGAGCAGCACAACTCACCCACCTTGTTCTAGGCTGGTTCTTTCCAGACTAACTCTGATATTGCATTTTTCCCTACAGAGCCCTCTAGCCTGCAAGCAGGACTAGGAAAGTCCCCCACTCTTGAAGTGATAGCTTGCAGTTCCACCACTGTCCTCAGTACACCACACAATCCACCTCTGGGCTCGTAAATACTATTTATTCCAAACACAACACTATGAACAAGAAGGGCATTATGCAAGGTACACTAGACAAGAGGTTAAAAAATGAGGGGTACCAAAAGTGGGTAGCAATTGTCAGGCATGTCATAATCTGATCACCAGATGGGGTGAGGTGAGACGAACCCCCTCCCATGAGAAGCCACGGTGCAATTAGCCAACCACATTATGGTGGGGTCAGGGGGACGTCTCTGCATGTGAAGCCGTGGATGCAGGACCCTGAGCTAGCTGGACTAGAACTCAGGATTCAGCATTCAATTCCTGGCCCTGCCATGGACTTCCTGTGTCACCTTGGGCAAGTCACCTAGCATCTCTGTGTCTCCGTCCCCCCGCTGTCCAACGTAGCACTACCCTACTGAGCAAGGATCAATACGTTAAGGGTTGTGACCCACTCAGATACTGTGGGGATGAGGGCCAGGTAAGGACCACACATGGTCTGGGCCAGTAGGGAGGTCGACTGATGCTGGGTTTCAGACAATACAAATAGCTCCCCTCCCACCCCACAACCCGAGCATCCGCATGTGGCGGGCGACGGAACAGAAAGCAAAGAGCAATTATCTCTAGGGGTGAGCTGAGTCTCCTCTCCCAGCGCAGCCCGGACTCCAGCTCCTCCACGTTGCCATAGTGAGAGAGAGGGGTCGTCAACAGAGCCACAGTACAAGAGCGATGGAAACAAATCCCAACGTTGGCACTGATTGCCGAGCGCGGGAGACCGCCGGGGAGGCAGCGTTAGAACAATTGTGCCGTTCGTGCACGTCTCTGTTCTGCCTGCCGCTTGGCATCGCTGGGAAAGGCACCTCACCCCCTGGCTCCGAAGGCTGAGGTACAAATGGAAGTGCATGTCCCCAGCTGCGCTCTTCGGCGACAGCAGCCATTTGTATAATGTCCCATTGTTACAGCATTTAATTAGCCGTGGTTGGTTCGCTCGGCAGACACAAACGAGGTTTTAATTTTTTTGTGTGCGCTTGCGAGGCCGTTTTTATTCATTTGCGTTACGATCCCTCCGAGGCTTCCCTTGTCAGGAGCGGCCTCCACTGAAGGGCAGATGGATGGGCATGGGCTAGCCAGGAGCTGCACTGGGAGGGCTGCACTGAGTGTGTGTGTGTGGGGGGGGTGTTATCTGTCACAGACACACGGTAAGGGGGTGTAACTCCACTGGCACCTAGGAGATGCCAAGGCCCCGTCCTGGCTGCAGCACAAAGGCCAGTGAGGCCACCAGTGAGGGGGGAAGGTTTTTTCTCTCAAGCTGTGTTAGGCCCAGTTGCATTCCAGGATCCTGCCACACGTGGTGCTGATGGGAGCCCATGTAGGCCCCAGGGTCCCTTTCCGGGCCGTGACACAGCCCTGTGCTGTCCCGTCGCGCTGTGGGATGCTGGCCTGGTGCCGTGGCCGGGGGAAGTTGGGCCAGCCTCCTCGTGTCATGTTGCCATGCTCTGAAGTGAGGCCGGGTGGGAAATGTATGTCTGGTTAAGGGACGGACGGGTGACAGCAGAATCCCGCCTCAGATTTACCTATTCGCTACGCAAGGAGCCGCAGTCTGGGCATGCAGCAGGTGAGGTGGGGTAGAGCGGGCCGAGGCTGGGAAGTCACTTGGGATGAAGAGCACATGAACCCATGATGTCTGGGTCCTCCAGGTAGGGACTCTGGGTAAGGTGGTGCCCTGCAAAGCCACCCCTTGCTCTGCTGTCACCATTCTACCTGACAGCCGGCCCGAGTCAGTGCTCGGATGGGAGACCAATGGAAGTGGCATGAGTGATCCACGGCAAGATGCACGTCCCCTGGTGTCCGTACCGACCCCAGTGCTGGGGGGTGGGACAGCGCCGGGCTGCAGGCAGTGAGGCATGGGTCTCCAGGAGGGGCCGCCTCTCCTCTGAGCCCATCCTGACCCCACGCTCCTGCATGGGGCTGGGTTGCCGTGCGGCTGGATGAGATACTAACCCAAGGTCCTGACCCCATGGGCCCTGCGAGTTTTAGTGCGAGTGTGGGGAGGCTCACCCTGAGTGTCCTGGTGGGGGGTGACGGCTTTCCCTGCATTGAGCAGTGGCGCGTCCATCCGCCACAGCCGATCTAGACAGAGAGGCGCTGGGCCGTGCGAGGTTGCAGTGATGGGGAGCGAGCCGGGCATCACTCGGCAAAGGGCTTTTCAGCTGGAGACACAGGAAAACGGAGAGAGGAAACGTACACGCAGCTGAACGAAAGCTGAGCAACCCGGCCCTGCAAGCCAGGCTGTTTCAAAATCCCACCTTCCACGGCAAAGCCTTGCCCGCAGTCCAGCCGATTCCAACGCTGCCCCTCTATGCCAGCCAATCCAGCTCTCCTGCCTAGGCACATTTACCACCGCCGCTGCCTCCAGGCCTTGCTAGCTAGACCTGGAGACGCCCTGGGGGCACCGAGCCTTTGAAGGCTGAATTACAGTGTGAGCAAGAGGCAGCAGAGGAGAGAGAGGGGGTGGGACTCAGAGGAGCAAATGCCAGCTGCTAGCCTGAGGACATGACGCTGGGCCAGGAGGCTGTAGCCCTGGCAGTGAGATGGGGGATGTTAAAATATGCCCTACCTTTGCCTGTTATTGCTGGGGCTGATGGCATAAATCACCACTATGTGCCTGGGCTAACCTTTCCTCTGATGTCCCTGCGTCGCTTTGCTTTGCAGAAGGGAGTTGGGCTGAGTGTTGGTCTCCAGCAGCAGAAGCAAGGCCATATTTCCCCCTGACAGGAGCAGAGTGGGTCTGCCTGGCTCACACATGGGAGTGATGCCCCTGATCTCAGGAGTGACCGCAGGGCGTGTGTGGGGAGAGCACACCCATAAGCTGACTCCCCCACGGGCTGGTTTTGGCTGCTTATTTCTGCACTTTCAGAGATTTTAACTCCTACTGAGCAATTGCCAAAGCGCCCACGGAGACAGCACCCTTTGCAATGGGCAGATGCAGGGCGAGCCTCAGATTATTAATTATCTGCATTCCAGAAGCACCAGCAGAGAGCAGGGTCCGGTTGTGCCAGCCATGGTGCGGACTGGGCGTGAGAGCCATGCCCTGCGTGTGCTGAGCACTTGAAAAAATCTGGCCCTGAGCGGCCCCCCGTGGCCACGCAGGGGGTCTGAGACTGAGCCCAAGAGTCCCACTGCAGTGCCATAACCACACGGCCAGCCAAGATGCAAGCAGCTGGGGTCTGCCCAGAGGCACCTTCCCGGCCATGTGTCTGGCTGTAAAAGCATGCCAATCCAGCCAGGCCTACTCCTGCCTCTTCCTTCTCTCTCCCCTTGCTCTAGGACAACTTGGTGTCCACAGGACATGCAGCTGCAGAGGGAGATGTAATTTTTCTTGGCTTGCCAGCCATCAATCTCCAGGTCAATGCTCTTCTAATGAAATGGCAATGTTATCAGAGGCGGTAATGGGATGAGTGGTAGCGGCTGGGGCCAGAAACGGGGAGAGAGAGACAGAGCATGTGGTATTGAGCATGCCCATTCTAGTGACCCGCCTGGGAATCTGCTTCTCCAGGTGGGTGAGCAAGATCCTCCGCCATCTCCTTTTAAAGGCAGATGGCCCAGAAACAGACACTAGTGTCTGGGACCCTTTGTGGTTCCTCCTGGTGATTCTTTAACCATCCCCCTCTCCAAAATCACTACCGTGCTTATCCTGTCCAGAGATCAGATCTCAGCCCACCCTCTTTGGTGGCCTCTGGAGGCCCCGGAATGGGACGTCGCAACAGACTGAGGGAGGGGACTGTGCCCCGGCTCCAGATAGGGGTGGGAAGGTGTTGAGGAGATTTAGGGTGGGGTAGCAGCAGCTCAGTCTGTGTTCCTGAGGTCCCATCCCAAGCCCTCCGCGGGTCATTCCAGGGGAAGGGAAGGGGAGTCCTGATCGCACTAATCAAAGAACAAGCAAATGAACTCTCACCCTGATTATTCTGGAGCTGGAGCCCCTTTCAGACTTGTGTCCATTTCCGAGCAGTTTGATTTTGAAGCGACATCTCACAAAATGCCATGGGGGGATTTTTTTCCAGGGGGGTGTGTGTGTGTATAAAATCAGACTGTTTGGGAAAATGCTAATTGAAATACAAACACCTGGGTATTTACAGGGCTTGTACACAGCTTGGTGTTTTGCACACCTGCTTGGGCCCAGCTTTTCAGAGCCATGCCTTTACATGCCTAACGTGTGCAGTCTCACCACCTACACCACAGCCTGGGAGTGAACTGTCCTGCTCTGCAGGGGGCTAGCACAAGGCAATGCATGACTAAATCCCACTGACCCCCTGGGCTGTCCTCCCCATTGTGCTAGGTGCTGTACAGAGGCAGCAACAATCCCTGTCCCAAAGAGCTTGCAGCCTGTCTCCTCGCAGTGCAAACAGCTCACGTAGGTCACTGAGGGCCAGGCCCTGAGGTTTGAAGTGGTGCACAGGTCTCTGCACAAAGGTCAATTTCACCCTTTGCATGCAGAAATAAGTGTGTACTTTTCCTGGGCTTCATTGCGCAAGAGCAGTTGTGAAAATCTGAGTCCTGGTGATCGTGTCCTTTACGTTACAGAGCAGAGAGCCCATTTCACACAGGGCTCCTTTCCCCCTCCTTCCCGGCGGCTCCCATCGCACAGATCAGCCCAAGAAGCCCAAGGAGACACCGCTCCTCTTTGCCTCGGCCCCTGAGTGGCTCTTGGCCTCCCGATTAGCTCAGCCGCTTTGTGTGGTTTGTTTTTGCTCCAATTGATTAGATGCAGATTGTTGAGGCATCTTCATTATGAGGAGACAGGGCTGATGCCAGATGAAGCGTGCCCACAGAACGCAGGAGGCATCAATCAAGGCGGAGGTGGGGCCCCTGCTGCTTGGGCCACTCTGTTGAGTGCGTGTCATACCCTTCTGCTTGAAAAGCATCTAGATTCCAATTAAAATCCAACCCATCTATGGCCAGATGGATGCAGCAGTGACTGTGCAGTGGGGAGGGTGGGGGAGCTAAGGAAAAGAATGTATTTTTCTTTCCAGCCCTCTTCTTCCTTGCTCAGTGCTTTGGGGCTGCCCCATGTGCTTGGGGGCAGGGGATCTGTGCTTTAGGGTGCATCCCACTGGTCTTGTCGCCTTGGATTGCACTAGTGAAATGGGGAGATGCAGCCCATGAGAGATTAGAGAGGGAGACAAGGGCTGAAACCCATAACACACTGCAAAGAATTCTTGGCTAGCCAGGAGCTCATGACCTGTAACTTAACGTAAACAGCAGCAGCGATAGACTCCAGATCCTCTAGCTGTGAAAGCTCCAGCCCCTACCTCTTAAACCACTAGCAGTACAGGGCTTCTGACAGAGTGGAGCAGTTTTGATTTCCTCCAGCAGAAGGCAGCAGAACACAGGCCGGCTAACCAGCAAGCTGGCAGCAGCTTGCATGAATATCTGGCTGAAGCATCAGGGTGGAGTTATAAACCCTAAATGGACAGGGGCCCTCCCTGGAAGACCCAGCAGTGCTAAGAAGTGCAATAGTAATAATATGTAGCAGACAAGCACTCCTGTTCACCCTTTAAAACCCCTGATCACACATGTATGAGTACCAAAAAGACAAGCCACTTCCCCCAAACATTTGTGAAAAATAACGCCCACCTTTGCATGGATATTCATGAATAGTGATTAGATGTGATTGAACTGAACAGCTGTTTAGAATTGGAATGGACATTGGTCTGCAGTTCTGGTAATCACATGCTGCCCTTCTCAACTCAATCCAGGGTTTATTGTTCTACACTTCCTGTGCTGAGTTATCAGTGAGTGCTGTTGTACACTGTTCAGTAGTAACGACGTTCCTCCCCAGAGCTGGCGGCAGCAGTTCCTCCGCAGAACAATTTGAAGTTTGGAAAGCTGCGCAGTGCTTTGGGACGGAAGGTGCTACACTGCAGAAATGGGCAGCATTGTGTTATCGAAGTCAGCAGAGCTATGCCAATTTATACCAGCTGGCCAGTTTGTCTTATTCTTTTGCAAATGAGCTTTCCATTACCTCTTCTCCTCAGCCGGCTAGAAAACTGTTTTTGATGTTCAGCTGGGGGGAAAAAAAGTGCATGAAGAATGATCAGGATATAATCTCCTGCGGTTGTCGCTGGAAGGTTTTAAATGCTCTTTTAACAAAAAAAGTTTTTTTTAAAAAAACCCCACCCAAAAACCAACAACAAAGAAGCAATAAGACCAGGAACCTGGAGCCAGGAGAAAAAAAAAAGGAATTTTCTCTTTAAAGCTCTTTCTGATTCTAAACTGATCCATGAGGCAGGAAATAAAAAAATATAAACAATTGTAGGAAACTTCATTTTAAAAAAATGCAATAAAGCATAGTATATCGTGGCCATATCTGCCTTCATCTCCTGTAAAACAATGTTTGTTCCGGTTAAGGAATGAAGATCTCCCACTATTTATCACAGTGTCTGCTACATAATTATAATAGAATCTGCCCTGGATGCATTTCAGCAGAACTGAGAGCAAAACGAGCCAGGATCCCTGCGTCTGGATGCACGGGAGAGGCGACGGTGGGGGGACAGGCCGAGGCGGGATGGTCAATGCTACAAGGGGCTTGCTGAGTGTCAGGGGGTGAAGTAGATTGAGCCAGGATGGGGAGCTTTCCCCACACCTGCCAATGAGGAGAAGGGGGAGCTGGGGAGAGCAGGCCCTGCACTGGCCAATGAGGAGAAGGGGATCTGGGGAGAGCAGGCCCTGCACTGGCCAATGAGGAGAAGGGGAGCTGGGTGCATGGGGAGAGTTCTTTGCGCACCAGCCAGTGAGGAGGGGGGATGGAGGGGGGGGCATGCTGCTTACCCAAGCGAGGCAAGCAGAGAAGGTGGAGCCCCTGCTCTGCTTTGAGCTCAGGAAGGGAACTGTGTTTCTCCCGCTTGGACCTGTTGAGCATCTCCAGCTCCCAGTGAGGCGACTGGGAATTGAGGGTGCGTGGCAGCTTGCAGGACCAGGCCCAGTATAAGGGAGGGGGAGAGAGAGAATGGAGGAAGAACAAGACGTCACTGGGCAGGGGGCGGAAGAGAGGAAGGTGTAAAATAAAGTGGAGAGAGAACTGGATGAGGGGGAAGAGAAGGGGGGCAGTTCTGGGTGCCTGCACCATGGTCTCCGTCCCTCCCAGCACCGCTCACCCCATGTCCAACATCTCATGGTTTGAGAGCCCCACCAAGCAGCCTGGGCGAGCACAGGGGCAGCTTCCCCCCCCAAAAGAGCCCTGGGAGTCGGGGCCCTGGCACCTCCCCTCCCTCTGGAGCTGGCGCACCGAGTGTGGGAGGCTGCCGGTGCCAAATTAAGAAGTTTTGTTATTGAGAAAATGAAAAGGAAATGGTTTGCTTCACTGGGGTTCTTTGTTAATTGCTTCTGCTTGCTTTCCCCAAGTGCAGACACCCGCATGCTCCGAAACGTGGCATCCCCGTGCACATGACTCGGGCCTTTTGTTCTGTATCACGGCCAACAAGCAGCAGCCGCCGCCGAGGAGACACGCACAAAATGACTGCAGTCTGCCCCCGCCCCCCGCGCGAACAATATCGTGCAAAGATCAGCCATGCGCCCCGTGCAAAAAGCAGCCGTGCAAAGCGCAGCCCACGCTGCATCCCAAGCACGGGGAGCAGCTCCAGTTCTGCACCATGCACTTGGCTTTGTAAAGCACAGCTGGGAAGCGGCTGAATTGGAACAAGGCGGTGACATTTACCTCCCCCCGCCGCCTCTGGCTGGGCTTAGGCCCAGGGTTTGTTCATGAGCTTGTTCCCACTTAGCCAGCTTTGGAAAGGATTAACAGCGATGCTCTCTCATCCTGCTGGGCCTTGCAGCCCTCCACCAGTGGGGGAAGAAGGGCCCGGAGAGCAAGCTGGAGCAAATAGGAAAGGGACTCCTTGGAAAGAGAGAGAGCTGTCTGCCTGGTGGCTCTGTGGAACTAGGATTCTCCTCCAGCTGTCGCAGCAGCAGCAGCCACACATGGCTTTGTTTAGTTAGCTGAGCTCAGCTCTTCCTTCAAAGGGATGCACTGGGGGTGGGGGTGTCTCTGAACTGCTGGGCAAGAGGCTGATTAAGAAGCTGGGAGGAGCCCGGCCTAGTTCGCAAGGGCCAGCTTCACGCTGTGAAGAACAGGGTCCCCCTGGCCTGGAAGGAAGCTCTGGTGAACACACGTCTTCACTGGTGGCTCATTTCAGCACCTCGGAGAGCTCCCAGAGTCAGCCACAACCAAGCCGGGTTCAGCAAAACCCTTAAGCTTGGGCTTAGGTATTCACTGATTTCCATGAGACACAATCGTCGGCCTACAGTTAAGCAGGACCTTACAGGCTTTGCTGAACCCTGGTGGCCCCGGGGACAATGATGAATTCCTGGAATGGCAGAGCCAAGTTTCCCCACTCTTCCAAACAGCTCCATGGGACCAGATATTCACCCGGCTGCCCCACCTTTATACACCTGCTACCCTATGGGAGACGCAAGCTGCAGCTAGAGTCTAGAGACCAGAGCGGGGTGATTTTGGCAGAGTTGGGAGTATGGCAGCCCCAACCCTCTGACCTGCCTGCAGAACCCCACTGAAGCTCTTAGGGTGGCATGAGAATAAAGGAAGGCGAGACAGCTCCGTATTGCTGGTGTGATGACTAACACGCAAAAGATTGAACCGGGGTCCTCTGAAGCTAAACAGGATTCTCTAATGAGAGCTGTAATAGACTCTCCTCCTCTGTGGATCAGTCACAGAAAAGGGACACACAACCAGTGGGTTACGCTCTTACTGTTAATATCATAGAATATCAGGGTTGGAAGGGACCTTAGTAGGTCATCTAGTCCAACCCCTTGCTCAAAGCAGGACCAATCCCCAATTTTTGCCCCAGATCCCCAAATGGCCCCCTCAAGGATTGAACTCACAACCCTGGGTTTAGCAGGCCAATGCTCAAACCACTGAGCTATCCCTCCCGCCCTTCCTTAATATCCCATACATATTTCCCTTTATGTTTCAGTACCTCTGGGCTCTTTTACATTTCGTTGACCATATGTATTATCCTGTTATCTCCGGTCTGCTTTTCCCAGTCACTCACAATTATTCCTTGTTGTTAATGATCCTGCCTAGAGTTGGGGGTGGTTAATTGTTAATAAAAAGTTTTAACACATACTGAGCAGAGGAATAATACGTGCATTAAACATCACTTCTCCCCAAGTCTGTGTGTGGAAATTAATTACTCTCCAGGAACCTCGACCTTGCTGCACAGCTTTGACTGACAGTGGGAGGTTTTTTTTATAACTCGATGTGTGTGTGAATACAGGGCTGGCTTGACAGCACTAGAGAGTGAAACCCTTATTTAGTCACAGGGAATGCATGCTCACTGTCACACAGTTGGCTGTGCCCCCCACGCTGACTAGCCCTGTGCCTCAATAAGAAGGAGCACGCTAAAACAGGCATGGGGATTGGTGTCTCCATGGCCCGTTCAGTCCTGCTGAGGCTGCCAGTTAGTTGTGCTGGTGTTTTCTGGCTACTGGGAACTGTGCTGAGGGCCACTAAACTCATTTCACCAACTATCGGTTATAGTCACTTTCAGCTCCTGTCAATGGAATGAGATACAGTCACTGGCCCACATGAGAGAGGTCCCATAGTCCATGCTCTAAGCCCCTGAGACTGCTGGAGTGCCAGAGATCTGAGTGCAGGGAGTGGTGCAGTAGGAGATAAAACTCCTTCCCGGTGACCACCGCTGGCTCCTACTGCACCATGTGCTGCAGCCTCACCCAGCCCCAGGTGACAAGGGAGAGCGTTCAGCTACTGCCTGCTAAACTGTGGTTCTATGTGTTTGTCAGCAGGCCACAGCAGAGCCCGGTGCAATCCCTGCCCATCCTTGGGTCGCAGCCAGGCCATGGCTGCACAGAGGGGTGAGACAGAGAACAGGGACACGTGGGAATGGGGATCAGAAAAGGATGAGACTCTGTAACTGAAGGGCTCACCTGTCTGGAAGTGATGACAGATCTGTCCCTCAGTTTCCCAAGTGCTTCCACAGACTCAGAATCCACAGTGGTGCTTGGGATCCTCCAGTCAACAGCCCACCCCTTCCAGGGGGAAAACAAGGGGCCAGCCAAACATACACCAGTAGTGTTTCAGAGACAGGGTGCACCCTCCCTGGGCTAGACAGCATTTGCTTCCGGTAGCTTCTCTTAGTGCCCTTCCCAGGCTCCCCTACTCCACTCAGCAAGTCATTGGCCCATTGGCACAGGGCCAGAGGAGAGGGGTGGGGTTTCCTCCCACCCTAGTCAGAAGTCCTTGGAGCCTAAATAAGGGCAGGTGTCCATCACAGACCTCCCCCTCCCAGGCCTCTTCCTTCCTTCATCCCCCCTCCTCCTCCAGGCAGCTCTGTATCCCAACCCCAGGCATCTCCTGGGGCTTGGCTCCACCATGCCTTGGGAGCTTCTACCAGCCACTGGGGAGAGCCCCACACCTCCTCTCCACCTTAGCTCACTGCAGACTGAGCCACTGGGTCGGCTTATATCTGGGCCCAGCACAGTCACATGACTCCACCTCCTCTGCTGCAAAGGCTCAGATCGCCAGCTACAGCTGGGCTTGCAATTGCTCTTAAAGGGTCCAGCACCCTCTGGTCCAGGCACTAAGAGGAACAAGGGAGTCATCTGCAGGGCCACGCATGAGGGTAGAAATGACAAGGGCTTTCAACCCTCATGCTTCAGGGCATGGGCTGATCACCAGCCAGGGTAAGGGAGAGATTAGGGTAAAGGTTGGTTTGGGTACTACCAGAAACAGGGCACTGAACTAGATGGACCAGGGCTTAGTTCTGGTTTGATCCTGTACACCAGTGGTGGGCAACCTGCTGCCCACGGGCCGCATGCAGCCCATCAGGGTAAACTGATTGTGGGCTGCGAGACATTTTGCTGACGTTGACCTTCTGAAGGCATGCGTCCCCCCACCCCCGCACTCTCAGTGGCCGTGATTCGCCGTTCCCGGCCAATGGGAGCTGTGGGAAGCAGGGGCCAGCACATCCCTGCGGCCCGCAGGTTGTCCACCACTGCTCTAACCCTAGAGTCAGGGTGAGATTTTGGCACCAAATTTCACACATCTCGCTGTCATTTTGCACATTTTTCACCCAATTAATTCTGACAATTTTCCATTTTCACCACGATACGCTTTGCGGTGGAGCCAGTTAAAGTTAGGGTCCGTCAAGCCACATGCTTCAGGGCATCAGCCTGTTGCTGCTGGAGTCAGGAAGGAATCTTCTCCTCATCTCAACAAACAGCACTGCAATTAAGCACATGCTTAACTTTAAGCACATGGCTAGTCCCACTGACTTCCATGGGACCACTCATGCTTCGATGGATTAGGGTCTTGGCTGGGCATGCCAGTGGGGAGTGGTCCCAAAGCATCAGGCGTTGGTCATTACCAGGGACAAGCTTTCAGATTTGATGCACCAATAAGCCACATACACCCCTCAGTGTTTGCATAGGGCAGAACATTTGTAATCAGAGAAACGTGTGGTTTGTATTTTCAGTTCATCCTTCCTTTGCCCAGGTAGCAAGGAGCAAAGATTCCCGGGCTTGCCTAGGAATCCATCCCAGGACTTGTTCTCAGGCTGGCTGTGTGGATGAAGGTGTGATTGGCTGGTGCTCTGTAAAGGGGTTAACCCAGCTAATGGCTCCTACTGCCTGGGCCCCAACAATACATTTACAGGAGCAGGCCCTGCTGTGGCGGGAGGCGAGGGAACGACCCTCGGGGAAGAGGCCACTGCTGCAATGAAATTAGAACAGCATCTAATGGATTGCTTCAATAAGGCCTCCTTTCCACACCCCGTCTGTCGCTCTCATGTGTGCCAGCTGTTCCACTTCCCCGTCCCCACAGGCTGCCCTGGGTATGCCAGCGAGCTGAACCCCACCTCCAAGGGGCCGAGAGGAAAGGTCCCCCCCTCCGAGGCTGGGATCAAGGGTGTTGAGAAGGGATGGGACACGCACCTTATTGAGTTGTGTATGCATCAGCTGGGAGGGGGCGGGGTGAGGAAAGAGATACAGGGAGCAAATAAAGGAAGGGTCTGGATGGGGGAAAGATTGCTGTAGCCCCAGGTAAAGGATCCCACAGCTAGGACTAAGTAATGAGCCCTCTGCAAAGGAGAGAGGATGGGGGACTCTGAAAATTGCAAAGTTCCAAACCAGATCCAGGCTCAGTTTCTCAGCCTCCGCCAGAGTTAGGGGGAGTTGGGGTGATGGCTCAGGCCTGTTTGTGCTCAGAACCCTCCAGCTTCAAGGAAGGGACAGCAGAGAGGTTTGATTTGGGCTGTAAAATAAAATCCTCAGGCTGGGGGCAGTGCTGATTTCTGGGTCCATGCCTTTAGTCTGTGGGTCCTTCTCTTGCCTGGAGCATGGCAAAGGCGAGGAGGGCAGGGTTGGGCACTCAGCGTCGGAATGGATGCTCCTCAGCGGCTGTGTATAACGGCTACTGGGGTGGCACAGTCCAAGGATGCTGTGTCTGGAGTCCTGTGAGCAGCCGGGCATCTTGACTCAGACTGGAACAGGCAGCCCTGAGATGCCACAGGGAACCCTGGCTCCTGCTGGGGGAGGGACGTGTACTGCCCCAGATAAGATCTGCACCAAGATCTTGTTCTGGTCCACAGGCCTGTGTGGGACCTGACCCTGGTCGTGGCTGAGATGCAGTCCAGGTGCCATCAACGCTTCCAGGCAGCAGAAGGGAAAGCCCCCTTCCCTGTGTGTGAGGCTTTTCTCAGGAGTTAGCCTCTCCTTGCACAGCCCCCATGCTCCAGGAGCTGGGAGAGCACGGGGGAGAGAGTGGGGGGAGGTACTAGCTGTGCAGGCCAAGAGCTTGTCCCCTGCCTCCTGCCATGGCTGATTCCCCCTGCTTGCCTCCATCTGACCGGTACTTCTGGGACACAATATGCCATAGAGTCCTGTCTCCATGATCGTAACACCCTACGAGCTGGGGAAGCTGCCTGCAGGTTGGACGGGACTCTGAGGGGAGGGCCGTGAGTGCTGAGTGACATCCCAGGTCAGCAGGGCTCCTTCCATTAAGGAAGAGCCGGGGGCGGGGGGGAAGGGACTTTGTAACACCTGGGCTGAGGTGGGGGGAAAGCAATGCTCCATCAGAACCAAAGAGAGACTCCTCATTTCCAGGCAGCTCAGACCTCTGGATCGCCAACGGCTCGAGCCAGCTGGCCCAGGCTCAGGCCCGTCTACATAACTGCCCCTGTCACCAACACCACCCAGACCAGTGCCACCAGCACTGTCCCAGACCCAGTAGTACTCACACTGCCATGCTAGGCCCAGCTCCATTTACAGAACACTCCCAGGCCTGCTCTTATTCATGTCTTTATTATTATTCTGGGTGTTGAAGGAGCACCTCAAACGGCCAGTCAGAGCTGCCACTGACCAAGCACAGAGAAGAACCCAGCCCTGGAATCATTTACAAGCCACCTCAGACCCAGTATTGCAGGCAGCACCATCCCAGACCCATATCACTTACAGCACCGCGGTAGGATGCTTAAACACCAGTCCCAGGTCCAGAGCGGCCATGTGGCCAACCAGAGCCATCCCAGCCCTCGTGCTAATGACATTTTCAGCCCAGATGTACAGCCCCTCCTTTCAGGCCTCCTGAGATCTGGGCCCTTCTCTGTGCCACTGGGTGAGAATAATGAACCTAGCAGCAGGGGAGTACGGAGAGTAAGAAGGGAAGAAAGAGAATGAACGAGGAAGAAAAGAGAGAATGACTGCAGTTCTGGTTAATTAATAAAGGGAATGCAGAAGGCAAGGTGAAGAGACAATGGTAATTTTATGCACTGCCAGTCAGGCCCATTCATCCTGGGAGCAGCTCCACTTTCTCTCTGTACTGTTCCTTTTCTTTGGAAATGGAGCTGTGAAAGAGAAAAAAAACTGATTAAAATCAGCACCCAAACTGACAAGGAAAAAAACATTTTAATCTCGGCAGCTGCAGATTTATCTTTTTCCAAATAAATGAAACAAGAAAGCATTAAAAATATTAGCCAGTAACACAGGGCAGAGCCTGGGATCATCTTAACTTTGATGCCAATCCCATCATCTGACAACCTCAGCCAAGGCCAAATTCTATCTAATCTGTCTATCCCCATTCACACCCATCTATCTATCTATCCACCTATCAATCTACCTCTACACATATTGTCTCTCCCCATACATTCTCTCTATCACAAGACATGCTATTTCCTATCTGTCTGTCCATCTATCCATCCATCCGCCTATTTCCCTACAGTTCTAAAGTGTCTGTCACTGTGTTATCATCCCTACCTTGGGTTAATGGTAAACACAACGCTAATATTGTCTCCCAACTCAAAGCTTATTGCTAGTGCTAACCTTAGTATTACATATTAATTAAATCTGAACTATATCATCAACGCGAAAGCCTAATTTTACCCCTAGCCACAGCACTAACTAGAGTCTAACCTTCAATCCTAATCCTAACCCACTGCCACTCCTGCTCCATCTCACCCAGTTCTACCCCTGAACAACATGAGCAAGCCTTCTTAACTGGCCTGCTGGTTCTTGATTGGTCAGTATTTCCTCCTGTCCCTTCTAGACCTCTGGAGGAGTGTTTTGTTGGTCGCCAGGTCTGAGTGGGTTTTCCTTGGGCTGGGAGTGTCATGGTGCTGATGCCTCCCGCAGGGGGCAGAGAAGGCCTGATAGACCCCATTATGCCCCCACACTAATCTTACCCCCTATCCTTAATGCTTAACCATAACTCTTCTATGTGGACTCATAATGCTTATCCATAACCCTAGTTGTAGCCCTGTTGGAGAATATTACACCCTTTCTTATCAGAATCAAAAGCACAGCGTTTGGATGCCGGCACACTAGTCTCTCACTATGTGAGAGGCCCAAGGAAAGAGAGATAAGTGTTTTAGAGTACTGCTTTGGGCATTAAATCCTGGTCTAGAATTGAGGAGAGGAAAGTCATCCATTCAATATATCTGGGGAGGTAGTTTCCAAGTTAAATCCTGAGCAAAGCTAATGCATGGATTTTATATGGCAAGCAATGCGAGTTCATTATGAAAAGATCAGTTTCCTGTGAAAGGTGCCAGAATGGGAACATAACTGAACAGTCCAAGTGTAACATTCCTATTGTAAAATGATTGGAAGGGGATTAGGCTGTTTAGCAACGGTCCTCTGGGCAGATGGACACATTTTCCAATCAATCCCATGTGCTTACAAATCATTCCTTGCAACCGAGTAGGTAACTGCAGGCCAGATCCTCAGCCCGTGCAAAACGGTGTAACCTCATCGACAGAGCATGTTGTAAAGGCCAAGACCATAACAGGGTTCAAAAAAGAACGAGATAAATTCATTGAGGATAGGGTCCATCAATGGCTATTAGCCAGGATGGGCAGGGATGGTGTCCCTAGCCTCTGTTTGCCAGAAACTGGGAATGAGCGACAGAGGTTGCGCTGGGTTCCCCAGGGTGCAGCCTGGGACTGGGGACGGCTGTGCCCCCTTAACTCTCCAGCCTGGGCTGTCTCTAACAATGGTTTGCTAGTGACCGGCAGCAAACCCCTCTAGGCCCTGTGATCACTCAGAACAAATGCATGTGGAGCCCCACACCCAGCTAGAGTGCATGAATGCTCCCAGAGCCACTCATGAATCACACAGAGAAAGGCACCAGCCAAATCCCCCAAGCATCCAGTCTTGTACCTCAGGAATATACCATCTTGCACTGCTCAAGACGAGCAATGCAGATTTATTACTTGGTTCACCACTTCATCAATGGAAAGGGGATGTACACCAGCCTTTGCAAACCAGAGCAGATTTACCACATACTTCAGGCAAACTCACTGGTAAAGATAAACAATTAAACAAATGTATTGATGACAAAAGATTGACTTTTTTCTTGTCACTTATAGTCACTTAAAATCTGAGTTAGTTACTAAAATAAAATAAAATATAAGCACGCAGTCTAAACTCTCAACCCTGTTAGACTGGGCAACATTTAGATTAAGCTGTTTTTCTCACCCCACTGGATATTGCAGTTCATAGTACACAGGTTTCACCTGTGAAACTTGGGCCAGTCCACTCTGTTGGAGTCTTCAGTCTTCTGCTGAGTGTCTTTGTGGCTTGCAGCGTAGGTGGGGCCAGGAGAAAGGCCCAGCATGCGGCCCCTTTGTTCTGTTTTATACCCTCAGTCCACGTGCTTGGAGAACACAGTCCAGGCATGTCTGGGGGGCATTGCTGAGTCCCCAGGAAAGGTTGAGAAATTCCCCTGGTGTGGCCTCATGCAGGTGAGTCATTGAATTGTAACTCCCTTGCTGGACAGTGGCTGTTGATGTCTCTTCAGCACCCACCCAGGTATTGGTTACCTCCCTTGTCATTGTCTCTGGAGAGCTGGTAACAGGGCGCCTCCCAAATCCACAGCATATTTTTAGTGACAACCATACAACACATTCTCCTAACTTCATATGCATTAATGACATACATATTTAGATAGAAAAATGACTTTCAGCCGATCATAACCTTTCCCCTGATACTTTATATGCTATATCACAATTATATATAAATGAGGAATATGGAGGTCACAGGATGCTCCCCCAAAGTATAGAATGTCACAGAGGTTAACTAGGTCCGGGTACAGTGCTCACCTGCTCTAGCTACCCCACAGTAAAACTAGAGTGTGCCTGTCCTTCACTGGGCTTTTCCTCAGGATAGCTCACCTGTACGGGTTGCCCTGAGGCAAAAACCACACGCCTGTTTCAGCAGTGAAGGCCCAAGCTGCGGACTTTCCAGCTGTGTATCAGCTGGTTGTGTTACCAGGGAGGGTTTCATGCAATATGCATCCCTGAAGGACCACACAGCTAATAAAGTCTGGTGCTGAGGCAATGCAGACTCCAGGGGCCTCCACCTCCAACCGGCCCCTCCATTGCTAAGTCCAGAGTACACTCCTGTTTTCTCACCTCCCTACGCTGGGCCCCCTGCTCCAGCAGCCGAGATACAATTACACGCAATTATTGAACTGTTGCGCCCAGCTTAGGGAACTTCAAGGAAACAGGAGGATGCAGCCGGGAAGGCAAAGCACTGGTGGTTTATGAAATTAGAAAGCTCAAAGGCAGCGAGTCCACATGCCAGAGAGGAGCTGAGAGAAGGGAGACGTCTCAGCAACGCTTTATCGGCAGGTTCGGCGAGGAGATTGGAGTTGAAAGTGCCGCGTCGCCTGATTTGATATCTCCTCCCCACACCTTGGCTGCAATTTCCGCCTGTAGGGTTTCGTTAGGCATCTTTGGTGATATTTCTGTACGCTCAGTGGTTCCTGTCTGCAGAGATCTTAGCAGGATTAGGCAAAACGCACGGCTGGAGAAAGCAGTTCAAGTGCTCCTACCGCAGACTCATGAACATAGCTGGAGGGGGAAGCCGGAGTCCCCCTACCACAGACTCACAGCCACTGCTGGAGGGAATGGGGCTCCTAGCACAGACTCACTAACTCAATGCCCCTCCCATAGACTCTGGGACTGATGGACAATGCCTGGGGGAGCGAGTGCCCCTACCACAGAACCCGCCAGCGCAGACATTCCCAGAGGGCCAGGCTTGGTATCCCTAGAACAGAACGTCATGCTATAGCTTGGGGGTATTAACGCAGGCAGCCGTGGCATCTGGGTCTGAGCTCCTAAGGGGACCACTG
Source organism: Macrochelys suwanniensis (assembly GCA_033296515.1). Taxonomy (NCBI): domain Eukaryota; kingdom Metazoa; phylum Chordata; order Testudines; family Chelydridae; genus Macrochelys; species Macrochelys suwanniensis. The sequence goes on from CM065796.1 coordinate 6,188,332, forward strand.
TGGTGTCTCTAGGAGACCTGGCAACGCACAGTAACGAAGCCAGAGCCAGCAGGGGTGATAGCTTGTGATCACCCGGAGAAGGAACAACAATCCATTGCTCTTCTATGGTGCATTTCATCCAAGGATCTCAGAGCACTTCTTTCCCAGTATTAATCATGACTCAAAGCAGGCCTGGGACACTAACTGGAACCATGGGAGAATAAGGACTGGAACCCAGGAGTCCTGGTTCTTAGAGAGAGCACTCTGCAGCCCTTGCTCACATGCTCTGAAGCTGGAATACCAAAGGGTCACTGACCATCGCTCTCCCAGGGTGTTTTCTGTCTCTGGCACAGGTCTGGTGGGTACTGAATAAAGGGTGGCATCCCTCACAACTGCATTACTAAAGCACCGCACTGGTCAGTCAGATCAATAGTGTCTTCTCAGTCTGAGGTACCCGGCAGACAGGTTCCGGGGCACAGGCCTGGAAGGGCGGTGTGCCCTAACTCAGCACAGCTGTGTGGGGGGCAAGATCGGGATAGCAGGGGATGCGGCAGGTCAGGACTGAGCTGGGAGGGAAAGCATGCGGGCTGCCTGGCTATCATGGGCCAGTACTGTCTGTCCAGGTCATGAATCTTACATTCACAGCCCCGTTGTTTTGGGTTTTTAATAGCACCGTATTCTGGCACAGGAAACTCTCTCTCCGACAAGTGGGGAAGCGTCATTATGCATGTCACTGAGCTCTGAAGTGTCTGAGAGGAAACAATCTTTGCCTCTTTAATTGATTCGACTCACTCACTTAAGCGATCTTCCCGGTTCCTCTTGCACGTTCACGTCTGCTCTAATCCCGCTCTGCTTCCAGCAGCTCCTCTCCCGCTGGTCACGGGGATGGGGATTTCCCAAGGGCGGGCGTGCACTCGGCTGGGGTCACGTTTTCCACTGCTTGCATCCGAAGAAGTGGGTATTCACCCACGAAAGCTTATGCTTCAATACCTCTGTTAGTCTATAAGGTGCCACAGGACCCTTTGTCGCTTCTACAGATCCAGACTAACACGGCTACCCCTCTGATACTTGAGTTTTCAAAAGTGCCCACGTGACTTGGGCGCCTGGGATTCAGCCCTTCAGAGGGACATGGGCTTGGGTGCTTAACCTCAGTGCCTTTTGCATGGAGCTGACCATAAAGTTGCTGCGGGAGCCCAGATGGGGATGCGGGAAATGGAAGGGGGACGGGAACTAGGGCAGTTTACTCTGAATGGTTCCTGTTAGGGGCAGTTAGAGAGAAAAGCTAGGCTGATTGGGGAAGCTCCCGTCTCTCGGCATGCAGCTCTCCAGACCCCACGAAACCCACCTCCCATGTGAGGTGAATCCAGCACACAAGGGCCCTGTATCAGCTCTTGCTCCCTTCCCGGCTCTCCTGGGCAGACGCCACGCAGAAGCATCAGTAGCATGTTGAGTCGCAGTAAGAGCTTTTGCAGAAGAGGCAGAAGAAATCCTGGACCCTGAGCCTGCAGGAAAGGCACCGTCGGGGGGAACGCTTCCCTGGTTTGCAGCAGCCGTTGGGGAATGTCGCACATCTGCACGAGCCGACAGATGTTTTCCGAGGCTGTGTTTTCCAAATACATCCCCCCCCACACCTTCACATCCTGTCTCCCTGGATTCATGTCACACACACAGAGCACAGCCGTATGCTGGCACATGCCCGCACACACCACAGCCGCTCTGCCCTTTACTTCTCTCTTGGGATGCACGGTACATGTTGGCTCTGGGCGAGGTTCTGAACAAGACATGGGGAGAGTGATTCATATCCCAGAGGGTCTCAGCAGGAGCCGGCCCTCCCCGTGTGTGGCAGAGAGAGACGGGTGAGAGCGACAGAGACAGCTTGGGGCAGAGGGACTGAGACATCGCCCTGCCAGCTAAGACTGAGGGACAAAGGCATCCCCGCCACACCTTGGGGCAGAGATAGCTGCAGTCTAGGGAAAACTAGGGTGACCAGACAGCAAGTGTGAAAAATCGGGACAGGGGATGGGGAGTAATAGGAGCCTATAGAAGAAAACGATCCAAAAATTGGGACTGTTCCTATAAAATCAGGACATCTGGTCATCCTAGGGAAAATACCTTCCAAAAGCTGAAGCCCATCAGCACGGGTAGATCCTGACTCCCCCTACTTCCCTTTCGGGGTCCAATCTCTTCCCTGCAAATGAAAGCCTCACTTCTCAACCAAAGGCCAGGAGAGAACTGGGCAGCAGGACGCAGGGAGCACGGCTCAGTGCTGATCGGGGGAGGCCTTGTAATGCCAAGGCCGATCAGAGACACTTAGCAACACAATCACGCGTTGCTGGCTGCCGCACAAAGGAAATTGGCACAGTAAAATATTTCCCTCCTCGCTGCGTCCCATTTACATGTTTATAATGGAAGTTTTTAAGCCCCTAATGAGAAGGAAGCTCATTGTGGGGCGAGGATGATTAAAGCAGCAACAGACGTGATCGCAGGCAATAACAAAGGGATGTTAATTACATCAAGGGAACCAGGAGGGCAGCGCAGCCCACTCGGCTGCCGTTTGTGGCCCTGTGGTGCTGGCTGACCTGCCTCCCTCCCCTTCTGGTGCTGATGTGTTCACCCGCAGATTCCTAGCCTCTGCGAAAAGCAGCTTGCAAACCAGCTGGGATGCAGCTAAGGGGAAGGTTTTGGGGTTTGGTTTTTTTTTTTAACATTCTTCCTCCCAGCTGCAGCCTGCAAAAGCAGGAATGAGCTAGTTTAGTGCACTTGCAAAGCTGGTCCTCTGCTTTGGGGCACTGACAAACTACTCCCTGTCTGCTGGGTTAGATATAGCCAGCACTGGGAAGGGCGCTGGAGAGGCAAAGAGAGGTGAAGTGCCCTGCAGACCCAGCCATCATGGTGAAAATGCTCAGCCAGCTAGGAGAGGCAGATAAGATGATGGGGCAAAGATTCAGGTGCCCAACTGGATGCACTTCCACGGAAGGGAAGAAGCCTCTTTGGGGTTATTTGTTAGAGTTAGAGCCACCCTTGCCAGCACCACAGGGTGAGGGAGGGTGTCTCCTCCTGCCAGTCAGGGCTCATGAAGTGCCCACCGGGTGCTTCCCAGACATGGACTGATGCCACCACTCTGCTGGAGCCGTACCTCCAGAGCCTGGGGAGAAGTGTCTGCAGAGAAGAAACTGCCCTGCCCTTCCCAGACGGAGGAGGGATGTGGAAGGCGTCCATCTGGGGTGCTGTGAAAGGATCCGCTCTTGCATAGCAGGAGATGGCGGAGAACAAGAACAAAAGAAAGAGGAAATAATAGAAAGACCAAAAGAAGGAAAATAAATAATAGAATGGTCACAGAACTAATAAAAAACAAGAAAGAGTAAGTAAGAGAAAGAATGGATGAAAGAAAGGGCAAATAATAACAGAAAGAAAGAAAGAAAGGGCGTTAGCAATTGGAAAGCCTAATTTAAGCAGAATAACCCTGATATTTTCTCTTTTAATAAATAAGGCAGCTGAGCCCTAAGTGTTTGAGTTAGTCCCAGCCAAAGCTGCAGTATCAAACTTTAATCTATTCTTGATGGAGCAATTAAAGGGAGAGAGATGGGCCCTGAAATGCAGCCCAAAGGATCTGACTGAATATTTAATATGGTTTCAGGCTTTGAAAGTCCCAACAAACCAGCGGAATGGGGAAGCCGATGACAGCTTTGTCTTAATAAGGAGAAAGGGAAAAAAAGCCCATGTTCTGCAAAGAGAGAGGGCCTCATTAAAAAGGAAGGAAATGTTGCGTTGGAAGCAATATTGCACTGGGCTGCGGCTGAGAGCGCAGGCATTCCACGGCCAGGAACTCCCAGAGGGCAGGGGGTGCTGGAGGGTTGGTTGTGCATTGGTGCTGCAGGGCTGGCGCCATTCTGGCTGGGGAAGATTAAGCCCAGATGGTGAGAATGTACTCATCTGGAGTAACACCTTATTCCCTGAGTAATCAATGGGACATCTTGCTGAGTACAGTGTGAACAAACAAGACAGGGCCCTTAAGTAGGGCTGGTAAGTTTTCCTTCCACATATAGGCCAATGGCACCCCTGTGCAGCTATGAGGGCTGGGTAAAAAATGGTTCCTTCGAGAAAGAGCTTGAATTCATAGATCCCTGGGGTCTGATTCTCTGCCTGGCTCCTTCTGGAGTCAAGTACACCTGTGCAAAGGGGCCAAAGTCAAAGTTCTTCCCAGCCAATGGCTTGACGGGCTGACGTGGTTTAAAGCACGTTAGTTTCATAGCCAACAGTACAGCTAGTATCACCTCCGACTGCCCTAACCCAATGGGCCAGGTACCCATTTTGCAGCTAGGTGAGCTGGAGGGGGGCTTTCAGCATGAGAGCAAGAGAGATGCAACCCCATGCCCATCAGGAGTGTAGTCAAGCACACCACACCTTCACAGAAAGGCATCCAGGCGCTCCCAAATCAGAATGGTCTTCTCTCATCTGTCTGATTTCCCCCCTCTACCCAGCCCTTTGCACCAGCACAAATGGTGATATAAGGTGCAAGGCAAGGACGAAGCAGGCTCATAGATATGAAGGCCAGAAGGGATCATTAGGATCCTCTAGTCTTTCTTCTGGCATAGCATAGGCTGGAGACCCTTCCCCAGTGATTCCAATTCTTCTAAATAATCCTGACCAGCACGGGACACAGATGGCTGTGTGCGGGACGTGCTGTAAGGTTGTGGGCTATTTCCTAGGGTACCCGATTAATATTCACCGGGGTTTCTCCCAGTGAGAGGGGAGTGGAATGCAGCCCAACCTGCAGCAATGGTGAGCTGGCTGTCCTGACACCACAGACCTTGTGCCAGCTTAAAATGCTGGAGCTGGGTGGGTGGATTTGTCTGTCTTTACGGCCTCGATTTTTGGGCAGCCTTGAGTGCAGATAACAGAGAATAATAATAGGACACAATAGGGGCTGCCACTCCCCTTTAGCTAAACCACCATTTCCTTTAGGAGAGCGCCAAACAAATTAATCACACTTGTAAATTACCACAGGGCTACAGCCCCACATCAACAAGGGCCCCATGGGGCTGTGTTGCTCACGCCGGGTGATCTATGTACCCCTCTAGTAGCTGGTCCAGCTAAGGGTCTTGCCCACTGGATCTAAATAAATGGAAGGGAAGCACTGCCAATTCAAATAGGGTTTTGTGAGCCTACAAATTAGTGTGAGGGATTCACACAGCCCTGAGCTCTGTGGGGGTTGCTGATCCTAGCGATCATCCTTCTGCACTTGATGGGTCTAGTGTCGAGCTTCTTACTCATGTTCTGCTAAGGCAAACTCCCTCTGAAGACAAGGGCTCAAGCCCTGAGGTTCTTGCTCAGACTTTCCCAAGGCGACACTCCTATTGGTGTCAGTGGGAATTTTACTAAGAACATAAGAACGGGCATACTGGGTCAGACCAAGGGTCCATCTAGCCTAGTACCCTGTCTTCTGACAGTGGCCAGTGTCAGGTGCTTCAGAGGGGATGAACAGAACAGGGCATTTATCGAGTGCTCCATCCCCAGTCATCCAGTCCCAGCTTCTGGCAGTTAGAGGCTGAGGACACCCAGAGTATGGGGTTGCATCCCTGACCATCTTGGCTAACAGCCATTGCTGGACCCATCCACCGTGAACTCATCTCATTCCTTTGTGACGGGGACTAAAGCGAGTGAGAACCTCCAGGACCCAGCCAGCTGCAATGTGTAACAATAGAGAAATAGCAAAGCTCCCAATGCCCCACTCCCGGCTGCAGGGCTGGCTGTCATGCTCCAGCCCATAGCAGGGCAGAATAGCGTCAGACCCTGTGGGGGGAGGCTGAGGACATTGCTCACCTGGGCCAGGCACCTCATTGAAAAATCATGGAACAGGTCCTTAAGGAATCAATTCTGAACCACTTAAAGGAGGGGAAAGTGATCAGGAACAGTCAGCATGGATTCACCAAGGGCAAGTCATGCCTGACTAACCTAATTGCCTTCTATGATGAGATAACTGGCTCTGTGGATGAGGGGAAAGCAGTGGATGTGCTATTTCTTGACTTTAGCAAAGCTTTTGATACAGTCTCCCACAGTGTTCTTGCCAGCAAGTTAAGGAAGTATGGGCTGGATGAATGGACGGTAAGGTGGATAGAAAACTGGCTGGATGGTCGTGCTCAACGGGTAGTGATCAATGGCTCCATGTCTAGTTGGCAGCCGGTATCAAGTGGAGTGCCCCAAGGGTCGGTGCTGGGGCCGGTTTTGTTCAATATCTTCATCAACGATCTGGAGGATGGGGTGGACTGCACCCTTAGCAAGTTTGCAGATGACACTAAACTGGGAGGAGTGGTTGATACGCTGGAGGGTAGGGACAGGATACAGAGGGACCTAGACAAATTAGAGGATTGGGCCAAAAGAAATATGATGAGGTTCAACAAGGACAAGTGCAGAGTCCTGCACTTAGGACGGAAGAATCCCATGCACTGCTACAGACTAGGGACCGAATGGCTGGGCAGCAGTTCTGCAGAAAAGGACCTAGGGGTTACGGTGGACGAAAAGCTGAATATGAGTCAACAGTGTGCCCTTGTTGCCAAGAAGGTTAACGGCATTTTGGGCTGTATAAGTAGGGGCATTTCCAGCAGATCGAGGGACGTGATTATTCCCCTCTATTTGGCACTGGTGAGGCCTCATTTGGAGTACTGTGTCCAGTTTTGGGCCCCACGCTACAAGAAGGATGTGGATAAATTGGAAAGAGTCCAACGGAGGGCAACAAAAATGATTAGGGGGCTAGAGCACATGACTTATGAGGAGAGGCTGAGGGAACTGGGATTGTTTAGCCTGCAGAAGAGAAGAATGAGGGGGGATTTGATAGCTGCTTTCAACTACCTAAAAGGGGGTTCCAAAGAGGATGGATCTAGACCGTTCTCAGTGGTAGAAGATGACAGAACAAGGAGTAATGGTCTCAAGTTGCAGAGGGGGAGGTTTAGGTTGGATATTAGGAAAAACTTTTTCACTAGTAGGGTGGTGAAGCACTGGAATGGGTTACCTAGGGAGGTGGTGGAATCTCCTTCCTTAGAGGTTTTTAAGGTCAGGCTTGACAAAGCCCTGGCTGGGATGATCTAGTTGGGGATTGGTCCTGCTTTGAGCAGGGGGTTGGACTGGATGACCTCCTGAGGTCCCTTCCAACCCTGAGATTCTATGATTCTATGATTGCCCCCAAGAGAACCCGTCTGTGCCGGCGAGTAAACAGGCAGGTTAGTGCTGCTGCCAGCTCTGAAGCGATTTATTAAAGGGATTAGCCCTCGCCCCTGACTGGATTTACGATGGGGGCTGTTAGCGACAGATAATCCCGTCTCAAATCCTCTCCAGTGGCTTGGGGGAAGGCAGAGGGGAGAGCGGGGGGGGGGCAGAGAAGGAAGGAGGGGGAGAAGGAAGATGAGTGAGGAATAAAGCAGCAGGAGGAGGGGGAGGAAGTAGTAGAAGAAAGGAGCAATGGGGGGGGGGGGGGGGAAGGCGGAGGAATCCCGGAGGAGGAGAGTAGAAGGAAGGAGTAGGCAAGATTTTGCCACATGAAGGGCAAACCCAGCCCCTAATGCTCAGTCCAAGTAACTGGGCTGGGCTTTGGCGATCTCAGCCACGGTGCTACGAGGGGAGAAATGGTCCCCACTGACCGCAGCGGAACCCCAGATCCACCCCGCAGCCCCGGCGCCAAACTCAGGGCTGGAGCGACTTCCACAGCCCCTGGGCCCTGGGCTAGGTATGTGGGGGGGAAAGGCTGTTGGAGCTGCACGGTGACGCAGCCCCCTGCCCCGTCCCCCGTTGCCCCCAAAGAGGGACAGTGCCACGCGGGGCGGCTCTACGGAGCTGGTTCCCACAGAGCACAGAACAGAGGGAAACGCGCTGCCCGACTCTTCCCAGAGGCGCTGCCACGCCGAAGCAAAGCAGAGCAGACCCCAGCAGCGATCGCGGGGTGGGTAAGAGTCATCTGGCTGGATGGCTTAGGTGCATTTTGGGGGAGGGTCCATGAGAGCGGGGCCCACGTATTGCAGACCCCGGGGAACTTCCTTCGGGCCCCAGTGTTTCCTTCAGCCCCTCTTGTGGCCTCCTCCATTCTGGCTCCACACCGCCTCGGGGTGTCTAGCTGCGACGCTCTGCTGAGGTCTCCATGCACTGCGGCGGGGGCTGGGGGTGGTCGCGGCCGGAGCGTTGCCGAGGCCGGCAGCCAGAGGGGTGCGTGGGAAAGCTGAACTGCTGCCGGGGCAGTCGGGATGCTGCCAGCCTAGTGGCTCAGGAATGCCTGTAGCTCTCCTTAACGCAGCGTGAGCTATGCGCCGCTCTCGTAGCTAGTCTAGGTGAGACGTTTATGTATCTGTTCTACCTACGGCTAATGGGTTTAGGGGCCGATTTTTAAAGGTACTGAAATCAGGGGGAGTGAGGCGCCCGGGCACTTCTGAAAATCCCATTAGGCTCCTCTGCAAGTTTAGGCTCCTAAATACCTTTCCAAATCGGATGCCGAGACTTTTAGCTCGAGCAAAAGAGGCTCCGGCTTTTAGATCAAAATGCCCAAAGTTTGATCCCTGCTCACGTGCCGCCCGGGGGGGGGGGCGGGGGGGTCATACGTGCATGTTCGCCCGTGTAGGAGGGTGAACCTGCAGCACCTGCTACCATCACTGCGGGAGGTTAGGCCGCCAAGGCCTGGCGCTGCCCAAAGGCCCCTGTTTCAGCACCACGGACAAGGTTCCAATGGAGCCTGACAAACTGGGCTTGCTCAAGCCTGCGCTTAAAGCGGCGTAGTCAATCCTGATTAGCTCTGACACGCTCACCTGTAACCTTTTCATTAAGAAATTATGTTTAGTAGAAATTGTTCTGACACTTCTCAGCGGCATCTCCCCGCAATTCATTAGGGGGCGGGAGCGGGAGACATGAAATCAAGCGGTAACGGTTCAGGCGTTTCTTTTCGGTGGCAATATTTGTGCTAATCAGGCCGCGGTGTGGAGTGAATGGGGATCAGCAGGCGGGAGCGGGGGTGGGAGTGAAGGGGAGGACACGGAAGAAATGTCAAGGTGAATGGCTGCCTGGCGCCCCCGGGGGAGGAGAGGAGGGGAAATCAGCCAAACACACTTGGCCAGAGTTCAGGGATGAAGCTGGTGGAGACAAGATCAGTCAGTCAGGGCGCCTAGAGTTGCCCCTGCATAAGATTCTGACTCCGCTCCAGTGTTCGGAACCAGCCCCATCTGTTGCTCTCTTAAAAGACACCTACAGCCGAGGCAGAAGGTTCCCTAGGGAGCATCTGTCTATCTGTCTGCAATGCTTCCTAGAGCTGCGGAGAACCAGAATTTCTGCTTCACAGGACATTTTACAATTTGTTTCGTAGTTAAAACAAAGACATTTGTAATTTTCTGCAAAATGACATGATTTGGGGGAAATTTTTTGGGGGGGCCCATTGAAATGTTTCATTGGATTTTCAACTTTTTAAAAATGCAAACTGCCATTTCGAAATGAAGAGTTATTCATTTGGACTCTTTCGGAATGAAACATCTTGTCTTTTGTTTTTATTTTCATTTTGAAATAATTCAGCCTGATCAAAATGCTTTTCTTCTTAAAAAGTGTAATCCAAATGGACACATTTACTGCAATTAATAATGTTGCAATGAATAATGGCTGAAAATGTGAAAGGGTCTTATGGGGGTTTGGCATCTAAGTCCATTTCAGGCGTCTTTGAACATCTCAGCCAATAATAATAAATATTAGCATCGGTTTAAACTAAGACAAAGTCCTGTTGCTAAAAATATAGCTGATTGTTTGACTACATTTGTGGTTCGCTATGAAAAACGGTCCAGAGACCAAAGAACCAAACCTAGCCAGTTTTATGGTCAAAGAGAAAGTAGTACAATAGGAAAGGGAGACATACATACCCCTCCTTTTGGGAAGCAGTTCTCATCTTGCTGTATGTGCACTTTACACAGCAGGTGTGCTTCGAAATGTACCCCCCAAACCACTTATAGCACTGTTGCTTATAAGTTAGAAAAGGCTTTATATGGCACCAATATCCAACCCACCAGTTCATACAAGCTCTTTAACTTGTTGTTCTCTACCTTTTCTTCTCTTTCTTTTGGATACTACATTTTGAATGAGCTGCCAGTAAAGGTATCTATACTAGGACATAAAACAAAAGTAGCTTGCTTTGGCAATCTGTATATTTGCTGATGCCAAAAGAGAAGTTTAGCTTTGCAGAGAATTGTGGGATCTCTCTCTCTGGACATACATGAGCAAAATGGACACAATTGTAGGAAAGATACAATATAATGCAGTTAACATAACTGCTCACATGCTAGGTATAATATAATATTAATAAGATATGCCCTACATCGAACATATACGTATTGGCTAACAGTCCAGTATTTATGATTGTTTACAAGAGACAGCATGTTGTCTGGTGGTTAGAGCTGAGATCTGACAGTCAAAGGAAAAAACGACCCAGCAGCCGAGTCGAGACTCCTGGGTTCTATTCCAACCACTGTGACGCCTTGGGCAAATCCACTTCTCTTCTCATTGCCTCATCTGTAGGCTGGACAAGAATACCATGTGGGGGTGTGTAGTTTAATTACCATTTGCTAGGCTCTTTGAGAAGGGAAGGCCCCAGAGAGAAAAGACAGTATTATTATAAGGGCCATACGTTCTTTCCAGACAGTTAAGGGATAATAAATCCCCCTGCCCAGAAGAGATCTGGTTGTTTAAGTTGCATGCAGAATGTGGTGAAGAGGGAGGAACACCAGAGAACAGGAGCTCAAGAGCTATGTGGTGCAGCAGGGAAGGGAAGAGGAGCATGTGGCTGCATCTAGGTTTCTGGTTAAACACTAGGCACAGCAGGTGGGATTTGAGAGGAGACTAGAATGAGAAGAGACGGGGGCACGTTGTGGGCAGCAGTCAGGACTGGGATTTCGGCAGGGAAGTGCATTGGCACTGGGGGCTGACCATGGCTTCATGGATCCCTGGGATTTGTGATGTTCAGGACTGGGGGTGTGGTGAGATGCAGGAAGGCTGGAGGAGGGAGAGGCGGTGGAGTAGGGGTGGGGAGGAGACTGGAGAATGATCCTGGGTTTTGCCTAGTATATGTTGTGGCTGAAATCAGCACTGAGCTGGGACTTTCCCGTGGCCATCAGGAGAGGAAGGGAGCTGGGGAAGGGAGAGCAGTTTGCTCCAGCCCCACCCCTTCCCTATGGGAACGTCGCAGATTTTAATGTGAGAAGGGATCATTAGGTCAGCTAGTCTGATCCCCTATATCACACAGGCCATTAAATGTCACCCAGTTATCCCTGTGCTGAGCCCAGCAGCTTCTCTGTGGCTAAAGCAGATCTCCCAGAAAGGATCCAGTCCTGACTTGAAGAGCACAAGAGATGAAGAATGCACCACTTCCCTTGATGGTTTGTTCCAGTGGTTAACCACCCTCCCTGTTAAACATGTGGGCCCCTTATTTTGACTTTGAATTGGCTCTTGCTCAGCCTCTCTCTTCTAGATTAAAAGCCCTTTAGTACCCTGTACTTTCTCCCCACAAAGGTACTTATTCCCTGTAGTTAAATCACCTCTCAATCTTCTTTTGGAGATGCTAAACTGATGGAACTCCTTAAATCTCTCATGGTACGGCACTTTCTTTGATGCTCCAACCATTTTTATGGTGCTTCTTCATACCCACGCCGCTTTTTTTCAACATCTTTTAAAGTACGTGGGCACCAGAACTAGAGGAAGTATTCCAGTATCTGTCTCACCAATGGCATATACAGTGGTGGCAACATTACCTCCCTGAGCCTACTCACGTGTTTACACATCCAAGGATCACATTAACCCCATTGGACACAGCATCACACTGGGAGCTCATGTTCACCACCTTATTCACTATGATCCCTAAAGTCTTTTCACCGTCACTGCTTTCCAGGGTACAGTCCTCCAGTCTGTCGGTCCGGCCTGCATTCCTTGTTCCTACACTTATCACTTTTCATTTGACTGTATTAAAATGTATTGTGTGTCAACGGGGCCTGGCTTCATGGTTATTTATCACTCTGCCAATCTTTGTGTCGTCTGCAAATTTTATCTGCAGGGATTTTATATTTACTTCCCGATCATTGTTGAAAATATTGAATCCTGATCCCTGCGGAGCCCAACCAGAAACACCCTCTTCCAATGATCATTCCTCATTGACAATGACTTTTTGAGATCTGTCAGTTAGTCAATTCTTAGCCCATTTTATGTGTGCTCTATTGATATTGCACGCTGCTAATTTTTTAATCAGAATGTCATGTGGTACTAAGGGAAATGCTTTACAAAAGGGAAAGTATGTCGCATCTACGCAGTTACCTGTAGCAACCAAACTTGTCATCTCATCAAAGAATGAAATCAGATTTGTTTGACAAGGCCTATTTTCCATAAAACCACACTGACTGGCATGAATTATATTCCTATCCTTTAATGCTTGATGGATTTAATCCCGTATCAGCTTTCCCATTATTTTGCCCAGGACTGAAGTCAGGCTAACTGGCCTGGAGTCACCCAGCTTGCCTTTTCGAATTCTGGCCCAGCATTAGCACTCTTCCAGTTTTCTGGAGTTTCCCCAGTATTCCAAGACGTATCGATAATTAACTCCAGCACTGGAGAGTGTAATACCAGATTAGAGGAGATGGAAACACACCTGCCTGGATGTGTGGGGATGGCTGCTCAATTATCCCCCTAGTTTGGGGGATCCATTGTTGATTTCTCCTCGCTGGAGCCTTACATTTATCTCTCCTGTGTCCAAAATTGCCAGCTAGTTGCCCCTCTGCCCCCAGTTGGCCCAAATTGGCACACCGAGACTCACTTAGTGTGTGCCACTCGCCACCAGTTTGCAAATGAGTTTGCAGAAAGGCTTTCTGACCCGAATGTACCTCCCTGCTATTATATCCCTTTCACCGCCTCTAACGCAATTACCACTCGCCCAATAATAACATGTAATGCAATTACATCCAGTGAGCCCGCCAACCGAATGCTCAAGTGACTTCAGCTCATCTGCACTCGCTAGCTCTTATGAGTTATGAACCAGCTTTTGAGCCACGCCAAAGAGAGCAGCTCCCCCGATGGCGTGAGACGGGGCAGAAGAGATTCACGGCCGACCCCTGGACCTGACAAAATGAATGAGACAGACTGAATTCCTCTCTTACCTCTAGGTCCTGACTGTGGTGCACTGGCAGGGGGTCGTGTGTATGGCACATGTACCCATGCTGCTATCTGCTGGGGGCAGTATGGGATAGGGCATCTGGTGTTTGGGCTCTATTCCTGGCTCAGTGCTAGCGTGCTGTGTGACCTGGGGGAGGTCACATTCCCTCTCGATGCCTCGGCTTCGCCCCTCCTATGAATGAAAGGTGTAAAATGCTGAGTGATGCGCCTTGGTCCCCTGTTCCCCAGCGTTGGCATATTTCCCCAGCATTCTATTCAAACTGAATTCACACGCATGAGCCTCGTTGTTATTGACTGGCAGTGGCACAAACATGATTCATGCTGGATCTGCATACGTGAAACACCATCTCTGACAAGGGGCTTTCTGCTTGAGGGTGCTGTAAGAAGTGCTCAGATGCTGGTTTTCTGGGGGTGCAAGATCCTCATCATGCATTAATATTACTATGGTTCATGCATGATTTACCTGTCAAATTCACTGCCACTAGGTATAACTGAGGCTAAGCACAAGGCAGGATTCCTAAAAGGACTGTACATTCAGATGGATAAAGCGAATGTCCATAGTTAGATAGATAGGTAGATTGATCAATCTATAACCCTCATGCTTCATGACACAATATAACCACTAACTGACAGGGGTCAGGAAGGATTGTTTCTTATGGGCAGGTTAGTCCATAATTCTTGCTTATGTGGTTTCATTCATCTTCCTCTGAAGAGCCTCTGTGGGAGACAGACTTCCTCTGATGCCATTCCCTGTGGGAGACAGGACACTGGACTAGACAGACCAGATGTCTGATCTGGTGTGACAGTTGCCTTTGTAGCTTTGCTCCAGCCAATCCCCAGATGTTAGAGGCAGTCACATTATTCACCTCGCCCATCTGACAAACAACGTTAGATTTTACCTCTGCCGATAAGAGCTAACCTAGCATTTTACAACCGTATATCTGAAATTAGTAGCAGCTTAATCTCCCTCTGCTGGATCACTCAGGGTGTAATTGTGCAGAAAAAAAAAAGAGTATTAAAATGCAAAACACTCATTGTACTTTTTTATGTTAAATCCGTTCCTCATTCTGTCTCTCTTTTAATTTTACAAGGGGTTTTTATTGTATTTTTTTTCCTGTGGGTGCGTGCGTTCGTCTATCATAAAGAGAATGAGCGGGGCACGCAGAGAGAATAATTTCAATTTCGACATGAATCTTAAAAATGAATACTTAAATACAAGCAAAAAATACATTCTTACACCTTTAATTTCCTCTCTATGAAGTCTAATGAAAAAGCCTGATTATTTTTAATTCTTCCCTTTAATAATTCAGTGGCAGAGTGATTTAAGGCTGGGGACGATAATTACCTTTTCACTTCCCTGGTAAATGGAGTTTTAATAGAAATGGGAGCTCAAATGCTGGAATTAATTCAAACAGGTCAACGTCAGGTCATCCATAGCTTCTTCTGTATAAATCATTTATCTGTAAAATGGCCTGCTTCTCAATTTCACAGGGAACCCTACCCAGGGGCTCCATTTGAAAGGAAGTCACAATGTTTATATCTTGTAAGGCAAAGGGAAAAAAAGAGCAATGCACATCATTGTGGGATTTTAAAAAAAAAAAAAGTAAATTACCGGCAGGCTGAAGGAGATGACTATGCATTTGGGTAGAGGAAGACAGTTCACACTGGTGTAACTACCATGGTAAGCTACTGGGGTGGCTTTCTACATTACTTATATTGGGCCCTGTTCACTGAGCACCTCACAGTCTTAAATGTATTTCTTCTCACATGCCCTCAGTGAGGCAGGGCAGTGGTATTATCCCCAGGGAACTCAAGCACAGAGAAACTAGGTGACTTGCCCAAGACCACATAGGAAGTCTGTGGCAGAGCAGGGCATTGAATGTGGATCTTGTAAGAGCTTTACTACTGCGTGAACACCTGGACCATCCTTTGTCTCTAATCCCCACTTCTGCAAGCCCCTTTTTGCACTATTGCCGTGTGTCTACGTTAGGTGTTTGCTTTAGTGTAGCAACACTGATGTATTCAAATTTCCCTGGTTTAGACAAGTCCCGTGAGAATCCAGGAGGTAGGTTTCTCCTCGTAGAGATCTAGAAGTGTAGCTAGGAATCATTAATTGGGGTGGTTTTGTGGTTAAGGACCTCAGGTAGGTTCAGTTCTTGCCTCTGAAACAGATTTCCTCTGTGAGCTTGAGCAAGTCACATAATCTCCTGGGTGTCTCAGTCCCCCATTTATGAGATGGGGATAATAATAATTCCCTACCCAGGAGGGGTGTGAGGATAAATTCCGGGATGTACGTGCAATGTTCAGACAGGACACTAATGGGGGACAGAGAAGTATGTTGATAGATGGGCACTTTGTACTTACATAGCACTTTTCATCCCAGAATCTCAAAGCGCGTTACAACCACTAACCTTTCCAGTTCTTCAGGCTGGTATTTATTTTTATCCATCTTTGACAGATGGGGAAACTGAGGCACAGAAAGGTTAACATGACGTGTCCAAAGCTAATTGCAGAGGTGGACAAAGAACCCAGGAGTTCTGATGACTACTCCACTCTGCTATCCTTAGATTACATCCCCTCCTTGCTTGAACTGGGGGTTGCTGATCCCAGATGAGCCTGAAGCAGTCTGGGATGGGAAGGATGAGGATGTCCCTGCATCCCCAGCATGGGCTCATGGTGCCAGGGTGAGTGACTGCAGGGTCCCCCTCACAACACACATGGCATATGCAGGTCCCAGGGAGAACTGGCCCCTTTGGCTCAGGCCAGGAGAGCTCTCAGCTGGCTAGCAGCCAGCAGCGATGTGTCATCTTATCCTACCTATCCCTAGCACGGGGTGATTTAAATAATTGCCCCACAGCTCAGCAACAGCAGAGGGTGACAAAACAGGGACAAGTGAGATCCCAGGAGTTTCCATCAGCTGCTGCCAGACCATAGGACAGCACAGGAGGTGGCCAGCAGATTCACTGCCGCGTGAATGCACGTGAAAGCGGATGAGAGAAACAGGGAGAGCCCATGGGAGCTGGATGATCGGGAAGCACATGTTGTAAATATGCGAGGCAGGTCCTGATGCATTGCAACATACCACAGACGCCAACGCCCATCCATCAACCCTTAAAGACAGACCACCTAAGCGGGAACCATTCCAGCCCCTCAGCATGGCTCCCATCAGCTCCTCATCTCCCTGCCACCCAGCAGATGGCTTGGAGAACAGGTGCAGCATGTCCAGAAAGATCAGTGCTGTGATGAGACAAGGCAAAGCAAGCAAGTTCCAATGCCCAAGGCCTCCCAACGGAACAAGGGGGCTGTTTGCTGAGGCTCTATCATGGTGTCCCTTGGGGGGAAAGGGTCTCTCTCCAGTAGATAATCCCAGACCTTTTATTATAACAGTTAGCACTTGTTTAGCTGATTCCAGCTATAGCTCTCAGAGCCCTTTGCAAAGGTGAGTCAACAGCATTGTCCCCATTCTACAGCCAGGGAAACTGAGGCACAGAGTGGGGCCATGGCTTGTCCAAGGTCAGCCAGGGAGTTAGTCATAGAGCTGAGAACAAAACCTAGACGCCTGGATGTCTAATCCTGTGCCCTGCCGGCTGGATCGTGCAGCCGTTAAGGCATTCCAGGGAAGAACCAATGCCTTGAGCCATGCCATGCCTAGGGTTGCTTTGTAAAACGTGGGGTCTTCCCTCTGGAAAGCATGACAGGATAAAGGTCATATAACACAATAGGGCCCAAAGCAAGAGGAGAGAAATATTAAACTTCCTGGAAAATGAGCTCCAGGGGAACCCCATCAAGCCTAATCTTTCCAATAAACCTGCCCCAGCGAAACCTCCACAGCCCCAAACTCTCTGAAGAACCCAACCCTGGAGAACCACCCTTGGGCTTAACAAGGCTCCACCTAAATTCAACCGCTCCATGCTACCGAGCCCAGCACAAGGCGATTAGGTTTGTGCTGTGCAATCAACCCCCTGACCTAGCCCTCGCCACCTCCCTTGATTCAAAGGCTCTGGCAGGGGGGATCGGAAACCAGAAGAGTGTTGAAACTCAAAGGGGAGGTGGAAATTAGCGAGGCTGCGCTGGAATCGGGGAAAGCAGCTGGGGGTTACGTTTGTCATGAACATTAAACACAGGCAGCCTGGTCTCTAATTAAGTGCTGGGACGGCGGAACTTTAAAGCACTCCAGATCTGATTTGCTCCGAGTGCATGTTAATGATTTCTTTTCAAATGTCAAGCGGTTTTGTTTCTATTTCCTTTCATAAATAATTCCTACCAAGCCGGCGGCGGTGACAGCGCCCATCCGACAGAAGGAGCCCCCTCAGCGTCCAGCCCCGCATCGGTGCTGTTAGAATGTAGCGTTTACACTGCAGCACCACTTCGGGTTGGGGCACCGGTGGGGCAGAGGCAGGTAGCAACACATGGGCCCTGGCCCAAAGAGTAAAGAGGCGTAAGAAGCTCACTGAACAGTGGGAGAGAAGCTGCTGGCTAGTAGGTGTAGATGAGTAGCTGGATAGCAGGTAGGGTGACCAGACAGCAAATGTGAAAAATCGGGACAGGGGGTGGGGGGTAACAGGAGTATTATAGGAGCCTATATAAGAAAAAGGCCCAACACACTGGTGAGCCGATTCTGGCCGGGGAGTGATTACAGCTTACTTCCCCACCTGCAGCCAGGGGAAACTGAGGCCAGAGCCACAATTTGGTCCATGGGGCAGTGCCGCTCCGGGCTACCCCTTAGTG
The DNA here is from genome assembly GCA_033296515.1 of Macrochelys suwanniensis. Classification (NCBI taxonomy): domain Eukaryota; kingdom Metazoa; phylum Chordata; order Testudines; family Chelydridae; genus Macrochelys; species Macrochelys suwanniensis. The sequence continues at coordinate 6,206,206 of CM065796.1, forward strand.
AGGCTGGCTTGCAGGGCTGTAATCCAGCCCTAAGAAGACAAGCAACATCCAAGGGGTGAGGGGCAGGGTTACACTCAGAGGGTACCCAGCCTACGGAGAGTTACACTATGTATCAGCTGTTTCCAGCAGACCCTCAAGCCAGCTGCCATTCTAGGGTGGATTTCTTCTGAGTGGCACAGGGTAGAACGCCTCCCCCCCATGGGTTTAATGCAGGAATCCTGAGGTGAAATGAACTGGCCTGGACTATGTAGGAAGTTACACTCGATAATCGGGTCCCTGCCTCCTAGCCTTAAACTCCCTGAGCCATGGGATGGAGGGGAGCAAAGGCTAATGAGTGGTGGGTACATGCATGCGTTTCCCTTACACGCGTCTCCAGTCTCCCAAGGGAAATGGTGGAAGCCCCTTTGTTTAGGACACTGAAAATTGGAGAGAACCAGCCCTGCAGAATGTCATCTAGGGCAGCGGCTTTCAGCCTTTCCCCCTTGTGACTCCACGTTACCACAGAACAAAGCTCTGGGAATCCTCCCCTCCCATCTTGTCATAAAGAAATGCAGGGTGGTTGTGACCCCCTGGGACCTGTCTGGGTCCCCCAGGCTGAGAATCTAGGCTGCAAGGGGGCAATCCTCCACTGGCTGGTTGGAGTCACCCAAGAGACCTTTTCTAGCTGGTCATGAGACTTTTTGCGGGGGCATAAAAAAACCTCGTCTCAGATTGAAACCAACTGCTGAGTGGAGCATCCACCCCGGGTGCTTCTCCAAACCTGGTTGTGAGTGATCAGGGCCAGCCGCTAGGATGCGCTCTGCCCTTCTTAGAGCAAGTGGTTTCTCATTGTAGCTGATTGGAACCTCTGCAAGTTTACGACACACTAATATTCCTTTGCCCATTACCATTTAAGGTCAGCTATTATACACCGCTTCCTGGGGAACTCAAGCAAGTGATTGCATTGCCCGAATCACAGACTCATTTGGTAAATACAAATACAACTTCCAGACTCAGGCAATGAACTGATCAGTCATCAAACTGTGGAGCTTAAAACTGATGTCTCTCTTTTGGAGACTGCAGAAATACTACACGGTCTAGGATTTGGCCTGTACTGTGTGCCATAGGTCACTATTTAGACTGATAACTACTCTGTGTCAAACGCCCAATTTCCTCCTTCCTTTCCAGCCATCCGGAGGATTTTCTATAGCATCACTGTATCCAAAAAGCACACTAGCCTTTTCTAAAATATTGGTTCACTCAGAGGCATAGAATGTGGCCAGACGTCCAATCTCCATGATGATGGTAAACTCAAGGCAGACGCAGCACGGGAAGTCCTGCACTTACTGTCTCCAAAGCTGAATTGGGTTGGCTTTCTGAATATTGGGGTTAGTGCTAACGACACCCCCTGCAAATTCAAAGGGAAGCCAATGAATTTCACATGGCTGGGGCTAAAACCCCATAACCTCTACATGGCTTCAGTGGGGCAGGGAGAGCCCTCCTGCAAAACCCAGGCCTCGGTCCAGCTCAAAGGAGCTCAGTGAGAATGTCCTGAGATTTGGGCTCGCAATGGAATGAGGAATCAGGTGAGTTGGATCTAGGTTTGATTTCGGTTATAAACATTTTGTGCAGCTCTGGCTTGAACGTGGCAGATTCCTGACACCTGGTCTCCACTCTCCTTCCTCTTGGAGTCATTGGTATATTTAGTCAGATGAAAAAAATGAGTCTATGACAACTATCCATATGTGCCTGCCCAAAGCTACACAGCACATGACAGGGACCAGACCTACCAACTTCACTCAGTCCTTAGCCAGGTCCCTTCTCCCCTTGAAGAGCTCAAGCAGCAGTGCTGTCTAGTGGAATGAGTATGATGCTGGGAGCTGGGCAGACTTGAATTCTAATCCCAAATTGCTCTGAGCCTGAGGTCACATTACACTGGGGTGAATGGAGAATCAGGCCCGTGCCTCAGTTTCCCCCGCTGTAGAGAGGCAGCAGATAGGGCACTAAGACTGGGAATCGGGAGACCTGGGTTCTATTCCCAGCTCTGACGCTGATTTGCTGTGTGCTCTTTGGTAAGCCCTTCGCCCTTCACTGTGCCTTTTTCTCTCCCACCTGTTTAGTCTGCAAGCCCTTTGGAGCAGGGACTGTATCCTTACTCTTCATCTGTACAGTGTCTGTCACAGTGGGTCCCTGGTCTTGACTGGGGCGTCTATGCACTATTGTAATACAAACAACTAGTAATAATGTACCAAGATAACAGCATCATCCTTTTCTGCCTCCCGGGGAAGCTGTAAGGATGAACTAGTTAATATCTGCACCGTTCTGTGACTGCACAATAGTGTTATATAAATGCTAAAGACTCTGGGTCCCCTTAGAGTCTATTAGATATCAGCTCTAAGATGCTGGAGGAGACATTGGTTGGTATTTGTGCTGCAATATGCTGTCATTTTATTTGTAAATACATTCCATTTACTGGTTCCTAATTGTTGATAATCAGTTATGAATGATTATATCTGGATTGTTGTTCTTTGTCAGGTATTCATCCTTATGGATATTGTTTTCTATTTATATGTGAGCATGTTTTATCAGGGTTTTTGTATTTAAGAAAATAAATACAAATAGTTAGCAATAACAACAATTAATAAATGGTCTTTCCCTTGTAACAGACCGACAAGGTATGTGCCACTTCTCCCTCTATTAGCCTGTCTGCTAGAGAATAGCAACCTACTACTGCTAGAAGCTGATGGAATTACTCCTTTGGGTCACGTGGCAGAGGTTTGTGCTGACAACTCAGATAGGGGGGTTGTTTCAGAACTATTTTTTTTCCAGTGGAAAATTTCTCAAAAAAAAAAAAAAAAAAAAAAAAGGCTTCGGAAGAAATTTTCTTGGAAAACTTTGCGTTTTCTGTGAAAAATTAAAACACAAGATATTTTAGTTCTGAAATGCCACTGTGGTGCCTCATGGGAGTTGCAGTTCAAGTGCTTGGCGCTCACATTCTCCTCTATGGGCTGGGCTCCCTGATTGGACTACATCTCCCATGCAGTATTTTACTCATCTGGAATAGCACATAGAGGCCCTACCTTGTTTCAGGAAAACAAAGAGTTAATAGCAACTCATGCTCCCACAAGTGTGCCAGGGAGGTACCAGGGATTTGATCCATTTCCCATTTCCAGCAATGGGAGTCCTTCCACTGAGTTTAATTGGAGATGCATCAGGCTCCATAACAGCAACAGATGGGGATAGATTATCTTGGAACAGGCTGTGGGCTGGGTGAGGAATATCCCCCTCTAGCTGGGGAATATTTGTTTGTTACCTTGTGATGTCCTCTAGCTGCTTCTCTGGGACAAAGGGAAAAAAATTCTTCCTGGAAACTGGGACTGGCCTGGCCAACCCAGTGCTCATTGGGCTGAATTCCTATAGTGGTGAGCATTATGCTAAATGGATGCATGTGCACCCCCGCATCAATATGGGACTCCAGGAGAGTGGGGAGGGGGCTGGGACATCAAGGGACCAGCAGAAGACAGAGCCTGCATCTGCACTGCCAGATTCTATCCCCTTCAGTTGCTGTGTATGGTCTGCCATTGTCCTCTGTTAGGGTTAGGGTTGTGACCCCATCACTTGCGCCTGGATTGAAGCGAGTCCTGGATTCTGAGGAGCCCCTCCCCGCGGAGGCAGCAGAGACAAGTTCTAGAGATGGGGGTGAAGAACAGACTGATGAGATGGACTTATGCGGGACTATGTCTAAAAGGGTTAAGACTTTGATAGCCCCTGAGCTGCTGGCCGGGGCTGTGGATGGAGCTGTGTGCCCTGAGAAGGAAGCATTGGATGGGAGCTCCCAGCATAGTACTGCCTTCCTCTGGCATGGTGGGTCCTTAAGCCCCCAATCCTGCATGCTCCAGTGATGATACTTGTTTAAGGTTCGCTTAAGACGTGTTTTGCTTTATAGTCAGGTCCTTCTGTGTACGTGTTACCATTTCATAACATTTTTAATCTTTTTTAATGTGATTTTATGTGAAGAAAGGCGTTTTTCATGTCACGTCTCGCACACACACAGACACAAACACCACCATTATGAAAAAAAGATCCAAATGGGAAAAAGTCTACGTCCATTACCCAAAGCCCTGGGGCCAGAGTAGAGATGCCTGAGTGACAGAATGGGCTCTTTGGATTTATGTTGGCCGGGAGTTGCTTCCTAGTGTTCTTCTCTGGGTCTCGCTGGCACTCTGCTTTCGAAGGAAGGCAGGGCCTCGCGGTACTTTTAACGCTTGCATAAGCAGGCCTTTCCCCTGGCCCGGCGCAGTAATGATGTTTATCAAGTCACACACACATTCTGTCTCTTGCATTTTTCATGCACCCGGTCTCCCGAGGTGACGCAGCCTGCTAATCAAACAGCAGCAAAGCAGGTGCTTGCGCCCGTTCCCCACTACCACTGATAATCACGCTCCTCCCCGCAACCATGAAATGTGGTCCAGCAACCGGGATCCCACTGGTTGCCAGTTGCAAGTTTAATTGACAGATGGCCCATTACGTCCGCTCACGGGGGCTTTGTGATTAAATGTGAGGAGGAGGCGGGTGGCGCCCAGTCAGTCTTAACTGGGGAAACTGGCCATTGCTCTGGTGAGGGGGTTGGCTCCCAGGGTTATCATCAGACCTGGGGAAAATAAATTCCCACCTCCCCACGTCCTCTTCTACCAGTTCAGCAGGTGGCTGAGGCAGCAATAATGAGCTAACTTCCAATTGTAGTGATTCTGCCTATGCAAATGAGCGGCCTTGGGGGGAATCTGGTAAGCCAACACAATACCTTGCCTTTCTCTTTCCTTTGAAGATCCCAAGCCTGTGTGCAGTAAGCCTGAATCCCTCCTCCCCTCTTGTGTGGAAAGTTAGTATTACCCATGTTTGACCCAGAGAGAAAGTGAGGCATGGAACGTTTCAGTGACTTCACTGAGATCCTCTGTCAGAGCTAGGAGGGGGGACCCAGGAGTCCTGACACAATCTGCCACTCAGACCTCTGGATGCTGCTCTAACATGAGCTGGGAGTGAGAAGGAAGGGCTGAAACAGCAGCTGTGTCTGTGCTGATGGACGCTGAAGACCTTTACAGTTTTGTGTGGAGAGTGTTCCACCCAGCACTGAAATGCAGCCACCTCTGGGATGGAACATCCAGCTGTTTAACCACATATAACAACAGTACATGACTGTGGAGGTCAGGAACATAAGAACAAATGGCCATACTGGGTCACACCAAAGGTCCATCTAGCCCAGTATCCTGTCTTCCAACAGTGGCCAATGCCAGGTGCCCCAGAGGGAATGAACAGGTAATCATCAAGTGATTCATCCCTTAGCGCCCATTCCCAGCTTCTGGGAAACAGAAGCTAGGGACACCATTCCTGCCCATTCTGGCTCATAGTCACTGATGGACCTATCCTCCATGAATTTATCTAGTTCTTTTTTGAATTCTGTTATAGTCTTGGTCTTCACAATGTCCTCTGGCAAAGAGTTCCACAGGTTGACTGTGCATTGTGTGAAGAAATATTTTCTTTTGTTGGTTTTAAGCCAAGGGAAAATAAATGCCAGATCTTCTGGAAGGAGGAAATGAAAAACACCACATCCTGCTAAAACAGCGGGGAGAACAGAGGAAGGATGCCAGGTTTAGCACCCCTGACCCTTGCAAAAAAGTGCCTGGGGATCTTTAAGAAACAGAGCATTATCCTGGAATTATGGGATAGCCCTGAGGCATGTTGGGATTCCTAGAATCAGTGCTTAGTATTGGCGGGCTGTCAAGAATCACTTTGCCGATGAGCGGAGGGACCAGGGACACATTCCCCATATCCCAGTCAAGATAATGCTAGAGTCACTGCTTCCATCTCTGCCTCTGGCTGGCACAGAGGGCTTTTGAAAACGCATCAGAGGGTTAGGGTTAGAGAGAGGAAAAGATGCTTGCATAACATACAGGGTTCTTCTCTCATTCATCTTAGCTGCATTGTGTTCTCTCCTTCTCCTCTGATGATGCTGCTCCATCGCAGGCTCTTTCTGTCTTTCTACCCCCTCTGCTCCTACCGCAGCTCCTGAGGTTTGAATCCCGATGTCAGACTAATATGGCTTCAACAGGATTATAAAATGAAACCTATTCCATCGATGACAGCCCTCCTGGAGGTGCTATACCGAGCTGCCACCTATTCCTTGGGTAGAGGGCGCTGCCGTGGGTTTTAGTTAAGCCAAGCATGCTAATGTGCTGGTCCAAATTCTGTGCTGACTCACTGCCCTCTCTTGAGGTCAATGGGAGGCCAGGGAGTGTAAGCCAGGATTGAATTGGGCTGGGGATTTATACTTCCTGGTATTAATGCAAGATCCTATTGCATTCAGGGCTGGGCGTGTGACTCCTGGCACTAGGGCCCTGGAGTTTAGATCAAGAGAAAGAGGATTTGAGGCCATAGCTCTGAAAACTCCATTTGGGCTCTTGATTCCACTGCACAGCACAAGGATTTACATTGCTCAGTGATGCGCAGCCTTCGAGCGGCCGCTCCCGGTCTCTCGGCAGAAGGTTTGGGCAGGAGTGAAGGGGAGCATGGTGCTGGCTCGGCCATGTTTCCGCTATGAATGTACTTCACTTCAAGCACTGTCTAAGAGGATACAGATTGTCCAGTTCTCTGATGATTATCCCTGCTACCTGGATGCCAGCTGCAGCTGATTTGATTGCAGTGTGCGAGGTCAGAGAGATTTACCCTGGCCCATTCCTCACTGTGTAGCCTGGCTGACAGGGGAATAATGTCCCTCCAAGGCAGGACAATGCATAGGCAGGCAGAGATATTCCAGAGCCTGGCCTATGCCTCATAGACACTTCAGTCACTCCAGCCTAAAAATAGACTACCAGCTGCATAGTCCCACCAGGAAGTCGTCGTAGAACCCACTGTAAAAACCCTGCGCTGTTCCAAATGCAACCAGACATAGACCCTCCAGAGGACTGAGAGCTGAAGTACTTTGTTCTCCCCAGCCCTGTACTCTGAGAGAGGCGGCTTCTTCCCCTTTGAGTTCAGGACAGCAACGGGGAGAGGAATCTGTGGCTGTGGGGTACCCGCCTTGCAGTGCAAGGGACTGTCTGAAATTGAGTTGGCCAAGCTGCTAAGACTCCGTGGAGATGGGGAGTGGTCTCAGTATCTCCCGCTGATGGGGCAGGCAGGGTGTGAAGGGTGGATGAGCATGCACTAGCCTTTAATGGAAAGAAAAGTACTCAAGGCATCACTAGTTTGGGGTGGGTGTTCTTTTTCCTCTCTGTACACAGGTGTGTGTTTGTGTGCCACACAGGTGTGCGCACATCTATGGTCAACATGGGCATGCGTGTGACAGTATGTCTGTTTGCAGGTGGGTGTTTCTGCATCCAAGCGTGCTTGGAAAGAGGTGTTTGTGTGACTATCTGTAAGTGCCTGGCTGCATTTTCACAAGCGTGTGTGGACACAAGTGTGTCGCATGCCTGCCTGCCCCACCTGCCAGTGTTGTGTATCCACTTTATGCAAGTGTGTCTGTGTTCCTGTGTTGGAGTGTGTGTGTGTGTGCGCTTTTGCACGTGTGTTGTGTTGGTGCTTCATGTTGTGCGTGTGTTTGCGGAGGCGTGTGATTGTGAAGGTCCCCATCCTGTGTGCGTGGTAAGAGAAGTCACTGCTGCTGTGTGGATACTGCCCTCAGTTGTGGGACTCAGACAGGTCCCTGCTCACAAGCTCTCTGGTACGCACACCTCTGTCACACCCTGGTCTCTTTCTCCTGTCTGCCTATGTACCGCAGGCCAGTGCAGGGAGCCTGCCTGTTAAAGAGAAACCCCCGTGCCCGCAGGGTGAGTGCACGAGATACTGCCAGCAAAGAGGTCTGAAGGGAGCAGCTCCTGACTACCCAGCTTTGGGTGCCCTGTTTGATGGGTGATGCATCGTGGAGATATGCAAAGCCATGAGCCTCGTGGATCAGTGCGATCCCGTCCTGCTCGGTGATTTATCAGGGGCAAAATCCGTGAAATTGATTCAAGATGACTTGTCACTTTAACCCAGCTGAATGCCGAGATGCCCTGTGCCTGGGGCGGGGTTGGATGGAAATCAGCTGCCCCGTAGGCTGACAGAGGGGGCTGCTTCCCCAGAGGGAGCGTTAGAGGCTGGGGGCTGTTTCCAGGGGGATTTCTACAGTCAAATTCCTCGGGAACATTCCAAAATTTGAGGAGCGGGCAGGGGAGAGGTGGGGAGAAAACCCTTAAAAACAAAGATGGGAAAACTCTCAGGCTTTGGAATCGGAGTTTAATTTGAGCACTGAGATGTGAAGTATAGATGCCCAGAGAGAGAGAGACAGAGGTGTGTGGGGATGGATAGAGTCAGAAAGCTTTGGCTTGGTGCAGGAGCCATTGGCCCACTGTCCTAGGGTCCCTTTTCTCCATCCTCCTCAATGTTCCTCCTCTTTGTTCTTCTTCCCGACTGTGACCCTGCAGATCTGCCACTCACAGAGCTTGTTCCTGGCCTCTCTGCCACTGTCCCCTATGCCAATGAGGGCGCACAAGGCTCTCTACCTATGGCAAAGCACCCAGGGGTGGTGATGCGACCACAGCTCCAGGCATGTATGTCAAGAGAGCCGCAGGCTGTTTTGCTCATGCACTGATCGTGCCTGCTGCAGCCCATGGGCAGTTAGGGGAGAGGATCAGGGGAGGGAGGGGATTTTGCAGCTGGCGCTATGCCCTTTTTTGCAGTGCCCACCCCACTTTCCATAGGCTGCATGGCCCCAGAGCTCAGCTTTTCTTGTGCGGAGTCATGGGAGCACAAAGGTTTTGATGCCATTTCACTCAAGATTGCCCATCTCCTGTTCTTTGGGCTCTGAGCTGGGGCAGGAAGTGGGACAGGGAGGCCCCATGTGGGTGTGTTTGTGGATATGCACAACTTGGTGCAACAGGGCAGCTGGTCTGAGCAAGAAGAATAAGGAACGTAAAGTGGCACCAGGCCATGAAATCTCACTGGGATGGGGAGAGAAGCTGGAGATGGGGGAAGCTGGGTGTAGGGTTACTGGGGTTGTTTACCAAGCATGTTTTATATTTGAGTACTATGGAGGCCTCATCAGAACCACACAGCCACTGAGCCACCTTTTAACGGAGGCTGGGGGAGAGACACTAGATAATCCTTAGGGAACCTGCCTCTGATGATACCCCATTGCACAGGCCCAGGCAGAAAGCTGGGGGACAGACACCATAAAAAGCCAGTCCCTGCCCCCAGGAGCTTACCATCTAAAGGACAGGCAGAGAAGGAATGATGGACCGGGACTGGGCTACCTAGAACAGGCACCCCGCTACAGCTAGCTGAATGATGCCCCTCAGTGTTGCTGAACAGCTGTTGAAATCCGGACCTGTTGCTCATTGCCCAGCTCCCTTGTTCATGCGCATTCAGGCAAGCGGGTTTTTCGAAGTGGCCACTGACGTGTGAGACGGGGCTTCTGTCTGCAGAGGCACCCAACGAGCAGGGACGCACGTATCCAAAGCAAAGCGTTCGTGAGCATCCCACAGGCTGGGAAACGTGCAGCCCACGCCACCCTGCCAGGCTTTCCGAATGACACCAACTCCTGGGACTCAGGCCTGCTCCCCAGAAACCACAGGTAGAGCAACAGCAAAAAATGCTAATTCATTTGCCATGAATAATCCAGCCAACTCCAGTGCTGACGTTGGCACTTTTTGTTGTTGTCCCTAGGGAACATCCACGTAGTACACACGCAGTCACCACTGTATGCTCGTTTCAGTGGGAAACTGGGAGAGATTCCTCTAGGAGATCATGTGGGGATACAGAGACCTAATCAGCCCCAGTTCTTCCCTTTAAATCTATCTAGCCATCTTTCTTTCTTACGCACTCCTTTCTGTTTGGTCCTCATCACTCTAGTATTCTAGGGTTTCAGATTGAAGTAGACCCTTTATGAACTCTCTCTTTAAATGGAAAACAGAGGCTGGGAATTTTGCTTTACTAGTTCAAAGCCTCATTCTAAAATGTAAAGCATATTTACGTTGTTTGCATCCTATGGCGGGGAAACAAATGCCTCTGATTTGCGAGCGGCTCCCAGCCCGCTGCCCATTTTTCCAGGGCTGTGCATAAATAACACAATTTATTCAAAGGCACCCTTTCTCCTATTTACATTTATATTGAATAATTTAAAACACCTTCCCCATTTCCATAAATTACTCCCCCTAGGATGGGGAACCTGCCTGTGTCGAAGGGATCTGCTTCTGTGGGGGGAATGTCTAATTACAGTAACACATGCAACTACATTCAAGCGAGGGCTGACCCCAGGGAGCGGGCAGGTGTGCTGACAGGGGGAAGAGGGGGATTTTGCAGGGTTTTGGGGATGCTGCGTGGCAGCGGTGCGTGGTGGGACCTGGGAGGCGTGGCAGTTCTGAGCATTGCAGTGAAGGATGCTCTGGGTCGGGGGCACCCGAGTGTAAGGTAAAAAAAACATGCTGAGCAGGACGGGGTGTGTGGGGGGCTCAGTCCTGCATCAAAGGGCGACCGCAGGGGACCTGATCCTGCATTGCTGAGGAGGATGCGAGAGTCTGATCTCGCACTAAGAAAGCACGAAGCCCATTAACGAGAGTCTCGCTGCATAGCTGCCCCAGGAATCACGTCTAGGGTGAGGCCAGAGACGGGAACGCAGAGCTGAGCATCTCCTTGATGCCAAGCGGAACCTGTGTAAGACCACATCTCCTCAGCCCTGCTCCCGGTCCCTCTTTTATCCAGGGCTCTTGTCAGCAAGGGAGTGGGTGCACACGGGGGTTGGGACTTGCTCCCGCTCAGTGCACCGAGTCCCCACTCACGCTCACGCCGAGAAGTAACTCGCATGGCCGCTGCAGTGTCTCTGCCTGTACTTCCCGCTGGGCCCCAGGCCAGGGCATCCCGGACCCAGGGCATCCCGGACCCGGGGCTAAGAGGGTTGCCCAAGGCCAGGCAGTGAGCTAGGGACAGAGCCGGGAGCAGACCGCCAATGGGTGATTCTTATCTTGCCAATGCTCAGGCATGTGCTGCCTCATTTACCCACAGCCTTTTGCACTGGGTGGTACCACAGAGCTCACTCCCTAGGCCCAGGGAGCTCCACTGCTCCTGAACTCGAAAAGGGCCATGGCAAGTGGGCATTCCTGCTGTGAGCGCCAAGGGAAGGCACCAAGCGCATCTTCACCCCCAGCAGGAAGAGAAGAAAATAATCAGCCCATCTTGGGCCTTTCCATCAGGAAATGAACTCCTCCTCCATCCCTTCCTCTGCTCTAGGCTCCATCCTCAGGACACAACACAGACACACTGGAGTAGCCTGGACATCTCCCGCTGGGTGGCTCCATCCCTTACTGGAGGTTGCAGCAGTTTGAAGTAATTAGCGAAGGGGAATAACAGCCCTGTGTAAACAGACATCTGCCACCCTGGCTGCCCCTGACATCAGCAGCTTCTTGCTTGGAGAGTCATTCCAGGATGGTGGCCTGGAGTTTAATTTTCTTGGAAGCTGGTTTGCTGAAGGAGGGCAGGAGGGCTGCAAGTCCATCGCCACAGACAGCAGAGGATGTGAACCCACTGTGAAGGGAAGGAGGAAAACTGCAGCATTGTGGTGCTTGGGAGTTGACTTATGACATGATGGGAGCCCGGGCCCCCCAGCACTGAAAGCAGCTGACTTGTGGGTCACTGTTTGCAGGGAGAAATTTAGCAGAAGCTAAAAAGAATCACAGGGAATTTGCAAGCTAGTGTCCCTCCTCCTCTCAATGGTTCTCTCTTCTATTTTCATACTTTCCCACATAGGTCTGAGTGACTCCTGATGGCTCTCGAAGAGGTGGTTCCCTAGGGACTGGCAAAGACATGGGGGAAGTATAAGAGGCAAAGAGGATACAGAAGTGATGAGGCCTGGGTGGAAGGTGATGGGTTGATAGCCCTGAAAACTGAAGCCCTTGGTTCATCTACAGAGTAGGTAAAGTACCAGCCGACTACGCCCATGTATCACTCTATTGTGCCATGTCCTTAACCCTTACGGGTAGAAAGGGAGTTTAGTCACCATGGCCCACTGAGTCCTTAACAGCTCTGGTGAGACTGCCAAGAAAGTTGCCAGTTCATGCCAGCTGTCATGGAGGTTTCTGAGGTGTGGACCCCAGTCCACTAGGAACTGCATGAGACCCACCACACTCGTTTCACACAGGCCCCCAAAGAGCCACCAGCTGGTTACAACCCTCCGTTGCTACCAGCCTGAGTTAGACTCCGAACACTGACACAGCAGTGAGAGACTTTGTACCTCATTACTGAACCCTGGAGTCACCCAATCCCCAGGTCTCAGGAAAGTTAACCTCTCGCCGGCTTTTAAGGGGTACCCAATGGACTCTTCAGCCCAACCCCTCTATTTCAGCACATGTAACCCCTGGAGTACAGAGGGCAATGTACCAGCAGAGAGATCTCATGCATTTGGGACTACTGGCCAGGGCAATGATTTACTGATCAGCTAATGGATAGCAGCACGGACTCTTCTTGATCACACGAGCCTTCTTTAAGTCCAAGTTGCTCTCCAAGGGCCCAATTCAGGCTGCCTGGCTGCCACTCAGGAAAACTCGAGGGTGAAAGGGGAGAACGAATTCTTTACTCTGATTCTGGATCCCCACTCCCCACAAACCTTCGGATGCCACTGGGCAGGCGGAGGAGAGACATGCCATGGGGCATCCCGGCCCAGCCACAGGCAAGCTGTATGCTAGCGGCAGCAATGTGTGACTCCTCCTTGGGATGGGTGATCTGCATGGGGAGGAGGCCTGGGCCCCGGGTGTCCCCGTCACTCTGCTTTGACAGCACTATTATTGATTCTTGGTAGTAGTGGAGCGCCTAGGAGCCACAGTCATGGCCCAGGACCGCATTGTACTGGGTGCCATACAACCCAGAACAAAAAAGACAGTCCCTGCCCCAAAAAGCTCGCAACCTAAGTAGGAGGCAAGAGACAGCATATGGCTACAGACAGACTGGCCGGAGAGTACAAGGAATCAGTGAGACCCTATTCATCAGCATGATAGGCAGTGGTCACAGCACACCAGCGGCCTAACCACGGTCAAGTCTTTTGTTGGCATCACGGCAAAAGAGAGGATAAGGACTCAAGGAATGGCAGCTGGGGGTGGATGAGGCCCTATACGCTAGGTGTTATAGACACTTATGCTTGGGGGCATTTACCTGCAGAGATCCCGTACATAAACATCTATGTCTGGTGTAAATCGGTCATGCTGATTGGTATTAACCGAGGATCTGGCCCGTTGGGCTAGTTCTGCTTTCACACTTGTGTAAACTAGGAGTAATTCAGGTGAAGTCAAAGGGCCTGGCTGATTCCTGAGAAACTCCAGTTTGAAGGCTGTGTAACTCCCCTGGGCACTGGAGTAGCCCAGCACAAACCTGGAGCAGAACTGGAGTAAGCCCATGAAAATTCAGGCCCAGTGGAGTAAGCCTTTAATTGAGAGTGAAATAAAGCCACCTGTGTCTAATACCTCCCTAGAAAATTTCTCCTTAACGTAATCTCCCTTTTCCTGGCCACTACTAAAATTTCAGGCTTAGAAATTAATTATCATTTTAATGCTGCCATTTATTTTACTGCTGGCTGTACAGGGAGAATAAATCCAGCTTGAAAATAAATTGTGATTACGGTGTCCGCACTTCAAAAGCGTGTGATATTGCCTCTGTATTAATGAAATATTATTGACTAATTCTATTGAATTTGGCAAAAGCCACCCCCCCGCTCACTGTGCTGAAGCAGAGCTCTTCGAAATTAAACAGGAGTTCAACTCCTGGCATTTTGCAAATGGCTACATCAGAAAGAGAATGATGAACGTCCTTTCATTACGTACCTAGAATAGCTATTTGCCATTCCCCCTCCTTAGTGTCATTTATTTCTCTGGGATCTAATTCTCAGCAGATGCCTCTGGTAGTGTTTTATGTTTGAGGGTCCAGATACCCATTTAATTAACTCCATAATTGTATCGTTAACTGCTGGTCCTCTGATTGCACAGTAAGCATCGGATAGATTAAGATGGTAATTTCATGGTTATTTCTGTCTTCCAAACTAGTGGTCTCTTAGGGCCAGATCTCGAGGTCCCGTATTCAGTTTCTACTCAGGCAAAGCTCCCGCTCAAGCCAATAGGAGCTTGATGCATAAGGACAGTCAGAAATACCTGAGTAAGGGCCTTAGGATTTGACCCACTGACTTTATTGGTAGTAATAGAGTCCCCATTGTGCTGAGTGCTGTAGAAATGCAAAGACAAAGGATGAAAGGGGAAACAGAGGGGAAAGTGCCTTGCCCAAGGGCACACAGCGAGTCAGTAGACAGCTGGGGATAGAACACAGATTTCCTGAGTGCGCCTCCCTATTGTTATGTCCCACTTAAACCTTGGTGCTCAATGGATACCTAGACTTCGTGCTGTCCCTCTGCACAGGAGTGTAGTTTACCCATGAGGAGTTGGTCTTTTGCAATTTGTGGTGATGCTGGATTCCCCAGGGGGCCGTTACTTTGTACAGGGCTGTGAGGGGTTTGCCATGTCGGTACGGGGCTGTTCTGTGTTGATCGCTACGTCTCCTTAGTTTCCCTTGCACCACATGGGAGGAGATAGTGTGGAATTTATAGGGAAAAGGGTGGTGGACCAGACAGAGGGGAAAGGCAGCTATGTAGCAACATCCCTCCCCCCTCACAGCTGCAGCTCCATGGGGACAGCATGTGCATTCGGCTCTGTCTATCTGAATGGGGCCATGGGGTCAGGAAGCAGCTGCTCGACCCCCCATGTTCCCCTGACTGATCTGCATGATTCACATATCTAGGGGCCTGATATCCATTCAGCCCTTCGCTGTCCAATTCCTTATTGAAGGTGGCAGCATCCCTGGAGGACGGGGAGCAGAGTTCAGAGTGTAGCTCCTGTCTTCATCTTTCATGCTCTTGCCCCTTAGTCACTCTCAGCGATGGAGGCGGGTGTACCAGCCATGCCGGGAAAAAGAGATGGATATTTCTTGGAGCTACCTTAGGGAATTGTGTTAATAGGGCTGGAGGGAGAGAACTTGGCAGAAGTTGGGAGAAAACCCTGCAGCAAAATTAGGATGAGAGAAAGAGAGAACTCTCCTGGCCCCAGTTTCACCACTTTCTTTGCCTCTCAGTCTCTTGCCTCCTCCTGTAATTTAGGAGAATTGCTTCAAAGAGAGATAATCTCATCCAGGATACCAGTGAGCACTATCTGTGCAGGCAGCATTTCCAGGAGCTCGGTGCATTTGAAGCACAGGTCCATAGGCAAGATCAGCAGTGAAGGCTCTCTGGTCACAACTACATCATACAATGGATAAGACCTCTTATAGCCATGCAGTGTGACAGTCTCAGGTTTATTAACTCAAGCTTTCTTAAAGATATTAAAACTTGTGGCACAGATGCAACAGTCAACCCATTACTCAAGGTGGATCTACACTATTAGCTCTGAAGCAACTTAAAAGCACTTTCAAAGCAGCAAGAATTTTCAGTGGATCACGCTCCCCCCCTTCATCTCCATCTAGACTGATGTGTCATGACTTTGTATTCTCCCCTTCCCTGTATGGATTCATATCTGACCTAAACTGCCTACTGTTCCTGCAGAAGGTATGAATATGAAATTCTCAAAGACTTAGTTAAAATGCGACCCAACAAGGCCCATTGAAGTCAATGGGAGTCTTCCCACTGACTAAATGGTCATTGGATCAGGCCTTAAATAAGAAGACATTCTAAGTGACTTTTTAAAAAACCCAAACAGGTAGTAGACAATAAGTGATCTAGAAAGTAGAGTGAATCAGTGACAACTGGTCTTGGCAGGGATCAGCTGAACCTAGAACAAACATGCAAGTGTGAAAATGCCTCTGAGCATGACTCAAAGCTGAGATCATCTTGCATCTTTCCATTGGTTCTTCAGCTGCTAGAACATCTGGGGAACATATGGTGCTGATGGCACTTGTCACGGTGCTTCTTGCATTAGAAATTTGATTTGGATACCCAGAACAAGCCTTCATTCCAGATACATTTTCCGAAGACCCAAATTGTGATATCCCTCAAAGCACTGCATAGGGGCCCATTAGAGAGTTTGTGTTTGAACATTTGAAGCAATTATTCATGTTCATCTAGCTCCAAATAGCTACCAAACACCATGTGTTTTTCCTCAGTGTTAATAAAAGCCTAAATGATTCTTCATTAAGAATCCCATTAAGAAGCCTGCAGTTTCCTCAAAGCTCATTAGAGGATATTCTCACCATTAAATTATCACACTGGCGTTTTACAGAAGACGGAGGAAAGATGCCCTATTGTGATTAATTCATGATAGATTTTCTCTCCCTTCCATACAGTCTGTTCCCCAGACTCAGTTTTGCTAATTTCCCAACCTCTACATTCCTTGGAGCACAATTCTCTCTGCAGGGAGGGCTTTCCCAGAGCTGTGACCCAGCGAGTCTGCAATCCATCTTTGCAGCATTTCCCACCAGTTTTTGACGTGCCGCGGGACCTCCGTACATCTTTCTCAGAGGGAGATCATTGCTCCATTTAAAATTTCCAAGCCTTCACTGCAGGGTACGTTTATGATGAGGACAACCAGAAGGCTGGCAAATCTGGAACCGAATCCATTTGTTGGCACCCATCTTATGAAGAATGCGGCCCAGCTTTAGTAGTTCATCCCTTAACCAGAGCTGTCCCTGGTGCTGAATCATGGAGTTGCCGCTGAATGGAGGAGCTGTCCTTTGAGATGAATGCTATCTTTCTCCCAAGACAAGAGAAAAACATAAGCAATGTTATTTTCACTGCCCACAAAATGGCAACCTCCTCTAAACCAGTATCCAGGCTCTGCTAGCAAGCCCTGGTTTTTTCCGCTGTAATTCCCTACATACCAAAGGCTTAGGAAAGGGAGCAGCCTCACCAGGCAAAAACCTGATGTAGAAAGGGCAAAGCAGGCCAGAGGACAGAATCTCCTAAATTAAGTCTATGGCAGGTCAATTTCTGTCATCCTCCTGAAACCAGGAACAAATCACATGATCAGGGGATTACTGTTGTGTGTGAAAACAGGCTGTTTTAAAACAACGGAGCTGCTCTAATCTCCCACCAAGTATTAAAATCTCATTTTATGGTACATTATACAATTGGCCTTTTGAACAGTCAAAGGCCATAAATGAAGTTTATGGCATCCTGAAGTCAAATCTGGGGAAAGAACGAGAGATAATCCGTTTGGCTGGAGAGGATGGCGCAGGAAGGGCCAGGGCAGCACAACTATTTACATCCGTTCAGAGTCACAGGGAAATTAAGTGCCTTAACTGAGCTGCCAGGCCCTCCTCAGAATGGGGCTTTAAATGATATTGATGCGGTGCTAATAGGTGTGCAGTTTGTCTTGTGCATATTGCCGTTCAGCACTTGGAAGCAGCCCATGGCAGGAGCTTTAGAAATATTTTGTCTCCTCAGTAGGATCCATTTCTGTGGATTTGGAGCATCAAACCCTGCAAAACAAATTCCAGTCCCATGAGCCACCCAGTTGGGTTAGGGTCCCAAAGTCCATTTAACTGAGGTACCCAGCTCTTGGAAGCCAAGTCAAAATAACTTCCCAGGCAGGATTTATTATTATTGTTGTTATTAGGGTAGGGTCTAGTGGCTCAAACTGAGATCAGGGCCCCCTAGGTGCTGTACAAGCATCTAGTAAGAAACAACCCCTGCCATAAAATGCTTGCAGTCTACGTAGACAAGGCAGGCAAAGGGTGGGAAGTGAAACGGAAGCACAGGGAAAGGAAGTGACTAGCCCATGATTATGCAGCAGGGCAGCGGCAGAACTGGGAATAGAACGCAGGTCTCCTGAGTCCCAATCCGGTGCCTTCCGCACTTGATCATGTTGCTTTGTTTTAAACTAAGACGACACAAAGGCTCCCATTAGCCTGGTTGTGTAGCCCTGGGAAAGTCAACTAGCCATGCCAGATCCCCAGCTAGCAAAAATGGATGCAACTTCACTGGGGTTGGCGGGGAGGTTGGACTAGCTGACCTCTTGAGGTCTCTTCCAGCCCTAACTTTCCATGATTTCTATAGTGATACAGTTACACTGGTTTACATCGGCTGAAGATCTGGCCCACCATATACCCTATGGAGGGCCAAGTTTTTCCTCAGATTTTCCTCACAGCCCGGCCTAGCTTTCATGAAATCAGTGGGAGTTTCGCAGGGGTGAGGATCAAGTGAAATCTGAGGAATCACTCCAAGGTCTGGCCCATGGTCAGTTTTTAAGCAGAGAGTCTGAAAATTGCCCTGCTTCAAGTAGGAGAGAAAGAAATTCCCCCTTCTCCCCGAGATAACAGTTCACTCCTTCCAGGTCTCCTCCCACCAAAGGCCTGCCGCCTCAGCAGCCCAGGGCACCTCCTTGTTGGATCAAGGCTTGAAATCTATAGAGATAACTGCTGCCTTACTCAGGGAAAACTCCCAGTGGGACAGATCTCAGGGTGAGCTGATCCCTTCCAGTCCAATTGACTTGGGTGGGCTTGGAGGTGCTTAGCTTAGCACCTCTCAGGAACTGGCCCATTGACTTCAACGAAGGCTTTGCCAAAGTAAGAACTGAGAAAGGATTTGACTCCTAGTGTCCACCCAGACCCAGTGATGCTCTCCTGCCAGTCCCTTAGGGCATGTGGCTTTGTTCTTTCCGCTGCTCAGAAAGAGGAAGTTCACCCTCTTCTTGCCAATCCCCAGACAGGGTCTAAACACTGAAACTCAGACCTTTTACCACGCTGCCTGGTGGTTGCATGCACACCGAGCGGTAGCTAGGGACAGACGGTGGATTGAAACTAACCCACAAAGCATTCATCAATCAAAGGCACGTAACCATATCTCCAAGGATCACGTGCCTCATTTCTAAAGGACAAGCAGGGTCCAGGCCAGCCACAAAGCTTCTGTAAACATTTAGAGCGTTGTTATAAGCAAGGCCAGCCTTTGGGTTTCAGGAGCCGCAAAGTGAGGCTGGATTAGCATCCCCTTTGGGGCCAGGCATGAGAGTGTATAGCAGGGATTTGGACTAACCAAATGAGAGCTGTAGGATTTCACTTCAGAAGAAAGAGGCTAAAACAAGGGCCTCTCGCCTCGCCGAGGCTTAATTAATTATTGTTAGTGAGATGCATAGAGAACCACAGATGAAAAGAGCTACATACTTGCAGAGCATCATCCTCATTGTTATGAGCAAGCGGGGATGTGCAAACACACTTACTCCTGTACGTGCCCCTTGCCCCATTGGGGCTAATGTTCCCAGACTCACTGGGGCCACTCGTCTACCTCAAGTGCCCTTACAGCGGCTCTGAGCAAGCCCTTTGCCTCCTCGCTTTCGTCTCTCATTTGCCAAACCTGATTGTCTGAGTTTCTCACAAATAATACCAGCAATAAAAAGAAAGCTCATGCCACATATGTGATTGAAGCCCGCGTTCAATCCACAGATAAAAATGACATGTGCCTTATAGATTTCAGATGCTGGGTAGCAGAGTGTGATGCAGCTATAGGAAGAGCAGCTGATGCATCATGCCTGAATGCAGAGAATCTAATCTATCTATCATCTAATTTTATTATCTCCAAGGTGCCTGCCATTTCAGTGCCCATCCACCTCTTCCTCGCTAAAGGCCAGATTCCATTCTCAGTTACAGTGGTACAGTCCTATTGACTGCGAGGGAGTTGTGCTGGCGGACCCCGGCGAAGAATTTACCCTGAAGTGAATGATTGTCTCTTTCATTTCATTTCCTCCTTCTATATCGAGCTCTAGCCCACAACAATCAGGGGGAGGGCCCCTTGCCTCAGTGCAAGGTGACACGTATGCTGGGAAGCAAGAAAATACACCGTGAATGGGGAAGTGCCTAGAGGATGGCGATCCAGGGGGAAATGAAAGAGAGTGACCTGCATTCAGGTTGGGATTCTGAGTCAAAAAAAACCCCCAAACTCCTTCCCCAGATGCTGTTTGTCAGGGACTGGAGATAACTTTCAGAGGAAGAACGACTGAGGAGTCCTAGCCATGGATCACTGCTTTCCTGTCCCACAGAGAGGCCCACCTTTCCAAAACTGGGTGCCTAGCGTTAGACAATCAAGGCTGAATTTTTTGGCCATAACATTTAATGCTGAGGGTGTCAGGGACCCCTGAGCCAGAGACCATATACCTCTGAGGCTGGATGGATCAGTAAGTGAAGGCATCTCTCAGATGTTGCACCTGGAGACTCATCAGCAAGGAGTTTTGGTGCATCTTCTCCTTTGAAGGATGGACAGGATGTTATTTTGCTGTGACTTGATGGGCACTGGCCCTGTTTGCCTGTGGCAGCCTGTCTTTTAACACTGCTGTTGCATTTCTAATGATGCCTGGTCTTGGGCAGAGCTTGATGAGGTCCCTGGGTGGATGTGCTTGATGGGATCAGATGTCATGAGCAAACTGTTGCTGTGATGGCTATTTGAATGCTGGGACCCTGCATATGGGGGTGTGTGTTAAGAGGAACTTCAGTGAATCAGCCAGCAACCACAGTGGATTTGCAACTTAATTAACTGGCTCTGCTTAGCGGGTGCCCTGGTGCCCCCTTGCAGATTTAACGAAGTGAGTCACCCGCTGAAGCAGAGTTTAGGGTGGCATTGAGCACAGAGACAGACTGCCAGGATGGGCGAGTGAGCTTCAGCTCACCTGTGCACCCCAGGCCTGCTCTGTAAGGGCTCCCTGCTACATTCAAACAAGCACGCATGAACACGTGTGAACACACACACATGTGCAGGCACATGCACACATTTACCTCTATACATAGACATGCACATATCTGCCGCACACATTTTCCTTGGAGTCAATCTTCCTGGTCAGTCCTTTCCTCACCAAAGGACCCCATTTATCACTAGAAGGCAAGTGGAGAGTTCGGTCGCTTTGTCCATTCAGTTCTAAATCCAAGGCAGCTCCTCACCTAGAACGACAGGATCCCCCATTACTGAGCTGACAGGGGAACCCAGCCTTTCTTCATTCACTTTTAGGCTTCGTCTATACTAGGGCACCCCTTGATCTACCCACAATGTATCCCTGTTCCTCGGGCAAGAAGATAATTCCTCTCCGTTCATTCAGTTCTGTACTGTTCCCGGTCTGATGCACCCCAGCCCTGCCCTGAAAAAACCCTTTCACTCACGGATACCAGTTCCCTTTTATGGGCAGTGCATTATGTTTTAATCTCCATCGTAATCAGCCATTTAAATTAAGAGCGCTTGGGATTATCTGCTGCATCTTTGGAGGAAAACGTGCTGTGTTTAAAGGCATTAAATAATTTTTATTCATTCCGTTCAGGAATGATGATCTTAGCACAGACTTAGAAGAGGAACGGTCCTTCTTCTATCTGTGGCCTTGATCTGGTAGGCAATTTTTGGGTGTGGCTCAGAACATTTTGACAGTTTTGGGGGCATTTGTATCTGAGGTGTAGCTTGGGGGCCATTTCTACCTGATTTCAAAGATAGGATTAATCAAAGAGGATTAACAACGTTGAGGCATCTTTTATGCACTTCTTAGGTGTCTGACAGTAGCATCTACCAGGCCCAGCTGAGGTCAGGGTCCCACGGGCACTGCACAGACACACAGGGAAGAGACAATCCCCATCCCAAAGAGCTTGAGGTCTGAGCAGACAGTGGAAACATTCTGGGGTGACATTTTCAAAAGTGCCTGAGTCTCCCTGAAAGTCAATGTGGCTTAGGAGCCTATGTCCCCTTTGTAAAAGTGAGTTAGATACTTCTGAGCCTCACTCACTTGGCTGCACTGGGACATTTGACCCATCATCCCAATTTTACAGATGGGGAAATCGAGGTACAGAAAGAGTAAGAGATTTGCCCAAGGTCACACAAGGAGTTTGTGGAAGAGGCAACTGCTGAGCCTTCATGGCCTGAGTTCCAGTCCAGTCCTAGCCACGGGGCCCTTCAGGGCCTCTGTTTGCCAGAAATGGAGGCAAAAAAATTATAATGCTCCCGTGTTTCCCACTGCCCTTTGCAAACTCCACTCATCATATTTACAACATGTGGCTCAAACAGGCAACACCCTGGCAATGTGAATGGAGTTACACCAGGCCTGGATTTGGCCCTATAGAAGCAAAGAACACTTCACCTACCACAGTCTTCCTCCCTATTGTTCCTTTTCTCTGTCACTGTTAGCAACCCCCCACCTTCCTCCCAGCCTCACAGGCCTGGAACATGGGCGTGGCCTTTGCCTGCTCCTTCTCTCTAGATCAGTGGTTCTAAACCTATCTGCCCTGTAGGCCGCGTATGCAGCTCTCTCTGTGTTAAGTGGGCCACATCCACACAATGTACATTCTACCTGTAGGGTCCAGAGGATGTCACACAGGCCGCAGCTGTGTGCCGATTGGGCCGGAAGTGGCCCGTGGGTTGAGAACCACTGCTCTAGAGCCGCACACCCCGGCCATGTCCTAATCCTACAGCTGCTGCGTCCTCCACAACATTTCCAAGCCCTGGCTTCTTCTCTCTGTCCGCACCACTCGCAGCTCTCATCCACGCTCTCCTCATCCCCTGCCTGGTCTAACGCGCCCAGCACAGTGGAGGTCTAATCCTGATTGGGGTCACTCATGCCATTGCCATACAAATGGTAATAAATGAAAATAATAATAGTTAACCAGGGCTCAAAGGCTCGGGTTTATGCCTGCTCTGAAATATCATCTCCCTCTTAGTCCCTTATTGCATTCCCCCAAAGTAATCTCCTTCCAGAGCTGAGGCTGCAGGGGCAGATTCCCAGCTGATCCAGTTCCACTGACATCAGTGGGTCATATTCTCACCTGGTGTCAATCAACATAGCTCCATTGAACTCCGCTGTGTAAATCAGCCCAGACGCCAGCCGACCTAGGTTGATTCGTGCCAGCTGAGGATCTGTCCTTGGAGGAACAGCTTTCTCCGGCTGTCTTGGGAAACACATGAGCAGTTCATACAAGAGGAACGCAGGTCTGGAGAGCAGACAGGAGCCAGCAGAGTGACGTGGGCATGTGCTGTGTGTTTTCTCTCCCTCCCCTCGCCAATATTACTGTTTCCGTGCTCTGTGGTTTGAAAGCAGACGTTGCTGATACCAGCGCTGTCTCTTATCATGAAGCGGCTGCAAAAATTGCTTTCAAATTGTTTTACAATTGGGTTTTGCTCGCAAGCCTCCTGATTGAGCACGGCAAACTCGAGATGGGAAACGAGTTTGGGGCGGGAACGAGAGAGGGAGCCTGGAGGACAAGAGACTTGGTGTGGGAGGGAGGGAGAACATGGGACTGTTCTCAACACAAGCCCACGGGAATTGAAACAGAAGTTTGTTCCATAGCCTTGACAGACGTGAAAATCACCAGCATGCAGAGGGCTAACATGTGGCCTGTGCAGCACTTGTGAGCTTTCTGGGGCAGGGAGCATCCTTTTGTTCAGCGCCTAGCACCATGGGGTCCTGGGTCACGACTGGGGCTCCTATGTGCTACTTCAGTATAACTAGGGTGACCAGACAGCACATGTGAAAAATCGGGACAGGGGTTGAGGGATAATAGGAGCCTATATAAGGAAAAGACCCCCAAATCAGGACTGTCCCTATAAAATCAGGACATCTGATCACCCTAAGAATAACTAATAATGAATAATCATTCCTTAAGCCCGCTGGTTGAAATTCTGGCCCCACTGTAATCAACAGGAGTTCTGTCCTTGATTCCACTGAAGCCAGGATCTCTCCCTATGGAATCAAAGGGAGACTTGCCAGACAGTGTCAAAGGAGCCATCTTAGACTCTAGGGGCACTAGGGCTAGTGTGGTTTCCTTCTCGGGGCTTTTTACTTGCAAGGCTACACAAATAAAATAATCCCCGCGCCAACAACTCTGACAGCAACGACTTTGTTGAAGTAACTTTGTAATGAATCCCGGCCCTTCTCCCAACAGATGCCCTTGCGGTAATATCTTGAAGTAGCAGCAAAATACAATAAATCAGCTTTTAACAAACTCATAAACTCATCGTGGGGGAGGTAAACCAATTTCTGAGCCAGTTGAGGCGCTGAGATTTCACAGAGTGGCACAAAGCTTGAGTGGATTGCGAGATTGCTCTTGAGCTGGCGAATTAGTCTCCTTTTTCTCTGCAGCTGAGAGGGACAATACTATTAACTCTTTGGCGGCTGTGGGCTCTCTCTCTGTCTCTCTCTCACACACACTTTCTGGCTCACACAAACAAGCTCATGCATGCACCCCTCCAGCATGCCCCCCCGCTCCTCCCCCAACACTGCAGTAGGTCTGAATACCCTGGTGCCATGGGACGGTAGGTTTGACCTTCCACCTGAGGTAGGTCAGCACACTGAGGCCAGACAGCTACGGTGCTGTAGCTATGCTGGCATAAACCCATGGAATAGACGCAGCCTACGGAGAAAGAAGGTTTTTTTTCCATAGCTGTAGGACAGAGCCATAATGATGAATTTCCGCACCCGAGGCAGTCAGGGGCGCAGAAGGGTCCTTCCTCCCCTGCTGTCGAAGCCGCCGTGGCTTGCCTGTGGGAGGTTCGCCAGTCCCATTCTTGACATTACCCTCCGCTGAATTGCCGCTGAAGCCGCGGGACCGGAGGACCTCCCGCAGGCAACCCAGCAGCGGCTTCGGCGGCAGGGGAGGACGGACCGTACCCTCCGCTGAATTGCCGCCGAAGCCGCGGGACTGGCGGACCTCCTGCAGGCAAGCCAGCAGCGGCTTCGGCGGCAGGGGAGGAGGTGGCGCCCCGATTGCCGCCTTCGGCGCCCCTAACTGCTGTGTGCCCCGAGGCGAGTGCCTCAGTTGCCTCACCCTTGTTATGGCTCTGCTGGAACTCCACCTCCCCGAGCAATGGTAGCTAGGTCGATGGAAGCATTTCTCCACCAGCCTTGCTGCGTTTACACCAGGGGGGTCAGTCAGCATAGCTATGGTGCTCACAGGTGTGGATTTTTCACACCTCTACGTGCCATATAGTAGAATCTCAGAACTACGAACACCTCGGGAATGGAGGTCGCTCATAACTTTGACTAAAACGTTCTGGCGGTTCTTTCAAAAGTTTACCACTGAACATTGACTTAATTCAGCTTTGAAACTTTGCTGTGCAGAAGAAAAACGCTGCTTTCCCTTTATTTTTTTAGTAGTTGACGTTTAAACACAGCACTGTCCTGTATTCACTTTCTGTTTTTTTTCTGGTCTCTGCTGCTGCCTGATTGCGTACTTGTGGTTCCAAATGAGGTGTGTGGTTCACTGGTCAGTTTGTAACTCATTCTTCGTAACTCTAGGGTTCTACTGTAGCTCTGTCAATCTAGGTTTTAAATGTGGACCAAGTCTGAGTCCCACGTACGACATTTACTTTACATGCAGCTTTTTTGGGGAAAGGCCTTAAAACACAAGGTCCTGTCTGCTTTGTGAAACCAGTAAAGAACCCAAGGCATGGTTTATGAGTCAGGGCCAAATTCACCCCTGACTTACGCCCCCTGCAACCACGTTGCTTTCAACTGATTAGCAGTAGAATGTGGCCCTGAATATTCGTTCTTAGCCAAAATTTCCCCTGTCCCTCCTGTTGCACTGTCTGCTGTATGCATGGCTGCTGCCTTCCACCCCAGAGGTTGCTGCATTTCCATGAGGCTGTACACGTACAAAGTGTAAAGTACTTTGCCAGATAAACACCAGCTGTTGCTATGTTCACATACCTCCTTGGCATTCACTCACAGGCAGCCTGGGACACACCAGCCTGAGGAAGCAATACATTTCCTTTGCCTTGTTGCTTTTCACTCTCTGAAAACCTTTACTGCAGCGTTTCATGAGAGCAGTGAGGTGGGGCAAGCCAATGGGGTGAGATGCCGACTGCTTGTTATGGTTTATCGAAGACTGTGTTGGAATTGCAAGCTGTCACTTTAAAAGCAGGGGCATCTGTAGCAAAGCACAGGGTTGGAGTGAGGCTGAAAAGAGCCATAAGGCAAGGTGGGGTGAGCTGTGCCTCCCTGCCTTTGGGAGCAGCCTGTTTTGCTTGTCTCATGTGTGTTTCAACTTTGAAGAAATAAAGTCAGATTTATTTTGCAGCCTCCCAGCAAGACAATTTCTGGTTGTCTCTAATTTCTCCGTGGCTATGTTCTGAACTGTAACGCTTGCGACTCCACAGAGCTCTGATGCTAAGCAGCCCACAGGAAGGAGAAAGGTAATGGAGAAACTGCTGTTGTTGTGTCAGAGGGTTGGGTATGGCTAAGGAGACCTAAGGCCATCTTCACCTGTAGCGAAGAGGAGATCTGGGGACTGCTTCCTTTGTCCCTGTCTGTGGGAAGGGAGTTTAATTGTTAAATACAAGCTCTCCAGGCCTGAACAAGGAGAACCCAGACAGGAAACAAGTCAGGGCTCTCCAGGGGGATCAGGGCCGTCTCTTGCATTGCTCCAGCATGGACACCTGTCTGTCACCTGGAAACGAAGCCAAAGGGCAGCTCCTGGACACTTGTAGTTCCGTGCCACCATGGCCTGGGAGGAAAATAGCTTCCTAGTTTCTCAAGCCCAGACCTGAGCTATAAGTAAAGATTATGAGGCCCGGAGGTAGGTGCCAAGCTTTTCTACATGTGCTGGAACATGGGTTAGCCAGCTGGGGCACCCAGGTACAGGGCCAGATGCTCAGCTGACATGAATTGGAGTAGCCCCACTGACTTCACTAGAGCTCAGCTGACCTAATCAGTCCCTCAGCAGCCCCCGTCCCCTAGAGGATTGCACAGGCTGCCTCTGAGGGGCTGAAAGAGGATTTTCATGCACAGATTATTACTCATGTGTCTTCTCAGAAAGGAAAAAGCCCCCCTTCCACCCCACTTGCTGTCAGAGAGGTTATCACTGTCACCATTCCCTATCACCCCGATGGGAAAAAAACTGCCCAAGCAAGTCACATAGGCACCGCAACACCCCTCCCGCCCCCACTCCCCGAGCCAGCCGAGTGGGGACTAGGTTGCTATAGCAACATCATGGTATAAATGACACCCCCCCTGCTTCCGCCACTACACACCACTTCAGAAAAGAAACATGTGGCGTCTTCATAACAGCGCCGGGGTCACTCGGTTTATCCTGTTGTCAAAGATAACAGGCAACAGGAGACACGGTGCTGAATGCTGAAGCACTATGAGGGGCGGGCTGGCTGCTAACTCTCCAAACGACCCATGATGCCAGCAGGGATCTGACTCAGGGGAAGACGTCGCAGGTTGCAGCCAGGTCTAGAGCTCCACGGACCACGCAGCTCCTGCCCCCGCAGACAGAATCCCCATCGGAGCTCCAAGGCCAGACTGGTGTGTGTGTGTGTTGGGGGGTGCTGATGCTGGCCCAGGCATCATGGCCACATTCAGCACATTCCATCCCAGGGGGCAGCCAGCAGCATTCCTTGCTCCCATGCCTGTCCTGCCCAGCATGTGGGGTGACGAGACCAAAGGCTGGCTCATTCACAGAGAAGGGTCTCTCCTGAGCAGCAGCATGTCCTGCCGACTGACTGGGGCACTGGCACCCAGGTGTAGTGCATTCAGCAGGCCCAATCCCCTGAATGGGATTGTGATACCTAGCAGAACTGTGCACCAGCAACTACCAGGCCATAGATCTTCAGGCCTAGCCAAGTGTATGAAGGAGATTAGCAGAGGGTGCCCGTTTTTCTCCCTTATCTAATACGTCCTGCCCTGCAGCTGGGGATGGGACAGAGCTATCCTGCTCCAGCTTGTCTTCCTTCAGGCATCCCCACTGTGCTGGGCACAGAGCAACAAGATGCTCTGACCTTTATTATTGATTGTTCGTAGTCTGACAACAACTAGGTGTTCCAGCTGAAGTCAGGCCTCCATTGCGCAAGGTGTGGTGCAGAGACATAGCAAGAGACGATCCTCGCCCCAGAGAGCTCAAGGTCCAAATAGACAAGCTCAGTAAAGGCGGGAGGGGAAACAGAGGCACAGAGAGATACAGTCAAGCAGCTGGTTAGTGGCAGAGCTGGGATCAGTACCCAGGCCTCCTGACTCCCAGTCCAGTGCCATGCCCTATCCATCTGCAGGGACATAACGAAAACCTCACGCCATTGAAGCTTTATGCCCACTCTAAAATCATATTGCAGATCTAGAGGAAACTCCCATTCTGAATGACACATGGCCAATGGTTTTCTTTATTAGCAGCCTAGCAGGAGCCCAGGGCCGACTTCTCACACTGACAATAATACCTAAATTATACATCCAATTACATTACTCGCTGAGCACTCGCTTTCATCCAAGGACCTCAAAACATGTTACAAATGTGAGTCAAGGTTTATTGTCCTCATTCAATGGATGGGGGAAAATAAGGCATCAAGAAGTGAAATGATTTTGCCCAAGGTCACCCAGTGAATCAGAGACAGAGCCTAGACCAGAGGGGCAGGACAAAGTTGACAGGAAACCAGAACTCTGTCTAGGGTTGGCTACCTCCGTGATGGACGCTGCATTAAACACTGATAGATAGACTGGATTAGACCTCCCAGGTCTCTTTGACAGCAGCTTCTCCAAAACAGCTGAGCTGCGTTCCATCTCCCAAATTGTACACGATTCCATTAAAAAAGAAAAGGGCCCATGTCCCCCCACAAGCAAGAGCTATTCCAGCTGCTGTTGCGACTTCCTCCAGTACTGCAGAGACTGCTGGGTAAGCCCAGGCATGTTCTCATTGGTAGTTTGTCTTTACAGAAACAAATGCCCATCCACTGTGTAATTAACCCAGTTAACTGAGACACTGATCCATGCTAACTCCGTGAAACCAGCTTATTATCTGCGGCGCTAATTAGCCAGGGAAAAACAGCCGCTGGTTTTGCAGAATATCTGTGTAAAGGGGGAGTGAGAGGAAACCCTTCAAAACTGATTGCTTTTTTGCCTTTTTTCCCTTTTCACTCTAAAATGAGAGATGAAAAAAGTCAGATGCAGATGCAAAAAAATAAAAGCTCTTTCTGAAGGACTCAATCAGAGCTGGGCAGGTCTGGCAGCTGAAGTAATGCACAGTCATGGGAGAGCATGAAAGAAGCAGTTTGCCCCTCTTACATTGTCTGTATAGATCAATTGAAATATTGCACATCAGAGGGGAAGGAATGCTGGATTTGCACTGGAAATAAGGAGAGGAAAAGCTTACAAAAGATTTACTGTAGGTTTGTACCGGACCTAGTACATTGCAACTGTGGCCTGGCTAGTGCCTTTAGGTACTATAAAAATAATAATAAGATTCATTAGTAATTATTACAAGCGTCTTCTCAGTAAATCTCCAGAAGGGTTTGAAAAAGATGCTAGAAGTAATACAGGAGCTAGAGTGTGTATCAAACTCCAAAGATTATTCAGGTTAAGGAATGACAAGTGACTCTGTGTGTATGTAAAGTAAAGCCTGTTACTGGAGGAAACTCGATCTGTAGTTTTACTATGGCATTTAGTATTCGGAGCGAAGTCCAATTTGCTCATTGTGCTGATGGGATATGAAAGGCAGGATGGAGTTTTACTGCAGAGCAGTTGACCTAGCTCCCGAGATATTACTGATACACAGCTGTTTTTCAGCATTTCAAAACACTGGAGTCATTATGTGGAGCTGTCTGCTAAGAGAAGCAATTAGACTTCAGAGCATTATGAATGCCAGTTCCAAAACGTATACACAGGGGACAAATCCATCTCAATCCCAGCCAGAAGGGAGCGCTACAGGGAATATAAATTACATAGGATACACTAATTCCCATCCCAGCCAGCAAGAAGCACAGCCGGGAATGTAATGGGGACCATTATATGTCCCAGCCAGAAGGGGTCATGGTGACAAATTGAACCCAGTGGGACGTACACAGGACTGAGGAATCACGGGGGGAATACAAAAAGGGGAAACCATCTTCTATCCGTCACCAGGTCACTGTAGAGAACGGGACAGAGGTGGAGTGAAGAGGATCTAGAGCAGTCCCTGTCCCAGCCCAGGAGGTGCAATTGAAGAAGATTGCACAGGGAAGGGGATATCCAGGGAATCTTTTTTTTTATTCTGGCCAGAAGGAGGCACTGCAGAACTCACCCCAGTGGGAACAAACAGGAGACAGGCGAGTCTCTGTCCTGGACGGTAGGGATTGGAGATGAGGAAGAGGGGCAGAACAATCTGAGGCTACGTCCACACTATGAGTTGGGATGTGATGCTCAGCCTGCATAGAGCACCCCTAAAAATGGGGGATGGGGTGCAGAGCCCAAGCACCAGCCTGACCCTGAACAGCTACACAGCTATTTTTAGCATCTAGATGCAGGCTCTGAGACTTGCTATCACTGGATCCTCCTTTCTGTGTAGACGCACCCACTCGGGCTAGCTCCCACCTGAGCTAGTGCGCTAAAAAGAGTAGAGTACCCCGGGCAGCCGCGAGGCACCCGGCCCAGCTAGCCCCTGCCGCCACCCACTGCTGCCTGAGCTGCTGTGACCACACCACGGTTTTTAGCACGCTAGCTTGATGAGAGCTGGTGTGAGTCTGTCTACGCGAGCTGGGAACCACTTCCCTAGCTCACAGGGTAGACGTAGCCTGAGTGGAAGAGGAGCTTTCCACTGGAAGAATGGAAGCAGAGACAGATGATGGTGTGGCTAGCTTGATCTTGGTAAAAGTAGGAGAGGGAGATAGATAGATAGATTCCAATTCCTTCTCTGGAAGAGCCTCCCTCCATCCCTCCCTGAGCAGGTAACACATTTAACAGCCATTAATTAACACTAAGACAGCTGCCTTAATGATTCGCCCAGTCTCTCATTGGTAACCTCTCGCAGCAAGAGGTACAGCCAGACCTGCTGCATGCAGCTCTGTGGTGGATCATTTGTAACCACGGTGGCATGGGTTAAATAAATAACCCTATGTCTTTTCTCCTGGCTGGCTCCGCATTCTTAGCGACGCCTCTTCTCACGCTGAGTTTGGATCAGGGATGGCTCAGGGATAGAAGCTGGCTTGGCTTTTCCATGACTCTCCATTCCTAAGACGGCTTATGGACCCATGCAGGAGGAACAGCAGTTCTAGCATAACCTGGGAGGCTATAACAGCTCACGGCCCGGTGCATCGAGAGACCATGACCTGCTAAAAGACATGCACTGGCACTTGACAGAACAAGGAGAAATGGTCTCAAGTTGCAGTGCGGGAGGTCTAGGTTGGATATTAGGAAATACTATTTCATTAGGAGGGTGGTGAAGCACTGGAATGGGTTACCTAGGGAGGTGGTGGAATCTCCCTCCTTAGAGGTTTTTAAGGTCAGGCTTGACAAAGCCCTGGCTGGGATGACTTAGTTGGGGATTGGTCCTGCATTGAGCAGGGGGTTGGACTAGATGACTTCCTGAGGTCCCTTCAAGCCTTGATATTCTATGATTCTATGACATTTACTGGTAAAAACTGATCCATGCTGGGCTTTTGGCTGGGGACACTTTATTCACTTCAACTCATTATATAGTACAAGTATTAAGAGTTGCTGGTGCAAGGTGCCCAAATGGACTCCCTGAAGGCCTCTATTTGGCCCCGAATCCAACAAAGCATGTTTCACTTGAAACATTTGAATAGTCCCCATTGAACTCAATGGGGCTACTCAGGTACTTAAAGGTAAGCCCATGCTTAAGTGCATTGCTGGAGAGTGGGGCCTTTACACATAGGAGAGGGACAGCATGGGGCATCAGCAGTGCAGATTTTCCCCGTGAGTGCCCACTGCTGGCAGTGAGAGAGGAGGTCAGTTTCCAGGGCCCCATTCAGCCCTGAACCTCTCTGTGGCTGAGACCCGGGTATCAAAAGCGATGGAAGCTTTTGTGATCCTGCCTACCGGGATCTAGAGCGGAGCAGCCCTGCTCATTGTATGTGGCTCCCCCAACAGCCATCAGATGGTAACAACTCTTTGGACATGGTGAAAGGCACCCAGCCAAGTACTGAGCACAGCTGACCATCAGGGGTGGTGGAGCAATTTGTATAGCGGGGGTGCTGATTGTGCTCTCGTTCTGGCTGGCAGACAGAGGAAGCATGTGGACGGTTTGACTCTGATGTGGTATCAAAGATACACACACTGCAGCAAAGGGTGAGATTCACCTCTGTGCAAAGGGCTATGCACCCCTTAAGCCCTCAAACAGTAGCATAGCCGGGGGGGAGCAGGGGGAGCGGCCGCTCCCACTGTGAGGAGAAGCAGTGCTAAGGCGCCGCCCAAGCCCCGCTGCGGGAGCCGGGCTCGGGGGCACTTTCAAAGGCCCGCTGCTCCCCACTGCGGTGAGCCACTGGCCCTTTAAAGCGCCCCCGCCCCCAGCCCCGCTGCTGGAGCCGGGCTCGGGCGGGGATTTAAAAGGCCCAGGGGCTCCGCCGCTGCTGGAGTCCCGGGCCCTTTAAAGCGCCGCCGGGTGAGTACAGGGAGAGTGGGGAGGCTCCTTTTTATAGCGCCGCCGCTCCCCCGTGCTCTAAACCTGGCTACGCCACTGCCCTCAAAGTCGCACGTAAGTGGTGCCTACACCTTGTGGTGGCTCTTTTGCACATAGGGCATGTCTTCCTGCTTTGTGAGTACTGGCCTTGTCACACTCCAGAGAGGTAAAAGCCATGGGGGAATCTCTCTCCGGTCGGGCCTGGATTAAAGTGACTGGAACTTCTTCTGCAACAGCAGATGCCAGGGAAAGGGGGGATGCCTCTGTGCTCGCGGCGGTGTTGTAATTATGCTGAAAGTCCATATCACCAATTACACTTGTTCTGCTTGTACGGCATGAGGCTGGTGGCTTGTTTAACAATTCACAGAGCATTGTTCTCACCGCAGCCATAGCACCACAAAATTGATATTGTTCTTACATGGGCGGCGGAGATAAGACGCATGTTTAGCACAATGTCGGGGCCACGATACCATCGCTGCATGGGGAAATTAAAAACCATGAAGTGGAAGCAAAGCCCTGTCTTCCCTCCCCCACCAGCATTTGCGGTGGCAGCATGGATGTTCCCCACGAGGCCAGTGAGGTGGACAGCAATTGATGAGGATGTGCGCTCTGCTTCTAGCAAGCCAGACCCTTGGGACTCAGCTGGGAGGTGACAGCTTTTAGAACAGAGGCGGCACGGAATGAAAACGCTGGCATGGAATCCCTCCAAACTTTGTGGAAGTTTAGGTCTGTATCTAGGCCTGTCTCTGGTCTATTATCGGTTCAGCCACAATGCATCCAGAGTCCCAGACCTTTCCCTTTCTTCAAGGTGAGAAGAAAATCCTTTCTGGCTTTTTGCCTCCTAGGTCCTTGAGATACACCATCTTGGGGACAGTGGGGAAAGCTGGGAACTGCATGGTGTGTGTGTGTGTGTGTGTGTGTGTGTGTGAAGCATGTATGTGAGTATATATTGTGTGATGTGTCTATAACATCTGTCTGTGGAGGTCACCGTTGTGTGTCTCTCTATGGGGGATGGCTGTGTGTGTCCCTCACTGGGGATGTGTAATCTGTATCATGCTCTCCCTATGCACTTGTCCACTAACTCCCTTCCTGCTGGCTGGGGCTGCCTTTCCTCCCCAGCGGAGAGAGGGGGTCCATTTTGTGCATTAGCATCTCATTGTCAGTAGGAACAGAAGGGCTGCCACTTTATACACATGTATCCATCTGAGACAGATGGTTCCAAGAGACCTATAGGCTCAATGTAGGAAGTATTAATGCAGATTTAATTAAATTTACTTTCCTGGCTATGTGGGCCTTGGGGAGACAGAATGTTGAGAAGCAAAACTTTTTCAAAACCTGTATTTTCCCCTTTTCTTTTTGTTTTACTTTTATGGTGGCACCGGCTGCGGCCATGGGTAGAGCTGGGTGGAAAAGTTTCTTACATCCTGTGAACATTTCTGAGATTTCAAAAATAAAAACTCTCCAGCCCAAATCAGGACAAAAAGTCCAAATCTCAACATTTTTGGCAAACTGAAAATGGTAAAAAACAAAAAATTCAGTTTAGGTCCATCTGAATGTTTTGCTTCAATTATTTCTGAACGTTTTGGTTTTGTCTTTAGGGGTATTCCTATAATTAGCTTACATTTCTAAACAAAAAATCATTTCAAACCGGAAACCTGGAATTTTTCATTTTGAAAATGTTGAAATGAAATCTTTTGATAATGTCTAAACTCCCTCCCCCCTCCAAAAAAACGTGTTGTGAGTTGAGGAATTCGTTGAAGGCAGGGACTGTGAGAGGTGAAAGCAGGAACCATGTGAGGCGAGGACCATGGGAGGTGGGAGTGGGAGTGGGACCATGTAAGGAAGGAGCCAGAGCCACGTGTGGTGGGAGCCTTGAGGGGCAGGGACCACGTGAGGTGGGGGCGGAAGTTGCATGAGAGAGGAGCGGGAACCACATGAGGAAGGGATTGTGTGAGGTAGGAGCAGGAACCACGTGAAGCAGGGACCACGTGAGGTGAGAGCAGGAACCACATGATGCAGGGACCACGTGATGTGAGAGTGGGAACCACATGAAGCAGGGACCACGTGAGGTGAGAGCGGGAACCACGTGAGGCAGTGACCACGTGAGATGAGAGCGGGAACCACGTGAGGCAGTGACCACGTGAGATGAGAGCGGGAACCACATGATGCAGGGACCACATGACGTGAGCGGGAACCACGTGAGGCAGTGACCACGTGAGGTGAGAGCGGGAACCACATGATGCAGGGATTGTGTGAGGTAGGAGCGGGAACCACGTGAGGCAGTGACCACGTGAGGTGAGAGCGGGAACCATGTGAGGCAGTGACCACGTGAGGTGAGAGCGGGAACCACGTGAGGCAGTGACCACATGAGGTGGGAGTGGAAGCCAGGTGAGGCGTGAGCAGAAGTTGCATGACACGGGACCTGGAGCTGCGCAAGGCAGGGGCTGCATAAGGTGGGGACAGGAGCTACATGAGGCTGCATGAGGTCACAGTGGGGGCCATGTGAGCTGGCGCAGAAGCCCCTAGCGTGGGCCAGAAGCCGTGGGACATTTAAGTAACTTCAATCTCCTCCCTAGGATTCTATCTGATTTTCTTCCCAGTAAAAACACTCTTAAAGGACTCCTTGACCGTCAGAAACAAGGAGCCAAACTCATTTCTGGGGTGTTCCATTGGCAATCAGCCAACCAGAGACAGGATTGGTGCTGCTTTTGCAAAACCACTCTGGTTGGGTTTTGCTTTCCTACGAGCCCAAACGAGGCATTTCCCCTTTCCCCAGGGAGAAAGCACAGCCAGGATTGGGCGGCAGGAGATTTGCTTTTTCTTCCCAGCTCTGACATTGATTCTTTTGCCTTAATGCAAGGATTGCAAAGAAGATTGCAAGGCTAAATTCATGGTTGTAACACACTTTGGGATCCTTGCAAGGAAAGTGCTGCAGCAGGCTCAAGGATCATTCATTTGAACTCCACAGAGACCAGGTCAGTGCCTCAGCTTTGACTCATCTCTCTGAGATGCTCAGGCCCCTCACCCCCAGGGTTCCCCCAGCCCTTCCTTAACGAACGCTGATAATGAGCAGAGCAAACCCACAACCCTAGACAATGAACAATTAATCAGGCAACCGGAGAAGCATGCACTGCATCCATCTTATCCGAGTCAGGGCGCAATCCGCCGCAGAGGTAGAAATGCGCCAAGAAACTCAACAACAAAAGGTGGGAAAGGCCAGGCAACAAAGTTATACAGGATCCTGGGAGTGCGGGAGGAGAGGTCTCCAAGGCCTGTCTGGATTCCTGCTGATTGATGATGGAATAGCGAGAAAGAGATGGGGCAGAGAGACAAGGCATGTGCAATTAACTTTCCTGACAGCGCCCCCTGATTACTGGGGACATGTGTCGGATAAGACTCCTGATAAGCACTCCGAGGGGGAGAAGCAGAGAGGCCCAGAGATCATAACAGTTTCGGAGGGGAGAGGTGGGAGAAGGGGGTGCCAGTCACGGGGCTGATAAGGAGAGAGCTGCACATGGCAGTGGATGATTGCAGCTGCTGTGAATCACGAGGCCTGGGTGGGACCCCCTGCAGATTCGCTCGCCCAGCCAACAGGCTAGGGAACCGAGTCCAGCCCGCCAGTCCCATGCCAGCCTGAGTTGGACATGAAGAGAGGGGAGAGCCCACAGAGGGATGATCCCTCTCCAGCCTGGGATGGTTGAGGTTCGGTGCCCCAGGCTGCAGGGGGTCTGTTTAGGTGAAAGTCCAGCTGGTGGGCAGGTAAGGGGAGGGGAGGTTGAGGCAGCCCTTGCAGATTGCAGTGAAGCAGAGAGAATGTGACATCACGCACGGATGGTCTCCCCAGGAGTAGCCCTGGTAGGCCCCACAAGCAGCCGTGGTTGCCCCTACATGGCCAGGAGGACATGGGGCACCTGAGGACTTCTCCCCTCCCCTCCCCTTTCTATCTAGGACTCTGCACCTCCTCTGTAGTCAGTGTGTCCATTCATGAACAGGGATCAGCTCAACCCGGCGTGGGTTTGAGATGTTGTTCTCTGCAGCGGACACCCCTCACCGGCAGGTCCCAGCTGGGTTACAGCCCCCAGCTTCTCCTAGCTTAGCGGCAGGCCTGGGCCACCATGGTCAGACCCAGAGCTAGGCTGCCCCATAGTCCTGTCCTGGGTGGTTCCATTTCAGGCCCTTCTCCGGCACTGCTCCCTGGCAACTCTCAGGAAGGTGTCTTAGCCCTGACCCTACCCCACCGCATCCCAGGAGGAACCACTCCCTGGACTCTTTTCATTGCCCGCGATTGAATGGGAGAACGCTTTGCTAGAATGATACAAGCTAGTTAATTATCCAGTAAGAAAGCTGCCCCCACCCCTCTTCGCCTGCCCGTGGCTATATATTCATCATTTGTTAGTTCGTTTTACTTGGAGCTGAATAAATTGGAAAAGCCGGAGTGATTCATGTACTGTGGATTGTGTATTGATCCAGCACACTTCCCTCCTTAAAGTCCCAATCAGTCACGCAGATCAGTTGTGCATTCTGGCCTAGCCCGCTGCGCTTGCCGTTTGCAGAAGAGGAGACGCAGCCTGGAAGCACGTCTGCGCATGTCTCGGCTAGTCCCCATCTCCAGCGTGTTCTGCACCTCACATCCCCAGGAGCCAGCTGCTCATACCCTGACTCGGAGCCCGCAGCTTTACTAATGGCAGTGCTCTGATGGGAGAGCTACATGCTCCCTACAAAGTCCTGTCCGAAGCTGGAAGGGGGTCAGCTTTCCAGACTGGAAATGCTGCCGGCATTTGTCACTTGAAACCCCACAGGGCTTGATGCTCAACTGAGGTCATCTGAGATGGCCCAGAAGACACCATCCAAGGGACATGATGGCCCAGTCTCTGGGTCCTTTATAGGGAATCTCTGGCTCATGAGCTGTCCATTCTTGGACGTCTATGGCACCCAT
Organism: Macrochelys suwanniensis; assembly: GCA_033296515.1. Lineage (NCBI taxonomy): Eukaryota > Metazoa > Chordata > Testudines > Chelydridae > Macrochelys > Macrochelys suwanniensis. Next base: position 6,243,440 of record CM065796.1, read on the forward strand.
CGTGGAGGTATCTGAGTGCCGCCCACATTTTATTGATGAATTTATGCTCCCAACCCCTCTGGGTGTATGAACTCCATTTTATAGATTATTTGTATGATGGTAAGGTCTACAGACCCCAACTCAGAGTGAGGCCCCATTGTGTCAGCAGAGTGGGAGGCAGTCCCTGCCCCAAAGAGCTTACAATCTAAATAGACAAGGCAGACCAAAAAAGTACTGCTGTCCCCATTTTACAGATGGAGCCTTGAGACACAGAGAGACTAAGTGACTTGCCCAAGGTCACACAGGGAACTGTGGCAGAACCAGGAATTGGCCCCAGGTCCCCTGAGTTCCAAGCCAGTGCCTTAACCACAACCAAGAGGGATAAAGGAAGATTCCAGCAGCACTGTGCGCTTGTGTTGATGTGTGATAGGTGGGCAGCAATGAAGGCAAAGAGATGCACGGCGAAGGGGAGGGGGTTAGTGCTGAGTGTGCAGGTTGGATGGAGCTCACCAGCTGCCCCGTGTCTGTTGGAAAGCTCCCTAAGAATAGCTGAGCAGCGAAGCACGGGGGCGTAATTTGCAGCACTAATAGCTTCTCGGGCGCACTGCAGCACGGTAATGGGGACTAGGGCTCAGGCTGGTTGGATGCAATCTGCCTTCCATCAAGAGACTCCAGACTTGCCCAGCAGGAGCCGGAATTAAAGTGTGAAGATTTGCAAATGGCAAGCGATGAGAACCTGACAGCAGAGGGGAGGGAGGCAGTGGTGCAGGGACAGACGGGAGTGGGGCAGGTGAGCGGCACAGAGATCGCTTACCCTGAGCCCTAGGGGGTGAGATGGATTCAGACTGAAGCCCATCAGGGGCTGGGACTCGTGCAGCCAGCACTGTAACGCGGATCCCTACAACAACTCTACTGGAGGAGCCTGCCACTGGTGGCATTGGGAACTTCCCACAGCCAGCCCACCCGCACCATTCTCTGCAGTGCCCCCTGCTTGGAGAGGCAGGGCCTGACCAGCTAGTGCTCCTGTCCCCTTCCCTGTAAAATCCCTGGCTGGATGAGGCGGTGCTCTAAGCACCTGTGATGTCCCGCACAGCTAGCCCTCTGCCACTCTCCCAGCAGAAATCCTTGCCCCACTCCTGTCTTGTTTAGCTGCGAGGGGCATGTAGGGGGTAAGGCCCATGTGAGATCCGGCAGGAGCCAGCTGAGCAGCGTAAAATGGAGCCTGGCAGCGAATCCCCGGTTAGCTGGGAACACAGTCAGCGCCGATGGCACCCCACTGTCGTGCCATCTTCATTCCATCTCGGACAGGCACGGAAGCTCCGGGGGTGGTAGAGTGGAACATAACACGCAGAAATATTTCCTCCTACATGGGAAAAGAAGAGCTTTCCCGCCCCCCCCCCCCCCCCCGCTGGACACAATCATAACAATAACACTGTGCAATAGAATAGCACCTAATATCAGAGCTCTCAAAGCACTTTAACAAGGTGGGCCAGCACGTTGGCCTTTCAGGGGAAACAGACACTGAAGTAACAAAAGGGGGAATTAATCCACCCCAGGACAACAATAAGTCATTGACAGAGCTGAGAATATCCAGGTATCCCCATGCCCACTTCCCTGCTCTAACCACTAGACTCCAGTGTTTTCCTGGGCTGGGTAACAGAACACAGGAGCCCTGATTCCTAGTCTCCTACTCTAGCCACACCACACGACTACACACCCCTTCCACAGCCATGAGTTAAACCCAGGAGTCCTGACCCCCAGTTCCTTTCTTGAACCATTAGCTATCAGTGCTTACTTTTGTATGTTGGGTACCAAGGTGACAGACACCTTCTAACCACCAGACAGATTTAACACAAACACGGGTGGATATTAACATTATATATGCAGACACAAGTATAATACAGACATCCTTTTTTATTTCTGTACGTTTCGTGCTGGCTGTAATACCCTCAAGAGAGGCATGCCTTGTTTCCTGGCAATGACACTTAGATATGCTTCAGCTCCATACAAAGTATATGATTTCAGGACACTCCATGGAAAATAGCAGGCCGCAATGGGCCATCACAATTCCAGCTCACTTTACATAGGAGAGCTCCTTGAGAGAAGGGATTACAAGTCTCTTCAAACCAATCCATTTGCCAGATACCTATTGCAGCTGAAGAGGCAGCTTATTCCAGCTCCTTGGGGTTGCAGCTAGAGCTACGTTAATGCAGCAAGTTCAGTTCACGTGGGCTTGGGGAAGCGTCTTCTGCCACTAGCTCATTGTGTGGCCTTGAGCGAGTCCCCTTGCCGCTCAGTGCCTCAGTTTCCCCATGGGTCAGGGCCCAATCCTAGTCCCAATGGGAGCATTGTCAATTATTTCAAGGGGAGCCCTAACGTGGCGATGAAACAACTGTTACCAAGCCCAAAGTTGCATGGTAGCCGTGTTCCACCATTTATTACAAACTCCAACCCCAGGCCTGGATTTAGCTCCCAAGATCACAAATCTTCTGGCCTGTGATTTGGCACCTTGGAGCATCACGCGACTCTGGCACATGTCTTCCAGAGGTGGGTCGTTCTTTTTATTGGCCATGTTAGCTACACAGTCGCAAGGGGGACTGGTACGCTTTTTCCCTGTCAGGCTGATAACATCCTCCTGGAGCCGCAAAAGTGCTAACACGTTCTGCCTGCCAACTTCAGGGCGATCGGAGTATCTGACAGACGGCAGCTTCCCTATGTGTTAAACATTAATAGCTTTCCAGCTTTGCTTCTACATTTCCTGTTACTGGGGACCTGAGCTGCCTCTCTGGAGATGTCAGTCCACGACAGAACAATTACTTCACAGGCTCAGTGCTCCTGAAGAAGGCTGATGGCTTCAGCCCGGAAAGGGAACGGATTGCCTGAGAGTGGTAAAGGAAATATCAGGGCATCAAGGGATTTCAGCAAGATGTTGTCACAAGGATGGGAGCAGAGTGTGGCACCAACTGTGCGACTGGGATGTGGAATCAGTTTCTGCAGAAGAACGTCGGCTGTTTGATTTAGATGAAGCACTAACTCAAAGTCCTGACCAATCATGGACACGAATGATCCCATGGCATTTGGTGCAAAAGTTGAGGTCTTAACCCTGGTGTCACTGTCAGACTCCAACTCCAATAATTTCATTCGGCCGGCTCTCAAGTGGCTACAAAATTCTTCTTTGTTTTCTCACCTGTTATGTAGTGTTACTGTGTACAGCCAATTCCTTGTTGTGTTCCATTCCCGAGGCGGATGCTTATCATTGGTGGATGAATGATGGTTATAAATACAGCAGCACTCTGCAAAGTTGCAACATTTTTGGGCAGAGGGGGCAAAATGTTTCACAATTTTGTCTTGTGGAAACTTGTGCTTGCAAAATGTGGCTGTGTCATGGGATTTAGCCAAAAGGTTTGGGGTTGTTGTTGTTTTTTTGCATGAAAAAATGCAAAACTGCAAATGTTCATTTTTGCATTTGCAACTTCTCCCACACCTGAATATGAGCCAAACGTGACTTGTACGTTCACCTGGGCTTGAGTAACATTTCACCATTCTAGTTTTGAAAATAGACTCATTTTCTAGCTGTGACCCCAATAAAGCATGAATCTTTTCATGAAAATGTGGCAAGACCCAGTTTCACATCAAACTGTGAAACCATCCAAATCTGGGGTGCTCCTTGCGAAAATGCCACCCCCTTTTAATAAATAGATAGACCAGAAACTCAGCTGGTGTCAAGTGGTGGACATCAGTGGGGATATGGTGACTGACATCAGTTGAGGACCTGCCCCATAGCAGATGAAGGACTTTATGATCACTTTGAGAGAAAGCTGTCATGACTTTCTCTCTCACCTTTAAGGTTCCCAGCATAACAAGCCCCCAGAATAATTCAGCAGAAGTTCAGTATTACCTACTGAAAAAAAGGATTCCTTTCCAAACATCATTTGCCTGTGTATGCAGTTGTGGGTCTCTCTTTTTCTGTCTCTGCAGACTACAAAACTGAACACACTTGTCCCACGGAGAGATGGATCCAAGATTGAGTCCTGGTGTGGATCCATTGTTGAGAATCCCAAATTTCATGGGGGTTTGAGAACAGGCCTGTTCTCTTTGGCCTCTCTTTAGTCCCACCAGACTCATTATGTGGAAGCTCCACTCCACTGCCTGACATTTGGACATGTCAGGAGCAGGGACGGGGAGGGAAATCAAAGGAATTGCTGGAGAGCTCATAGAACAAGACAAGGACCAGCCCAAAGGCCACAGTGGAGTGAGACATGAGACTTGTCTGTCTAAATGCAAGTCCCATCGAGTGGTGGTCCCTTTGCCACACAAACTAAGGAGTCAGCAGTTCAGAGTCACATGGATGAGTTTTGCATCTCTCGGTGCAGCATGGCTCCGGATGCCCCATCCCCAAACTCCCAAATCCTCCAATGCAACTCCCACCGGAGGATTTTAGCCAAACATTTCACGGCTCACTGTAATTCTGCTCGTGCTGCCACAAGATCCAGGCTCCCCAGTCAAGGTTATTAGATGTTGAATGTGTAAGTAACCGAGGCTGCCAGCTCCCTGACTGATTCAGCCTCGGGCTATTCGGGGAGATGGGAAAGACACGTCTTCTATTGGAATAATTTCCGCTGCTCTGGCGTTACACAAGTGAAGTGAAGTGGTGCAGATGGCCATAATCAGAGCATCCTGCTCCCAGCAGGGGGCGCTGGGAGTGGCCCAGTGCAGAGAGCGCTGCCCACCTCGAACAGATCTTTGGGTTTTAAACGTGATTTTAACACTGGTGAAAAATGCCGGATTGGCAGACCAAGATTCTGTCTATTCACAGCCCAGGCAGCGGCTGAGCGAACTTCCCTCACACTCTTTCACCCATGGGCCCTGCCCCAGCGGCATCGCCCCATCCAGTCCTGACCTCTCTGCTCACGCTGCCTACCAAGAGGCCAGTTTGTGCTAACTGCAGTGTGAACACTTGTCCGTTGAGGAACTGAACGGAGACCGACTCACCAGGATTGGAGCCCTGCTGTGCCAGGTGCTGCACAAACCGATGGGAGGACATCCCCCCGGCTCCCAAAAGCTTCCAGATTTAGTTGTTCAGTTCACAGCAGCTTTCACAGCCAAGGGGGTTACAAGTCTCATTCACACCCTGCTGAGCGGCCACATCACAAACCATTCACCCCAAGGCACTGCAGCAGAAACCAGGCCTGTGAAAATGTTTATTGTGCCTGGCTGTACCCGTGTTCTTCCTGCACAGACATCATCTCAGTAGGCTGCAATTTACCCAGAGATACCTGGAGCGCTAAGCAGTGTTACTGGTGCATTTTATCTGGTTGTACCTGGAACATTCAATAACGCAGCAGGTGGCATCTAATTGGAGTCACATGGGACCTTCAGCAGTGCAGTAGCTGCATTGTACCTGCAACATTCAGCTGCAAGATGGGTGCCTCCCACCTGAATACATCTGAAGCATTCAGCATGGGCCGGGCCTCGGAGAAACAGACTGACTCCCTTTTCACAATGCAAGCCATCCCTTCTCCCCACTGCTTGGAGAGGAGCACTCGCTGGCCGCTCATCTGTCCCCGAGCTCCATCACTCCTTCACAGGTAGCTGTGCTCCCGCCTTCGCTTGAAAGGCTGTGTCCATAAATACTTCTGCATTGTGGCTCTAAGCTCTACTGAGGCTCTCGGGGATTATGTGACCTAATGGCTACATCAATTTGCTTTCTAATAGTCATGTTATTAATACTGTGGGTGCTCAGAGTTGCAGATAAATCCTAGTGCTATAAACCCACTTTTATATTTCACACCACATAGCCCTTTTCACTTGGCACACTCCACTGGCACAAAGCACCCTCCTAGCTAGGGGCATGTATTATTATCAACTCAGCCCCTAATTGAATTCATTAGAAACAAGCCCTGTTGCTTTAATCTTTAGATGAAGTTTTCCCTCTTATTACAGTGCAAATGAAAGTCCTTATTAATTCCTCACTCGGATGTTTATCTGGTGAAACGATCGGGGAGGGTGGAGGGGAGATGGACAGCCTGGGTTAATAATGCAAAAAATCCCTTGGGTTGTTTTTCTGTCGCAAGCAGTGATGGATTTGAGGCGGCTGCTTCGGGCTCCATCAAGGGGGGCGAGAGGGCTGGATGGCGTGGGTTACTCTGGGCTATGGGCCTCCTCGCAGCTGGAAGCCAAGGGGAGGTTGGCGGTGGAGGCAAAAGACGTGACCACCTCCGTCAGAGCTGCAAAGAGTCTGTCCTCAGAGATTTTGGGGACACCTCAGTTTGGCTTTGGGGGACTGTGTACATACTGCCGGAGGGGGGTTCTGGGTGCCATGTGTGAGAGGTCGTGTGATCCAGCATCTCAAGCACTAGGCGATGAGCTGAGAGGTTTTATTCCTAGCTCTGGCACTACTTCACTGTGTGACCTAGGGCAAGCGGCTTCTCATCTGGGCCTTGGTTTCCCTATCTGTATAATGGGAATACTGATGCTGTTGCAAGGTGCTTAAATCAGCCCATGAACAGCACCATGGTAGGCAGCACTGATTCTGATGCAGCTGCCCTAACTCCAGGCAGGGACCTTGTGTTTAACAAGGGTTAGTGTTTAACCCTTGTTAAACACTAACAAGCCCCTTTTGCAGCCACACACCAGGGTCCCATTACTTCACTCGTTAGACCCATTCCTCCTCCCCAATTAACCCAGCATATACTACTACTACTAACAACATCCCCACCGTACGCCAACCCGATAGGAAGTAACTCAACAAGAGACGGGAGCAGAGGGGGAAGGAAATACGGTTACATATTCATCAGCTCATTAATATTCATGGAGACTGTAAACCAGATTAATTTCCATGCACCATTTCTCCTGCGATTCCTTCCTCCCATATTTTATGTAACAAGAAAAAAGAACCCAAATATTTTTGTCGTTATCTTTAGCTTCATTTAAATGGAACACAAGCCATTTGTCATTTAAATAGGAATTCTTCCTTCTGTGCAAAAAGTAGCTTTCCCCCTGCATCAGGACTATCATGGACCCCTGCCTGTTGGCAGATCTCAGAAAGCACCATCACTGCCATTTACAAATCCAGTCTGCTTTCCCTTCCAGCTTTCCACAGCAATGTTGTGGGTGAATCAGAACAGGTCATCTATGTTTCATAGGGCCTGTACTGCTAAAATGGAGATTCTCCTTTAGCTTAAGTGGCAGGGGTATGGGCTTTGGGAGCAGGAGGATGAGTGTTTTGGAGTGGAGTTACTGTGCTGACTGAGTGTGTGGTGTTTCTTGGAAAGCCAAATAGCAGTCTGCACAAGATGTGGTGCCTTCCAAATGGGAACATGTGTTAGACGCACTCACGTGCACACACGCAGTGTTTCCTGCCTGTTTTGTACAGGAGAAGCCGGGGTTCTTTCTCTGTGCTCTCTTCCAAGAGCATCTTGGTCTCTCCTCTTCTCTGCTCAGGGCACAAAACAACTTAGCTTCCTGAGGACTGAAATGCACTGGTCTAAGACTAAAGTCACTGGACTCAATATAGAGGTAAATGGGTCAGTCTTGGAGGCTTGTGCTAACCCACTATGAAATGCTGAGTGCCCATGCTGTGAGCAGAGTGGTACCCAGCATTATTATATTATGGGCATTATGGTAGTGCCCCGAGGTCCTGACTAAGATTGGCCCCCCACGGTGCTAGGCGCTGTACAGACACATCCCGAGAGACAATTGCTGGCCCAAGGAGCTTCCACTGTGCATGAACAAGACAAAGGGTGGGAAAGCACAACTGAAATATCATCCCCAAGGTCACTAGCAGAGCCAGCAAGAGAAGCTGTCTCCTGACTCCCCTTCCAGTGCCTTATCCATGAGTTCACAGATTTGCTATTCCGGAGACACAACCTCTTGTGTTTGGGACACACTTTGGCCAGCTCCTTGAGCAAATCTTCCACTGTCACTATGAGAGATACAGTCAAATTCATTTCGGAAACTAGTTATCACTGTAAATTAACATTTTAAAACCTCCGTAGTTTACATTTCCACTTATAAAACCTCCTGTTAGGATTATTTGATAATGCAAATTCTCATCTATTGCCTTAATAGGCCTTTCAGATTTGGGGTGGGTATGAATTTCAATATTTTTTCTTCTGGTAATAGGATCTACTCAATATATGACAGATTTGTCAGTGGAATTTCAACAAATAATATTAAATGAACTTTAAATGCCATTTATGTCGTCAATTTTTAATTTCAAAAGTGTCACCCTATTGCATTTTGGGATATGCAAATTAAACAATTCACCTACTAAATTTTATGGCAGCCTAACGTGTCTAGAATGCTTTCGGCTGATATTTCTGCTTATTTAATCCCTGCAATATAAGGCAAAGATTAGCTGTTCATATTTGTTATATTTGTCTTATAATGGATAGATTCCTTTCATTAATGAAATGATTTAGAATTATGCAAAGCAAGGTACAAACTGTATTGGCTGGTGACGCTGAAGTACCCAGATTGGAAAAACAACTGAGCTAGAGAAATGGAAAGACACTGCTGTGCCACAGCATGTGAAAAGAGACTTTAAAAACCTGCATTTATCAGTCTCTTCAATGAGATGTGAAACAGGATCTCTGGCCATTCATGGCCATTCTGCATCCATGGTAGTGGAGGGTTGTTAATGTTAACTTGGGTGTGTAGGCTAAATTACAACTCAGAGATGTACACTCCTCCGACCTACACTTTCCAATAGTAATAATACTTCGCATTTGTTTAACACCCTCCAGTCTTGTTTGCAGTGCTTAGGGGCCCCGTCGTGCTGGGATCCACACAAACACAGTCTGAGACCGTCCCTGTCCCCAAGAGATTGCAATCGACATAGGCAAGACAGACAAAAGGAGGATTGTTATCTTCATTTGACAGATGAGGAGGTGATGCCCGAGGGAGGTTAAGTGATGTGCCCAAGGTCACACAAAACGTTTGTGGTAGAGCCAAGAATTAAACCCAGATCCTCCTGCCTCTCAGTCCAGTGCCTTAAATTCATTTGTGATCTTTCCCCATCTGAAAATCTCATAAGAATGGCCAGACTGGGTCAGACCAATGGTCCAGGTAGCTCAGTATCCTGTCTGCCAACAGTGGCTGGTGCCAGATGCTTCAGAGGGAATGAGCAGAACAGGGCAACTATTGAGTGAGCTCTCCCCTGTTGTCAAGTCCCAGCTTCTGACAGTCAGATTTTTCAGCATGGAGTTGCGTCTGTGACCATCTGGGCTAAAAAACATTGATGGACTTATCCTCCCTGAATTTACCTAGTTCTGTTTGGAACCCAGTTATAATTTTGGTCTTCACACCATCCCCTGTCAATGAGTTCCACAGGTGTGTTGTGTGAAGAAGTATTTCCTTATGTTCATTGTAAACCTGCTGCCTATTAATTTCATTGGGTGACCCCTGGCTCTTGTGTTATGTGAAGGGGTAAATAACACTTTCCTAGTCACTTTCTCCACACAGTTCATGATTTCCTAGACCTCGATCATCTCTGTTTGGCGTCACAGATGTACAGGATAGCTTGGTGGCGATGGTGGTGGGGGGATAGAACAATGGTGCAATGAGAGCGTCAGGCCTGCAGTGTCTAGGAAATCGGCACTGCAATAAAAATGTAGTTTTTGGTGGCTGCAGCTTTTATTTGAGGGACCTAAGAGCTGCCCCAAATTCTCCTGCTTCCCACAGAGGAAGGACACCTGTCCTGTGAACCTCTGTCCCACACGGTCAGAGGTCTAGTCTCCTGGAATTCCCCTCTAGCTCACTCCAAGAGGAAGCTGCTGTCTGGAGTCCCCCTACTGCACTGTAGAAGTGTCTGCCCCAGAGTTCCCGCTGTCCCGGGGAGCAGTTCAATGGGGGTGGAAGGATGCTATTCCTCCGCCTGGGTGCCTGTTGCTCCCGTACAGTGGAGACAAGGATCAGAGGATACGCTTTCCCTGCCTGGGCGTACCCTGTGCTCCCATCCATGCCGAGCTCCGTGCCACACGCCTCTAATGAAAGAATCCTCATGATAAAGTGCTTATCACTTCATCAGAGAAAATTAATCTCCACCAAGGAAAGCTGCATCTTTCATGAAGCCATTCAAGTGAGAGAGCCTCTCTCGTGGCCCCTCGCTTCTCCCTTCCTCCTCCTCCGCCGCCGCAGTGGGATCCCCGGAGATCTGCCAAGCAAAGCTTCAGGTGCATCTCCATTAATTACCATAAGCTGGTTAACCACAGGGTAATGATAAATTCCTCTCATTTGTTACTGGCCAGTGATTACGGCTGCGAAAGGAGGGATGGTCAGGGGGGCAGAAAGCCATCAATTTCCTATCGCAAGGAGATGGCAGATCATCCGACTGGGCCTGTCTGCCTGGTTCTTGCTTCTGCCTGCCAGTCCCCCGGGGCCCTTCCTCTCCCAGATAATGACCTACGCTAGAGTCGATTTGTTCAGGCAGGGGCCAGAGTGGCTCTTGCAGGCTTTGGTTGTAGACGTCACGGTTGGTCTTTTTCAGGGGATGTCACTGCAGCTGGAGCGGCCACCGGAGACATTTGGGGCTTCCTGGATTCTGGGTCTGCACTTTGGAGTTGGACAATGTCATTGCCAGTGGGGTGGGAGGTGTATCATGGGATTGTGCTCCCTTTAGGGAATAAGAGACCAGCCTCTAGTTCATCATCAGGGAGCTAATCTTCGGGTCATGTAGCACAGGCCTATAATATTGGAGCTGAAGGAGCGAAGCTTGATACTGGGGACGAGGTGCGCTGCAGTTCCCGAAGCTGCGGCAGCCTCCCTGGCTCCCCAATGCGTATGGAAAGTTCAGCTGTTCCACATGCACATCAGCACAACACGCCCGCAGGTTGCATCCTTTATGTGCTGACAAGCTGGCATGCCTGTGACATGCGGCGCTCGCAAGCACCAATGCTCTGTTAGCATGCAGGGTGCTAGCGATGGAGGCGGGTGTGCATGCACACGTATGGTTTATGTGCAGGACGCTGCCCTGGTGTGCACACATTTATGTGTCTATGTACAGCACTAACGTTGCATGCATGCCCCACACATGCGGTTTACATGCCTGTGCACAAATATGCAATGTGCATGCATGTCACGCCCATCACATGCAGGCAAACACAGAGTATATAACACCCACATTTGCACGCACATGGGCTGTGCCTCTATATAGGGTGCTGCATAAATCGAGGCTGCAGCCTTCCACTGAAGTTCTTGTTTCGCCATGAACACAGCCCTATTACTGCTGTGTAGATAACTCCCCCCGGATTGTTTTGCTAAACTGGCTTCATGACCCATGCCAAAGTGCTCACAGACAAGAAATGATCATCGTGTTAATTGCAATTCTCTTGTTATGCAAAGTCATCAGCGGACTAATGTCCCATGTTATTACCAGATATCGCAAACAGCTTAGTTCAAACAGAAAGCAGGATGTGTGCAGTTACCCCTGAGACCGACTTAGCTGGGAGTGATGGTGACATATTTCTAGGGCTTACTGGCAAGAGGGGTCAATTCTACGGGCTACACTGGAGGGCAGGCAACTCTCATTCTTTAGTGCTTCAGTTAAAGAAATGGCTGCTGCAACAGGTGGCCATAACGAGTGCTTGGAGCAGATCAAGATGCACATCTAGGTTCTTCTATTCCTGGCTCTTCCACTCGCTGTGTGTGACTTTGAGTCAGTCCGTGCCTCAGTTTCCTGCTTTCGAAGGTGCTTTGAACGTGCAAAGCAGGATTATTAATCATTGTCCTTGGGAACAAGTGCTGGTTTCTGGTTAATCTTCCTCGGGCATGGAATGCCATTTGGGGGGCGAGGGCATTTGCACAGGATGCATTCGGGAATGGTTGATAAAGGGCTTCAAAAATACGTGCTTTGGGTTTGGGTTTTTGACTCCTGTAAACTGCTTTTGCTGTAGCCAAACAGATTTCTGTGACCTCCCGAAGATCACATTCTGGGTGTTTGCTCCCATTCGTTCTAAGTGAATGTTGGGCTTTTGAAAGGGACCAATGAAAAGGAACCAAAAACTCTTCTGTTTACCCACAGTCCATCTACGCCCCTGGAAGAGACAGAGCAAGCGTCCCTCTCATGCCTAATCTAAAGCATCCAGAGCGAGTGGGGAATTCTGTCCCTGTGTCCATTTGGACCTGGGTCTCGCTGCTGAGATTGTGAAAAAGCAGGCCAACTATTACCAGGGCGATTGGGGGGATTAGAGACACGGACACCTCTTCACTGACAACATCCACTCAATTCACAGAAGCAACGAAGCAGCAGGTCCTGGTTTCTCATCTGGAGCAGAGACTCTGGAACCCATTGTCCATGTGCACTGCTCTGTTCCTTTACTGTGACTCGCCTGCCCTGCTGGCTTCAGAGCAGCAGGGCCTGGTGCCATTTGCCGGGACGCGTCCTTGCCAAGCCGTTTAGTGGCAGTGACGTGTTGCCCTGTGTTTCTGGAGCAAGTTGAGCTGTTTTGCTCCTTCACCAGCACTTGGTGCCTTTCTCCTTGGTAGATCCCACCCAGCTTGTCTTCTGAACCTGAAGTTTGGATTTGAAAATTGTTCTTGGGTATCAGAGTCTGAGGGGCTTTCCTGAGCCTTCCAAGACCTTTGCAGGAAGGTTGAGGGCCATTAGAGGGATGACTGAGCTATCCCGTTTCTACCTTGCTTTGGTGCAGCCATGGGGCCAACTAGTGTCTATGGGGCAACTGAAGTCAATACGAATTATATGAGCTGAGAATCTGCCCCATCTGCTCCCTTGTTAAGTTTTCACAGTCTTGTTGCTTCAGGTTACTCCCCCTGAGTCACGCGCCCTTCAGTGGCTTTGCCATCTCACAGTGAGCTGACCCGGGTGATATCACTGCTTTCCTCCCCAAGCTGTTCCTCTTGGCATTGCTGGTCAGCTGGCTACTCATGGTCACCTGCTTCTTCCCCAGCAGCAAACTAATCCATCACCTGGACACTTTTTTGGCAAGAGCCACAAATGAAAAAAAAAAACCCAGCTTGGGCAGAGGAAGAGCAGGATGTGCTGTGAGCACGATCAATTCACAGGGTCCAAGGGGAATGAGCAGAGGGTGGGAATGTGCTTTGAGTGCAGGAAGCCGGACATTGGCATGCTCTGCCCTGCAGGGTCCAGGTCTGGCTCCATCATGCACAGCACAAGCTCGATTGGCCTCGCGACATTTACATCCCTGGCTGCTGTCCAAACACCGGGAAAGAGATTCACTCTTTGAAAGGGCTTGGCTTGCATTAGGGCAAAGAAACTTGGGAGCATGCACTGGGTCTCCTCTGGAACTGGATGGGTGGGATTGAGTCTGAATTGGGATCCAGAGCTGAACTGTGCAGCCAGTCTCCCTTTCTGCAATGGACTGAACCAAAACCCTCAGCGCAGAACACTTCCAAACTTTGGTAGATCCAGAGTCTAGACCTGATCGTTGTGGATCAGGGCCCCAAAGCAGAGCTCCTCCTGATCCCTGGGGACTACCAGTCACCCCACAGATGTGTGCAGCAGATCGTCAGCGGTGCTGTGAAAGCCTTCGCTCGGGCGCTGAGTGGTGGGGAGGTGCGGGGTGAGCACAGAGGAGAAACTGGCCCGTTCACCCTCCTAGAGCTCTGGTTGGAAAGGGAGGGGAGGAAATCCCACCCCTGCCCTGATAACCTGTGGCAAGTGCTCCTGGCCACTGCTGCTGCAAGGAGCCAGCAGGCCGAGAGTCAGAGCTCTGGGCTGGGGAGCAGACCCTGCCTGCGTGTGAGGATTGCTTGGAGGCCACAGGAAAGAGATGCCCCGATCTGTGACGGAGGGTCTGATGCTGGCACTGGGACTGTTTGCTGCTGATAAAGCTGAGGGTTCCTTACTGATTACGGTGTTGGAGTGATTTCTGGGCGAGCGCCTGCCTCCCCGAGGGCGGGAGGAGGGGGCTGCACCCCAACGCAAGGCGGGGAGTCTGGCACCCCCCATCCCATCCCCCCTTTCCTCATGTAGGGTTTACTGATCAGGAGAGCATAGGGGCTTGGGAGCGGACTGGAGGCATGTCACGTGACCTGCCAGCTGACTTCCTGGGTTTGCATTCTAAAGGCAGGGAGGCCCCCTGTGCTCACTGCTTACTCTCGGGACCCACCATCCAGTCCTGCAAGGTGCCGAGCGCCTGAGCAATTCCAGATGAATGGGACTCCAGGGGTCCTCAGCATTTCATGGGACTGGGCCCGACCTGAGGACCCCCAGTGTCCAGGACTGTCAGTCCTGCATCAGCTCCCTCTCACGTAGTGAGATCCAAAGGGAGATCAAAGAGCGTTAATCCCGTGTATGCAGTGAGTGAGAAGGGACACCGGCCATGGCCAGGAGCTGCAGACTGCAGGATGTATTTTGATGTATTGCTCATTGTGATGTCTCTGCAGTTAACTGGCAGCCCAGGTTGTTAGCGAGATACCTAAATGCTTGGCAAAGATACCCTTCCTCTACCCAGGTTTCCTTCAGGGTGCAATAGCATGAGCGAAAAGGTTCAGGCCTCCCGGTTTATCAATCATCCCTTAATTAAACAGCCTGCTCTGATCTCCCCCTCCGCTGCTGACTCTGACTCAGGGCTTTGTTCTCTTTATGGGCTGCAGATTTTTCTATTTCTTTTTAATAGCACCAGAGAAATCCCTTTCTTCTTTCCCTGCCCCCGCCACAGAGCTGCTGGGTTTCTTAGACGCTGCTGGCGAAGGTTTCCAATTTCTCAGGCTTGCGTTTCCCTTCCTGAGCAATCAAGGCACAGCGAGGCTAATGGCACTGGGAACCCATTGCGTCTCAATGGCTGCAGGCTTCTCCAGGCCGCATTTGCCTCTCATGGGCAATGGGCAAATCAGGAGTGGCTCAAGGATGTGACACCAGGCAAAGTCAGAGGGTAAACTGTCCTGAGACTCCCAGATCCAATTCATCATTGTCCTGCAGCAGCTTTCCATCAGCTCAGCTGGCATAGGGCAGGTGTAAACACGCTCTGGAAGATCCTACCAGCACAGGGGGCGGGACTTTGCAATGACCCGTGACTCAGGCCAGGGTCACTGTTTTCACGGGGCAGCATAACCTCCTTCGCTGCAGATGCATTTGTTAATTAAGGGCACTTTTGCAAGCCCCCTGCGATCCAGCCACTGGGCTGCTCATTGAAATGCAGGTGCAATGACGCTCCTGGCTGTGCCCGTCTGTGGGGATTGAACTCCGGGCCTGTGGATCTAATATGTGACCCAGCCACCAGCCAGGGATGTAAACCCACGCTGGGTTAGTGTAGATTACACAGGCGGCTCCTGCTACAGAGCTGCTTGCATCTGGTACCCCGTATTGCAGACTGGCTATAGTCTAGGTCACGGGTGAAGCTGACTTGCCATGGCTGGGAAGATGGAAGACCACAGATGTTCAATTCATAGCCTTATCATAAAGCGTAGGGGTGCCCAGTCCTGGAGGCTAATGTTTACTTGGCTCTGATGGTTTGTTCCAGGCACGTCTTTCATTGAGGGACCCGAGCTGTTGAGAGGGTGCTGGGCCCCTAGGTCCGGGCAAAGCCGGGGGCCGATATAAGCAGGTAACGCCCAAGGGGGCAGTGTGACACGGCCCGTTAGGCTGTGGGAAAGGAATGAGGAGAGCTGGGCTCTGTTTCTGACACTCCCTGCACCCCCCGGCGAATCGCTGTGCAGCCTCTGTTAGCAATGATACCCTCACCCATGTACAGCGCTTTGAGATCCTTGGACGAGAAGGGCAAGGCCGCACTGTTACCCTCTTGCTACTGGAATGGTGGGATTGAGCCAAGTCCTCTTCTTCACTCCCTGCCGCCTATTACCTGCAATCAACAGGGGCCGGAAACTTTTACCAACTCCCCTCCGAGCCCCATCCCCATGTCTGTGTTGAATAAAACATCCTCTTGGTCAAGTCATCTCCCATGGGCGAATGGCGGGGGTGGGAAGGCTCTCATCTGCAGGGCTTGTTCCAACCCGTCAGGAAATATTGCTGCTGGAAGCACTATGGCAAACCATATTTCACATTTGCTATATTTATAAACATCCCCCTCCCTTTTCTCTTCGCTCTTCTCAGACAGGCAGGCACTCAGAAGGCCTTTAGCGCCTTGGCGATAAGTATTGGAGAAAATATCACTTGGGATACGGTGTCAAATGCATCACGCCGTAATCGCCAGCAAAGTGGACGGGCCAACCCAATGAGATCCATTTTTCTATCAATCTTCCAGAGCGGGGAAGCTCACCTTGACTTGTAGCTCCTCTCTGCGGTCTGAAAGGCGGCGGAAGAAAGATGATTGCCTTCCCTTCTCTGCACCCCCTGCCACCCGACCATACTTCCACCTTCAGCTTTTCCCTCTCCCCCCCCCCCCGCCCCTTTTGTCTCGAAGCTGCCTCAGCGGCAGCCGGTTTGCGGCAGCCGTCGATTTTCTATTCAAAACGTTGTGGCACTGTCATTTTCTGCACTTTCATAATTAGGGGAATTTTAAGCAAACTACCCTGTGGATGATTACAGCCGGATTCAATTTCTGTTACTTTGATCACCAAAGGACGAGGACGCCGCTGGAATATTTGCTGATGTGCTGTGCTTCAAGAAAAGCTCCTGCCAGCTGCCTCTTCTCTCTTCCCCCCACCTGGCTGCTTTTCAGCTCCCCTCCGCCAGGCTTTGAAATGCTGCTCCCTCAGCTCAGGTGGCACCAAATGAACCCCCAAGACACTTTTCTGTGCTAGGAGGCAGCATGGTCTAGTGGTGAGCTAGGAGCTGGGCGATACGATTTATGGCGTTTGCTCCCATCTCTGTGACTCAGGGCCAGTCTGTGCTTTATAGTCCCCATCCATGACATGGGGGACTAATAGCTGCTCGTATTTGTAAAGTGTGCGAAGGAACTATCAGTGCAGAGGATTAGCCTGATTTCTTGGGGCTGCAAAACTGGTTAGGAAACCTTGAGAACTAGGTTTCTTGGGTGTTATCAGTTCTTCCTGCTGCTGCGTGGGTTAGAAACACCTGCCCTTATTGCCAATGTTAAAACTCCCCTTAGCTTTAATGCGGCCAGGATTTCATCCCAAGAGAAAAGCCCAATTACACCTGATATTTCCAGACAGGCTGGGCTTTCTCCAAATGCAGGGGCAGCAGAGGAAATGGCAAAGGATGGGCTGGGGGGTAAAGTGAAGCACCTGGCTCTGAACCTCAGAATGTGCCCGGTGTGGCTTTGGGGCAAAGGTTTGGTTCTGATTCTAGCCACCTAAATTCACACCTCCCTACTTGAATCCTGATCAGCTACTCTTTCCTCCTCCCACATGGTCTGCGGATTCTAGAGACACAAGAACCCAAAGCCCAGTTTGGGTTTTCCTGGTGTTCTGTGGATTCTTTCTACACCCTGGGGGATATTTGAACCGGTTCACATCAAAGCTGGGAGGGGGGAAACTTCTAATCAAAACCAACTATCAAGTGAAATTTGCCAGGTTTTAGGGTTGTTTGCTGCCTGAAACTTTGACCTTGGGGACCAGCTTCACTGTGGAATTTGTGGGTCCCAGATCTGGAGTGGGGACTGGGGCTGATAGATGGTTTGGATAGAAACCCTGGGATACTGGATGGTTTGAGGACTTTCTTTCCCATGGACTCTGCAAACTAAATCAAGAAAGTATAATAAAGAGGCAACTTGGAAACCTAAGACCTGAACTCATATTATCCTACAAGCTTGGGGATCCAGGTCAGGCCACCAGCAGAGGACTTTGTGGGGACTCTCATCCAGGCTCCAAGTAGATAGGACTTTGTTACTATAAACCTGTGGCATATTCAGGACTGCCTGGCAATCTGCACTCAGAAGAGACCCAGGACTCAACAAGTAGAGTAGGGGGCTGTAAGTCAGGACTTAGGTGTGTTGGCAAATCTCCGGGGCTGGGGGGGAAATTGGGGCTGGAAGAACAGAGGTGCTACAGCTCAAAATGGCTGTAGGAGAAATGCATTCGAGGGCCACCGTACTATTCCTGGCTCTATCTGAAGCCAGCAGAGAGAAGCTCAGTCCTTACTTTGTACAGGTAGAGCGCAGTAGGAAATCATATTTAAGGAGGTTCTGCCTTGGTGTTCCCAAATGTGTGCATGACAGGCTGTCAGTTCCAGTATATTAATAGACTATTAATGCATCTGACTTTCTTGAGCAGCATGTATGGGTTTTCCATAGGTTAATTAGGCCATATTTCAGGATAATTACAGCTGTATATTTCTGCACTAATTAAGTGGCTTTAAGACAAACCCACAACGTGGCTCACTGAATCATAATTAAACTTCCTCTGGCTCCTGCTATACACCATGGAACTAATACCCATAAAAGACCCCGGCACAGCTCCTCGCCAGCAGCAAATTAAAGCTCGCAGAGGAATCTGATGGAACGTATCATTTTTATAGAATTGCGTGTACAGATTATTCAAAATGAATATTACATGAGTCATCAAAATGATTCAACTTTCGCTTCTTTATTTATATCTATCTTCCCAAATGAACTTTCACCTGACGGGAGGGGGAATGACTCATCCATGGAATATTCATATACAACAATGCGCTTGATGCTTTCCTTCTCTAGAGCCAGCATAAGAACTAGGGACCACTTCAATCCTGCAGGAGCACTGAGGGCAGAATTTACCGCTAACCTCATGGTTCCTTCGAAGTCTATGCACCATCTCACTACACAGATTGTAAACTCTTTGGAACAACCGTCATCTTTCTGTTCTGTATTTGTACAGCAGCTGACACAATGGTGTCCTGGTTCATGGCTGGGACTGCCTCCATCCAAATAGTCAACAATAATATCAGTCTCCCTTACGTCTTATTTTGACGTGCCTCTGCATGAGAGCGAATTTCGCTCTGGAGGCATTTTGCTGATCTGCTGGCCTTGCCAGGTGATATTGCCACTGTTTCACGTGAAACGACCAACCTGGAAATAAATATTTTGACCGGTATGGGTTTGCGTTTGCAAACCAACTGGCTTCAGTTGCATTTGCACCCCTTTGGAGTTAGCTTTCAGCAAATACTCTAGTGGATGAATTAGTGGTAGATGCCCCAGTGATGGGCACTCTAGAAATAGAAGACAGACAGCTAGATAGATTTGACTGGGAATAATGAATATGGCTGCAGAACATTCGTGGAAAGCAAATATCCAGGTCAAGTTCTAAGAGTGATGCTCATCCAGTCAGGGAACAGCAACAATACCACGTGACTTACATGTCCAGTCAGAGAGCTCTAATTTTGAGCATTGGCATTTCACAACTAACTGCTCGCGAACAAGCTACAAACCAAGGTAAAATCCTCATCTCATTAACATCAATAGCAAAACTCCTGTTGACTTCCGTGGAGACAGGATTGCACTGAGAGAGTCATTCTGCCACTTTTCAAGTAGTGAATAGATTTCAAAAAAGCTAGTCTTTTAGTGGGGAATTTGTGGCGAATGGCTCCACAGTCTACACATTGGATACTATGGTGTGGATTTGCAATCTATGTACTGTGCAAATGCCCCCACTTGTGCCACTTCCCTTCACAGGGGTTCAGCACTTAATCGCAAGCACAGTTGGCCCTGTAGCTAGGACAGCATTTGGGTTTTTTCAGAAGGGTGTGTCACATGGTAACTGGGTCCCTTTAAGGGCGGGTAGGGGAGGGGGGACCTGGTCTACCTCCAGGATAATTGATCAGGGAAGTTTGGCCTGAAAAAAGGGTTTTAATGAACAGCTGGCACTCTCGGAGAAAGGCATGGTCAGCTGGGGAGGGAGATGAGAGGACAGTTAGAAGGGAGACACGGGAAAGAGGTAGTTTGGAGTTTCCTCCCTCAGGGAAAAGAATCCTGAGGAGCTGCTGGAGGGAGCTTGTACCATGGGACTGGCCCAGGGGTGAAGGAGACTCCTGAAGCAGGCCTGGGAGAAGGCCAAGCCTCCCTCCCAAGACACAAGGCCTGGGGACAGACCAGGGCTAAGGACCTGGCCTGGAGAGAATCAGCCTGGGGAAAAGACACCAGGGAAGAAGTCCTGAAGCTTGGCAGCTCAGCAGGAGCTGGGCCTCCCATGAGAAAGCTCTGCAGCAGGAGAAGCGTCTGCCCAGGACTGAACCCAGGAGGGGTGGAAGAGTTAGGGTTCCATTGTCTTTAGTATGGACTTTGGATACCCCAGAAGCGGTGAGGCTGTCACGTGACCTGCTGGCGGTTGAGACCCCCACATCAGACCGCAGAAGTCCCAAGGCAGAGGGTGAGGGGGAGTGGTTGCAACGGTGGGTCTCACCACGAGGGCTGCTCTGAGACAGTAAGTCTTGCACAGGGCAAGGTTCATTTTTTGCTCTGCATCGCCCCTCCCCGGAGATGGGGTCAGAAACACTGGGTGAGCAAGAGGGGTTAGTGAGCTGCCAATTCCTTGGTTTTTCCCCCCAAAGGGGAAAGAAAGCACGGGCAGTATTTCAGTCTAGGCTCTGCCGAACCAGGCATTTGTTCTGATGAAGACATTGCAGATGCGTCAGTGTGTGTGTGGGAGGCGTCTAGCCAGGAGAACATTAAGACTCCTCAGGACAGATGAAACCTGCCTGGATTAAGCAGCATGGAAACCTTGTCCTGCTGTCATCACCGGAGTTGAAGGCAGCCCTAGAACAACAAGCAGGGAGTAGAGGAGGGAGTGCGTCAATCTTGGAAGAGTTCCATCCACTTCTCCCTTCTCTGTTGGCCTCTCTCTCTGGCTGAGGCGTTTTTGCACTTCTTAATTCGTGAGCCATCGGTAAACGCGCCCACTGTCAAAAGCAGCAACTGGGACTCCAGATTGCAGGTTCGTTGCTGCTCTGGGTTAGTTTTTGTTTTACGTTAACGTTTTAAGTGATGCGGCTCTGGGGAAGCGTGCTGGGTCGACAGCCCTGCAGATGCGAGACCTGGACCCCTCCCCAGCATGGGGACAGCCTGGCCACCTTGCACCTGCCATATGGCAGAGGGAGTACCTCTGCAGAGAGGGTCGGTTCGGTTCTTGGCCTGCAGAGATGGCTGGGTGAGGATGGCTAGTGTGTAGCGATTGTGGTGGGGTGGATTTCTTTGTGTGATGCAGTCGCCCAACTGGGCTAAGAATCGCCAGATGCATTGCACACACTAGCCTGCGAGCAGCGTGAATTGTCCAAAGCTAATCACACAATATCCTACTTGAGACACAAGATGATCAATTGGGGCAGGGGAAGAATCACGCTCAGGGGTGCTGCCCCTCATGCTAAGAGCCACAGGCTTGCTCTGCCCTTAAGCCCGGCAGGGCACAAATGCAAATAGCAGATATTCTCTACACACACACACACACACACACACACACACACACTCTACAAAGCACTAAGAGATTACTTTAGAACAAGATCCCCTTACCCTTTAACTGGCTCCTCCCACTACACACAAAGTTTCGAGGTTCCTCCCCTTAGACACCCTTCTCACAACCCCAAATCCCAGCTCCCTCCATATACCCACAAAACTCCCTGTATTTAACATCCCAGCCCCTTTGCTCTGGAGCTACACTTTGTTAAACAGAACCGGGACAGGGGCTGCAGGGTCAGGAACTTGGTGCCCAGTGCTGTAATTCTAGCAATTGTTGCTTAGCTGAGCTTTTAACCCCCACGGGTTTCTTTGGAGCTTTGTTCTGCTGTTCATTTCTGTCGTCTGCCTGTGGGAACCTTCCTGACCCCAGCCAACGAGGGAGCCCTGAATGCTAGATCCACTCATTTGACTGGCTCCCTTCTCGCCAGTCTGGAGGCAGCACTGAGCAGATACTGGAGATCGCTAACTGATGTCTGCAGCTGGAGGATTTCTTGGCTGGAAGAGCCGCTAGAAAATGGGCTCTTCTGGTAGGAGAGAGAGTGTGTGTGTGCATGTGTGTGTGTTTTCATGTGTGTGTTTGCAGGGTTTTTTTTGCAAGTGTCTGGGTTTCATGGCTGAAAATGCCATGCCAAGAGCCCTTTGACAGTTCTGATTTCCCATCCGTTTGGACATCAGAAGCAAAAAGACTTAGAAATGCAAGGCTATAAAATTTGGCAAACGGTTGGGGAAATTTCCAGCTGGCTGACCCAGCCCTCATTACCACCCAGCTGTTTGGGACTACGCGTCTCTTACCAGCTTGATAGGAGAAAGCTCTTGGCTTGGGGTAGGTGGTGGAGGGTGGGGTGGATCTAGCATGAGTGGGCAGACGGCAGGATAAGGCTAGGCTCACCACCAAGTCCCAGCGACTGCCACTTATTTGGTTCCACTCAGAGGAATAAAAATAGGGCGCACTCAAACAACCCAGACTGGGCCACTACAAGACATTCAGGCAGAGACTTGTAATGCTGCCTAGGAGATTTGGGTGCCCAGTTCCCTTTAAAATGCATGGACGCAGCCTCCCTCTCTACTTCCCTACCCAGAATCTTGGGCAAGGCTGCTACAGGCTGTTAACATGGCATCAGAGGGGGCTGAAACTCCAGGGCAGGAGTGGTTGTGTCCCTACGTGGTTTGCAAAATGCCCTGCCATGCCCTGGACTGGAAGGCACTGTGTAAAATGTCAGCCAGCATCATTAATCGCGTCTTGATGTTGCCACTGACTTTTATGTGGCAGACACTGCAGTCTCTAACAAGCTACCGTCTTTGTAAAGATGTTCCTGTCCATTTGCAGCGGAGCTGGAGGGGTGCTAGTTTTTAAGGTGCTAGTTATTCCAGCTGCCAGGAGGCGGGTTGGGGTTTTGCAGATGCAGTCAGAGATACCTGTGAGTTTGGGGTTGGGCAGATGCAAAGGGGCTGGGATTTTAAATACAGGGAGTTATGTGGGTATGTGGAAGGAGCTGGGATCTAGGGTTGTGAGAAGGGTATATAAGAGGAGGAACCTCGGAACTTTGTGTGTAGTGGGAGGAGCCAGTTAAAGGGTCAGGGGATCTTGTTCAGCGAATTCAATGGAAATTCATGATACATTTCAGAAGACCCAAATCTGCATTTTTTGACAAACATTTCATTTTTAAAATGTCACCCCGTTCTCCCCAGGACCCCTCTGCCAGGCGTGGTCAGGGAGGGTATGACTCAGCTTCAGACTGTTTTTTGGGGCAAAGGGGTTAATTCTTCCAGCAGCCTCCTCAGACTTGTATCAGTGGAGGTTGGGTTTGGGGTGGGGGAAGAGAAGAGGTAAAAGGTCAAAGACAATCAACACCCCATGAAGTCCCAGATTCACGAGGAAAGGGGGAATCTTTCCTGGAGTAGCCCTGGAGATTGGGCTGCGTCTGTGTCCAGGAGGGGCGACTGGTAGGGAAAGCCGTGAGAGTCAATTAGGTAGGAGTCAGAGCTGGAACTGTTGGGGGACGTGAAGACAATGTCCACAGAGAACTTATTCCCCTCTCTCTCCAGAAGGAGAGGTCACCTTAGGGAAGGGTTGGAATAACACGAGGATTCCCAAATCCAGGAGGACTGAAACCTCTCCTGTTCCAGGATAGGAAAGGAACCCTCTAGGTCAAGGATGGGCCCCATGAATTGAAGTCAAGGACTGAAGGACTTGGGGACCATGACTGCCTCCCAGGACTGGGGACCTGTAAGGTGTTGCTTTGCGCCCAAGCCCACAACAGACCCACCGCCACATCCAGATTCTCTTTTCAGGTAGTTTAATTTTCCAAACCTAAGCCAAAACGCTGTGTATTTCTGTGTGAAAGAGATCGTACCAGTTCTCCAGTCCACCCAGGGCTACAGCTACCAGGGACGACCCCCTTTTAGGGGGGCCATATGTCCCTGGTTTTTGGCCGGGATAGTCCCTTTGTTAAGCCCTTTCCCAGACGTCCCGTTTGCTCCATCCGTCGGCAAGAGCAAACGGGACACATGCCCACTTTTGTCAAAAAAGTGGGGTACAGTATGGAGGGGGGAGGGGAGCCCCGATGCCAGCCAGCAAATGGGACACATGCCCACTTTAGTCAAAATTTTGGGGGTGAGGAGGAACATGTGGGGAGGGGAGCCCCGATGCCAGCCCCTTGCGGCGGGGGGGGGGGCGCGGGAGAGACAGGGCTCGTGCGGGGGGCCAGCAGGGTTCCAGTGACCTCAGCCTCATGTGGGTAGCAGGGAGGGCTCGGGCAAGTGCCTCGGGCCAGCCCCATGCAGGGGGAGAGCTCAGGCCAGCCCTGCACAGTGTCCCATTTCCCTTTGGGGAATACGGTTACCCTACCCCTTTTGCCTTTCGGGCCTGCTGCGGGAGTCTTCCTGGTTCTTCTCGCTGAGCACGGCCTCCCAGGCTTTCCCCCTGGACGCCATGTTCCCTTCAGCAGCTTCCCCTCCCCCGGGGACTCTGGCAGCTTTTCCCAGGGGAATCTCCTGCTGCTGCTGCCCCCTGAACATTCCATCCTTAATGACCACCTGGGCACCCTCTTGAGTGGCTCACCTGGGAACACCTGTTCCAGCCCTGAGGAGCTCATCCTGTCTCCCTTCAAGGGCCCAGCCACCCTGTGACAAGATCCCTGCCCCCTGGAAACTGCTCTGTGCCGGCACATAGCTAGAGGCTGCAGGCAGCAGCAGCGGCACGAAGTCCTGCCCGTGCCTAGGCCTCACTGTGCCATTCACCCTTTGGGGAAGGGACATCAGACGGCGACAGAAAGTAGGAGCCACTTGGTTTTCTCTGGCAATAAATTGGGCTGGTAATAGATTAAACGCAGGAGCCGAGGATTTGTTCTAGCAGAAATGCTCTCGCCCGGGGTGGTTTTAATAAAACGATAATCAAATGAAGAGCGAACGACAATAAATTAATGTCGTTCACCGGGGAGGCGGGCACAGCCGTCCTTTTAAAGCTGCCGCCGATGTTGTAATCGGTGAAGAGAGAGGCGGGGAAGGAAAAAGAAAAGGAAGGGGGAGGAAAAGCATTTAACCCTGCTTGTTAGACATGTGAATCCCACGTCTAATTTCCGACGGACTTACACCATGTGCGAGCACTGATAAGGCTCTGTGTGAAATTGACAGCTCGGTCTGAGCCGTCTATCTGCCATAAACCATTTCTTTATTGTGCAGATAAAGGAGCCAGCCTGGCTGAGCATGACTGTATGATTAAACTTTTCATCTGAGGGAGGGTAGGTGAAGAAAGAGACACATTCCTATTAAAGCTGCTATTAACTAATGAGGGAAAGGGGAATATGCGATGTGTTTTTATATATACACACAGACTTGCTAACCTGTTTTTAGGCTGCTTTGAGAGAGAGGAGCAGGGGCAGGGGTGGGAAGGTGGGCAGGATATGGCGCATGCGTTGGCATGGGCTGTTGCTGGAGGAGACCTGTCCTGGCCGGGTCGGAGCAGCAATTGTTGCGTGAGAGCTTGGTAAACTGTTTGAGACGTGGTATATGTGTAAGAGAGACTCCAAGTGTGTGCATGTGTCAAAGCCTTGGGTGTGTACCCAGGTGCGAGGAAGGTGTGTGTGGATTTGGCCACGTGTGAGCTGTGTTTTTGTGTCATCGCAGGGATATGGATATGTGCATATGGGAGTGTGTCTGTGTGTGGGGAAGATGTATGGGCAGTGGATAACAGCCTACGACTGCTACCAGCCGGTGGAGTTGTTCTTTTAGCTCAGGCATTAGAAACTCAGGCTTTTAGCGCTGAAAGGTGTTGATGACCTTTGCAGGTTGCCCTTATCCTTGCATGAGTATTTATCACCGTCTATGGATTTCGGTGTGAGAGAGAGTGTGCCTGTGCATACATTTGGATGGCTGGACACAGTTTTGCAAGGGTGCCCGTGTGCGACTGTACATGTGTTTGCATGTATGTAGGTCTGGGTGTATTTGTGAGACTCTGAGTGCCGACAGGGACTGGGTGTCTTTTTCTGTTCAGTTTCCCTTGCCAAGGTCTAACCAGGGTCATTTGGTGAGCGCTAGACTCCAGGAAGAAGCTTGAGGCTCGAGTTCTTCCGACCCTAAGTTATAGTGTAGGGAGGTCTGAGAAATGCCCTCAACTTCAAACTCCCGCCACTGGTGGGGTGCTGGATGAGGTGACCGCCTGAGGTCCCTGCCAGCCCTGCGTTTCTATGCTTCTGTTCTGACTTGAATCCATACAAGGTCCCCATCATCAGTGTGCTCCTGCAAATTGCCCACCTCTCCAGAATATCACCCCTGAGACCTGCCCACCACCAGCTGGAGTAGAGCTCCCGCAAACACAGCATTCGCTCCAGATTCCCTAAAACCCACCATTAGGCCTAGATGAGCGCCCCAGGAATTCATCCTCCCATACACCAGGGCTCCCTGGGAGCTATGGAACGTCCTCTCCATGCCGGCCTGCAGAGGCTTAATAGACTGGTCTTTCCTCCAGGAGGGTTGCCTCTCGGTGTGTGGGATAATGGGCTCCGTGAAGGGATTGTCAGACAGAGGTATTCTTCTCCCCACCGCTAATGGAAGCTGATGAGTTGGGTAGAGCATGAGCGGCCTGGAGGATTTTTAAAGAGTTAGAGTGGAGTAGCCTTGTTAAATCAAGCCAGATGGCCACATTCTCTCTGTACGGGAGATATGAGACTCCCTGTCCATCACCCGCTCGCCGGCCCGGCCCAGTCTCCCAGTGTTTCTCTGCAAGCCTTTGACAGCCGCTCTTGGGGAAAATAGAGAAACGCAGCCCGCCCCTCCTTTTCATTATCAATAAACACGAGCACTCATTGTCTTCTAAAGCAATTTCATAGCCGGTGCACAAACACGGAGCCATCAAAGGAGCCTTTCACCGGGCTGCTGCGAGAGACAATGGGAAGCAGATACACCTTCATCCACAAAGAGACGCATTTCCATTTTGATAACAAATGTCTCTGCCCCCCCTCCCTGCGCTGTACACCCCGCACCTTGTGTGTGTGTGTGTGTGTGTGTGTGTGTGTGTTTCCCCCCTCCCCCGCCAAGAAGAGGAACTTGCCAAGCAGAATGGCGCACACAATAGCATTTATCCTTCCCTCTTCCTGCCAGGCGCTGCGCTGACAGATCTGATAGGCCTGGGCACCGCCGCTTACTTTTCATTCTAAACAGGGGAGAAAAACAGGCTTTATTTTCCTCCCTATCCGTTATCTCCCTCTTGCTTGTTCTCGTTACAATGCACCCGCCGTGACAGAGATGTGGGAGCTGCCAAAGGAGCCGCTGCGCCTTTTGTCTTTCCCCCTGGCATTTGCAGCTCCCACTGACTTCAGCTTCTCTTGGCTTCTGCCGGCGCTGAACTTTGGCCCAGAGAGCTTGTTCTTTCAAAGAAGAAACAGGTGCTCAGACACTGCAGTGACGATAGCCATATAACTGCCTTGACAGACAGACAGACAGAGAGGTATGTAGGGCAGTTATTAGATGGAGCTGCCTTTTCTAAATCTATTTCCTTTCCATTAATATCCTACTAACCCTGGGTGCTCTCAAAGCAGTTTGTAAAGGCGAGGGAGACCTTATGATCTTCATGTCACAGAGGGGGAAACTGAGGCACTGAGCTGTGAAGATGGCCTGATTTTCAGACATCGGTCAATAGGAGTTGTGCAATCTCAGCACCTCTGAACATCAGGCCATTAAAATGTCACCTTGTTAGGAATGTAGGGAATGGCAGACTGGATCAGACCAGGGAGCCATCTAGTTCAGTGTCCTGTCACTGGAAGTAGCCACTAGCCAGTGCATCAGAGGAAGGACAAGGCAGTAGGTAGATAGGGGATAACTTTCCTCCTCCCCCGTTAGTTAGAGTTTGGCTTGTGCCGTGTAGCAGGAGGGTTTATATCCCTTCCAAAAGGTTTTGTTGAATGTATTTGTTCAATATCTACGGCGATAACTCTGCATGGGTTCATTAGCTACATTCATGTCCGATCCTTTGGGGATCCCGTGAAGCTCTTGGCCTCGGTGATAGCTTGTGGCAGTGAGTTCCACAGGCCAGCCACACACCGGTTAGCAAACTGAACGCATTGGCTCTGGAGTCCGAGAGACACGATGGGGATGGGGGCCATTTTGCACAGCGTCACTTTCCAGAGCAACCACGGCACACTCCGAAAGGAGAAATCACACGGAAGAACCTCCCTGCTTTGTTGGTGGCTTCTCCGGCTGTCAGAACGGCCGCAGAACAATGTGCTGGTGTTCCATTGTGAGCTGTTCCCAGCTGAGCCCTGCTGAAAGGAAAACGCACTGGAGCGTGAGTCCAAGCGGTGTGGGGGGCCCAGTCCGCAACTGTCAGGTTTGCTCGCACGCCCCTTGCTATGATAGCCGTCGCCTCAGCCTCTCTCGCTGGGGTCATGGCGTGGGAGGTGGAAATGGAGAGCCACTCCCCCCTCCATCCCTCGGGTTCCCCTCTCTCCCTCTCCTTAGATGGAGGCCTCATGGCCTCACCGGTGCGGTGCTCTCACAGCCGGTGGGTTGTGACAACTGCAGCCAGGAAGGAACCTCCGATCGGCCCATTCTTGTAGCTGCAGAGGGATAATGGGGAACTCAGCTTCGCCTGTCACTGAATGAACTGGCACAACGCAGACCTTTCTGCTGCTGCCCAGCAAAGGGCCAAAGGAAAGGCCCAGTGAGCCTTTCTCCATGAGGGGAACCCATGGGATCTTGGGAGCCAGGGATGCTGGGCCCCCAGGATCAGAGTCATCAAAGGAGCTGTACAGCAGGAAGGCAGAGGGAAGGAAGCAGAGAGCCAGCCAAGCAAGCTGAGCATCTGATGGCATTTTAACACAGGCTGAGTCATGGGAGGGCTAGGTCATCTCCCACAGGCCCCGTATTGGCCCCTGCATCCAGAGTTCAACCAACACCCCCAGGCTGGGAGAGGGGATACACCGAGCAGGATCTTTTATTTCCTCGTGGCTGGTGAATATCTGGGGGGAAGGGAGTCAGGAGTTATGCCCCTATCAGCAGTTATCCCGCTCCATGCTGAATGTTCCTAAGAGCACATCACCTTGGGCTCCCCTCGCCGGTAACACAATCATGCCCTCCTGCGACCTCCTTGACACAGGGACTGGAGATCCCGCCCCCCTTCTCCAAGAAGTAATGGAGAGGACCACACACATGCCCCTGCTGCCGGTCCCCAAGAGACTGATGCGCTCTGCCCCACGCAGCTTGTTTACAACCATTATCTCTGCTGCTGACACTTCTCGCTCTGCCAAAGTTTCCAGCCTCGGGGGAGATGCCATTCCCTTATCGGTCTCAGCTGGAGAGGACCAACAGATGGCTTCTTTCACTGCAGCACCCCTCAGTGACACAGAGTGGTGCAGAGAGAGAATCAGGGAGGAAGTGGAGGGGAATGTGAAAGAAAGAAAGAAAGAAAGAAAGAAAGAAAGAAAGAAAGAAAAAGAAAGAACGCATAGGGAGAGTAGGATGGAACGAATGAAAGATACAGTAATAGGAGTGTTTGAAAGAGAAAAGGGAACATTCAAAAGGAAAGGGATGGGGGTTAGAAGGCAGAAGGGAACGAAGGAGTAAAATAGGATGAAGGAGTAAAGGAGACTTGAGAGAGGGAAGGACGAAGGGGCCTGGCACATGACAGACTGTGCATCAGAAATCCAAGATCAAAATGCCAACTAAATTAGGGTGTTATAGGTCACTGAACAGAAATTTCACAATGACTGAGTCACTAACAAAGGTTAAAATGTGGAACAAAGGCAAACAACAACAAAATCCGGAGTCAGTGACCATAAACTCGGAACAGAAAAGAGGGTGATGCAGAGATGACTGGAAAGCAGAAGAAATCATTGTCTGCAATCAGTGTTCAGTGGGCCAGATTGAAAATGAAATGTACTTTTCTGCACCGGCATCCCAAATGCAAACACAGAAGAGAAGTGGTTTTGACAATGTCTTCCGATAAAATTAATACACTTAAAGCAGTCGATGGGAAGGAGATAGCAACATCGGGCCAGGAACAGATGCAAACTAAGATGGGATATGCCATGCTGCATGCAAACATTAGATAGGATCAATCAACGGTGCTAAGGAGAATCTGACAAATTTTTCAGTGAAACATTTTTTTCATTGGAAAATGCTGATTTGTCAAAACCAAAACGG